>CM053610.1:20289513-20358834 GCA_028646535.1 Procyon lotor
GGGGAAGGGGGTTGGCTAGTGCCCGTCGCACAAGGCTCCATGCCCTCCCCGGTCCTGCGACCTGCCAGACCCTGGTGGCTGTGAGGCTGGCCTGTCCCCTGGAGCCCCAAGAGGATTAGCTCAACTCCGGCGCCAGGGAGATCACCTGGGATTAGTGTCCAAAAGGCACCTTTGTCTGGGGGCTGAAGCAAGCAGGCCCTGGGAGGTGACTGACTCTCCCAAAGGTGACTCAGTCGTGCAGGGGGCCACGTGGGGGGCTTAGGCAGGGTCCCTGGGCTGAGGGACCCGGAAATAGAACCAGTCCCCTTACTTGCCCTTCCTTCAGCCCGGTCTCTCTCGAGAGCTGTCAGCAGTGAGGACTGCAAGGGGGCTGCCCGCGGAGGCGCTCTCTAGGCATCTGATTTCCTCCCCCTACTCGAAGTGCAAAGGTTCAGAGCTTGGGCTCTGGAGTCAGGGAGCCTGGGTTCAAATCCTGGCCTTGTCACTTCCTGGCTGTGACTTCCCAGGGGCCAGTCACTGAACCTCTCTATGTCTCAGGGTCCTCAACTACGGATTGAGGGTAAAAACGGTTCCTAGAGAGCAGAGTTGATTCAAGTAGTGGAAAACATAGCATAGTGGAAAACAGGAAACATAATAAATACAGCACTTTATAGCATCGCAGGGGAAATGCCCAGGCTTTAGAACTAGGGTCAGGGGGCGCCTGGGTGGCTCAGTGGGTTAAAACCTCTGCCTTCGGCTCAGGTCATGGTCTCAGGGTCCTGGGATTGAGCCCCACATCGGGCTCTCTGCTCAGCGGGGAGCCTGCTTCCCCCCCTCTGCCTGCCTCTCCACCTACTTGTGATCTCTCTCTCTCTGTCAAATAAATAAATAAAATCTTAAAAAAAAAAAAAAAAAAGAACTAGGGTCAGAAGGATCCAGTTCAAGTCCTGGCTCTATCACTTCGGGCTGCCCAGCTCTATTTCTCTGAGCCTCTGTCTCCTCTTCTGTAAAATGGAGCCGTCACACCCACTGATTACGGTCGCCGTGAAAATTCACTAACATAAGGGGTATTGGACAGGAAATGCCAAGGCTGATCTACAATAGGCGCTCAGCGGAGATCAGCTGCTCTCACAGCTACCCCATGAAGCCACAGACTCACTGTGATGAAGCAGATACTGTCCCTGATTTGGCAGCGTTCTCAGTCGAGTGGGAGAAGGGGACCGAGGAGCGACCACCCAGTGCGGCGGGCGCAGTAGTGGAGACCACCTAGAGCACGGCGAGGCCAAAGGCTGCAGGTGTCCTGTGGGTGGAGGGCCGGCAGGAGTTTGCCAGGCACCCTTGGGTGAGGGGTGCTGCTCTGGGAAGAGGGGGGACCGCCACATGAGGGCCTGGCCACACGGCACACGCGTCTCCCGCATGCCAAGCCCGCGTCTCCATACTTGATGATTTTTCTCATTTAATCCTCCAGTGATCTATGAGCGAGTCCTCGAGTGTTCCCATTTCACAGATGAGGAGCCTGAGGCACAGAGACCACTCTGCTCCTTCTCCACGCTCCCAGAGGAATTGGCTGAGGCCAGGGCATGGGTGGCCTTGAACGCCAAGCTGGGATTTTTGACGATTTCCTGCTGGCGACATGGTCAGAGGAGGCCCAGGAAGGACTGGGGCGGGGGGGGGGGGGGGGGGGGGGGGGGGGGGGTTGGTGAGAGGGGAGAGCAGAAGGAGGGAGCGGGTGAAGCGTGCTGGGAAGGCAGAGCCACGTAGAGTAACAAGAGCTCAAAAACCTGCAAAGCCGTAAGTTAGCGATGAGGAGATCGAGAGTCCAAGGGATTGAATGCCTTGCCCAAAGCCACATGGCTCATCGGCCCTTGGGATGGGATTTGAACACAGACAACTTGGGTCACTCACTGAACCGCTGCCCTATTCCGGCTGGGAGTCGGGAGACAAGGGAAGTGAGAAAAGAGGCAAAGTTAAACCCCAACATGTCACTTAGCTCCGGGCTTGGCATACATGCCAACAGGGGCCGATAACTGTAGGGTGAGTGGGTGGGATGGGGAAGGAGGGAGGAAGGAAGAAAAGGAAGGAGGCTGGGAGGCTGGCTGGCTGGCTGGGTGGTCACAGGGACATTCCTGTTAATGCACAAACCTTCAACCTATTAATGCACAAGTGCTCCAACTCTCTCCTGTCTCCCCAAATCCCAAGCCACCCCCCAGAACTTCATTGGCACTTCTTCCCTCAAGCCCACATGTAAGTGCCAACTTGGGGCCATTCCATAGAACCTAGGGGGCCAATCCTGAGCAGTGAAGAGGAGCCCAGCACTGAGGCAGGACCCCTAGTTTCCCAACTCAACTCTACTGTGGTTCGGTCTTGGGCCAGCCAGGCCTCTCTGACCTCAGTTTCCCCATCCACTCTATGAGCATTTGGTGTAGTTTGTTCTGAGGCCTGTCCTGCCGTAAGTCCACCACTGATGCGCAGCCCGTGGGGATCTCTCCTGGGGCAGGACCAGGTCATCCTTCCTTCCAAGCACGCTCGCTCCTTTTCTCCCGGAAAAACTCCTATTCACCCTCCTGCTCACAAATCACTTCTGAGCAGTGTCCCAAAGTCAGAGAGGCAGAGACAGACATAGCATCAGACACTCAGAGAGACGGAGTGAAAGATCCTGGTACTTAAAAAAATAAAGATGGGAGAGGAAGCAGGGGTCAGGCGAGGGGGGCACGAAGAGCCCGAGGCAGAGGTGAAGGAAGGCGGGACAAGACACAGAGGCTTCCCAGGCCAAGAAGGTAAGTTTAGGAGGCAAAGCTACAAGAACTAGGCCCCAAGTCCCTCACCCTCCAGGATCCCCGGCCTGGAGCTGGCGAGGAGGGTCCATCACAGAGGCCGAGGCAGCCCCCGTTTGCCGGGGAACAAACTAGCCGGGAGGTGCCGAGAAAGAGAAAAGCAGTTTATTGAAAGCTTGGAGCTCTCCCCTGAGGCCAGAGGGCTCTTCGAAGCAGAATCCTGTGGCCAGCCCTGCAGTCCCCACCCCAGACTGGGGGCAGAGGTGTGGGGCCAGAGCACCTGGGTGGTCCTGGGTGGATAAGGGACGCTAACACTGTCACCGACACAGGCTAGAGACTAGGAGGGAAACGGAGGTCAAATGGGCAGGTGCATGGACTCTGGAAGTCCATGGGGAGGGCAGGTGGCCATTCTCAGCTTCAGGAAGCCACAGTCAGGACAACGGCATTCTGCAAGGAGCAACGGTTCTCAGTTAGCCCATCCGCCACGCCCTCTGCCCCCACAGTCTCCATGTCATCCCCTATCCTCCCCCACCCCCTGCCCGTGCCCTGCCCTGGGTTAGCCCTGAACTGGGAACCCAGCAAGCACTCATTAACTGAGTGAATCCAGTCAGTGAGTGGGTGATGAACGAATGACATCTAGTGGGGAGAGGTCACTGACCAGAACTTAAGTCAAGAAACCCAAGTTCAAGCACCATATTTCTCCTGCTAATTTACTGAGTGGCCTTGGGCCAGAAATTTGACCTTCATCCCCGATTCTCATCTGAGAAATGGATCCACAATTCCCTGCTCTGTCACCTCCCAGAGCTGTTCCAAGACTCAGAGTGGTGCTGGATTGAAAAGGATAGTGAGGCCATGTTGATATTCAGCAAGAGAAAGTGTCATGATCTATTAGCCATGCCTGCCACAGGCACAGGATGGGACATGAATTTATTCCCCCTGGGCCAGGGGAGCTGGGACTCTGTGAGTGAGTCTGAGATGCCATTCTACAGGTCAGATGTGTGTCTGCATTCAATAGGAGAGGACTCTGTGATCAACTAATAATGTCTGCTGTGGGCGAGTGAGGAAGGAGTTGTAGCTCATGTCCTATGTTTGACATTCCCAGGTGAAGTAACTTGTAATGCCCTGAGCAACTTAGAGAATGATGCAGGGACAGACCAGATGGTGAGGCAGGGCACTCCCCTCAGCTCGAGCTTAAGGCCCATCAAAGCCACACCAGCGTGAGAGGCTTACCTCAATGATCTCCAGGGCTGCATTGGCAAAATTGACATTGAGAACCTTAGGCAGGGGAATTCCAACACCCAGGTCCACTGTGAGGAGGAAACAGTTGAGAGCAAAGGTATGTGGGAGGCTGGGATCAGTTTCCTTGAGCCAGCCATTTCTGTTCTTGGGGACTCAGTTGTCCTGATTAGCAGACTCCTACTCATCCTACTAAACCCAAACAAAAATGCTCCTGCTCTGAATTGTCATCAGCAGCTGCTTTCAGGTTCTGTAAGTGAGAGGTTCTATCAGTCCCTTGCACACTCTGAGTCGTCTGTATTTTAATCATTCGTTTATATGATTACTTCCCTCTGGACTGTGAGCTTGAGGAAAGAACATCGGTCAGACAGCTTTCAGGGCCCAGGGTCTGGCATGATGGAGGTGCTAATCCATGCAGTTTAAATGGAAACACCAGTGCCTCAGTTTCTACATCTTAGAAATGGGGATCAACCCCTCCAGCGTCACTGTCTGTATCAGGATAACAGACAATCTGACTTCAAACTTTCCAGGTTTCCAAGAAGAGAGCAAAGTCCGCCCATACCATTGAGCTTCGGCACGTAGGCCACCCGGACCACATCACTGAACCATTCTTCTAAGCGGGTAGCCTGCAAGAGAGCACGGGGGAGGCTGGGAGGTGCGGCTTTGCCAGGCCAACACATCCCTCCCCGGGCAGGGAATCCACAGGTCCAGCTGCTGAGCCTCCCCCAAGCCTGAGGACACATTCCTGGTGGGGACAGGGCCCACTGGGGTGGCTGTCCATCAATGACACCAAAGGGGACTCTGATTTAGACCAGCTTCATGCAGGCCCCATGAGCTTGGAAGAGCTGCCTTCCCAAAGGAAGGGGCTGTAGTGCTTGGAAGGGGCAGTGCCTGAGAAAGTCCAGAAAACACACCCAGCTCCAGTAGAACTTTGAGTAGTCTGCTCTTAGATTCCTATCCATTTAGGGACCCTTAGAATGTTCTAGAAACCTGAGGCCATTGTGGGACTCCAGAACCTCAGAACTCTGAGACACCAGGGGTCTGTGGGGCTCTGAAAAGTTAGAACTTTCCAAGTTCGGGGACATTATTACTTGTGTGAAATTCCAGAATTTTGAGCCCCTGTGAGATTCTGGATGTTTACGACTTTGTGAGGTTCCAAAACTTTGGAAGATCATGAGATTCCCTTTCCTAAGATGGTGACTATCTTTCCTAAGATGGTGACTATCTCACCATCTCAGGTGACACACACACACACACACACATGCACACTTGCTCTGATATTTGCCCACTCTGGCTTGTTGGGGCAGAGCCCCGACTGGGGTCAGCTCAGGCATATGAGCCATGACTCATCCTGCCCCTTCCTCACCCCCGCCCCACTTGAAGACCCTCCCCACCGGCAAGCTGCTCACTCTCCCAGGAACTTACATCAAAGGCATGGGCAAAGGAGGAGGCCAGCTTGGCACTGAGCCTGGTGGAGAGAAGAGAGTCACTGAGGGGCCGCAGCACCCACCCGCCCCACTCCATCTGCCCCATCCCAGCTCTCCAGGATCAGGAAACAGGGTTACAGACCCAGCTCTGCCTCAGTTCAGCCTCGACTCAGGGACTCAGTCTCCCTACCTGTAAAATGGACCTGAACAGATCTAACCTTCCTCTGAGATTGCCACCTCTGACTCCGTGGTCTTGGTCTCCCTCTGGCTGTTCGGCCCTGGGCAAGTGACTGAACCTCCCGAAGGAGTGGCCCTCCCACGGACCAAGCACTGGACACAGGGTTCCCTGTATCCAGCAGGTGCACACTAAAGACAGCAACGCACCGAGGCATCCCAGCTGGCCCAAATACAGGCGCAGCGCCAGAGCCTGGACGCACACCTCTATTTCCTGAAGGGCTGACGTATGAACTGCCCCCAGGGAGGGGAAGCAAATGCAGGCAGGGAGCAAGGCTAGGGATGGGGTGACAATGGAGCTTTGCGAATATGGGGTCAGGTGAGCCCTAGGTGCCTACGGCTCAGGACAGGCCAATCCCAGAGACCCCCTGGAAAGCCCCCCACATCTAGGGGAGGGACAGGCAGGTCCCCAGACCTCAGGCCATGGTGACAGCACTGGGCCCGGAGAGTGGAGGCCCAGATGGCAGCCTGGCTTCCGGGGACGGCCCGCTGCGAGACCCTGGGCTTTGCCGGCTGTGAAGGGTCATGCGTGTGTCAGGAAGGACTGTCACCAACATCGCCATCTCGGTTTTTATGGTTTATGGTTTTCATGGGGCCTAGTTACTACGGGGCGGAGAGATTAGAGAAGTAACTAGTCCACGGGAATAACAAAGCATTTTACAGTTATCTCCGTGGCTGGTTTCTGCGGCGGGTAACTCAGATGCTGGGACTCCATGTCCCGGCGGCTGGTTTATCTTCCAGGCCAGGTTTGGAGCAGGTGCAGGGGAAGAAGCCTGCTCTGGATCCTGCTTCCCTGAGCCCCAGTTGTCCCATCTATAAAATGGGCAAATACCGACCCTTCCCTGGCAGGTCCTGCAGGCCAAGGAAGAGGCTGGTAGAACACGGGCAACTCAACTGAGGCTCAGTGAATGGGGGTGGTGGTTCTAGTCGGCCCCTAATTCTTGTTCCTAAAGACAAGGCCCAGGACCCCACGTTACCGTTCCAGGGACAGCGAGAGGTGCAGCTTCGTAGCCGAGGGAGTCAGCTGGGCATTTAAAGTCAAAACCTGCATGGAAAAAGCAGGCGGAGGTTAGCCATGAAGGTGCAGGAGGAGCTTGAGGACAGGTCTGCTTTGGCCAACAGGTGAATTTCCACCATGTGTTCCCTCCACGAAGCCCTACTGTGACCCGACTGTGTGCTAGGGTCCCTGCGGGGTTAGGGTTAGGGTGAGGGTTTAGACTTCGAGGAGGTCACTAGAACGCTCAGGTGTCTAGGAAGCAGAGGGCACCTCGTGTTGCATGAGAGGAAGCTCTGGGGTGCCAGGAGTTTGGAAAGACCCGGACTCCAGCCTACGGGGAGCAGGTGGGGGCAAGGAAAGATGTCCCCAGTGAGGTGACACCCGAGCTGAATCTTGAAAGAGGAAGAGTTAGCCAAGGGGTGAGGGGACACGGCACTGCAGGCGGTGGGCCCTGCCCAGCAGGGGAGGCTGGGCCCGCCAGCCCTGAGTCACCGAGGCCGAGGGAGGAGGATGGGAAAAAGGCAGAGGATGGGGTGGGAAGGCACTGAATGCCAGGCGAAGGTGCTTGGTCCTGGGGGAACCAGGGCGGAGGATGAGCAGGGAGGGACCTGCCTCTCCCAGCTGTGCGGTTGGGAAACAGAGGTGGAGGGCCGGGGCGCAGCCAGAGGGTCCCCTGAGAGCTATCTGAGCACAGCGAGGCTGAGGAGATGGGGAGTCATTACTGAGATCAGAGGAAGGTGGAGCAGATGGGACAGGACAGATGCGTGATGGAGCGGGCGCCTGGGCCTCGGCTCAGATGATGGCAGTGGGGGAGGGGGGACTCCCTGTGCCGCGTCACACCGGCCCTCCTCCCCTGAAATCAGGGTGTCCCGGGGAAGGCAGGCCCGTGCAGAACCCCAGTGCCAGGCCCCTGTCCCTGGGCCACTCACCACATTCAGCTCGAAGAGGGCTTCAGGGGTCCCTTTCGGGGGGGAGGACAGCACATGGATATTAGCTGGGATAGAGATGGAGGCCTTGCCCTTCTGGAGTGTGACGGACGGTGCTTTCTTCACCCGTATGGAGAGCAGGAGCTGCTGGCCTGGGGGCAACCTTCCCATCACCTGGGGAGGGGCAGGGGCGGGGGGGGGGCGGTGGTGGTGGCTGAGGGCAGCTTCGGTGCCCCAGTAATAGAACCAGTCAGCAAACACTCCCCGAGCACCTGACAGGCACGGGCTCCATGCTGGGGGCTAAGGTTACAGCCGGACCCAGACAGCCCTGCCCATGCCCCCACCCTGAGGCTGGCCTGCAAGTGGGGAGACGTCCACCCGCGGAACTGAATCGGGCTTCCGTCTCAAAGTCAAAATGCCCCGCCAGACCATAGGCCCTACTCCACCCATCCTCGGCCCTCCTCTCCATCTTCCGTCCAACCACTGGCCCCTCATTCTGTGCAGGCTCACTGGCCACTCTGCTGTTCCTCCAGCCCGCCGGGCACACTCCCCGCCTCAGGACCTCGGCCCTCGCTGTTCCTCCCCCAGACACTCGTGTGCTGCCCTCCCGCCGCTCCTTCAGCCTACTGTTCAAAGGCCACCTCCTCGGTGAGGCCCCCGCGGAGCACCTGCTTAAAGTCACCACCCCTGCCTTCCTCCTCGGCCTTCACCACCCTGTCCTCTTTCACCTTCTGACGCCGCGTATAGTCTCCTTATTCATGTGTCCAACCTCTGTCACCCCTCCCAGGATGCCAGCTCCTGAAGCAGCCAGATTTTGGTCTGCTTTGCACCTTTGGCTCCTTCTGCACGCCCAGTGCCCAGCGCAGGGCCTGGGACACAGCAGGTGCTCAGTGAGCGGTGTTGACGACTGAATAAATCTCCCAGTCAGGAAATTCCAAGATTCACAATCACCACATCGTGGAAATGCTGGAAGCCAGGGGGTCACCAAGGCTTAGGACCACCTGAACGCTGGAGCCTGGGGACCCATCCAACCCTGACTGCCAGAGTCGAGGGGTCATAAAGACAGGGAATCACTAGCCTCCATCCTTACGTGTCTGCAGATTCTGAAGCCACAGAGCCGCGGGGCTCTGACCTCGCAAGTACAAAGGCTTCTGCCGCCAGAGACAGGCCCAGCCTTCCCATGCCGGAGGGACAAGGCCCGGTTCGCTGCAGTCATGGGTCCCCGTGCCTGCCATCTCTTCCTTCCTCGGGTCCCTCTCCATCTTCCAACTCCTGCTCTCGGGAGGTTCCTCTGCATGTCTAGCCCATCTCCTCCTTTGCCTGAGACCCCTACACACTTCGGCCAAGGACTCCAAGAAGCAGCGGCCCCAACCACGCCCGCTAAGACTGATAAACCACCCCTTCCAAGGACTCAGTTTGTTCTCTGTGCCCCCAAACTCAGCTGCCCTCCCCATCTTCCCCAGTAGAAACCCAAACCTTCTGGGCCTTATTCCAACTCTTATCAGAATCTGCTATTACATAACGGCCTTGTAGTAGTCATTTCAACTTTAGTATGAATTCAGACTCCCCCAGCTGGAAAGTGGCTGGTCCCGCCCCAGCCGAACAGTCAGGAAAGCTGAGCCCAGGCCCCGAAATCACACACTGATGGATGCCCCGCTAGTCAAACCTCCCTCAATCCTTTCCTTTCCTTTCCCTTCTCAGGGCCAGCACCCGGAATCTTCTCCTTGGGGGCGGAGAAGACCGAGACCAAGAAGAAGTCAGGCTGGTGGAAGGAAGGGAAGACCCTCCTGTCCTCAGCCTGACGGAGCGATAGGACAAACTGTGGTTGACTTCGGGGCAGTTAAACTCTGATCCTTTCCTTGCTGAGCGAAATCTGCTGTCAGGAAAGTTTAAGTGGCAGTCATTGAAATTTTAGGGGGAATTTGGACTCAGCGTTCAATGGCAGCTGTCCGGAGAGCCATATTGAGAAAGATTCGGGAGTTCACTCGGGCTTATCGGGAAAGAGCGACAAGGACCAAAGCCCATGAGACGGTGACTCACCTCAGGGACCAAAGCTGCCAGGTCTGTAGTTGTCAATGGCACATTGCTGGGGACCTGGACCCAAGGCCAAATGGGGTGTGGGGTGAAGAGAGACAGGACAGAAATTCTTCAGCATCCACAAAGTGGTTCAGCCCACATCCCACCGACCTCTGCCAGTCACACACACACACACACACACACACACACACACACACACACACACACACTTGGGTTCCTTCTCGTGGCCAGTGATGAGTGTTTACCACTTGCCAGGCACACGCTAAGGGCTTCGTGTGCCTTCTTTGCTCATTTCAGCATTACATTTCACTGCAGACGGGAAACCTGATGCTCCCGCCCAAGGTCACGCGCTGGTAAGTTACGCCGCAGGATCTGACCTGGGAAGCTGACTCTACTCTGCCAGAGCATTCGATCTGAAGGCCCAGGGATCTGAACCCAGGCATTTCTGCCCTTCGTCCAAACGGTATTTTCAAAAACTGAGCTCAAACACACACATTCTCACACTCACAGTCTCTGCCTAACCTTCCCTGTCTCTTCCCTCCAGCTAGAAGATATTTGTCTCAGCTCAGGGCCCTATTCCCACCTCCCATGGGCCTTCACGGTGCTCTCTGGACCCCACCATCAGGAAATGAATGATCAATCCTTGTCGCCTCGGGCCTGAGCTACAGGCAGAGGCCTCAGGTGGCTCAGACTCACTGCCTTTGGAAAGGGTGAGACTAAGAAAACGTCTTTGGGTGAGGCTCCTGGGGGGCTCCCAGACATCTGTGAGGGTACAAGAAAGGCCAGAATGGGAGCAGGGAGGTCTTAGACGCTTTAGAACAAATGTCCAACCCTAGTTTTCTTCTCTCCAATGCAAATCTGCTCTTGAGAAGGCAACGGAAATGTCAACCATTCACACTTTAGTATAACATTGGGCTTTGACTCCAGAAGGCCTCATAAGGAATGAGGATGGAAAACTAGCTACATTTCATATGCCAGTTTTGACCTGGTGAGCCATGTAGAGAAGGACTCAGAGGTCCCATTCAGATTTAGCCAAGTAGAGGGCCATTATCGATTAGCAACAAGAGTGGGCCTATGTTTCTTATAAACTTGTCCAACCCTCTCTAGTTATAGAGGAGAAGGTTAGTCAGGGCTGGCTGGTGGAATAGGACTGGTTTATCCCTAGCACTGTCTGGCCACGGTGAGGCAGGGTGCCACACTTACCAGCTCCGGGGTGATGTCTATGTCAAGGGCACCGTTGGTCTGCAGGAGCCCAAATACGGTGCTGAAGAGGTACAGAGGCACAACCACCTGGGATGTGTGGTCCTCTTTGGGGGGCACCTTAATGGGTTTGGGGGGCTTGGGGAAGTCGATGATGTCACCAGCCACGCTTTTCACGATAGGCTATAGGGGAGGAGACAGCATGGGTCGCCCACCTCACTTGGATACAGCATCCCCTACCCCCCTACCCAGCCTCCGCCGGCACCCCACACCCCACCCCACCCCAGCTCTGGGCAGGGCCTTGGTGGGCACTCACGTTAATGTCCAACTCTATGTACTGGTTAGAGATAAGAGGCAGCGTGGCCAGAGTAAATTCCACGGACCCAAGAGCCCCAAGGGGCACCAGGCCTGCAGGGGGAGGGGAGGAGGGAGAAAGACCCCATGAGCCCAGCCCCCAATAATAACAAGCCCGCCTTCTATTTACTGAGTGCCTAGCATTCCACTAAGGGTTCACTTGGGCTCTACAGTCATCCGCATTTTATAGATGAGGAAACCGAGGCTCACACAGAGGAAGTCGCCAGCCCAAGGTCACACAAGCCACAGAATGGTAACGGCAGGATTTCTGTTTTCCAGAGCTAGTTTCGCCAGCCATGACGTCACCCTGCCTCTCTCCCATAACACCACATAGAGAGACATATGTGGCCCTAAGTTTTCTATCCTTATCCTGGTTAGGTCTTTTTATATTTTTCAAAGGCACCCATGTGTCCATAAGGCTCGGAGAGACTGAGCCCGCCGTGGTTGTGGGGCTTTGGGTTCCTGACTTAAGCTCTGGGCCTCAGTCACCTTGTCTGTCCAGGTAATAATAATATCTCCCTCGTGCTTCTGACGGCACCAGGCACGCGACCGGTGCCAGACACGAGGCACTCAGCCCCTGGCAGGGGGAGACCCAGCTGACTCCCAGCCTCCAGGCCCCACGGAACCGGCCTCGGCCCAGAACCCCACCATTATACCTCCTCCGTGCAGCGACCTCATCAGTCGGATGAGGAAGAGAAGGCCCCAGAATTCTGCCCCTTCCTCTGCCCTTGGTACCCGCCCCCTCTTGGGGTAATGGGGTGGGGAGGGAGAAAGGGCAAGGAGGAGGGGGCCGGGCCCCAGCTTACTCAGCACCGTCCCCAGGAGCTCATTCACCACGCCCAGCACACTGTCCACCACGGGGCACAGCTGTGTCCGGAGGAAACCAGTGTTACAGGAAGAAACAGGTGGCCCCAGCCCAGCGCAGGGGACAGCTGCCTTTCCTCTAAATCACGTGCTCTGTGGTCCTGGGGTCCAACGCAGGTCAGAATGTGCAAACGGACAGGGGACACACAGGCGGGAGGCAGGGGAGGGGTTGGGCCTTGGTGTCAGAGGGCAGAGCAGATGGCCCAGAAAGCCAGTTACACGGGCCCCCTCAGAAAACCTCGAAGGGTGCCGGGGGAACCGGGGAGGCACGTTTCAGAGGCCAGCTGGGGCGTGCCCTCCTCTGAGTAGAAAAAGGCAGCTGCCCCCTCCAAGGTCTCAGGCCCCTCCTGCTCTCCAGGTGGGCACCAGGCAACCCAGAATTCAGACACCGAAGAGGGGAATCTCTGTCCCCACCCGGAGGGTCAGGCCTGGGCCCCATCCGCTGCTCACGCTAAATCACCGTGTGTGTGCGGAAAGCCCCTGGGTGAGGAGGACAGACAGCAGGTGGTTTGGCTCCAGAACCCCAGGTCTGGGAGTCACAGAATCTGAGTCCCCTGGAGCAGGAAGCCCAGAGGTAACACAGTCCAGCCCCTTCCTACTTCCAGCCTCTTCGTTCCCACAGCTGGGATGGAAGAAAGGCGAACCGCTCAAGGTCACAGCTGTTCTCAGACAAGAGAGGGCTGCCTTTCCTTTGACACTCAGGGAACCCTAACTCCAGGACTTCTGGGGTCAGGCATGTCACAGAAAGGAGAGGAGACCAGAGGGGCTCTGCTGGGCGAGAGGAACCCCCTCCTCGGTCCCGGCGTGTGTAACCTGCAGGAAGGAGGGACAGCGGCTGGGCTGGCTGACTGCACCAGAGACTGTTAGGAGAAACTTTCAATCTCAAAATGCTAGTAACCAAACCTTATTTTTAAAACTTCTTTGAGTTGCACAAATCCTGCTTTGCACCCAGTTGTCCTGGAGAACGCAGTTAGGGGCTATGATTTAAATGACCCACTCCGTGTTGTTGAAACCCGCCGGAGATGGGCCAGGGTTGGGGTCCTTGCTGCTGGAAGCTTCCCTTCTCCCCACGAAGCTTGATTTCCAATTGGCTTCTTCAAGCCCAGGGCAGTTTTGCCAGCCATGGGCTTCCACGGGCATTCTTCCCAAGGACTCACAAGAGGTCCTGCCAGGACTGGGGGTCAGGAGGCCTGGCTGCCCTTGGCTGTGTGACCCCAGCAAGACTGTCCCCTCACTGGTCCCAGTGAAAGGCGGCTTTGGGCAGACTGGCTATTCTCAAGGGTGCGTCACGTCCCCTGGAGGAAACCAGGTCGGCTGGGGCCGGCCACGCCCAGGCTTCCCCGAGCAGCTTATCACGATGTGTTTGACATAGGATGTATTAATTAATATATGTCTGCTTTTCGGGACATGTTTGCCAAGCCTAAGGCTCAGTTTTAATTCATTTTAAAACTGAGTGACTCAGTTTTAATTCAAAGCGTTTTAAAGAAAAGTATAAAGTCCATAATCATACAGGAGGCAAAGACAGAGCAGGAGGCACGAAAGGGGCTTGGATTTGGGATCGGGGGACTCAGGTCATCTGGAGCTGTCAAGTTGGGATCCGGAAGTCTGGGGATGGATGGTGCCAGGCCACCGAGAGACTGGCTGGCGGCACCGAGGAGGATCAGGGGGCAGGCCAGGATGGGATTACCCAGTGGGCGTGCAAGGGAAGGACAGCCTAATCCTGCCTGGCGCCCAGATTTACTCAAAGCTGGGGGGGGGCAGAGGGGCAGTCAAGGGGAGGGGCGGCCCTGGCCCGGGGCCCACACACTCACCACTCCCGGCAGCACCTTGAAGAGTGTCTGCTCCACGACCCCAAAGATTGGTGGGGGCAGGAGCCTGCGCAGAGAGAGAAGGATGACGGTGAGGTCACCACCCAGGGATGGCTCCAACTGGGTGACAGGGTGGAGTGGGTGCTGGGGGCTCTGGCTATCTCCATCTCCTCTCCCAGCAGAGGGGGTGGGGATGACTCAGGCTCTTGGGACCTGGGTGCAATCGTGACTCTGCCTTGCCGTGGAAACCAGGGGATGACTTCCGTTTCCCCATCTGTAAAACACGCACCTTAAAGAACTGATGCTCCATGTGGATAGTGCTAGAGGATGTTACGCTAAGCGAGCTGGCTCAGAGAAAGACCATTACCATGATGTCACTCACATGTGGAAATTAAGAAACAAAGCAGAGGAGCATAGGGGAAGCGAGGGAAAAATGAAATAAGATGAAATCCGAGGGGGAGACAAACCGTAAGAGACTCTTA
The DNA here is from genome assembly GCA_028646535.1 of Procyon lotor. NCBI lineage: Eukaryota > Metazoa > Chordata > Mammalia > Carnivora > Procyonidae > Procyon > Procyon lotor. Next base: position 20,303,832 of record CM053610.1, read on the forward strand.
ATTCTAGGAAACAAACTGAGGGTTGCTGGAGGGGAGGGGGGCGGGGGCTCGGGGTAACTGGGTGACCGGCATTAAGGAGGGCACGTGATGGAATGAGCACGGGGTGTTATGTAGGACTGATGAATTACTTAACTCTATCTCCGAAACTGATAATAAACTATATGTTCATTAATAGAATTAAATAAAAATTAAAAAAAAATTAGAATTGCTGCTGCCGAGATTACATGGGACTGTATTCATGTCCGGCATACACGTTCAATAAATGTCTGTTGCCTTCATCACCTCCAATGTTTATAGACAAGTGACATTTGGGTCCAGGCTTAGAGTGCCTAACTTGGAGTGGGGTTCCGTAAACACCTGTTGGGTAAGTGAATGAATGTTTGTTGATTGAATAAGAGGGAGGCCCGAGGACGAGAAGCGCGTGTCTGTGGGTTCAGGCGAGTTTGGAGACTAGGAGAGTCTGAGGAGGAAGGGGGCCACCACCCAGCCAGCCACAGGACACCAACACCATCCCAGCTCTAGTCCCTCCAAAGCCTCCTGCAGCCCAGAGGGCAAGGTGGAGCCACTTGGATTTAAGGAGCCCAAAGACCCCACCTGGAAACCCTGGAGAGCCTTTCTGGAGCCAGGAGCAACCCTAGTTCACCCTATTCCTAGGGGTGCCCACAAAGCTGTCTGATTATCGCTCCCTGCTCACAGCCACCCAACGAAGGTGGGCGGGGGGCCTGGGATTCCTCCTGGAGCGCAGAAACCAATGCGGAGATGAGAAGAGGCAGAGGAGGCGCGGGGGCCCAGCCCTGGGGAAAAGCCCCGGATCTGAATCCATCAGCGGGTCTCCATCCTTGCTGCAATCTGTGTGTGACCTTCGGCAAGTCTCTTGCCCCCTTTGGGCCTCAGTTGTCCCATAGGAGTGATGGTTCAAACAAGTATAGGGAAGGCCACTGTGTCCTCAACAGTTCGGCAAAGACTCGGATGTAAATGTACCAGAGACTTCTGAGTCATCAAATTTAGGTCCTCATTATACAGCTGGGGACACTGGAGCCCAGACAGAGGAGGGGGTTCCTCTGGGGTCACACAGCGAGTCAGGGGCAGAGCTGGGTTTCTGATGTGCTGAGATGGGGAACTGAGATGGCCGGGGTCTGCTCCGTCTGGGAGAGGAGACGGCAGGGTCTTGGGGTCGAGGGTGGCCTGGTGGAGAAGGGGAGCGCCCAGGAGTGAGTGATGGTAGTGGGGGGGGTGGGGGGGGCACTGGGCCGAAGTCCCTGTCTGTGATGGGTTTCAGTCTGCGGGTCTGCGCAGCGGGTTGAACAGGGGGACCGACCAGAAGCTGGATGAATTCAGGCCCCGCCCAGCCGGCCGCTCCAGGGGAGCCCACCCGCAGATCCAGGCGCAGGAAGCCGCCCCACGCGGGCGGGAGGCTGCGGACTCACCCGGAGACCAGGCTGATGTGGCCCAGGAGTGTGCTGCAGCGCTTGAGGACGAGGATGGGCGTGCCCCGCGAGCTCACGCCCAGCGCCACCCGCGACGACACGTTCACCTCAGCAGCCAGCTGCAGGAGGCCCCCCAAGGGGCTGCGAGACCCGATGCTGGGGGCGTGGCCAGGCTGCCAGGACCCGCCCAACAGGGCCGGGGACCCCCAGGAGGAGTGGGTGGTTCTGCGAGCTGGCTATCCCCCATGCCTTCCTGTCACTCACTGCGTCCCTGCCCAATTTGGCTTGTTCCTGCACCCTCTTCCCCCACCCGGTCCAGTGAGCCCTGGGCAATGGGGCAGGGCTGTCGAGGGAGGGAGAGAGAGAGAGAGAGGGAGAGAGAGAGAGAGAGAAAGAGAGAGAGAAGTCCCTGGGGAGCATTGGGATGGAGGTCCTTGGGGAGGGTAGTGGGGTGGGATCCAGGAAGGGACCAATGTGGAGAAGAAGTACAGTGGGAGGAAATGGGGGAGTCAGTGAGATGAGGGTTAGGGGGCAACAGAGTAGGGGTCCCCAGTGGAGCAGTGGGCTGGGGAGCAGCAGGGTAGAGGGACACACTCACCCGGAGCCGTGCAGGCCCACCTTGGTGTGCAGGCTCAGCTGCACCCCAAAGCCAGGCAGCAGCTTCAGTGACACCTTTGGCAGCGTGAGTTCCTCAATCTTCAGCCTGGGATGGGCGTCAAGGGGAGGGCCATTCACCTCCAGACCCCCCACCCCCAGTGTCAGTCCCTTAGTGCTTGGACCTTCTCAGACCGTGGTGCCCAGAGCCTCTCTGGGCTGTGTCCCACATCCCATCTGTAACCCATAAAGCCAACTGTGGGCCCAATTACTTCGCCTCCCAGGGCCTCAGTCTCTTCCACTGTAAAGTGGGCCAATACTAGTACCCGCCTCAAATCGTCCCAAGGCAAGTGCGATCAATGTGTGTGCTCAAGCTGGCACGGCATGTGTTCAATAACTGTAATATCGTCCTCAGTGGAGGCTCAGTGAATTAAAGTCTTCTCTGCACCCTATCTGACCTGGATCATTGTCTTCCCACTCCCAAGCCCCGGACTCGTGCATATGCAAAGCAGCTGGGTTCTCAAACACAGTTCCCCACAGCTCAGTGCTTTCTCTGTCCTCTGGGCCTTTGCCCAGGCTGTTCCCTCTGTCTGGAACACTTTTCCGTTGCCTTTTCTTCCGTTCTGCATCCACCTTCAGCTAGCTGACTCCTCCTGGCTATCCAGACTGACCTTGCCCTGACTCGCCACCAAGCGTGGAATGGCTCCCACCCACCAGGGGCAGACAGGTAAGGCCTGTGATTAACGAGCATACCCCCCCACTTCCATTCTGGCTGGATGAACTTGGACGGGTACCTTGGCTGCCGGGGGCCTCAACCTCACCTGTTAAATGCTATTGATAACAGTCCTACCTCTGGATTCCATGGAATAATTAACTTAGAGTGTTTAGCACAGTGCTAGTTAGACAGAAAGCCCTGGCTAGGTGGTAATTAAGTTATAAATATTAGTTATATATTATAATTATATAAATATTAAGTTATAAATATTAAATATCAATGTTTGATCTTATAAAAGATTTATATCACATAATATAAATATTATGTGATTTCACTCATTCATTCAAAAATACTCTTCAAACATCCATTATATGTCAAGCACTATTAATGATATTGGGGATGTGGCAATAAACCAGCCAAACAGAAGCCCTACTCGTCCCGGGGTTTATAACCTAGCAGGGAAGGCAAGAAACAAACCAGTAAAGCATATGAGGGGCGGAGGAGGGATACATCTTCTGGAGAACTTGAAATCAGGTGAGGGGACAAAGAAGTGTTGTTCAGAGCAGGGCTCCTTGGAGTAGACACCCAAAGGAGATGAGGGAGGGAGCCAGGCAGATACCTGGATTAGCCCAGAGAGACTAAGCAACTAGCCTTAGGTCACACAGTGAGTACTTGGAGTCAGCCCCAGAACTGGAACCCTCAACCACAGGGACATGCTGCTCTTCCTTTGTTTCCTGATACACAGTGGACTCATTATTTCCAGACTCAGGCCCTGGGACTCCCTATCCAGTCCCTTCCCACATTACCCCCACTGCCTGCCAACAAACTGAAGACAGTACGTCTCTCCTGTCTTCCCTGAAGCAAAGCAAGGACTAGCCTTCCTGTAGGGCTCATGGTAGGTGAGCAGTTGAGATGCCACAGTGCACGGACTTACCCAGAAATCTCTTCCACAACGCCAAAAACCCCTCCGTAGCTCAATAGGCCGCCTCCTCCGAGCAGTCCCCCAGAGCCCAGGAGGCCCTGGTTCACAGATGTGACTGTCCCCAGGACGTTCTGCAGAATGGGCCCCCCAACCAGCGAGTTCTGGATGGCTGCAGGGAGGGTTAACGGAGGAAGGTTCATTTTACAGAAGGGGAAAGTACGGCCCAGAGAAGGACAGAGACTTGCCCAAAGTTGCACAGCAACCAAAAGTATGACTAGGGCTCCTTGACTCTGGGCCACCCTGTAGCACCAAAAGAAAGGGCAGAAGCAAAAGAGGAAGCCCACAGCCACCAGGGCTTGGCCAAGATGGAAGAGGTGATCTCTGCTCTTCCCGAGCACCCCTGGCCTGACTCTGCAGATTATGAGAAAGGCAGGACAGGAGGGACCTCCTTGGGGAGGCTGGGGCAGGCCAGGCTGATTCCCTGAAGCATTTCCTATTCACAGCTGCCATACTCTACCCCTGAGACTGTGACCCCGGGCCGTTGGGCCGCGGAGCACCCCATGCCTAGTTGAGTTCCCCCACCCTGGAATCATGGTGCAAAGACACTGGCCTAGCCAGCCCCCTCCTCTCCACCTCCTCCAGCCCACCTGGCCCTATCCCTGAGGCAGATGCAGCCCCCACAGGGCCGAAGCCCGCCTCACCCTGCCTCACCCCACCCACCTCTCAGGAGAAGGTAAACTGATCACCCACAGGAGCCCGCAAGCAAACCTTTAGCCCCCGAGCTCTCTGAGTAGCTGAGCGTCGCTGCCTGTTTTCAGCTCTTCCTTACAGCAGCCACTCTAGGCATAGCAGCGCGGACGTCCACACGGCGGCTGGACCCCTCCCAGACTGCCCGCCTCAGGCTCACCTTTGCCAAGTTCATCCTTATCAATCCGAGCGAGCGTGCCCACCTTCTCAAGCAGCCCCTGGCACGGAGTCGCCAGCCCCCAGAGGAGAAGCAAGGACCACACACCCAACATCCTGGATGACACACCTAGCAGGGGCAGAAGCGAGAACTCTGAGGCGTCCTGTGTGCCCAAGTCTTCGCCTGGCCCCTGGGCCCCATCACCAGCCTGGAGCCCTCCCACCCACCTGGCCCGGCTCGGTCCAGCCTCCCTTCGAGAGGACAGCGGCTCACGTGCCTGACTTAAATGTCTTAGTCCTCTGCATCCCCGGTGAATGTGGACCTGCCGGTCTCTGAGGGAGACTGACAGAGGGACCTTCCTTTCCAGGACAGCAGGATGGGAGCTTCATTTCCTGACCCTGCTTCCCCATTGGCTCACGAGGCCGTTTCAGAAGGTGTGGCTGACTGGGGACCCACTACTTAACATGTCCCATTTCTCTCCTCCACGCTCTCTATCCTTCCATGTTGAAAGGAATGAGATGGAAGGTGAGAGCATGGCTGACTTACTAGTTTCATAGGATGGGACTTATCTTTATGGAGCAAACTGCCAACAGAGTCACATATCCAACCAACCCCTCATGTAACCTCTGCTTAATTCCTGCTTCCCACTGCCTTTGAGACAGAACCCAGGCTTCCTGCCATGACCCGCTAGGTCCCTGCCTGCCTCTTTGAGCTCCTTGGTCTTAAACATGCCAAGCCCCTTTCTACCTCAGGGCCTTTGCATATGCTCTTCCTTCTGTTAGGAAGGCTCTTTCCCTGGTTCTTTGCATGACTGACTCCTCATCCCAGGTTCTGAATAAATGTTGCCAGCTTGGAAAGGCCTCCCTCCTTTACTTTGTCTAAAGAAGCCTGTTTGTCACTAAACATCACTCAGAATATTTATTTTAAGGTACTATCACAATTTAGCACTATGCATTATGTGTTTGTGTCCTTGTTTGCCATCTATGTAAGCTCCACGAGGTCAGGGACTGGGTCTGGGGCCTCCGTGCGTGATTGTGTGCTGGCTAGGTGCCTGCGGAGGGGGCAAGAACGGAGGGAAATCCAGCCTCGCTTCACTAGCCTACCATCTTTCCTGTCATGGGATGTGTCTGCCCAGGAGGGCGCCTTCCCTCACTTGCATGAAGGTACATACGGGTGCCATAGGCACTGGTAGCAATCTTGGCGATGTCTGTCTTCTTTCTCCAAGACTCATCCCAGAGCGGCTCCCTGTAACCTCAGGGTCCCTTACAGAAGGAGATACTCCCACAATGGGAAACCAGCTGGTTTCTATGGCTTAAAGGAAAATGGGCACCCCTCAAGCCCTGTCCATAGGACGGTTCTGTCCTCTGTCCCACCCATCCCTACCTTTGCCTCTGGCTGAGCCCCAGTTTTCCCATCGGTAAAATGGGATTTTTCTCCCATCACCCTCACTGGTAGCCCCAGTGCCCTCCTAGGGTGAATTCTTTCCGTGCCCATCATTCAGAGGGGGCAGCAGGATGCTCGCAGGGTAAGTGGTTGCGGATCTGGATGAGGCTGGGGCTGCCACAGGCTGCCTTACCCACACCTGCAGCTCCGAGAGGGGTGGGTGGAGGTTCCCAGCCTCTTGCCAGCTCCTCCACCCTCTTGGGCCTGGGGGCAGCCCTTATATGCCCACAACGGCTCTGGGGACACAAAGGGGGCACAGCCGCCAGAAATCCGTCAATGGGTTATGTCAGAAGCAAATTGCGGTTTTTCCTGCGGGCCTGGGCTAAGCCTTCCTTCTGGGGGGAGAGAGAAAGGGGCGGGGTGGGGGCTGGGGTTCTTGCCCAGGGGCGGGAGTGAAGGCGTGGGGCTTCGGAAGCAGGTCCTCCCAAAGCCAGGGGCGGGGCGGAGTGTTCCCCTGTGGAATCTCCCTCTGGGTTCCCCAAGGGCTACCCTGATGGCACAGAATCTATTTTCCCTGGCCCCTACCCCAGGCCTGGCTTGGAGATGGCTGTGGGGCCTAGAGAGAGGAACTCTGGGCTAACTTGGGGGAGGGGCGTCAACTCCACCCCCACGTCCCAAGACCCAGTGTCTCTAGGCCCCAGAACCGGTCCTTTTCCTCCTTTCTGAGGCTGGTGCCAATGATGGTGGAGAGAAAGTCATTCATTCATCCATCATCCAACCATCCATCCATTCCTACCTTCATTCATACCCCGCTTCAGCAGGCATTTGCAGAGTACCTACTGTTTGTTGGGCACAGGGGATCCAGCAATGAATGGAAGGAACAAACCGCCCCCCCCCCCCAAGGAGATGACCAACCACAACGCAACTGCACATGTTTAGTAGCTGTGTTTTTATAAAGGTAAAAAGAAACAAGTGAGTTTATTTTATTTATTTTTTAAAAGATTTTATTTATTTATTTGACACAGAGAGAGAGAGCTCACAAGGAGGCAGAGAGGCAGGCAGAGAGAGAGGGGGAAGCAGGCTCCCTGCTGAGAAGAGAACCCGATGCGGGGCTTGATCCCAGGACCCTGAGATCATGACCTGAGCCGAAGGCAGAGGCTTTAACCCGCTGAGCCACCCAGGTGCCCCAAGTGAGTTCATTTTAATAGTACAGTTTATTTAACCCAATATCTCCAAAATATTATCATTCAACGTTTAATCAATATGCGATTATTAACGAGACGATGTATATTCTTTTTCTCATATCACGTCTGCAAAATCTACTGACCGCACATCAAATTTAGACTCACCGCATTTCAAGGGCTCAGTTGTCCTGTTGGACAGCGCAGCTCTGGAGGAGGGACCAGATAAACCCATGACACAGTAAGGCAGAGGCTAATGACAAGAATAAAGCAGGGGTGGGTGTGACCTTCAATATGGTGGTCAGAGGAAGCCTCCGATTGGCGCAGGGGTGCTTTGACCTGCAGGAGGAGAGGGCGTGGGCGGGGGGTGTCGGGGGAGGAGCCCATGAGGCCGAAGGCAGTGGGAAACAGGTGGCCAAGGAGGCGATGGGAGCCTACAGGTTACTGTATGGATTTAAAAGACTTTTGCTATTGTTTGCCATCATTCTGCGGGTCCTAGCTCAGGCATCCCCTCCTCCAGGAAGCCTTCCTGACCCCCCAAGCCGGCTGTGATCCACAGCCCCCTGGAATCCTCTCTGTCAGAGTCTGTGACAGGTAGGTCTGTTGCCCTTGTTTCTGGGTGTTTGTGGGTCCGTCTCCTGCCTGGGGCCCGGAACCGCTGCCTGGTGAGTTGCAGAGGAGGGACGGCACTTGCGCATTCACCCCATAACCTCAGAACTTTCCAGAGTTCATCCCGACAGCTTCAGACGCTGAGCCAGGTGACTCAATCACACCACTTTTTAAAAATCAACTTTTTATTCAATTAGAAAGCACATACAGAGAAGGGCTCAGATCCTAAGTTACAGCTTGATGCATATTTACTGACTGAAGACGCCAGGAGCCCCTCATGTGTCCCTTCCGAGTCATTGCCCCTCAATGGTAATGATGTCCATGGTCCTGATGTCCAACACAAGGGGTGAGCTCCGCGTGCCCTCGAGGAGTCGGGCGTGGGTACCGGTTCTTGCTCCGTGTCTCTGAAACTCGTTCATGTTGTGTGACGCAGTGATGTGCCCTGCTTTGGTCTCTACGCCCTGTTCTGTGAGCACGCCACGGTTTGCTTCTCCCTTCTCCTGCTAGAGGTGCCGGGGCTTACTTGGGGGAGTCCTGCAATGTGAGTCCAGCCGGGCTAGCAGACTAACGCTCACCATTATAACCGCTGCCCAGCCTGGCCCTTGGAAGGCAGGAAAATGCTACCTAGTTTCTGGCCTGCCTTTTCTTTTCTTTTCTTTTCTTTTCTTTTCTTTTCTTTTCTTTTCTTTTCTTTTCTTTTCTTTTCTTTTTCTTTCTTTCTTTCTTTTTTTTGTTTTAAAGATTTTATTTATTTATTAGAGGAAGATAGCAGGGGCAGAGGGAGAGGAAGAAGCAGACTCCCCGCTGAGCAGAGAGCCCGATTCGGGGCTCCATCCCAGGACCCTGGAATCATGACCCAAGCTGAAGGCAGAGGCTTTAACCCACTGAGCCACCCAGGTAACCTTTTGTTCTCCCAATTCCTTCCAGTCTCCTCCCGAAAGAAGACTCCGAGCACCATCCACACCCCAGACACCTGTGAGCTGCCTCAGGCCCCCGAGCAGAGTCAGAGATCGGGCCGCCCATGGGAATTGAAATGCATTATCTCCATGCCCCACTGGGCCACGGTGCCCCAGCGGGCTAGGGCTGGGGGGCCTGGGGACCGGCAGGTCTAACAAGCCTCTGGGGGCCATCTGATGGGCAGCCATACTGAGCGCCCCGGTGAGGGTGATGGGGAGCTGAGGAAAGGGTTAGGGTGTGGGGGAGGGGTGGCAGTGGGGAGGACTTGAGGAGGACAAGTACCCCCAGGCATTAGCTCCTAGAGTGAAGACTTTAGAGCCAGAATTCTGGGGTTCAAAACCTGACTCTTACTGTCGAGTGACTTCCCTTGCAGAGCTGTGATTTCCCCATCTGCAAACTGGGTGCCCACCCTCACCCGAGTGGTCTGGCTGTGAGGACAAATATCCTGGAAATGGGCTTTAGGGCATTAAGGAAGGGGGTCTGGAATGCCCAAGAGATCCAGGTGATGGTGGGATCCCTGGGAAGTCTTCCCAGAGTTGAGAGTGGGCTGGGACAGATTTGGGGGAGCATTGTGTGGTGTTCATCTCCCCAGGACTGGGCTGCCTGGCAGGCCCCTAAGTCGAGAGCTGTGGGCCCAGGGTCAGAAACCTGAGTCAAAGACCTGCTTCTTTCTCACTCTGTGACCTTGAGCCAGTCACACACCTTCTGTGAACCTGGGTTTCCTTACAGGAGGATGATGCCTCTCACTGTTGAGTGTGACATGACAGGGGAAGGAGGAGATTCAGACGTGGGCAGACAGGGTTTACATCATAGCTACACATGCGTGTGCCCTCTCTGGGCTTCCACTTCCTCATGTAGGGCTAGGAGAGAATGGAAGGTGAGCAGGGCCCATGGGCCAAGAACCTCATCATTACCTTCCAAGGAGGTGGGGTCATAGCACAGGGCTCCCCTGGCCCGCCCAGCCCACATTTCTGCCCCAGGGAAAATCCGAGGTAACTGGCCACTCAAAGAATGTTGAAGTCAAATCAGAGGTCAGAGCATCTGACCCCTCTCTCATTTCCCAGATGGGAAGACTAAGGTCCAGAGAGGGCTGCGGTTGGTCCAAGGCCACAGAGGATGCCCCTCGTCCTACCACGGGGAGAGCCCAGACCTCCTGACTCTCACAGATTTGTGCCCTGATTTCTCCATCGGAGCACTGGCCTGGGAAAGGTGATGGCAAGGCTTCAGGGGGCCGTGCGTGTGCTGTAGGAACATCCAGGGGCGGTCTGGGGGAGTGGAGGGGTGTCTCTGGCATGCTCAGGGTACGGTATCAGCCTGCGCTGGGTCACCCAGGCCTCTGGGTCTGCCAGGCCTGCCTCAATGCTGCCATTGTCCCAGCGTTGGGGGAAATGATGGGTGATGGGATTAGGCCTGCGGTGGGGGACAAGGAGACAGCCCTGGCATCCGGGCCACGGCACGGGAGGCCCGTCCCTCCTCTGCGGCCTGGGTCCAGGCCAGGCTGGGCCAGCGCGAACCTGCCAGGGCCCCACAGGTTCCGGGAGTGCTGGCCTCCCGACCAGATCTCTGGCCACACCATGCTACCCACAGACATGGAGCCCCCGTCTTCACAGACCCACCCAGACCCCTCACGTCCAGAGACTCACTCCTCGGGAGACAAAGACGTGCTAACAGACGTGCTAACAGCCCCGATGCCCCGACACACAGCCCCGTGGCTACCAACTCAGGAATTCCCGAGGCTGGAGCACCAACTGATCACCCCTGATGTACATTTTGTACATTTTTTTTCAAAGTCACGAATTTTTTTTTTTTTTTTACATTCTAGCAAATAACGCCGATTTTTAGGGTCTGTGGAGAGTAGACTTGTTTTCAAATGCGTTGTTCATTTTAATATGTACAGACATTTACTTTCTATTGTATATTTATTTGCTTTTAATTGGAATGTACGTGACACACAACCTTGTGTAAATTGAAGGTGGACGCCATTTACTCGCGTGGAGAACGGTAGCCGTGCCGATCTCGGGAGGGGTGACGGGGCAGGCAAATCTGGGAGCCGATCATCACGCAAGCGCTGTCTGTGAGTCACAGAAACGCCCCTGGCACACACGCCACAGACACACGGACACCCCGCCCAGGCGACACCAGCGGTCCTTCCCCACGCAGACCGCCGCCGCCCGACCCTCCCGTCCGCACACACGCCCCAGACTGCCCCGACCCATGGGCTGCTTATGCACAGACAGCCGCTCACAAACACACAAGCTCGCCCTTGGCCTTGCACACTTAGCACCCCCTCCACGACGCCGACCTGACACACCTGCTCACATCTCTTTCAGCCTCAAAAATGCATCTGCGGCTGACATTTATTGAGCACCTACGTGTGCCAGGCACTGTGCTCATGAGGACTTCTCATCATCTGATTGACTTAAACCTCAGGACAATGCCGCAGAAGTTGGTACTGCCGTCGTTCCCATTTTACAGGTGAGAAAATAGAGAAGTGAAGCGACTTGCCCGGGGCATACGGCAAGGAGGCAAAGCCAGGATTTGAATCCAGGCAGACTGGCCCAAGATCCCGAATTCCAATCCCAGCCCATTCCCCTGGGTTGTCAAGTAGCCTTGGGCCAGTTGTTCAACTTCTCTGAGCCTCAGTCTCCTCATCTGTGAAATGGGTACAGTTCTCACATCCCTCAAGTGTTGTGAGGACTGCACAGGCTGACACAGGAGAGCTCCTGGAAACACACCGGACTTCTGCAGGCTCCCTGTGGATGGTGCCATCCTCAACACAAGGTCTGGGGCAAGCAGCTGAGATGGGCTGAGAGGGGCTTTGCCATTTGCTAAGCTGTGTGCCCTGGCAAGGGGAGGTGGCCCTGTGCCTCAACTTCCCCATCTGTAAAATGGGGATGGCCATGGTGGTGTGGGTTATTGGCTGGATGAAATGAGATAGTACAAGTAAATCCCAGAGCGTGGCATTCAGCAGGTGCTCCATATACGCCCACGCCTGCCCCCCAAGGCTGTGACCAGCATTCCTCAGATCCCAAGCCAGTCTTATACTCCAAAACCCACTCAAGGGGAAGAAAAGGCAGACGTCACTTTACTACAAATAAAGAAATCAAACCATCAGATGTTCGCGAGGATCTTTTTCCTGTTTATTGCCGAGGCCCGGCCCAGGCCTGCCCGGCTCACTCCTCATCAAAGGGGGCGGCCTCTTGCTGTAGGAGGGCCTGGCCCACCGGCTCCAGTCAGGGGCTCCTCCAGGGGGTGCAGCTGGGAGGGGGCAGGGGTGCAGCCAGCAGGTGAATCCTGCCCTGGTCAGTTCAGCTTCAAGTCCAGCACCAGGGCATTCTGGAAGGAAGCAAAGGGCCAGGTCGGGTTGGGGGACCATTGCACAGGATAGCTCAGGCTGGCAGCCAGGAAATGGAAGCCAGGGTAGTGTGTAGGAGCAGAGAATCAACTAGACCTTCCTGTGGCCCTTCGTGGCTCTGTCCGTTTTCTCAACGGTCAAGTGGGGACAGCATCCCTACCTCCCCGAGTGGAGAGAGCAAATGAGAAACATGTACATTTAATGCTCCCAGCATTGAATACTTGGCACGCAGTGTAAAGCTAATATTTATTAAGCACTTATTGTACGCCTTTAGGTGAATTATCTTGATAGTTCTCTGAGGTGGGTACACCCATATTATCATCCCTATTTTAAGCAACAGAAAAAGGTGAAATCATTTGCCCGAGGTGCCAGAGAAAGGAAGTAGCAGGATGCAAGTTTCCTCCTGGAAGCCCCTGGCCAAGGAGGGCCCAAGGTCTGAGGAGCAGGATCTTGCTCAAGGGAGCAGCAAGATTGTACTGATGGCCGATGCCCTCCTCAAGCTTCTTCCCCCCAGGCTGACAGAGGCAGGCTTTCGCTCATCACTCGTTGGACAAAAGTATTTACTGACAGGCTTTTCTTAGCTCCTTTCCTCACCTCTATTATGCCCAGCTCTGCCAGGTTGTAATCCATGTCCAAAAGGTCCGGAAGTGGGAACCCGACTTGGAGCATGTCTGAGAAACACAAGAAGGGTCATTTTAGCTGATGGCTCTGCAGTTGACTGCACTCCTTGGCCGCCGGGAGCAGAGTAGTGGGAAATAGCACAGGGACAGATCCATGACCTCTGCCAACCAGTGTGTCGCAGAGAATGTAAGCTTGGTCACTATGTATTCACATCCCACGTCTGGAGCAAGATCTGACTCATGGTATGGGGTCCAGAGCCAAGGGTCCCAGACTGTGGGAGGGGCCTTTGTCCCCAGACAGGTAACATTCAAACTACATTAGCTTCAAAGACCCAGCAATGACGATCCACTCTCACTTAGCCTCCCTTATCTGGGACCAGCGAAAGGGTTTTGAGGTTACCCAGGTGGCAAACTCCCCCCCCCCCCAGCTTACAATGTTTCTTGACACCAGCAAAATCAAAGCCCGTGGAGCCCTCACCATTGATGACTGGGACGTATGCTTCTCGGAGATAATCAGTAATGAAGCCGGTCAACTTCTTCTCCTGGGGGTAAGAGAGAAAGAGAGAATACCCACATCCCGTCATTCGATTCAACTCAATTCAACAGACTTTTGCAGCCCTCACTTCAGCTGGGTCTGGGGACCACAGGAATGCATATTGGAGACATCCAATTGTCCACCTAGCATCAAAACTGGGCCTGACCCTGTCTGACCGCAGGCTGATGCCCTACACTTCCACTTAGTCCCTGTCAAGTGACATATGGGCCTTGGGTCATGGTGCAGGCACGGAGGAATTGAGGACACAGAGGGTGGCCTGTGGGCCCCATTTTGCTCCTACAGAAAACTCAGTAGTTTTGATCAGTCATTCATTCACTACCTCTCTGTACCTTGGTTTCCCCATCTGTAAAAATGGAATATAATAGCACCTACGCCCAGGGATTCAGTGAGTTTGGGTAAATCACTTAAGTGCTTAGGAAGGGCTACAGTTATTATTATTACTGGTGCCTACTGGTCAGGTTCTATCCTAGGACCTGAGGCTACAGAGACTGATAAAAAGGACAGCTGGGCCAACCAAGCCAGCCCAGGCTGCTGCTATCCACAACAGTGGTATTAAAATCAATCCAGGGAGATGTCCAGATTCCAGAAAAGGAGAGCGACTCAGAGAGGCTAAGTGAATTTTCAAGCTCACACAGCAAGTCAGCTGCCCCAAGCCCGACCATGCGCTGCTCTATTCCCTCTGCCTCCATTTCAGGGGCATCCCTACAGTGCCAAGGGAGAACGGGCACAGTCCTGCCCTCAAACCAGGCCAGAAAGAAGCACTTGAGATACTTACATTGAAAGCACCAACCGATGAGGACTCGCGTGACAGGCTCAGTAATCTGCATGGGGTGGGGGTGGGGTGGGGACAAGGAGTGGGCAGGGCAGTCAGAGCCACTGTCCCTGGCCATGGATGAAGGGGATCTCCAACACCTACAAACCCTCCCTGATGCAGAAGTCCCTATACAGCCTTCAGACCAGGTGCCCATAAGTCCCTGCTTGGATGCTACCTATGGCAGGGCTCTCCTCACTTTTCATTACAGCCCATTTCGTTTCCTACAGCTCAAGCCACTCCCTCTTCTCGTGCATCCTGACTCTTCCCTCTGGAACCCCCAGCCATGTCTATGCTCCTCTGCAAGGCCAGGCATGCAGAGGTTTGCTGCCCCACGAGTCAGCCCCATATCCCTGCAGGACACAGGACTGGGATGCTTCACATTGACCACCCTCCTGGCACAGCCTCCAGTAAGCGCTAATACATGATGGCACCAGTGATGGTCACCTGGCAACTTTATCTTCCCAAGTTCTATTCTCTATCCAGTAGCAGACTTCCCATTTTCCGCTCTCATTCCAAGGCATACGGAGCCCCTGAGTGAGCACATGACCCAGACCTTGAGGTGGGTGCTGGGTGGCAGGTGGCATTTGGATGACATGGGCAAAAGCTTATTAATGGAAAAGGAACATAGACCCATGATCAGACTCACTGTGCAGGAGCCTAGTGGAAGAGCAGGGGCAGTGGTGGGAGAACTTGAAAAGGGCCTTGAATGCCAGGCTAAGATTTGAGAGAAGAACATGCAGATGATAGGGAGCTATTGAGGATTCTAGAAAAGGGATAGCGACCAGAGCAGCCTGGCAGTGTGGGCCGTGCTGGATGGATCAGAGGGAGATCCTGGAGCAGAAAACCACGTGTTGTTGGTAATGCCCATGCAGGGGAACAAGGACACCAGCACGGGCAGCAGAATCCTACCTGTCCAGAGAGGTGACCATGTGCAGACGGTTCTCGTGAACTGAGTACTGGATTTTCAGGTTGAAGTGCTGGCAGGTGGCAGATGGGGACAAAAACAGGGAAAAGGCAGTGGGGGCCCCATAAGTGCTGGTAAATCCAGGGACTGCACCACCTTCCCAGCACCACTGTCACGGCAAAGCAGGGGTCTTCTCTGCCCATCCCACCTCCAGGAACTGAAGCTAGTAGTCTCTCCAGCCCAGGTTCCTCAGCATCTCTGTACCTGCCCCAGGACTAGACTCTTAAAAATATCTGGTATATTTGTAGGTCCTTGCACATACCATATTATTGCTCCAGCCTTTGCACATTCCTGTTATGTTTACTTGGAGTGCCCTCTATCACCAGCATCAACCCTTTCTGTGGCCAGCTCCTGCTCAATCTTCAGAACATAGCTCAGGCATCACCTCCTCTGGGAAGTCCTCTGTGATTTCCTCAACCAGATTTGAGATCTTTCTAGGCTCCCATGTTCCCCTGGGTGAGCCCTTCTCAGTCTTTGTATATGCTAATGAATATTGGAGGAGGAAAGGAGGTAGAGAAGGGGGGGAGAAGAAAGGCAGGGAGGGAGGAGAGAGAAAGGAAGGACTGAACTACTGACCCTCAGTTTGTTGATCTTTCTAGCCATTCAAAGGTTCAGTGGCAGAGCCAAGGATCACATATCAGGTAATAGCTCCCAGGAGGTTAGGATCACATTGTTGGAATTAATTAAGGATTTTTCAATACGTTACTTGGCTATCAACTAAAATCCTACACTCCAGCCTTGAATATCCATAAGGTGGGGTTTAAATGGGAAAGAGATTCTACTCACACTTTCCAGGAGAAAGAGCGATACAGGAGCCTTGCCCCGCCGCCGAGCAGCAAACATCTCCAGGGTGCCATGGAGGTGTAGCAGGCTATTGCCTGTCTCCATGGTGACCTTGGGGAGCTTGTTTATCCTGATCTGGGTCACCAAGGGCTTCGGCTTGGGATAAGCCTTAGCTACCTACAGAAACCAGGATACTCCCCTCAGGGCCCACATTCAGATGGGTGGCTTCAGCTGAAACCAGGAGTCCATCATGAAATAGGTGATTACTACCATGGACAGAGGAAACATGACATGCAAGGGCTGGGATGTGTCTATCAGGAAATAAACAAAACAAGCAGTCTGACTCTTTCTTATTAGACATATGCTGAGCCCAAAGAATACTTTATAGCAGAGTTGGGATGATTCTACATCAGAGAAGGGTAATGTGACCTTGCAAGTCTGCCTCCCAAATCCCTTGTCCCTTCAACTGGAGAACAGGGAAGGGAGACATGGTGATCATGGGCAATCAGGGCACTCACTTTAGGGATGAAGCCAGCCAGTGTCTTCGTGGTTTGTGGGGGCAGCTGACCAATCTACAAAATAAAAGCAAGGTTAGGACTACTGAAGCCTTCCTCTGCCCTTCCTAATAGACAGCTCCTCTGACACTATAAGGTAAGCCCTCTGTGATTCCCTCCAGCATAATATTATCCGTCTGTGATTACGTAGATAAGGAGCTCCTGGGTAGCCCAGATTGTGGCTTGCATGACCCAATGTCCATGGCTTTTAGCATAAGGTCAGATGCTGAGAAAATGTTGGATGAAAAAGTGGCAGACAGATGGGAGAACAGATGGATGTGATGCATGAGAGGAAGGTGAGTGGATGGACTTGTGGGTGGATAGATGAATGGGGAAATGGATCCACAAATGAGTGCTGAATGGATGCATGGATGGATGGATGAGCACTTATGCAGGAGAAAGAATACTAGGTGGGCAGGTGGATTTGGTGGGTGGAGGGATGAAAGGAATGATGGATGGGAGGATGAGTAGGTAAGAATATGTGTAATGGTCTGATAAGTGGATGGGAAAGTGGATAAGGGATGAATCAATAGGTGGAGGGATGAATGAGAAGGTGCATGGATGGATGGTGGCTGCATGGACGGAAGGATGAATGGATAGATCGGCAGTGATGGACAGGAGGATGGATGAACGGACAGATGAGTACGAGGATGGATAATGGAGAGTTGGGTGGGTAGAGATAAGCGTTTGAGTAGTGAAGGACAGGTGTATAGACTCACTTATTTGCTAGTATCAGATCCTAGGTGTGGGTGATATGAAGGGTGGATGGATGGCATCTGGATGAATAGAGTCTAGGGCTATCATGAATACATGATAGTGAGACAGATGGACAAGTGGCTGATGGCTGGATAAGGAAAGGTGGATGGATGGCCGTGGACAGTTGGATGGACGGATGAGTAGATGGCGGTCACATGGACAGAGACATGGTGGGTGCTGGGGCACACTGATGATAGAGAGCCAGATCAGTCCCAGCAGCTCCAGTCTCGGTGCTGCCCAAGGCCCCAGGATAATTCTCAGAACAGACACACCAAGCAGCGACTGTCATTATGGGGCAGCTCACCTTCGTATCATGGACATTCACATTGAAGGACTTCTGCAGAAGGGCCAGCTCTGCAGTGAGGAAGGTGGCCGAGAGCAGCAGCTGTGAGGAGCCTTCAGCATAGCCTCCAGGGGGCTCGAAGGCCTCCCCAGCATCGGCAAGCTGGATGGCGTCGCCCTCTTGCTGTTGCACCGTAGGCTGTGGGACAGCGGGGAGAAAGATGCTCAGCCTTGGCCATGAAGGTTGTGGCTGGGACCAAGACTTTGTTCTCCAAACTACGTGGCGTCCAAACCAGCCCCCAAGTCAGCAAGTCACTAGATGGTAGAGCCAGGAGCAAACTATCCTCCCAGGGTACAGATGGGTAAATTGAGGCCCGTGAGCATAAGGGAATCAGTCACTAAGCCACGGGTGGTTGCTCGTGGGATTGCTTAAGTAACCCCAGTTAATCTGACTGAGGGTTGGAGCACTCATTGATGTAGACGTGCTTTCTGTTTATTCGCAGAAGGAAGTGAGTGGCAAACAATGCAGGGCCTGGAAGAACCGCACCGGAGGAAGACTTCACAGGGAGATGATGTTGTGGGATTTTTTTCTTCCCACTCCTGGAAGAGGCATCTCACCTGGTCACCTCGAGTTCTGGAGACCTGGCCGAGGACCCAACTCACAGAGAGACCCTAGTCAAGTCCTGGCTCCCCTGGGACCCCAGTGCTCCCATTGGTACCACTGGGTGAGCCACTTTTTGGGAGAAGCAGACAACCTTGGAGAAGGTGTGAGTGTGGGGTCAGCGGTCCCGGGAGTCAGCTCAGGACTCAGGGTTCGTGTTGAGAGCAGAAAGAGGGAGAAAGCTTCGGTGTCGGGGAACATTCTCCTGGTGGGCTTGGTCTGCCAGGGCTGGAGGACCCTCCCACCTTCCGCAGCCCAGTCCAGCCGCCTCCCTGGCAGGAGCAGGCTGGTGAGACCCCAGTCCCCTGGAGGCCCGCTGGCACTCACGCTGAAGTCCACTTGGATGTAGCTGGCCGTGGTGGTCGGCATGGACGTCAGGACATACTTGACCATGCCCATCTGGCCCACGGGCATGGGGGCTGTGCAAGAGGAGGTTCTACTCAGAGAGGCGCCCGCTGGGGGCAGGTTGTAGATGCTGGCATTAGCCAGCTGCCACCCGAGCTGGCCGGGTTGCCGGGAGCCCTGGCCCTCTGTGTGACCCAAGGCAAGTTGCTTAGCATCTCTGGGCCTCAGCAATTTCATCTGTAGAATGGAGCCAGGGTGGCTGGCCTGGACATCCCACTCCCTCGCATCACTCTGTAGGCATAGAGCTCGAGAGTTTCCTGGGGGCTATTGTGGCTCAGTCCCCACAATAGACGGGCGTGATCAGGATTCTCGGCTCTGTTTTACAGATACGCAGACTGAGGCTCAGAGGAGTTAAGCGTCCCAGGCCTCACTACTGAGCGCATGAGCAGTTTTCTTCATTCCCCACCGTTGGGTCTTCCTCTCACCCCACTAGGGAACCCCGTGAGCCCTGAGATAGCAGACGCAGTAGATCCCCTGGGCACAAGGAGTCAGGAGTTGTCTCTATAGGATTACTCTTCAGGGTGCGAGGTTTGTGGAGGAGCCCACCGTGGCCCCCCTTGGAGTCAGGGGCAGTTATGGATAGAACACTGATGGAGGGCTGAGACAGTCCCAGGATCCCTCAGGGCCTCAGGTTTCCCATCTGGACAGTCGGGGGATGGACAGACACCGAGACCTCAGACCTCCTCAGTCCTAAGGCTGGGCTTGGAACAGGCGCTTTGAATGGGGAATGGCGGCTTCCAAATCTGGCCATCCTGATGTCCCCGTGTGGGAGCGAGGCATGGCTAGGGCCACTCACCATTCAGGCTGGCCCACTTCCTGTTCACATACACCAGGACCGCGTCGATGGCCGGACACATCTGGAAGCAAAGAAGGTGCTGGGCTGAGCGGGTCCCGGCTTGGAGGGCCTCGCTCCTTGAAGCTGAATGGGACTCCATGGGGAGACCCACAAGTGCCAGAGGGACAGGGACCTGAGAGGAAACTGAGGCCCCAAGTCACACAGAAAGCCAGTGGCAGAGCCTGGCCGAGAATTCCGAGATCCTGACCGAGATCAGCGAAGACTTGCTCCCCAGCAAATGGTGAGCATTCCTCCTTCTGTGCTCATGGCGGACATCGCTAGATGATCAAGGCACTTTCTCACCCTGCGGCAGCCACGGCCTCAGAGTCCTCCCCAGTCAATCAGGGTGACACCCCAGAGAAAACGCACTCGTCGACCCTGGTCTGAGCACTCCCCCGGATGCGGGTGCGTGTGGAGGCAGGCACTCACCAGGCCCGGAAGAACTTTGAGTAGCGTGCTGTCCAGGAACTTGTTGACAACCTTAGGCAGCATGCTGGACACAGAGGATGGGGACAGGGCACAGATGGCAGGCAGTTAGGCACAGGACATACAGGGACATGACAAAGGGAGTGGCTCAGGGAGCGGGACGCTGGGCAGGAGTGGAGATGTGGACCCCCCCCACCTCCCTAGCCACGGAGCCCCTCACTTGCTAGGCAGGTTGGTCTTCACGCTGACCAGGATGATCTCACAGCCCTCGCTCTTAAACACGGGGAGACCCGTTTCCTCATCCTGCAGAAGCCGGTTGGTGGCTGTGATGTTCAGAGCCACGATGATCTCCATGTTCCCACCCATGAAGCTGGAGGGGCGGGCAAGCAGGCATCATGGACAGCTTTGTCACTGTGGCCACTTTCCCTGTCTCCTCTTTGCTCTCAGCCTCGGCAGCTCTGGGAGGGGGAAAGGGTGAGCGGCACCACCCCCACAGGCAGAAGAGAGAATGGGACCTGCCCGAGATCTCAAAACCCGTATTTCTGTTCCCTCTTGCTTTGGGGAACTCCTACACATCCCTTAAAATCCTATTCAGCTATCATTATCTATCTCCGCGAAGCCTTTTTTGATTTCCCTCACACTGCTGGTGCTTCCTCTGTCCTAGGCTGAGCCTGTGATCGTCTGGGCTCAGGTCTGGTTCCCACCAAATGTAGGAACCAGATATGCACATCCCAGAGCTCAGCACCCAGGCGGTTCACAGTAGGTACTCAATAAATGTATGCGGAAGAGTACATTTATTGATGACATTTACGGGAGGTCATCCTCCTCTCCCCCTGCCCTCCTCACCTCTTGCCAGTGATGGTCATGCCTGTGGACACACACTGGAAGATGCCCACTCCAGGGATGAAGTTCAAGGTGATGACCGGCAGCTTCACATCCTTTACTTTCATACTGGGAGGGGTCAGACATCCACAGCAATGAGAACCTGACAGTTGAGACCCAGGCCCTGAACCTGTTCCTCCACCACCTTGTTGGGAACTCTTGGGTAAACCCTCCATCCCATGTCATGGAGATAAGCCTGCATCGTGGGGACCATCGTGAGATGCAAAGGCTGGACAAGAACCAGCTTGTACACAAAAGTTCTTGTCATGTATGAGTCGGGACACTTGGCTGTGTGACCTCGGGCCACACCCTTCCCCTCTGGGGGCTTCAGTCTCCCCATGGTCAAAATGGGGGAGGTTTGCTTAGATCAGGGTTTGCCAAGGGTGCCACTGTTGGCGTTTTGGGGAGAATGATTCTTTGTTGTTGGGGGCTGTCCTGTGTCTCATAGGATGTTTAGCAGCATCGCTGGTTCCAGACGTTGCCAAATGTTCCTCGGAGGCAAAATGGCCCACGGCTGAGAACCACCAGTTGAGGTCCAGGATGACAAAGACGTGGCTCATCTAACACCCTCCACCGCCGCCATTGCTGACCCGAGCTCTGGGCAGATGCTGCTAACGGGTCCCATTCTATTTCCTGCTCAGTGCAGGGCGCTCAGAGCCCATCCTCCCCAGCACCTCCCAGGCAGGAGCAGTGACCTACCTCTCCCTTCTGCCCTCGCAGCTCCCGGGCACGGCATGCCCCGCCACCCTCTACCCGGCCACCCCCGAAGCCCCTCCCCCGCTCACTTGGTGATGCCCTTGATGGGTTTCCCTCCCGGCTGCTTCTTGCCCGCCTCAGCTGCCATCTGTTCCAGGATGTGGCTCTCATCCATGGCGCTCTGCACCTCTGGATGGGATGGGCGGTGTCCAGAGAGATGCTTAGCTGGGCTCCCCACTGCTTTCCTGCCCGGGGCCAACCTCTCAGGCAATCCAGGCACAGACCACTCACAAGTGGCACGACCCTGTGCCCACAGTCCCTGTGTCCCACGGTGGGCTGGGTGATCTGGGGACTCAGAAGAGTCACACCCGGCCCCTGCCCTCCTCCAGCCTCATGCGGCAGACAGTCACCAGCAATGATGGTAACAAGTGACAAGAACCATAATACACAGATAGCTCGAGGAATCGAAGGAGGGGTTTGGTCCAGGAAGAGAAGAGCTGGGGGAGGCTTCCAGGAGGAGGTGCCCCATCGGCTGGTCCTTGAAGGAGGGATAGGAATTTTTACCAGGGGGCAGAGACATAAAGAAGGCTAGTCCACGAAGAATGCAAAAGTGGAGAAGCAGGGAAGAGGGCGTCATAAAGAGTCAAGAGTGAGAAATTCAGCGAGGTTGGAGGGCTGGAAAGGACATAATGGGGATGGAGCAGTTTGCAGGGGGCATATCATGCGGGTCTGAACCCCGAGCTACAGTGTAGACTTTATCCTGTGGCCCGGCCTCTCTCAAAGCTGCGTGACTAGGGAGAATCTGAGAGCTTGTTACAGATGCAGACGCTGCTGGTTCCCCCGTGGGGGTCCCAGCCCCGAATGGCACATGCCAGAAACACCGTCAGAGGCCGATTCCCAGAGAGGGGATGTAGACCGAGCTGGAGGAACTGTCCTCAGCCCTTTGCAGCAGCACGTGACCTCATTTCCCCCAAAGTCATGGAGCTAGGAGGTGGCAAATAACTTTTACTACAGGCCCCCCAGGAGAGTGTAATCTCACATTTCATTGTAAGGACGGGTCACCCGAATTCACGTTTCTTTACTTTTTACATTTACAGGTGAACGGACTGTAACACAGAGCAGTAACACCTTGCCTGAGGTCACAACAGCAAACTGTCGGCAGAGCTGGGGTTTGGTTCTGGTCTGTCTTCCACACACCCCTCGAATGGCCCCCAGGCCTGCTGCCGGGGCCAAGAGAGGCTCTGGGGAAGCAGGGTTTCCAGCTCTGCCTTCAACTTGTGGAGGGACCTTGGACAAGTCACCCCGTTTCTCTGGGCCTCAGTTTCCTCCTCAGTCAAGTGGAGGAATAGCATCATTGCTGTTAACTTTATTTGGAAGATCATGGGATGCTCGAGGCCATGCAAACAGGAGCGGTGACCGCGGCCCACCTGCCCCCAGCCCCGTGCCCAAGCCCGCCAGCTCACCGCGGTTCATGATGTCCATGCCCAGACGCAGCCGTGCCCCGGGGTCCGCTCGGGTGTGGGTCAGCAGGCCGTACAGGGCCAGAAACAGGATCCGCAGCATGGCTCCCCCTGTGCCACGGGGCCGCAATTGGGTGCAGGCCCCCCAGACCCCGGTTTCCCTGGGGACCTCTCATGCTCCAAAAGAGAAGAGGCCCCCTAGATGGTCTTGGGCGTCCAGGAGCCTTTGAACTTCAGCCAGTTCAGCAAACCTCAATACTGACTTCCAGAGGGATCCAAAAGTGTCCAGATTAAACACAGAGCCTCAGGGGCACCCCAGAAGGTCACTTCCCTTTTCTAAGCCTCAGTTTCCCCTTCCATGGGCATGATGCGTTCTTACCAGCCTGCATTATGGGGTTGGCGGGGGGTTCAGCTGCTGTTTTTCATCAGTTCAAGTGCAGCTCAGTGCCAGGTAATGCCGGGGCCACAGAGGGGACTGGGCACTCCCACCACAGTGTGGGAATGGGGGAACCCTCTGCTCCCCCAACCCTGACACTACAGCCAAGGGCATCCCCCCACTTCCTCCAGCTCAATCTCACTTCTAGAAATCTCAACTCATACCTCCTTAAGGTCCCTTGAGATATTACCACACTAGAAGGGAAACTGAGGCACACACCCAAGGTCTGATAGGCTGTAAGTAGAGAACTGAATAAGGACCTCCCAGGGCCCATTGAGGTTTCCAGAAAAGCGTCACCCCAACCCTGGACCCCCCAGAAATCCTTCCCTCCTATTTACCAAGTCCTGAAATTCTCCCAAGCAGAGGCCAAGTGTTTATTTCCGGTTTGAGCTGTGGCTGAGCAGAATTAAGAGGGACCTCGGGGCCTGGCCTGGATCACCCAGACAGGGGGAATTCCAGCTGGACTCTTGCTAACATCAGGCTCGGCCCCTGGGGGCTCCACGGACCCACAGAGCGGAACACCGGGGCCACTTCTCCGGCCAGGGCCCATACCTGCGCTCACTCATTCACCTCACATTTACTGAGTGCCTACTATGTGCCAGGCAGACTGAGCCACAAGGTACCAATAGAATGGGATAGAGTGTGTGTGTGTGCACGTGCGTGCATGCGCGTGCGCATGCTCACCCAGGGCACCAGGGCTGGGGTGGTCAGGGAAGGACCCACTGAGATATTCAGGCTGAGACCTGACAGGTGAGAAGCAGCCAGCTTTTAAAAAGCCAAGAAGACCATTCAGTCCTATAATCAATATTCGCCCAACGAAAGTGTGATCTCTTTCTCTCTTGTTCAATTTTTAGAGATCTATCTGGGCTTAACCATAATCAGTCTTAGTGTTTCCTCGACCCCTGTGAACACACCCACTCATGTGCCAAGGGCACGTGTGGGGTACCTGCATGCCCAATGCCAAGCCTCTTTGAAAATCCCCAGAGGTGAAGTTCAGCGTCAGGGTGACAGAGCTGGATGGGGCTTGGTGAAGGTCTCCGGCCCCAGCCCCGTCTCCCAGCCCCAAGAGAGGGCCGCCTCAGTCTCCCCATGCCCGGGACAGAACTACTGCCAGGTATTAAGGCTACTCTGGTAGGGGATGACTGGGTGGCTCAGTCGTTTAAGCGTCTGTCTTCAGCTTGGGTCATGATCCCCGGGTCCTGGGACTGAGTTTCACATCAAGTCTCACAGGGGGCTCCCTGCTCAGTGGGGCGAATGCTTCTCCCTCTCTCTCTGTCCCTCCCCTCAACTTGTGCTCTTTCTCATGCATGCTCTCTCCATCTCAAATAAATCAATAAAATCTTTTTTTTTTTTAATATTTTATTGATTTATTTGACACACAGAGAGAGATCACAAGTAGGCAGAGAGGCAGGCAGGGGGAGAGGGGGAAGCAGGCTCCCTGCCGAGCAGGGAGCCCGATGTGGGGCTCGATCCCAGGACTCTGAGATCATGACCCAAGCCGAAGGCAGAGGCTTTAACCCCCTGAGCCACCCAGGCGCCCCTCAATAAAATCTTAAAAAAAAAAAAAAAAAAGGCTACTCGGGGGATAAGTGGCTTGGGGTAACAGGGTTCTGGGACCATCAATGCCAGCGTTTTGTTTCTGGTTTCACTCGTCCTTTGCCTAGGCTGTCCTTCCTTCTTAGAATGCCCTTTCCCACCCCCATGCACTGCCTGCTCATCCTCAAGTCCTAATTTCAGCCTTTGTCTCCTCCACCAGGAAGCCTCCCCTCAATCCCCAAACACCACAGCTTGAACTTGACTGTATTCTTAATCCATCCTACCGAAGATGAGTGTCTCCTGCTGTCCCCACCCCATCTTTTGCTCACACGTTTTCCCCTACCTGAAGTCCCTTCCTCTTTCTCTCTGCCCCTGTTGGCCCAGCTCAGCTCTGAGCTCCTGCAAAGCAGGATCTCCACGGTCTTTCCTCAGTCTCAGCTGGAGCCCAAAGAGGCCCCTCAGATCTTCTGTCTCCATCTTGCCTAAGTCCTGCAGCATCTGAAGTTTTTGATGGCTTCCTATCAGGTGGGGGGCACCAGGTGGGGGTCGGGACAATGATCCACGCCCTGACCTTCCACCCACTTGCTTTGTGATCTCAGGCAAGTCCCTTCTCCTCTCTGGGCCTCAGTGTTCTCATCTGTAAAATGACAGGGCTGGAGAAGGCACAGTCTGGGGAGAGTTCCACGGATGGGGCCTGTCCTTACCTTGCTGAGCCCAGGGATAGCCTGCAGATGACTGACCTCTGCCTCCTAACCCTGGGACGAGAAAGTCCTTATATTCAGGAACCTGATTAGCTGTTTGGGTAATTAAGGGTTTAATAAGGCCCAGATAATTATCTAGCGGCCCAAAGAACAGGAGCCCCGACGCTCACGTGACGCTTCGGTCTGTTCCAATGTCAATAACACAGAGGAGGAGGGTGGCGGGGGGGCCTGGGTACGGCATGACGGTGGGCGCTGGGGAGGGGACACTGCAGTTGCCTTAGCTGGCGTCAGGGCTCACGCTGCCCCCCTTCCCTGCCCTCAGCACCTCCCACCAGGCTGGACACGTAGTTGACCCTCATCTGCTTCTGCCACAAACGTTCATTGGGAACCTGCTGTGTGCCGGGCCTGTGCAGGGCGCTGGGGGGCTACGTTGAACAAGGCTGTTGAGATTCCTCCTAGAGCCCACGGCGGGAGATGGACGTGCCACAAATTGACAATCACAGAGCCAGGCCGGCCCTGGGGTGGTAAGGGTGGTGGAAGCCGCTGGCCCAGGGGGATGGGATGGGAAGGGAAACAAGGAGTTGACGTTAGCGCCGAGGATCCGTGGAGCAGAGGGTGTTGGAGCGGATGCCCGAGGAGCGAGCAGAGCCCCTCTGCGAGGTGTTCCAGGCCTGCGTCGGCAAGTGCGAAGGCCAGGCAGACATTGCCGGACCGCCTGAGATGCACAGGGCGCACAAGGAGCTAACGGCCCCGCGGGGGATCCTCAGAGGGACCCTCCTGGAGGAAATGCTGGGAGCTGGTAAAGAGCAGCTGAGCTTCTCTCCAGGTCCGAACCGGGGACAATGAAGGCAGGGGGATCCCAGGGCCACACCCACGCCGTCCAGAGCCGGGACTGGAGCCCGGGCTTGGGGGTCCAGCCTCTCGTGTGCTTTCCACGATGCCCTAGGAGGCCTGCCAGGGGGGCCCCTTGAGAGTGACGGAGAGTCCAGGGGGCAGGGGGGTGCTGCTAGAGGACTGAGGTTTTCCTCATCTACCCCGCAGGGAGCCCGGAGCTCTGCTCCCGATGTGCCCCGGGGCTCCTGAGGCCAGAGGGGGTGAGGGCCTGCCTGAGGTCGGTGGGAAGGAAGCCAGGTTGGGACAGGAGGAGAGAAGGTCCTAGGTCGGCCCAGCCAGGCTCCGTCCTGATCTGAGCCCTGAGCTGGAGGAGCCAGTCCGAAGATAGCATCGTTTTATCCCCGCTGACCCGCCCCTGATAGGCAGAGGGAGAGACAAATCTCCCCCCACCGTGTGCCTCCAGCCAGCCGGCCCTCCCTGCCTCCCCCCCGGGGCCTGTGGGGCGAGCAGGGAGGTGAGGAAGGACACGGTGGGGGAGGTTGGAGAAACCCCCTGGCTCAGATGTCCTGGGGGAGAAAGAGTAAGGGCAAAGGCTTAGAGGTGAGTGTGCAAGGGGTGCACGGTGTGCACGGTGGGGGTGCATTTGTGAAGGGGCCAGACCTGAGAAGGCCAGTGAGCCATTACCCCCTCTCTGAACACACCTGCGTTCTCTTAAGGTAAATGAGGGCATTCAGCGCGCCCCCTTCAGAGTGAAGGCGATGCTGACCCTTCTCAGTGGCGGGTGGTCGGATCCCTGGACTGACTACTCCCTGGATGGACCCTGGGTCCTGAGCTCACAATCTGTTCCCAAGTCATTACCCTTCTCTCCTGGCTGGGTCTGTATCTTAAATTTTTTTTTATCTTTCTCCTATTCCAAATCACCGAGCCTGGGGCTAAGTCTGTATTAAGTCCCAATAAAAGTAGGATTAATGAATGAATGAACTAAGCAACCAAATGAAAGAAAAGTCATGCTCTCCTGAAGACCATCACGAGGTTGGATGTTATGGCCGCGCCTTCCCCCCTCTCAGCGCTGTCCAACCCCCTCCACTCCCCCACCCCCCGCCATCCAGACTCTGGGTTTGCTCCAGGCCCCTTAGCCTGTCACACTGAGACTTTGGGGTGAACCCGTAAGCCTTAGAGGGAGACAGGCTAGTGTCCCACTGTCCCAAAGGCCCTGCTTACCGAGGGTAGGAATTCAGGCATCTTTCACCCCCCGAGAAACATAAACAGAACGTGAAGCCCGTATAGGCAGGAAGGAACATTGTGTCTGGCTAAGAGCTTAGCTTATCAAGGGAAGAAGATCACGTGGCTTTGGCCGGTCAGGGCTCGAGTTCCTCGGTCTTCCCCAGGTGATCTTGTTGTGCGGACCCACGGGGTTCGAGAGCTTATAGAGGCAAAGGGCTGAGGCTCTCGAGGCCACAGCCCCAGGAGGCAGGCCCCCCCTTCCTACAGACCCTTGCCCGGGGCCCGAGGAAGCCCAAGAGAGAGCGGCTGTCAGTGAAGGCAGTGCAGTCCCTGTCGCCTGAGGCTTGTGACCCAAGGACAAGCCCCAGATGGGGTGTTGGGGAGCAGAAGAGGGAACTGGGCATCTTATTCCTGGAACCCAGGAAGGGCGCAGCCTAGGCGTCTGTTGTCACATCCCGCTCTGAGAGCGGTGCATGGGTCTCCTGGCCGGGCCTCAGTCTTCACCTCTGACCAATGGAGCCCCACACGCCTGCCTGACTGCCTGCCTGCCTTGGAAGGCTCCTCTGAGGTTCTAGGAACAAGATGGGGTGTGACACTGTAGAAGGGAGACGCCACCAGCCGAGGACACGGCGAGTCAAGTGTCACCGAGGTACTGGTAACTTCCAGCCATCCTGCTGCTCTCCAAGGGCCCCCTTTTGAAATCTGAGCTTCACTGGGGAAGCAGGTGAGGGAGGCAAC
The DNA here is from genome assembly GCA_028646535.1 of Procyon lotor. NCBI lineage: Eukaryota > Metazoa > Chordata > Mammalia > Carnivora > Procyonidae > Procyon > Procyon lotor. The sequence continues at coordinate 20,332,042 of CM053610.1, forward strand.
AGATCAGGTCAGCAGAGACCTGGTGACACGCTCTTCGTCTGCAGGTGGCTTTGGAGTCTCCAGGGACGAACAGGACCCAAGAAACGGATGGAGGCCACTAGCCTCAGGCTTGCGCCGAGTTCACCAGGCCTGGTTGGAAGTTGCGGCTCAAGAGAAAATGTTTAATTTGCGAGGGGACAGGTCAGTACAGCCTGGAGGAGGAGCAAGCGGCCTGCTACTCACATCACAGGAGGGGGAGGGAAGGGGGACGGAGGGAAAAGGAGGGGAGGGGAGGGAAGTGGGAAGGGGCAGGATGGGAGGGCGGGGAGGGGTGCTCAGGCCCTCAGAGAAGATTGAGCAGCCTGGCTGGAACCCAGTTCGCTGGCGATGGCTACGTGTGGCTTTGCCTCAGTTTCCCAAGCGGCTTGAGGCAAGAGAGTCCCCGAAGTGGGGAGCTGGCCCACTCTCTCCTGGTGATTCCCCCCTCAGCGCTGGTACAAGAGTCCGCTGGATACCACGACGTAGCCCTGGAGGGCAAAGAAAACCGTGGGGTGGGCCGGAGGCCGCCCAAGGACCAGTAGGATCCCCAGCTGCCCCATCAGCCTGGCTTTGAGCTTCCGCTCTGCCACTCTTGCCGGGTGTGTCCTGAGGACAGTCCTTTGCCTCTCCCGGCCTCAGTTTCCTGCTGTCTCCTGGGGGTGGGAATGGTGCCCACCCTGCAAGCCCGCACCAGAGCACAGGGGCAGAGCCCCCAGTGACGCACGTGGTGGGGACCAGCGCTGTGTTAGGACCGGGAGTCCAAACACCGAGCACCATCTCCGGGTGCAAGTCTCCCCAACAGAGCCAGGAACCTCCCACACGTCCTCTGCTCTCTACACCGCGCTGCGGAAACGTGCTCAGGCCCTGCTGATCATTCATTCAGTCAGCAGGTCTTCATTGAGCCTCTGCTCTAACCCAAGCCTCTGCTCAAAGCTCAGCCCTGTGCCATCTGCTGGGAATGAGGCAGACCCAGTCCCCGCCCTTACGTAGCCCATAGTCCAATACCATAGCTATTATTAAGTTGAAGCCGACTAAATTAAATGAAATTTACAATTCAGCTTCCCTTGAAATGTGCACCAGCCACATTTCAAATGCCCAACGGCCCCCTGGCACAGGGCTGACCGTGGCTACTGTGCTGGACCGTGCAGACCTCCATCCTCACAGAACATCGTTTTGGACAGTTCTGATCTAGGGACCTGTGACTTTGGACCCAGCTGGCTGGATTTGTGGTTACCAGGCTGGGTCAGCCACTGACCGCACCTGTTTGCAAGAGTCTTAGGGAAATTGCCACTAACAGCCCAGGCTCCACATGTGCCGATCGTTCCCTTTTTGCGGAGGGTGGAGGATGGATCCCCCAAGGCCTTGGGACCATGGTTCTTACACAAGCAGGGCGTCAACCCTGGAAAAACATCAGTGGGTCCCACTTGGGGGATCTGAATACCTTGCAGATGTTGGACTTTAGAGACCTTGGCTAGGATTTCTGTCCTATGCATGTCTTGTTGAGTGACTAGAAAGAATATTATCATTTTTTTTTTATCCCAGGTAAAACAGAAAGAAGTGGTAGGGTCTCGCCCTGGGCAGTGGTGATTGAACTTCAGCCTGGGCCCCCAACTTCTCATCAGGGATAGTGATTTTAGAAGGGTCGGGAAACCCCCCTTCCCCCATCCAGCCTGCAGGGGTTCCCTGCAGGGGAAGAAGTTCCTCAGTCATCTTCCTCCGACACCAAAGGGACACAGGGCACAGATCATGGGATGACTAAAGCTCCTCAATGTGGCCTGGCAAGATATCTGACGAGGACATAAGGGTGGGTGAGACCTTTGCCCCATTGTCTCTGGACATCCTAAATCTTCCCTCTCATAATGGCTAACGATCCACAGCATAGTCTTGGCAGGAAGAGTGGGCACCCCCAGGCCTGGCTGAGCCCGTGACCCCACTACTGGTACTGGCAGGGAGGGAGGACAAGAGGGAGCCCCGCCTCGCTGAGCCCAGCCTTCCTCCGAGGGTGGAGAAAACCCAGAGACTCACCTCGTAGACAAAGACCTCAGAGTTGACATAGTACAGGTTGACGACATTGGGGAGGGCGATCCCCATGCCCAGGAGAGCTGCGGGAGGGGAAGGAGAAACCGATCTCAGCCGGGCGGCCGCTGCGGGGCACTGCAGGGAGCCAGCCCTGTGTGAGGTCCTCGAGTGCACTGTGACACGGAGCCCGGACGTGGCCAGGGAGGGGGAACCATTCTTATTATACTCACTCTACAGAAGGGAAAACTGAGGCTTAGGAAGGGGAAAAAAAGGAAAAACTCGCACCCTCTTCACCTCTGAGCCTGGGAGATGGGAAGGGGGCTGGAAGGGGGTGTGCAGCAGTGGTGTGTCAGGAGGGGACTCCAGGGGACAACTGGCATAGGGGGCAGGGCTCACCATTGAGGTGATCAAGCAGAGGCTTCTGGAACAGGGTGTCCATGAGTGGGCGCACTTGGCTGGTCTGCAGCCATGTCATCAGGGAGACGGGGGGCACCGGCCCGCTCCGGTGAGGGGCCAGGAGAGATGGAGAGATGGGCCATGAGTGACCACACAGACAGACAGACAGACAGACACACAAAAAAACAGAGACACAGGTCACAGAGGAGGGCAGGTCATCCCTGTTCTGCCTCTCAAGCAGAGTCCAGCTATCCCTGGGGCCGGGTCGGCCTTCTGGGAGGAGACCGAGGCCAGCAGTGGCCTGACAGACGCTGCGTGCCCAACAGGGAACTGGGGGACTGCCCGACACCGGGTGCCCGGCCGTCTCACTGGTGTTGACTGATGGGCGACGGACTGACTGTGGGCAGCCATACAGACTGAAGGGCTGCTTGGTGACTAAGGACCCAGCTGCATCCCATGGCCAAAGGAGCAGCCAGCCCCGGGTGACACTGGCTTGTCATATTTACCGATAGACTCTGAGATTCTCGGACTGACCAGTCGTCACCCACCTGGCGGGGACAGGTGGGCCGACTGACCGGCCCCACGTAGGAACCAAGGCTGATGGGCCTGCCGACCGGCTGACAGCCCATCGTCGGATGGGTGGGCCCTCTGACTGACCACTGTCCCGAGCACCCGGGGAGGAAGCTTGGTCATGGTGTGCCAGCACACGGGTTCAAGGCCTCCCCACCCAGGGAGAGGGTCTCTGGAGACCCCAGCCCTACACTCACATCAATGAAGCCCACATTGGAGGAGGCCACGGTGAGCTGGATATCCCTGAAAAGGAAGCCAGAGGGTCAGGGCTGGGACATAGATTCCCGCCCCCCCCAACCCCGACCATACCACACGTGCTGCCTCCCAGACTCTGACTGACACTGTGACGGGTGACACGGTGCTAAGTGGCTACAGGTCCATTGCACAAAGGGACACACTGAGGCTGCTGGATCCAGGAGGCCTTGCTTACCCCAGCACAGATGTGGTCCCCCGAAGCTTCACCTTGGAAATGGAGAGCTGGAGGCTCAGGTTCACAACCTGGACACAAAGAGAGAGCAAGGTCAAAGAACACAGAGCCATAGAGGGGCCCTCAGGGGCCACTGGCTGCCACCCACTCCCTGACTGATTCAGGTGTTCGTGGAGCACCCATATGTCCCAGGCCCTGCACACAGCATAAGGTGAACAAGACAGCTAGGGCCTCTGTCCTTGGGAACCCTCACGGGCCAGGGGAGGAGGTGACCAAAGTAACCAGACAGCGTCCTTAGGAGCAGGTGCCAGGAAGGCAGAGTGGTAGCTTGGGGAGGGCTGATGGGGATCATCTTTCTCAGGGTGGTTGAAGAAGGCTTCCCTGAAAAAGGTAGCAACATTTAAGCTGAGAGTGGAAAGATGAGGAGAAGCCTGCCATGCCAAAGGCTAGGGGAAGAGTGTCCAAGCACAGGCTCCAACAGCACATGCAAAGGGCCTGTGGCAGGAATGCCAAGGCAGAGAGAAGGAACAGCAAGGAAACCAGTGTGGATAGAGGAGAGCAAGTGAGGAAAGCGGGGCAGGAAGTGAGATCTTGGGAGTCGCCACCCCCCCCCCCCACCGGGGAGCCCCACCAGCCCACCTCACTCACCACATCAAAGGAAAAGAGGGAATGGAAAGCCGAGTTGGAGGCCACAGCCTGTACCTCCACGAAGGGCTGCAGCTGGATTGTGGCATTGTTGGTGTGAAGTGTGGCCACGGGCGTGGCACCCAGCCGCACCTTGAGTGCCACAGGCATGGGCTCAGGGAACTGGCGGGTCACCTGGGGGAATGGACAGGGAGATAGGGAGGAGGAGCGTACCTAGGGGCAAAGTCTGGGTGGGCTCTCCACACACTGTGCCTGACCAAGCCACCAATCATATGTGACTGGGCCACAGAGGTGTGTCCCTCTCAGGCCCCTCCCACGGGGACGCCCTGCCTGAAGAGGGTGGCAGGCACGAAGACGGTACAGCCTGTGTGATCGGTGCCAGGAGCTATGGGAGCTCAGGGGCCATGGGAGCTCAAGGAGGCCCCTGGAGCAGACTGGGGGTTGGGTCCTCCCCTCGGAGGCCACCCCTGGGCTTGGTCGTGAAGATGGAACAAGAGAAAGGGAAGCAGAAAAGGCCCTCCAGGCTGAGGGCAGCGCTTGGACAAAGGAGGGACAGAGAAGGAGGGAAATAGCATCATGTCTGGGTGGGAGAGGGGGGATCCCTGAGGCACAGTGGTAACAACACACGCTGAAGCCCATGGGGGACAGATCGCAGCCAGCGCAGGCCCCCCAGCTGGAGAACCTCCCACCCCAGTCCCAGGTCTCAGTCCCTGAAATGACTAAAAATGTCACCAACCTCAGGGATGAGCTGGCCCAGCACGGACGTGTTCAGCAGGTTGTCCTCTGACGTCTGAAATCAGCCCCCACGTCCCGACGGGATTTAGGGCAGCCGCTCCTCACGCTCCAACACCTCTTGCCTCCCCTTGGCCCCCTTTCCACCTTTCCAACAGCCACCCTGTGGCCCCAGAGCTCGGGCGGCCCCCCCCACGGATTGGCCCCTGTGGGGTCTCCCCAGGGCCACAGGGCGCGCATGTCCGCCCCGCGCTCGGGGCAGCGGGTCCGACTCTCACCAGCTGCCCCGTGATGTCCAGGTTGAGGGCACCGGCCTTCTGCAGCAGCAGGAGGGCAGAGTCGAAGAGGCCCTGGGACAGGCCCACGGTTGCCATGGCACCAGCGGCGCCCGTGTGAGCCGGCAGCACGAAGTGGCCGGCCTCCACGGGTAGGACGATGGGCTTGCCCAGGAGGAAGAGAACGGCCTGCGGGTGGGTGGGTGGCCAGAGGGAGACAACCCGCCGCCTCAGTAGGTTAGTGGCTCCGTCCCCGACCCTGGGCTCTAGACACCCCCCACCGGACGGGCCTCCCACCCATGCCCGCCTCTAAGTGCCATTCCAGCTCCTCTCCCTTCAACACCCCTGCGCCTTTAGGAGTGTCCCGGGACCCCAAGGACTCCAAGGCAACGAGCCCCCCAGCTCTGGGCGGACAAGGAAGGGCTTACACAGACGTCCAAGGAAAGGTAGTCCTCAGTGATGGTGGGCACGTTGATCATGGAGTAGCGGATCTGGGACTCCGGACCCACAGGGGTGAGGCCTCCATAAGAGCAGGATGAAGAAGAAAAGACATATACTTAGCCTTATCCACCAAAGCTTCATTGATCCAGAAAACTCAATTACTGGACGACTTCGGTTAGCCAGGGCCGGGCCAAGGAACAGAAACGGGAAGAAAAAACGTCTCTGAGTAAATGGCCTCCAGCTGCGAAACTCACACACCCAAGAATCAGCCACTCGTGGCCTATGGACTCTTCATTTGGACACAGTTCTAACAGTTTGGGCTTCTGCTTTCCTCATCAGTGGAAGACGAGAGCCCTCTAATTAGAAGGAAGGAAGAGGGTCACATTCTCCCTGAAAAAAGCAAGAAGGAACCACAGAAAAAGAATAGAGCTCACACTTTTATGGGTCCGGACCCTTGACTTACACTGTCCCATTCGATCATCACCACGATCCTGTAAGATTAGGAGCCCATTTTACACACTCACAGACACACACTTTGATGAGTTCAGTTGTGCCCAGAATCGTCTATCTAGTCTGTCTGGCCCTAAAGCCACGTTCTCAGTCCACCTAATCGCACAACCTCCTACAGAAACCCAAAGGCACACGCCCCTGGGGCCAGGCAGTGGGGAAGCACAGAGCAGGTGCTCCCCGAGACACCCTCAGGGAGCCCTTCAGGGAAGCACAGAGGAGTCCAGTTCCTACAGGGCAAGTTTCCCCCAAAGCTCAGCATATTCTGATTGGGAAGGTTGCAAATGTGAGTCCCTTGTGGGAACCGCATCTCTGGACGCGGCTGGGGTAGCCAACATGGCGGGTGAAGGCTCAACCCCATGGTCAGGAAAGCCCAGCTTCTAGCAATAGGTCCTCAAAGGCTCTGAATGACCAAGGTGTGTGTGTGTGTGTGTGTGTGTGTGTGTGTGCACGCGCGCATCAGATTTCTGCCAGATTTTCTACACTTCTTCTGGATTTAATTTTATTTCCTCTAATGTTTTGGTAATTTCTTGTGATCGTAAAAGCAATACAGTATGATTCCATTTCTATCACTCCATAGGTTGTCAAAGATTGGGGTGGAGAAAGGAGGGGGGCAGCTCAGAGGGACTTGAGGGGCTGGCAAGATGTTCTCTATCTCAAGTTTGGCAGTGGTCCCTTAACTGTGACTCAAAGGGCAGGACATTAAAAAAAAAAATACCTTACTCCATATTTTTAAAATGAATAAGAACATGAAAAAATTTAAAGTAATATATATTCACTGTGGCCATATAGACATTTTTTGAAGGATGGAAAAAAAAAATATAGCCCAGAATCTCAACTTTTTTTTTTCAGTATTTTCTTCCCCAGAGAGAAACGCCTCCCATCTGTCCCTCCCTCAGTAAACCTGCAGCGAAGCTAGGTGTTGCTTCGGGTCCTTCTCTGTTTTCTTTATGGAGTGCCATTATAGCTTAGCTAAAGGCACAGCTCTCAAGGTGGGCTGCCTCAGTCTCTTCATCTGTAAAATGGAGCTAATAATGCTACAGGAAATATTAGCGTTCATCATACTGTATTTTGTTAGGCACATTGCTCTGTGATTGAATGGCCTTCTAAGTTGTGCTTTTTAGTGACTCCCGTCAGCCCACACTGTAGGTACCCATGACTCATATAAACAATCCCCAAGGCCTGAAAGCTTAGATTCCCTTTACTAGATCGTTTTCAATTCCTCAAAGAAAAGGGCAAGAGCTGGTGTTTGCTAGGAACCCAGTTACAAGATGTCCTGATGGAGATCACCTCACTGAGGAAGAAGGGAGGGACGAACCTTCATTGAGCCTGTTGTCCCCCAGCCCCTTCGCCTGGGCTGTGTGGTAACAGTACATGGGAGAAATAGGAATTCTGAGCCTGGTTTTTTGGGGGGATTGAAATAGGCTCAGAGAGATGGAGTGACTTCCCTAAGATCACACAGCAGTGGAGCCACAAGGCCAGAATTTAACTTCATGTCCTCCGATTCCAAGTCCTTTCTCCTTGCCCTCTTGGTGCCTCCTGTTAAGGTAATATGCAGGTTGTGGCACTGAGGGGAGGGGGTGTCGTCAAGGAATGTTCCTCGAGGGGACTGTGAGCTGGGCTGTGAAATGTGGGCGCAGCTAGACACGTGAGCGGGAGAAAACCCGCGTGAGTCTGTCCGTGAGTGACTCTTGCACCACACTGAGGATTTTAGGTTCAGGGCCTCCAATTCCCCACCTATTAATCGGGGCCACTGATGCCACCTGATGAGACTGTTCATAGAAGGTGGCACGAGAAAGCCAAAGCTAGCTTGACGTGCAAAGATTCGCTACGGAACCCACCGCAGATAAACACAGACGCTGCTGGCCGTCCCTCCCGGGGGGACAGCACTGTCACCCCTGCCTCCCATCCCCACACTCCTATTCCCGCGCGCCTGTCCCACACTATGTCACCGTTAGATGTAAACCCCTGGTGCAAAGCAGAGCTGGCCAATTGTCAAGTGCAGCTGGCAGCAGTCAACAGCCCTGGAGTTCCCAAAATCAGTGACGGTGACCCAGGGAAAGCACTAGAATCCCAGCAAAGCCGTCAGATAGAAGAAAGTGTGCTTCAAACAGGAGCATCTTCAGACAGGTGTGTGGGGCAACAGAGGGAAGCCTGGATTCCGCTCCGGGCTCCCTGAGCACATATTACCTCCCAAATCAACAAAGGAAGCATTTTGGGCCAGTCTGGGGACAGGCAGGGGTCAGCAGTGTCATTATCAATGTCGATGAGTACTACTGAAAAGAAGACGAGGTTGGCCTGCTCTCATAGCTTTTAGCTTTGTGCCGTGAGATGAAGTCCTGATCGGGCCTCGTTTAGGCCACCACCGAGGCCACGCTTCTGGGTGGACAGCACGTGGTGGCTGCGAGCCCGGGGACCCCCGCCTGTGGCCGGGGAGGAAGGTGTGGGGGGCAGTGGGGAGGTGACCCGTGAGTGGCGGGGGTTGGCCGATGTCGGGCCCAGCTCCTGCCCCTCGGGGAGGATGCAGGTGCAGACCCCTCGGTCTCCAAGAGACCTTGGGGGGAGTGAGCCCCAGCTGCCCACCGCGGTGCCTGCTCACGAGCACGCCCTCCTTCGCTATGTTGCTGCTCCCCTTCCCCACCCCTGCCCCAGGACCCACCACATCTGAGCCACTTATGCCCCCATCTTGACTCAGGGTCTGCCTGCGGGGGATTAGCCTACAGGGCTTTCTCCTAGTATACGCCTCCGCTTCCTCCTCTCTGGATGGGAGGATCCCCGGGAAGATCAGAGGCGGACTAGCCTGACGGCAAGTGGAGAGGAGAGGGAGGCTTGCTTCTGGGTGCGGGGGTGGCCCCTGAGGAGGGGAGCGGGGCAGGGGCACTTGTGAGCAGAGAGCCTGAGTTCTGCTGAGTACACACTGAGTCAGAGGAGCCCATGAGACCTCCAGGAGAAGGGGTGCAGCAGGAAATGGGATGTGAGGGCCTGAGCCCCGGAGTGCAGGGGGGTGGGGGGAAGGGTCCGCCAAACACTGTGAGAGTTGTAGGAGCAAAACTGGGGGAGGATGGGTTCTCCAAGTCTCCAGGCAGGGGAGGAGAGAGCTGCAGACTGAATGTACTACACACACACACGCTTGCACGCTTGCATGTACACACTAAACGTTCAAAGACTCGATTCTAGAATTTGGAGGTTCCCTGAGTTCATCAGTAAGTGTTCAGTCATCCTATGATTGCTCTCCCAGAGATCAACCTTGACTAGAGGAAATCTTTGAAGGCTCTTGGGGGGCCCCAGTCCCCTCCCCCCAGCTCCCAGATCTTACCAATTAAAGTGCCCAGGTGGACATTGAGGCCTTGCACCAGGTTGGAGATGCTCAGGCACAGCTGTGGCAAGACAGAGAGGGGAGGCTGGTGAGGAAGGCTCGGGGGCTGGCAGGGTGAGGCCGAGAGGGCCTAGGGTCCCAGTCTGAGGCCTGGCGTCCCGCCCTTCCTCCACCACCCAGCCGGCGTCTTCCAGCACTCTCCCGGGCCCTGAGGATTCAGAGAAACTAGGGCTCATGGGCATCGAGGAAAGAACAGGAGCAGTGGGCCAGAGCCGAGGGGACCACAGCTGGGCCAGGACGATGGAGGCAGGGAGCCTGCTGCACTGGGACCCAGAGGGCCGGAGAGGGAAGGTGCTGTGCGCCGTGAAGGCAGGCGGTGGTCAGCAGGCAAGATTGGAGTTCTCCCGGGCGCAGTGGGCAGCCCGAGAAGTATATTTAGCTGGGGTCAGTATGATCGAAGGGACAGAGAGGAGACAGCAAGGCCGAGGGTGGTTACAGCCCCGCGTAGGCAGAACTGAGGAGGCTGGGCCAGGGGAAGCCAGGCAGCAGAGGAGAGGGCCAGGTCGGGCCGCGCTGCCTTCACCCCTCGGGGCCTTAGTCTTCTCATCTGCAGGATGGGAATGCTGGGGCCTGCCTCTGATGGGTGTGGGATGGCATCGGATGGGTTGACTAGAGGTTGTAGGGACTGAATCAGGAGATGGGGTGGGGTGGGAAGGGGCAGATGGAGAAGCGGCTCCCCCCTCACCCCCCCACCCCTGCAGTGGGACCCTAGCCCCAGGCAGACATCTCTCACTCTGCCAAATTGTTCAAAACTCCTCCTGGATGTTAATGCGCCCCACCCCCCAACTAGCCTGGGGCGGGGGTGGGGGGTGCCCCGGGAAGGGAGGTTTACTCTCTGCAGGACAGATGTAGAATTGGGGGCGGGGGTGGGTTAGGTGACTCATCCAAAAGTCCCAGATGGGAAGGAGGGGAGCAGGATTCAAACCCAGGTCACCCTCGGCTCCAGTGCCCATACTCTTGTCCACTTTCATTTTGTTTCATTTTCATAAGCCACGGGGGCCCTGAAATCACTGCCTCCGCCCCACCCTCCAGCAAGGAACTGGGACTGGCCCAAGAGACTGAGCCTCCTTCCCCCGAAGTGCTGCACCCCACCCCGAACCTGCCCTTTGGGCCTCTCCATCACTGCCCTGACCCCTCGCCCCAGCCTCTTCCCAGCCCTCGTGGGAGAATGGAGAAACAGGGGCACCCGGGTGGCTCAGTCCGTTGAGCATCGGACTTGGGCTCGGGTCATATTCTAGGGGTCTTGGGATCAAACCCCGGGTTGGCTTCCCTGCTCAGTGGGAGTGAGGGGTCTACTTGTCCCTTTCTCTCTGCTCTTCCCCTTGCTTATGCTCTCTCTCTCTTTCTCAAATAAACAAGTTAAATCTTTTTTAAAAAATTAAAAAAGCAAAAAAAAAAAAAAAATTTAAAAAGCAGTAAGAATCGCCATCTCTGCCAAGCCTACAATCAATCCCCCATTCATCCGCCGCAGCTTCTGAGGTTAGAAGGCCCTCCGTCCCGGGAAAGCTGGTTCTTTACCTTGTTGCGCAGCACAGCTTTGATGTGCTTCTGCACCGGGACCAGCAGTCCGGGGGCCACGCTGAGAGAGAGAGACAGAGAGAGAGAGAGGGAAGGCACTTCTCAGCTCCCGGTCACACACTCGAGCCTGTTTCTCCCGGCAGAGCCACCATCTGAGAGAGGAGCGTCTCCCCCAAGCCAGGGGGCCAGGAGCCCCACTCCACAGCTTGCCATGTGCCGGACACAGTGCCAACACCACCGTCCCCACAGACGAGGCAGCCGAGCCTCAAAGAAGAGGCCACTGGTTTCGGGGTTTGGAGGTGGCCAAGAGTGATGATGAGGCCAGGCTTAGGGGAGACACGGTGCCTCCCACGTTGCAAAGGCCAGACTCAGCCACGTTCCCGGCCAGCTGGCTTCGTGGCCACTCTGAGCCCAGTTTGCTGGGGGTGCTTCCTGCCTGGGCTCCAATTCTCTCTGACACACCCGGTAAAGTCCCTTCCTCGTTCTGCACCTCAGTTTCCCCTCTGAACAAGGGGAGATGGGTCTAAGTTGTTTCTCAGCAGGGATCCATAGCAAACTATGGTTCCTTGGGGTTTCTTTGAGTTTTTATTTACACTTCAGTTAATTAAGAGTCTGTTTCTTGTTTGCCTCTTTTTCTCTTTTTTCCCTTTTGTGCTTTTGTATTGTTACTTAAATTCGACATGTGAGGGAAATCAGACGGTATTTGTCTTTCTCTGACTGACTTACTTCGTTTAGCATTCTACTCTCAGGATCCATCCATGTACTTGAAAAGGATAAGATTTCATCCTTTTTTATGGCTGAGTAAATTTCCATTGTGTGTGTGTGTGTGTGTGTGTGTGTGTGTGGGTGTGGGTGTCACCTCTTATTTATCCGTTCATAAGTGTTGATCCAAGCCGCAGCCCAAGCTCCCTGACGGCGTCTCAGGGGAGCTGGGGGACGGCAGCTGTGTTTTCAACGCCGTTAACTTCTGGGCTTTCCTTTCTGTTAGCAGCCGCTGCCCATGAGGATGGCGAGGGCCACAGGACACGAGCACGGACGGATTGATGCCCTGCCCCCTCTGGGGAACAGGCCAGCTCCAAATGCCCACCCGGCTCACGTGTGAGAGGAGGTGAGTCAGGCTATTGGGGTTCAAACCCACTTCACCGCTCGCCAGCGGTGTGAACTCAGGCAAGTCACTTACCTGCTCTGTGCCTCCATTTGTTCTCTTGTAAAATGGAGGGAATCCTTACGTCTTCCTGGCTAGGCTACTGTGAGAGAGTGAGGGGCTTAGAACCCGCTCTGCACACAGCAGGTGCCCCAGAGGTGGGAGCCGAGGTCAGCTTTGACTCACAGGTTGACGAGTCCCAGCCCCCTGGACCTCAGGATCCCCATCCCTGCGGGGAGGGACAGCCCCTGAGGCCCGCGGTGGCCACGTCAGGCCAGCATCTTCCCTGAGTACCAGGGCAATGGCTGGGGTGCCTCATGCCTCGTCAGGGGCTACAGGGGGCTTCTGGGGGTGTAAGAGAGGGGACGTGGCCTCTGGCTGCATTCTCCGTGTGATTCGGGGAAGTCTCTCCCCTTCCCTGAGCCTCAGTGTCCTCAGCCACAAAACAGGTGTGATCCTGGGGGTCTCTCAGGCCCCTCGTGGCACCTGGGTGAAGGCTGGAGTAGGAAGTTCGAGAAATGACGTCACCTTGGGGCGCCTGGGTGGCTCAGTGGGTTAAAGCCTCTGCCTTCTGCTCAAGTCATGATCTCAGGGTCCTGGGATAGAGCCCCGCATCGGGCTCTCTGCTCAGCAAGGAGCCTGCTTCCCCCCTCTCTCTCTGCCTGCCTCTCTGCCTACTTGTGATCTCTCTCTCTGTCAAATAAATAAATAAAATATTTAAAAAAAGAAAGAAATGGCGTCACCACCTTGGGATGGGACCCTGCAGCCCAGCCCCCACCACGCACTCACCTGGCGCTGCCCTCAAACACGGCAGCGTCGAAGAATGGGAAGCAGGCAGAGATGCTGACCACGGGGGTCCTGATGGAGCCCTGGGCCACGTGGGCGTCAGCCAGCAGCACCACAGGCAGCATCAGCTCCAGGGGCCCGGGGACTCTGCGGGACACACGTTCTTGAGCCCCAGCGGCACCACCCAGGACACCCTGCCCTGCAACGCCCCCCAGTCCTCTCCCCTGGCCTGGGCCTGCCCTCCACTTGACACAGGCAGGACCCCCTGTGTCATGGGCATGGCATGGCCCCCCGGGGGCGGGCTCAAGACCCTCCAAACTCCACTCAAGGTCGCGGACATGGCAGCAGATGGGTGTGAACTCTGGCTCCCAAGACCCTCTCCCTGCGAGACCCTGGGCCGGTCGCTCCCCATCCTGAGCCTCAGTTTCCCCTCCTGTCGAATGGACATGAGAGTGACAGCCCCTCTCTCTCAGGGCCGTGCCAGCCACGTGAGAACGCCCCGCGTGGAGCCCGGCCGCCAGCGAGCGCTCACACAGCCCCCGAGTCAGCACAGACGCGTTCAAGTCGAAGAGATCCCTCTGGATGCCCAGCTGACCGTTTGGAAATCAGACACGTACAAAGTGACTGGGACACAGGGCTAATTCTAATAGTGACATTTCCTGAGCACCGACTCTGTGCCTCGCACTGTGAAAGGGGAGGTGTGATTTTAATTACAGCGAGGAGCCGTTCACTTCATCCCCCATCGCCTCTCTGCAGAGTTCCCTCCCACTTCACGGAGTGGGAGCCTGAGGGCTGCAGGGGTGAACCCTGAGGGCTGCAGAGGTGAACCCGTTGCCCAGTTACACGGCTGCAGGGCAGGGCCACGGGTCTCAAATTCTCACTGTCTCATGCCTCCACGGGAGTGTGGCACTGGACAGGGACTGGAAGCCTTGAGTGCAGGACCTGGGAGTTTCTGGTCCTTCTCCCCCCCACTCTGCCCCTTGGAGCCTCCCTGAAAATCCCTCTGCCCGCCCTCACCGGGAGAGTCACTCACCGATAAACCTCAAAAGTAAAATTGGCTGCCACCAACATGCGTACCCCAAAATCGGCAATGAATTTCAGGTTGAATTGGGACACATGGACATTCGTGATCTGGATCCTGCGGGGTAAGAATGGAGGTGACACGGAGCCTCCCATTAAACCTTGAAATCAACTCTGGGCGGGTGTTATGAGCCATATCCCCGCGGTTAATGTTGTGAAGAGGGACTCTATTGGAACCGTGGAATGAGGAAGAGGTAGTGAGTTCCCCACCGTAGGGGGCATGTAAGCCCCCTGGTTTTTGGATAACCAGCTGGCAGGGAAAGGGTGCCCAGAGGATTCTCGCCCTGGGCCAGGAATAGAGGGAGATGAGTGTTCAGGTCTTGGAGGGATTTTAGTTTCTGACAGAGATTGGAAAAGCTTGGAAAGTGGGACCCTCGGAAGGCAGAAATCCCCTCTGTGGCATTCTCATCAACAGCTTCGGCTGGGAGCCCTACAGGGACAGGAAACTCATTCCCTTCAAAGCTGCTTAGGCTTATTGCTAAGTACTTTCTAAGTAACTTTTCCTTTTTTTCCTAAATGAGTCATCTTATCCCCTACACCATAGCTGGGGGCGGGAATTCAGACATGACAAAATGATATAAATTTGAAAAGCCACATCCAAACTCCAGCCTCAAACACTCTCACTGTTGGCACTTGGTGGAGATCTTTCTGAGACACAGCTGACCTAGACCCTGCTTCTGTCCACCCGACAGCCCCTGTGGATAGAGTCCCAGTTCCGCAAACAAGCACACTCGGTGCTCTGGGCAAACAGTGACATTTGTCAAGCCTGAAACACTGAGGAATCCTCGACTGTGTGTCCGTGTCATTCCCAGTTCACCATCCCCAAGGGCTGTGCCCTAGCCCTACGCTCAGGGCCCCACACGGGGTGTGGGGGGGCCTCCACCCCACTGCTGGTTGATCGGCCCAGGGTCTGAACATTTTAAATGTTTTTAAATTAGTAGCCTTCATTCAAAACTTGGTAGATTTTAAATATATATATGACTTCTCTTGGGAATCCAGAGATCCAAAATAGTGAGTCTGTTCCCACGTGGTTGGGGACAACTTGCCCAGTCCTTGGATCTGAGTTCGAGATGGCCCCCATCTCCCTCGGCCTTTGAGTCTCTGTGGGGGTGCTTAGGCTCCAACTTGTGTCTAAATTCGGTGTCTCATTTTGGGAGAAAATAGCCAATGGTCCTGCCAGCCCTGGGGACTCAGGAGCTACAGTCTTGGCCCCTGGGGGCAGAGGCACTAATTCAGAGGCACCAGGCTCCCCCTGTTGCCATGTCTCTGCCTCGGTCCCACCTCCTCGATCATCTGTGACCACTCACTTAAAGGGGAGTGGCTTGTCTAACCTGACAAGGGAAGGCCTCATCGAACTGGTGGGAAACGCTCACCTCTATGTGGGGTACTCATCGGGGGCGGCAGGCTGAAGCATTTCCCCCCGTATGTGGGAGCACTCACCTGGTGGGCTGGTGCACCTCTCCATTCCAGTCCAAGAAATATGGGACCGTGACCTTCAGGGCCTGCTGGAGAGGGGCCTTCCCGATCTCCGACACTGCGGGGCCGGAGCAGGATAAGGTCAGGCTGCCCTCCCGGGCCACCGAGCAAAACCACACTACCCACCACCATCCGCCCCACGTCTTGGGCAGAGAGGACGCAGAGGCTGGAAGGGGCGGAGAGGGGCGGGGCGGGAGTAACAGCTGGGTCCCCAGGAGCACATCACAGGGGCGCATCACCAGGCCATGCCAGGCCTGCTTTACTTCTCTTGCTTCTGCCTTTCCAAATCTTACTTGTCTGCCCTGCTCCCCAAACACAAGCGCATCCTTTACCCTTTTGCGAGACTCTGATTGGAGCCCATCTCTTCTGGGGCCTTCCCCGAGTCCCCAAGCAGAAGGAGCATTTCCCAATAGAGGGGAGCAGAAGATGGGGTGCTGTTCTGAGGGGCCAGAGTTTGAGGACTCTGGAGTCCCTCGGATCCTGGGTACCAATCCCGGCTCTGCTACTCACTATCGATGTGGCTGCTCTGTGCCTCAGTTTCCCCTTCTGTAAACTTGCAGTGATTGTAATGGTGCTCTTCCCATAGTGTCGTCGTAAAGCCTCAGTGCACAGTAAATGTTAGCTCTTACCCCAACACACGGCTTCAAGTCTGGGGCTTGTGAGATGGGACTGGGAAAACGCTGCTAAGAAGCCACCCAGCCCCACCTTAGAAAGGGGTGTGTGCAGCCTGGGTCTCCCGCTGGATTTCCACCAAGAACACAGGCAGGTGCACCTGGGCTGGCTCTCTGGAGACAAAGGAGCCTCACAGAGGATGGGCAGAGGGAGGCTGGCCAGGGCCTTGTGTCCCTGCCCGTCACTTCCGCGAATGGCTCCATGTGCCAGGGACTAACATGGGTCACTGACCCCTTTCACCACTTGTCTCTCGGCCCGGATACGAGGTCCTGGAGGCCGTGTGTGCACCACGGGGGCACGGTTAGACACCCTCCCCGACACTCAAGGACACTCACGGGCACATCCCCCACGAACTTGCAGACTGCTACGCAGACACACACGAGCACAAGTTGTCACTCATGCCAAGACAGGCCCACACCACGGGGGCACACGAGCACAACCACACATGCACGCACGCACATACACACGCACAGTGGGCGTGAGCACGCTCCCATGTGGGCATTCACTTCGTGTTTGCTGAGTGGTTCTTTGTCAGACCTTGTCTAGGGGCCAGGGACACAGCGGCACATGAGATAAAATCCAGGTCTTCATAGGGCTTCTGGGGTCACGGACACACACACACACACACACACACACACACACACACCCTTGGGGCCGTTCCTGTGCCCGCGCACAGACACCCGGGCCACCGGCGAGCAGCACGTCTCTTACCGTAGCCCAGCATGGCCTTGTTGAGTCTGACCACGGTGCCTGGCAGTGAGGTCCCGACCACCGGCAACAGCAGCGCCAGCAGCAGACCCAGCCCGTGTGCCTGAGCCATGGCTATCCTGGCCACTGCCCCCCAAGATCTGTGGGCTGGGGTGGGGACAACATCAGAGAGCTTATCAGGACGCGCCCACGCCCCCCTCCCCGCCCGGGCTGCTTGAACCCCACCCCCGCCTGGAGGTCGCAAGGCCTGCGTGGTGATCCCAGCCCGACTCTAGACCCCCACGCGTCAGTGCTGCGTCTCTGCATCGAGAAGGATCGCCTGCCCCACCTGCCTCCTCAGGAACCGCAGGGAGATTTGGTCCGGAAGCGGGCCCCAAGACCCAGAGATGTGGCCTTGCCTGAGGCCACACAGCAATCTGGGGCTGCCTGTAGGACCCAAGCTGTGCCAGACAGAGCCGGAGGAGGAGGTTCCTGGGGTGGGAAGCTGAGAGCCGCTTCCTGCCCTGAGGAGAGAGCCCAGTCCCACCACCCCAAGGCCTGGGGCTGTGTCTCCTGATGCCCAGCTCCAGACCATGTGACAGCCCATCCTTGTGTCCCTGCTATTTGAACCCAGCCAGAGGAGGACCCAGGGGAGCTCCTATCCTCGTCTCATCCTGCACCAGATGAGGAATATCCTAAGAGCAGGCTCTGCCTGGCCCCCCACCCCTTCCAACACAGCCCAGCCCCGTGGACGGATCCGTGTCTGACTCAGGCGTGAGGCCCACTGCTGACATGAGCTAACAGAGGTCCAGCGAAGTGGCACTTGCCCAAAGTCCCCGAACAAGGCTGGCGATGGACCCTTCTGTAGAAGGCGGTCAGAAGTCGTATTCCCATTGAACAGATGGGGAAGTCGAGGCTCCTCCCTGGAGGAATGCCAGCCACATTCCCATTCCTACCTCAGGTGGTTTCCTGGGACAGGTGGATTCGTAGCCCACCGAGGCCTCCTGAGCCCCTGGCAAGTGTGGAAGCTGCTTTATGAGGCTCCCGGGTGTGCAGGGCTCGCTGCGAAGGGACCCAGGGAGGGGCGGGTTTGCTTGTGGTTGAGAGTATTTTCCCTGCAAACACGGCCTTTGCCAAAATGTTTCATCCTTATGTGTGTGATGGGCCTGCCACGTAACCAGGCCGCTGCCAACGGCTACAAGACCCTGGAGATGGGCCGCTCTGGGGCCTCCTAGGCCAGGAGATCTCTAGAAAGTGGCCTGCTCTTCGGGGGGACCCCCGTCACAACCCCCGCCAGACGTGGCCTGGCGCCGGAGGACGTGGCTGCCCCAAGGCAGGGGGCTGACTCACTAACCTCTCCAGCCTAGAGCCTCTAAGCTCTCTCAGAAACGTGACCCGTTTAGGAGGAACAGGAGGCTCCCGGAGCCCTAGCCCCAGCCGCTGACTGAGCCCTGGTCCCCGTCACACGCTGAACCCTGACTCAAAGGGCAACAGACGAGAGGGTTGTCTATGTGTTTGTGCATTTACTGTGCACGGGAAGTAATAGCACATAAGGGGCAGGGAAAGCCCGTCTGCCCTTCTGCGTGGCTCAGCTGGAGTACAGGCGCAAAGGGACTTTGGAGCCTCCCCCACTCCAGAGCCCTGCATGGCTCCCACCGACTCCACGCCAGGCCCAGAGCCCACGCCCACCCTGTATTGGATCCCCACTAGTGCCTGCAGAAGTGCCAGGGACCACAGACACCAGCAAGCCCTCCCCTGAGAGCACGGAGCCCCCCGGCCAGGTGCTCCCTGATACCCTACCCCTGGCCTCCTGGCCCTCACTGTGGCCGGGCAAACAGCAGACACCGGGGGAGAGGGAGCACAAATATTGACCAAAGCCACTCTCGCTGTTTGCTCTTGGCATGAACACTTCCTCTTCCTCGACATACCCAGCGCAGGGCCTACTGACTGACAGCCCGCAGACACGAAGGAGGGAGATTCTCACCAGCCCCTTCTCCCTACAGCAGCGGCCGGCACGGCTGGGTGAGCACCTGTGACGTGCGAGGCGCCCCGCGGGCCACTTTGGCCTCCTCCCCCGGGAGCAGAGCTGTTTCTGTTCATCTCTGGAGCCCGTGCCTGGAACATACCAGGCGCTCAGTGAATTATCTGTTGAATGAATGAATGAACGAATGAATGGGCAGCTGAAAGACCCTTGCACCAATTCTGGGGGCAGCGTTTCAGGGCTTCCGCTTCACTGAATATCCTCAGGGGTACTGTATGAGCTTCCTATTTCTGCTCTAACAAATTGCTACAAATGTAGTGACTTAAAACACAAACTTATATTTCTGGAAGTCAGAAGTCTGACATGGATGTGGCTTGGCAGAAATCAAGGTATTGGCAGGACTTTGTTCCTTTCTGGAAACTCTAGGGGAGGATTGGCTTCCCTGCCTTTTCCAGCTGCCAGGGGCTGCTTTCACGGGCTGCCTTAAGGCCTCGTCACCTTCAAACCAGCCAGCTGGACTGAGGGTTCCTCGTGTTTCCACCCAAGTCCCTTCTGCCTCCCTCTTCCATTTACCGGACCCCCCCCTTTTTTTTTTAAGATTTTATTTATTTATTTGACAGAAAGAGTGAGAGAGCACAAGCAGGGGGAACGGTAGAGGGAGGGGGAGAAGCAAACTCCTCGCTGAGCCGGCAGCCCGATCCGGGGCTCGATCTCAGGACCCTGGGATCACGACCCAAGCTGAAGGCAGACGCTCAACCATCTGAGCCACCCGGGCGCCCCGCATTTACCAGGCCCTTATGACACTGGCCTGCCTGAATAAGGCAGAATATTCTTGTCTCAAGGTCAGCTGATTGGTGACCCTAATCCCATCCGCAAGCCCCAGATCACCTTTGTTCTGGAACCTAACACAGTCCTACGTTCAGGTCCCAGTACGCAGGCCTTTCTGAAGGGCAAGTCTTCTGCTTCCCACAGCGACTTAGCCTACGATTTCAGCAACCGCCACCCAGGGGCAAAAGAGGTTCCTTTTAGCTTCCCAATCCGAATAAACTCTCCATCGGCAGGGCTGATGGGGAAACAAACAAACAAACAAACAAACAAAAAAACCAACCACACAGTTCCACTCTGTTATGCTTTTATTTGTCTCCAGGAAATGTAGAACTTTATTAAAACAACAGCATATACATTATTTTGTGTTATGTGAAACGTCCACCCGTGAGCAGACTCACACATGAGATGCCTGCACGTACAGCCTAAGCAGGGGGCAAGTCTGGGGGGCTTGGAGCTGGGAAGGAGCTGGGGCACGAAGAGAGCCTCATCTGGGTATTGGCGCCTCCGCTCTGCTCCCGCCTGGGCCCTGAGATCCGGGCATGGCCCTTCCTGTCCTGCGGCCTCAATTCCCTCATCTTAAAAGTGGAATGTGGGTCAGAATGGGTTCGTCCAAGGGGGAGTTCCGGGGCTGAGCTGGAGACTGGGCAGAGCCCCCCCGCCCCGCCCCCTGCTCTATGACATCACAGTGCCCACAGCTCCCCCTGACCCCGAGACACGCCGCGGGACCTGCCAGGCAGGCTTGGAGGTGGCGGCAGCAGTGGCCACTTCCCCCTCACTGACTCCCACAGAGCCCCAGTACCATTCCCCCTTGATTTCCTAGAGAAGAAAATCAATGCCACGGTCCTCGAGGAGCCCCGTGGACCTGTGTGACACACCTGAGGATGTCATCCGGCCCAGAAGGTGAGGACCGCAGTCCCTCCTACTGCCCGGTTCTTTGTAGTTTCCCAAACGATGGCCCTCTGCCCTCTCCCCGGAGGTGAGGGGCGTGACCGCGGGCCCTCACAGAGGCAGCGGCCGAGGTCAGAGAGGTTTGACTGTGGCTTTCCTAAGATCTCCCCTCCAAGGGAGTGGAGGGGCAGTCAACCTTTCAACACATGCTTATTGAGCACCTACTGTATGTGGGCACTGGGCAGGGTGCCAGGGACACGGGCTGCACGGGGCGGATGGGCTCCCTGCCCCCATGGAGGTCCCCGGCTAGCGAGGGAGAGGGCCGGTAAGTGGGGAAACGCGCACCTCTGCCATCTAGCCGCCTACCACTGGGCCCCCCAAAAGTGGGGTGTATGTCTCAAGATGGTATACAAAACAATCCCCTAGCGTGAAGGGGAGAACTTATTGGAACTTCAGTGTATATATTTTTAGCTCATCCTCTCTTAGTTTCTATTACTCGGGAATGTATAAATAAATCTACACATTTGAAAGAGTAAATAATATATATGTGGTATTATATACCATTTCTTAAGAAATAAATGTAAATCCATCGGAGGAGGTATAATAATAAATGTTTGGATACCATTGTCCTAAGAAATAAGAAAAATGTGTTATCTCGCACACCAAGAGGTCCCAAGAGGTGGGTGGCTCCAGAGCACGTCAATTCCACGGGTCTGCAATGTCCCCGAGACCCAGGTCCCCACCTTCGTTTTGCTCTCCCTGTTGGCCTCCCCGCTGTCAGAGCTCGAGAGCCCAGCTCCAGGGGCCCAGAGAAGCATGGCTGTCTAGGTGCACAGAGAATGGGCCTTGCTTCCCGTGGGTCTCATCTTAGTGACGAGAAAGCCTTTTCCACGAGTGCCAGACCCCTATACCCACCCAGCCTGCCCCCACCCCTCACCCCTGTAGACCTCCCCCCACCACCCCTGCCCCATTGAGCCGACCACAGCAAAGGCACTTTGGGAGTAGCTTAGAGCAGGCTTACGGCAATCAGGAGTATTGAAAATCACACAGGGGGGAGGGGACAAGGGACCAAAATCAGCCTCCTGCCAACGAGGGGAGGGGTTGGCTTTTGGGTGATAACCACAGCAGACGGGAGTCCTCTCCACAAAAGAGGCTCGGGTATGGGGTCAGTCAGACCTGGCTGTGTCCCTGATTCACAGGCTGGGGGTCTCGGGCAAACTTCTCTGCACCTCAGTCTCTCAATCTGGAACATGGGACGCCACGTTTCTTGAAAATTATAAAATGCAACTGTGAGTCTTATTGTCCCCAGGGTCGCCCCGAGAGGCCGGAACACCTGCCGGGTAACAGAGGACTCGTTGTCCAGTGCGAGTGAGCAGGGAGGGGAGGGGGAGCCCCGGGGTCTTCGTGAACAGCAAGGGGCTGAGGCTCAGAGATGTCCAGATGGGCACCCCGGGGTCACCCAGTGAGGGGCGGGGTAGGGATCAGGGATGGCCGCCCCCGGCTCGGGGGGCTCCCCGAGGCCGGCACTGACATGACAGCCCCGTGCCCTCTGCAGGTGATGCCTTTGTGTTCCCTGTCCGCCTCAATGCCCCAGCCCCGGGCCTGACCCAGTGCCTGCTGGCCTGTCTGTGTACGTATATACTGAAGAACCGCCCCGCCAGCAGCGTGGGCCGGGAAGGAGGGCCCAACTGCGGGCCAGCTGACCGGGAGCGGGTGTAAGGCCTCCGCTAGGCTGCAGGGGAGGGAGGGAACTCCGGAAGTGTCAGGGGTGTCATTCCAGCCAGGATCTCTCTGGTGGCCAGAGAGAGGGAGTTTGGAGGCAGAGCTAACGGTCGGACGCTCCCCTACCCGACCACCCGCCCCGGCCCTGGACCAGGAGGCCATTGGGGAAGTCGTGGGAACAGTCTGATGCGATGCACCCTCACTTCTGGAACGTGTTCTGATCACACCCCAAAGATGGCCCCCATTTAACCCATCACTCAGTCGTTTCTCGGACCATCTGCTGTAACAGCCGTGCACCCCGTTACTTCAGCCAGCCATCCAATGAGTCAACCATCAGGTCCCCCCACCTTTATCTCCTAATATTCACACCCACCCAGTCGTCCACCCACCCATCCTCCTCGCTGGCCTTCCATCGGCCCGTGCTCTCCTCTGTCTTCCTACTCAGCCACCTTCTAAGTGTCGTCTCACCATTCTTCCATCCATTCATGTGTCCTCCCACCTACTTATCTGTCCTGAACCCCAACTTTTTGTCCAGCTCCGTGCTCGGCAACACTGGGCCCCCAGGGATAAACCAGAAGGGGACCCTGCCCTTGAGAACCTCCCAGTGTCTGGGAATGGGCAGAGGCACATCCCAGACTTCTTGTGCTCCTGAGTCACTGTTAGGTAGCAATCAACTGCCAGTCGAAAGCCGTGCTCTCCTCTAGGACCTGTCCTCCCTCAGAGCTGGCGCTGACCCCTAAGCAGGGCAGGGTTACCCTGGGCTCGATTAGATAACTGGGAGGGTCTCCCAGCAAGAGGGCCTCGCCCCCTGCAAGGCTTTGTAGGGTGAGAACAGAGGTTCAGCTGCTCACGGCTCTCCTGCCTCCCCCACAGCCTGGATCACCTGCCTGGCCTGCTTTCTGAGGACTCAGGCTCACCATATTCTGTTCAATACCTGCAGGTGGGCAGGGGCGGCAAGGGGAGGCTGGCAAGGGGAGGCTGGGGAGGGCTGGGAACCATGGCAGCCCTTCATTGGTTTGAACCTCCTCTCGACCACCAGACCACAGATGCCATCCCAAACGTGGCTTTTATCATATCCGCTTGCCTCAGAACCCACTGTGACTCCCTCCTTTGCCTGCAGCCTTCCAGAATCCCGCCCTATGCTTTCTTTCTGAGCTACCTCATTATGCATCCTGCTGTGGACCCACTGGGCCGACTAGGCTAGGGTTCTCACCCCCTGGCCTGCTGTTCCCGCTTCTGCCCCAGTACATTGGCACATGCTCTTTTTCCTGCCTGGAATGCCTGTCCCATCCTTTCCTTTCACCTTTCTGGTCCATGCAAACTCCTCCGAATTCCTGCAGAGCTTTCCACACCCTTCATTCACTTAGAGTTTGCATTCCAAACATCTTAATGCCTGCTCTGGGCCCGGCCTTGACCCTCACCACTCCTGACCTCCCAGTCAGGGGAAGGCAGACAGACACCAAAACCAGTGGTAAGAGGAGGAGGGTGGTATTGACTCTGGAGGAGGAGGGGACTTCGTTTGCGCTGAACTCTGAAGGATGTGCTCACCAGGACAGAAGGGAGGGGACAGACAGTTCGTAGATGGAGAAAGGGTGTGAAGAGGATGTGGGTGAACACTGTCAGTGGATCTCTGACGGCCCCAAACACTGGGTAAGAGCTTTCCTTCCCTTGTGATGCCTGCGCAGCCCCAGGACTCGGCCAGCATCTTGGAGGGGGTGTCTCACTGCCCAGGGAGGGTCCTGCCCTTGCGGGTGGGAAAAGGGCAAAGGCCAGGCCAAGACTTGCTAGCCTGGGCCAAGCCCTTCTCCACTTTGACTTCTCTGTCTTTCAGATGCAAGCTGTTCTTCCAGAAGCTCATGGAAAAGACAGGTGTTCTGGTCCTCTGTGCTTTTGGTATGTCTCCAGGGCTCTGGCCCAGGCGGAGGTACCCCTGAGCTCTCGCCCAGTCTGGGGAGGGAAAGAGTGAAGGCTCTGACACTGACTATGTCACCCTGGGCAAGTCAGTGACCCTCTAGGAGCCTCAGTTTCCCCATCTGTCTAATGATTGTTTCTGTGAGGAGTAAATTAACGGATGACCAAGGAAATTTTTGGAAAGCTAAGAGAAGCCTTGAAAACTGTCAAGTTCACCCCCAACCATGGCACGATCATTATTACTCACTTCTGAGTTTCCCGTGGCTCCTTCTGACCATTGCTACCACCTCCCACATCACTACTTTCCCAAGCAAAGGGATCTCCTCCCTCCACTCAAGCATACTGGCTTGGGGACTTGGCGGTGGGGCCCGGGGAGCGGGGGGGGCAGATTTCCTAGGAAATTAGAAACTTAATCCTAGGAAACTTAACCTAACAATAAGAAACTTAACCTAACAAATAAGATTTTTTAAAAATAACAGCTTTATTGAAATATCATTTATATACCATAAGGCTCACCAGTTTCACGTGTATAATTCAGTGGTTTTTAGTATATTCACAAAGTCCTGCACCCGTCACCACTATCAAGTTCCAGTATTTTCACTACCCCCGAGAAGACATTCCTCAGTCCCCATCAGTTGTTTTCCGTTCCCCCTCACCCCAGATCTGGGCAACAAACCACTGATCTACTTTCTGTCCCTATGGATTTGCCTATTCTAGACATTTCATATCAATACAATCATACAATAATATGGAGTCTTGGTAGTTTCTTTCACTTGTTGCGTTCTCAAGGTTCACCCATGGTGTAGCACAGAGCAGCATTGGACACTTCTTTAGGGCTGAAAATATTCCATTGTATGGATATGCCACATTTTGTTTGCCCATTGATTGTTTGATAGATATAACAGTTTTTTCTGCTTTTTGACCGCCATTAATAATGTTCCCGTGAATGTTCCGGTAAAATGTTTGTGTGGACATGTGTTTTAAATTCTCTTGGATACATATTTAGAAGCAAAATTGCTGAATTAGGCTGCAACTCTCTACTTAACTATCTGAGGAATTGCCAACATTTTTTCCAAAGTAGCTGCACCATTTTACATTCCCACTTGCATGTATAAGGGTCCAATTTCTCCACATCCTCACCAACACTGGCTATTATCTGTCTTTTATTTTAGCCCTCTGGGGGTGGGGGTGGGTATCTCGTTGTGGTTTTTATTTCATTTCCCTAATGACTAATGATATTGAGCATCTTTTCACGTGCTTATTGGTCATTTGTAGATCTTCTTTGGAGAAGTGTCTATTCAGATCTTGGCCGATTTTTAAATTGGTTTGTCTTTTTATTATGAGTTGGAAGAGTTTCTTATATAGTCTGGATATAAGTCTCTTATCAGTTACACAATTTGCAAGTATTTTCTCCTATTCTGTGGGTTGTCTTTTTACTTTCTTGATAGTGTCCTTTGTGACACAAATTTTTAAATTTTTTAAAAAGATTTTATTTATTTATTTGAGAGAGAGAGTGAGTGAGAGAGAGAGAAAGAGCGCATAAGCTGAGGAAGAGGCAGAGGAAGAGGGAGAATCAGACTTCTTGCTGAGCAAGGAGCTCGATCCCAGCACCGTGGGATCGTGACGTGAGCCGAAGGCAGATGCTTAGCTGACTGAGCCACCCAGGCGCCCCAAATTTTTAAAATGTTGAGGTCCAATTTATCTATATTTTCTTTTGTCATATATGTGCTTTAATGTCAGATGCAAGAAACTATTGCCTAACTCAAAGCCATAAAGATTTACTCCCACTTTTTCTTCCAAGATTTGTATAGTTTTAGCCCTTACATTTAGGTCTATCATCCGTTTTTGTGCTAATTTTTGCATATGATATGAGGTATGGATCCAACTCAATTCTTTTGAATGTAGATATCCAGTTGTTCCATTTATTGAAAAGACTATTCTTTCCCTTACTGAATTGTCTGGCACCCTTATTGAAAATCAATTGATCATAAATGTGTGAGGGTTTATTTCTGGACTCTTAATTCTATTCCCTTGAGCTATATGTCTATTTGCCAGTACAACCCTGGATTGATTGCTATAATTTTATAGTAAGTTTTGAAATCCAGAAGTTTGAGTTCTCCGACTTTGTTCTTCTTAAATTATTTTGGTGGTTATAGTCCTTTATATTTCCATATGGATGTTAGGAATAATTTTTCCATTTCTTAAAAAAAGGCTACTGGGATTTTGAGAGAGATTGCATTGATTCACAGATGAATTTGGGGAGTAGTGCTACCTTAACAATATTAAGTTTTCTAATCCATGAACATGTGTTATCTTTCCATTATTGATATATATATATATATATATATATATATATATGTCTTCTTTAATTTGCTCCAATGATGTTTTGTTTTTTTTTTTTTTTAAAGATTTTTATTTATTTGACAGAGAGAAACACAGCGAGAGAGGGAACACAAGCAGAGGGAATGGTAGCAGGAGAAGCAGGCTTCCTGCAGAGCAGAGAGCCCGATGCGGGGCTCGATCCCAGGCCCCTGGGATCTGACCTGGGCCAAAGGCAGACGCTTAACGACTGAGCCACCCAGGTGCCCCTTGATGTTTTGTTTCTTTCAGAGTGCAAGGTTTGCACTTCCGTTAAATTTATTCCAAATATTTTCTTCTTTGAGATGCTATTGTAAATGAAATTGTTTTCTTAAT
>CM053610.1:20359334-20371497 GCA_028646535.1 Procyon lotor
GCCCCTTGATGTTTTGTTTCTTTCAGAGTGCAAGGTTTGCACTTCCGTTAAATTTATTCCAAATATTTTCTTCTTTGAGATGCTATTGTAAATGAAATTGTTTTCTTAATTTCATTTTCATATTGTTTATTGCTTGTATTTAGAAATATAATTGATTTTCATATACTGATCTTGTATTCTGCAACCTTGCTGAACTCATTTATTACTTCTGACACTGGGCAAATCACCCAGTCTTAAATACTTTAGGATTTTCTATGCAAGGTAACGTTATCTGCCTTTTATTTCTTTTTCTTGATTAATTGACTTGGTTAGAACCTTCAGAACAATGTTAAATAGAAATTGCAAGAGTAGGGGCACCTGGGTGTCTCGCTTGGTTAAGTGTCTGCCTTTGGCTCAAGTCATGAACCCAGGGTCCTGGGATGGAGCCCAACATTGGGCTCCCTCCCTGAGCAGGGAGCCTGCTTCTCCCTCTCCCTTGCCTGTGCTCTCTCTCACTCTCTCTCAAATAAATAAATAAAATCTTTTTAAAAAGGAAAAAAAGAAAAGAAAGAAAAAAGAAAAGAGAAAAGAAAAACAGGATATGGATTATCTGGTTTATGTGAGACACTTGGCATATATGATATTGTTTAATCATGAAGTGGATATTACTGTTATTCCCATTTTACAGAGGAGGAAATTTAGATACAAAGAGATTAAGTTAAGTTCTTCCAAAGTTGCACAATGTTAGTGCCAAGGCTGGGATTTGAATCCAGATACCTTAATGCCAGAGCCTAAACCTTTAACCTTTCATCTTAAATGGCTTCCTCTCTGTCTCCTGGCCCCACAGGATTCTGGATGTTTTCTATGCACTTGCCATCCAAAATGGAAGTCTGGCAGGTGAGTGTGCACTCTCTCCAGGTCCCACCACTGACTAACCTCATCCCAAATAGGCAATGTTGCCCCCATCAGCTTCTCTCTCTCCCCAAATCTGGACCCTGGTCAGTTCCTGACTCATCCTAGCCCCAAATCTCTGCCTCTGCCATGCCACCCACCTGGAACCCATCTCTCCCACCAAAATGTGGCTTTAAAAGACCAGATACAATAGTCCTCCTTCTTACAGAAGGACTCTCCTGTCACCCACTCCCAGACGTTACCTATCTTTCCTTCGCCAAATCTCCCTCCAAAGTAGGATAGTGAGGATGGAACACAATTCTCTCTCTCCACAAGGCAGTTTGTTCTGCTCAAACGAAATGAGACCATTTGCTTTGTGGTTCCTGGGGAGGAAGGTGGAGGAAATCAGTGATGAGAGATCCCTGTCAGAGACAGTAAAGTCTCAGAAGGCCCAAAGAGAAAGGGAATCTGAGGAGCTTTCCCTCCCTCTCTTCTTCTCCCCTTTTGAACTCCTTCATATACTTCAAGATCCAGCTAAAGTGTCACTTCCCTCAGAAATTACAGGTGGAGGTGATGCCATTCCCCTTTCCTCCCACAATTTTCTGTGATTATGACTATTTTCTCAACCGTATTGGATGAGAAAATGGACAGATGGAAGGGCAGGTGGGATTTACGGGTGGGTAAATGGTTGGATGGGTGGATGGATGGATATATGGTTGATGAGAGGTTGGATAGATGGGAAAGTGAATGGATTGGTGAAAGGATCAATATATAAGGTAAGTTAGATGGACAGGAGGGCGGATGAATAAGGAAAGTTGGATAAATGGAAGAGTAGATGAGTGGAAAAGGTGGTTGGATGGGATGGTGGATGGGTAGAAGGGTGGTTGGACATGGATGGATAGATTTAAAATGGAGGTTATATTGAATTTTGGATAGATGGTAGGTGGGTGAATAGATGGATTTATGGTTGTGGGACAATGGATGGATAAAGTTCAATTGGGCCCAGATTAGGCCATCTGAAAAAGATCCCTTGCTTTCCTCAAAACCCTACCAGGATGACAGCATAAATAGTCCACTGCAGAGCTTGAGGTAAGAAGAATCTGCTAAATAGTCTTATTATCACCTAAAAACCAGAACTATATATAGGGCCTGTGATATATTGGCTAAGAATGTGGGCTCTGCTGTCAGACCAACCTAAGTTTAAACCCCAGCTCCCATACTTCCTACCTGGCTAAACTTTTGCAAGTTCCTTCACCTCTCTGGGCCTTTGACTTCTCATTTATGAGATGAGGCATAACACCCAGCTTGCTCTGGGTAATTATGAATATTAAAGAAGATGCAAACTGTCCTGAATAATTTCCAGCTTAAGGTTAGCACTCGGCAAATGGTAGCTGAGTAAAAATTTTAACCAACAAGGTACCACCTGGTGGCAGCATCCTTAACTGCAAACAAAATAATTCAGGAATGTTTGGAAGGCATAAGTTGAATTTAAAAATATTCCAAGTAGGAAGAGGAGCATGAGTAATATTTCAGAGATAAGAACCCACTGGATAGGGCCAGGGATGGGCCCAGGAGAGAGAGAAAATGTGAGATTAATTCCCTGTGGGCTGACTGACAAAAGATGAGGGTGGTAATAGCAGCA
Source organism: Procyon lotor (assembly GCA_028646535.1). Lineage (NCBI taxonomy): Eukaryota > Metazoa > Chordata > Mammalia > Carnivora > Procyonidae > Procyon > Procyon lotor. The sequence goes on from CM053610.1 coordinate 20,361,847, forward strand.
TCACAAACCAGTCGGTCCATGTTTTAATTCCTTCCTCATAAGAATGTACCAGGAGAAGGTGCGGCATCACACTGGGGAAATCCAGGACCTCCGAGGTAACATGACCCAGCTCATTGCCAAGCTCCAGCTGATGGAAGCCATGTCAGACGAGGTGAGATACTGGCCATTCTCCTCCCAAACCTCTGACTTCTCTCTTCATTTAATGCCTTTTGTTTCATTCCTCAAGTTCTGGTGGAGCACATCCCCCAACAACTTCCTGGAAGAGAGTGAAATAGGAGACTTATTAATTTGTTTAGAACTTGCACATTTGAAAAATATCTTTATTTTACCCTTGCATTTGATTGATAGTTTGGCTGGGTATAGAAGTCTAGATAGGAAAGTTTCCCCTGAACATTTGGAAAGAAGTCCACTACTGTGTTCTGGTTACACTGTTGCTGCTGAGAAGTGTAATAGGGCTAGTGTGGGTCCTCTGAGTATGGTCTGGTTTTTGTTTTTGTTTTTCTGTCTCTGGGAGTTTGTAGGATGTTCTTCTTATTTCCAATGTTCTATATTTAACCTGCTTGGGGTGGGGTTGCTGAGAATGCCTGGGAAACCAAGTCCCTTTCAGTGAAGGGATCTCAAAACAAAATAAGCAAAAGATTAAAGCCCTACAAACATCTTCCTAGTATATATCAGAATCATTTGGAGGGTTTGTTGAAACACAGATTGTTGATTCCCATTCTCAGTAGGTCAGAGGGGGGCCCATTAAGATCCCTTATTGGATCTATGGGTTGATGTTTTTTAGTAGTTTTTTAAAATTTCTTAGCTATTATTTCTTTTAAAAATTATTTATTTATTTATTTGACAGAGAGAGAGACAGCAAGAGAGGGAACACAAAGAGAGGGAGAGGGAGAGGGAGAAGCAGGCTTCCCACCAAGCAGGGAGCCCAATGCGGGGCTCAGTCCCTGGATCACGACCTGAGCTGAAGGCAGATGCTTAATGACTAAGCCACTGAGGCACCCCAGCTATTACTTCTTAAAATATTGTTTCTTCCCCATTATCTATGTCCTCTCCTGGGACTCCAATTACATCTATGCTAGATTTTTAGAGTGTGTTCCACATAATTCCTATGCTATTACCTGGTGTGTTTGATTTTCATTCTTTTTCTCCATGTGCTTCAGTTTTTGATGTTTTCTATTCACACTTCTTCAGGCTCACTAATGCTCTTATATTCTGTTCTGTCCAATCTACTATTAAATTTTTTCCAGTAAGTTCTTAATTTCATATGTTGCATTGCTTAGTTTTAGAATATATATTTGATTCTTTTTCATAAATTTTAACTCTGTGGTGAAATTTTCCAACATCTCATCTATGTTGTCCATTTTTTCTTTTATTTAACATATTGTCATAGTTACTTTAAATAGTAAATTTAATCCAATAAATTTGGATTATTGTCTGCTAAATCCAATATTTGGATCATCTATGTTCTTTTTCTATTGTCTATTTTTCTTTGGAGTATCATATGGTCTTATCTCTTCGTGTATAGAAATTTTTTAGAGTTCTTCTGGACATTGTATGCAAAGGAACTATATGCTCCAGATAATTATAACTTGGACTAGAGTGAGTTCTTCCTTTTCTTTGTAAGGAAGATGAGTACACTGGTCACTTCTATGTAGACCTTCATTGAGCTGGTTCAGAACCTGGATTGCAGTTTGTGTAAGATTTAGTCAGAGGTTTTCAGCATGACCCTTCAATGTCCTGCCCATGTAGCTTCAAACTTTTGGTAGACATCTTGATGGGAAAGACTGACCATATGTCTGCTTCCCAAGTCTCCAATTTTGTTTTCAAAATTGAAATTGTTTTCAGCCTTGCATCAGCACAAAATCTCTGACCCCGGGGGTAACCTTCTCTGCCAGTGGCAAGCTTGGAGTCTCAGCTGCTAATTGTGCCCATAATTGGTTTAGTGTCTTCAGGTGCATCTACACCTTCTCAGTATTGATTCACCACTAAGGCAGTGGTTCTCAGAGTGTGGACCCCAATTACCAGCAGCATCAGCATTTTATATATGTTTTATATATTTCCTGGGGAAATATTGGAAATTCTAATTAATGGCCCCCCCTCTGACCTACTGAGGATGGGAATCAACCATCTGTGTTTCAACAAACCCTCCAAATGATTCTGATATATACTAGGAAGATGTTTGTAGGGCTTTAATCTCTTGCTTATTTTGTTTTGAGTTCCCTTCACTGAAAGGGACTTAGTTTCCCAAGCATTCTGAGACTGGGAAGTTTTACTCTGCCTTAAGGTAGCTCTTTAGTCTTTCATAGCTCTGGGTTCCACTTAACATCTTATTGGGAAAACTGTTCAGGTTTGAGGCCCATCAGGTCTCCACTTTTGTCCTTTTAGTTCTATATGACTCTTAAAATCTTTACTGCTTTCTCTTTCACCTGTAACAGCCCTTGTTCAGCCTAAGCCCTCCTCTTCAGCCCATGTCCAGAATTATCAAATGCCCCCAGGGATTAAAATATTGTCAGCGAATTTCAGAATGATTCTCTCCTCTCTAGAATTTTAATCCCTCTGCCATGCGGGACGCCCTGTCCTGGGGCACGTGGAAGCACTACGGAAACCCAGTGTGGAGGGCGGGAGGGGATGGCTCTGTGTCACCTGGGGCTCCTCACAGTGCAGCGACTGGGGGGCCTTGTGGCAGGACCAGCCACCATCTCCACAGGCAGGGGTAAACAGTTAAGGACAAGAGAGTTCCTGCAGCCGCCTGTCACCTGGCACGAACACACACGGGGACATGATTTGTGAGAACACACCAGCATACAGCTTGTGTTTTCTGCCTCCTCAGGAAAAAATTGCCCAGAAAATAATGAAGATGATACAAGGAGATTTTATTGAAAAGCCAGACTTTGCCCTAAAGTCTATAGGCAAGTGACTCCCCCTTGCCCCCTACACCCGAACAATCTGCCCTCCTCAAGTTTCCCCAGAAGCTCTTCAGAGGACGGATTTCGGTTCTGGTCTGGTGCACTCTCTGCTACTGGGAAGTTCACGGTCAAAGCCAACCTCTGCCCCCCAGACGGTTTTCTTGCCACAGTTTTCTGTTGTCTGGAAAGGGAAGCTGAGGCAGGGAGGGGAGGCCCCCCACGACCCCTCTACCCACTCACCATCCTCCGGACCCAGAGGCCAGCAGAGTCGCACCTGCCCCATGTTGGGGAGACCGACCACATAAAAACCAACAGGGGCCAAGTGCACGTGGGAATCAGGGCTATGGAAAACCAGAGCAGGTGGCTGGGAGAGAGGGGCCCGGGGCAGAGGGGTGTGCGGAAGGCCATCTGAGTTGTGACCAGGCCAGGAGGGAAAAGCATTCCAGGGGAGCGCCTCTCAAGTTACCCCCACGGGGATGCAGCAGGAGCGCACTGAGGGGCACAGGGAAGGAGGCGAAGCGGGGAGGGCAGGGCGGACCGGCTGGCCATTGTGGCTCCTCTTCCCACTCCCATCTCCCAGAGAACACCGAAGTTCAGAGAGGGCCAGGGACCCACCCGAAGCGCTCGCCTGGCGCCTGGTCCAGACCTAAGCAGACCCTCCCTCCCATACAGGGGCCTCCATCGACTTTGAGCAAACATCCGCCACGTACAACCACGACAAGGCTCGCTCCTACTGGAACTGGATCCGGCTGTGGAACTATGCGCAGCCCCCGGACGTGATCCTCGAGGCAGGGGGGGGATGGGGGGATGAGGAGACAGTGGCAGGGGTGTGGGAGCAGGGCCTGGAAGCCGACACTGGGGGTGCGCACAAAGGGAGTGGGGCCCCAGGGTGGGGGGAGAGGTAGGAGCAGGAGACAGAGACGGGGCAGGGGCAGGGAAGGGACAGCCTGCTTTGGCACTGGAAGGGGCCTCACACCCACCCCTCAAGACTTGAGGGTCCAAGAACCCCCACGGCCCCAAGCAGGCCTCTGTCCTCCCTGTGCTGGGCTGAGGGGAAGCTCATTCTTGCTGCCAGCAGTCAGGGAAGCTTCCTGGAGTTGGTGGTGCTTGAGCTAAGCTTGGTCGACGGAAGGATCTGGCTTATCTAGGAGGCAAAGGGCAAAGGAGGTCTGGGGAGCCAGGCTGGGACTTCACCCACCCACCCAGCATGGCCCCCATCGCACCTGCCCCTTCCAGCCCAACATGACGCCTGGCAACTGCTGGGCCTTCTCGGGAGACCGAGGCCAGGTGACCATCCGACTGGCCCAGAAGGTCTACCTGTCCAACCTGACACTGCAGCACATCCCCAAGACCATCTCACTGTCGGGCAGCCTGGACTCCGCTCCCAAGGACTTTGTCATTTACGTGAGCACGCCCCAGCAGAGAATGACGCTTGGCTAAGGGAACAGCCTCCTACGGTGGGACTCCAGGCACTCCGTCTGCGCAACCCCGCAGGCTGGGGGGGCCGGATGAGGCTCTGTTAAGGCTGAGGGTGACCAGGTTTGGAGTGGATCGCAGCCTTTGAGGTTGGGAGATAAGCAACTACCTTATTTTAAGCCAAGCTTTTCAGAGCCAGTTTGGTCTTCAGACGCCATTAACAAGGAAACTGAGGTCCAGAAAAAGGCCAGAGAAATACTCAAATCCTACAAGCCCATGGTAGAGTTAGGAGAGGACCCTCAGGCTTTTGATTTCCAGTTGAGCGCTCTTTCCTATCCGTTATTCTGTGCTGCAATGGAATGATGCCCAAAGAGGTAGGGAGCTCCCCATCCTGGGAGGAATGCAAGTCTCAGATGCAGAGGGGGCAGCACTCTCTGAAGGCCCTGCCTATACCTGATACTTGCTCCTTGGTTCTGATTCTACAGGGCATGGAAGGCTCTCCCAGGGAGGAGGTGTTCCTGGGGGCATTTCAGTTTCAGCCAGAAAACATCATTCAGATGTTCCAGCTCCAGGTAACCAAGAAAAGTGGCCCATGTCGAGCACATGTTGCATGTACACCACGTGCAGGGCTTTCCCTAGGGAACCCCATCTCATCCCCCAGCAGCCTCAGGTGCGCACAACAGTCACCAGCCCACTTGACAAGTGAGGAGGCTGAGGCTCAGAGTATGGAGCCACTGCCCAGGGCCGAAAGTGGGACCCCATGGAGATCCATCCAGCTTCCAAGATGACATCATGTCCCCCAGCCTGCCTTGGAGCCACCCACCCACCCACCCCCCGCTGCAGTTCCTCTAGGGACAGGCTGCTGCTGGCTTCCAAAGTAGCGTCCCTGTCTCCATGCTGGGAGGCCTGATCTAATGGACGCCTGAATGGGCGGGAGCTGGGAACAGAAGCAGGACATGAGGGGTGGATGGTAGGATGGCGCTGAGACTCAGGCTGACACTGACCCAAACCCCGACCCCACAAATCTGCGTGATCTTGGCCGTTCCCTTCCTCTCTGGGTCTCGGGTTCCCCTTTGTGATTCCCTGGAAGGTTCAAAGCATCCAGTGAGATCTGAAAGGCCCAGGCCCCAGCTATTGTGCTGGGCTCCATCCCTGGGGTGGGGGTGGGGGGGCTGCTGGGGGCGGTGGGGGGGAGCTTTCACTGAATGTCTGCAGGTTCGAGGCCAGCTAGCTCCAAGACCTTGTTTCATGCCCACAGCAAACCTGGGAAGCAGATATTACCCCTCCCATCTTACAGAGGGGGGAAACTGAGGCCCCACGGGGGGCAGTGATTTGCCCTTGGGTCCCGCAGCCCTATGTACCAGGGCACGACGGCTGGGACACTTTCTCAGTCACAGTATATCTATCCTTCTGGCCTCAGCACCTTCCATCCGAGCCCCTGAGTATCAATTTCCTATGTGGCTTCAGGACAGTCCATTCTCCTCTCTGAGCCTCAGTTTTCCCACCTGTGAAACGGGAGAGTTCCTTTCCACCCCCAAACACCCCTCTGGACAGGCAGAGTGGAAGCCAATGGCTCCACGTCTGGGAGTCTCTTCCAGAACCAGCCTGCCCGAGCTTTTGGGGCTGTCAAGGTGAAGATATCGAGCAACTGGGGAAACCCACGCTTCACCTGCCTGTACCGAGTTCGCGTGCACGGCTCCGTGACCCCACCTAGAATGCCCTAGAGAGCAGTGACCCGAGCCCCTACCCCCAGAGAGATTAAAGTTTATTCTTCACAGCCCAGCCCAAGTCTGAGTGTCTTTTGGCGCCAGAGGGAGGGTGGGCTAGCATGTGTGTCTGAGACCACAGTTAGCAGGGCTCCATCATGCCCTGAGTGTCCAGGCCGCCTCACAAGAGCCCCATGAGGCCCCATTTCACAGATGCGGACAGTGAAGACTCCAGCAAAAACTCGCCAGAGGTCGCCGCTCACAAATGCAGCACCAGGATTGAAAGCTAGGCCGTCTTCTGCCTGTCCGTAAGCCCTCTCCCTGGCTTCGGGCCACGCTCCGCCCCTGACTCGGCTGGGACCTTGGGCAAGACCTCAGTGTCCCCATCTGTACGACAGAACAAGATTGTGGCTGTTGTATCAGATGAGGCGGAGGGTGAGAAGCCCCACCCGTGCCCACCACTGAGTGTTCCATCACACAGACCATCATTGGGACACACACCCTCTCTGGACGTCACTTTCTCCAGGTATCACATATCTATTCCACGTGGGGCCTCCAAAGATGATAAGTAAACACCATAAAAAAAAAAACCCCACAGAATGGGAGAAAATATTTGCAAATGATAATGCTGGTAAGGGATGAATATCCAGAATATAGAGACTCCTGAAACTCAACCACAACAACAAGAACCAAAAATAAATAAATAATAGGCAAAAGACTTGAATAGACATTTCTCTGTAGAAATATACAAATGAGGGCACCTGGGTGGCTCAGTCAGTTAAGCAGCTGCCTTTGGCTTAGGTCATGATCCCAGGGTCCTGGGAGGGAGCCCCACGTTGGGCTCCTTGCTCAGAGGAGAGCCTGCTTCTTCCTCTGCCTCTGCCCCTCCCTCTTGCTCCCTCTCTCTCACTATCGCAAATAAATAAATAGAATCTTTTAAAATAAACAAACAGGGGCGTCTGGGCGGCTTAGTCATTAAGTGTCTGCTTTCAACTCAGGTCATGATCCCAGGATCCTGGGATCGAGCCCCACATCTGGCTCCTTGCTCCTTGCTCAGCGAGAAGCTTACTTCTCCCTCTCCCACTCCCCCTGCTTGTGTTCCCTCTCTCGCTTTCTCTCTCTCTGTCAAATAAATAACATACAATCTTTAAAAAACAATAAACTGAGGCACCTGGGTGGCTCAGTGTGTTAAAGCCTCTGCCTTCGGCTCAGGTCATGATCTCAGGGTCCTGGAATCGAGCCCCACATCGGGCTTTCTGCTTAGCGGGGAGCCTACTTCCCCCTCTCCCTCTGTCTGCCTCTCTGCCTATTTGTGATCGCTCTCTGTCAAATAAATAAATAAAAATCTTTTTAAAAAATAAAATAAAATAAAAAACAATAAACTGTGGCTGCCAAATACTTTAAAAAAAAAAAAAGAAATCTACAAATGGCCAATAAGCACACTGAAGATCACCAATCATTAGAGGAATGCAAATCAAAACTCCAGTGAGATACCCCTTCACACCCATTAGGATGGCTGTTATAAAAACAACAACAACAAAATAAGAGTTGGTGAGGAGGTGGTTCGGAGAAATCCGAACTGTGTGCATTGTTGGTGGGAACATAAAATGACACAGGGCGGTTCCTCACGATATTAAAACTAGTGTTGCCGTCGGATCCAGCAACCTTCTGCCGCATACACACCCACAAGTACTGAAAGCAGGATCTCCCAGGGGGCATCTGAACACCCGGGTTCATGGCGGCATCGCTTGCAAAGGTTAGAACGCAGAAGCCAACCACGTGTCCGACAGCAGGTGAGCAGACAAAATATGGCAGGTACACGCCGTGGGATATTATTCAGCTTGGAAGAGGAAGGAAATTCTGTAATAGGCTACGACAGGGATGAACCTGGAGGACATTGTGCTAAACGAAATAAGGCAGTCCCAGAATGACTAGACACAATATGATTCTGCGGACCTGAGCTGCTGAGGGTGGTCCAGTTCATAGGGACAGGAGGGAGACTGGTTGCCAGGGGCCAGGGGCTGGCGAGATGGGGGGGCTAATGGTTTGATTGCAGAGAGTTTCAGTTCTGCAAAACGGATCGAGCTATGGCGATGGCGGGTGGTGATGGGGGCCCCTGGTTACGAACACAGTTAATACCCCTGAGCTGTAACCTTTAAAATAGTTAAGATGGTAAATTTAATGTTATATGTATTTTACCGTGATAAAAATTTACACACACAAGAAAGCTATAAAATACCTTAAATCCTTTAATGGAGAAAATTTGGGATGCTTTAGAAATGTAAGAAAATCCTATAAATTCAGATAGCACATTCTATCATCACTATATACGATTAGAAATGCACATGTAGGGGCGCCTGGGTGGCTCAGTCGTTAGGCATCGGCCTTCAGCTCAGGTCAGGATCCCAGGGTCCTGGGATCGAGCCCCGCATCGGGCTCCTTGCTCAGCAAGAAGCCTGCTTCTCCCGCTACCATTCCCTCTGCTTGTGTTACCTCTCTTGCTGTGTTTCTCTCCGTCAAATAAATAAAATCTTAAAAAAAGAAAGAAAGAAAGAAATGCACATGTAAATTTTTTTGAAATTTCTCTCCCCTAAAGCGGTCACTCATTTTGCATGCATAATCTTGGCCTTAGCTGAGTCCCACCTGTTTGCTATTTACTCAAGAGCTTACAGAAGTGCAGAAAACAGTATCCAGGGTCATTATCTACCATGACTCCAACCACAGAGCTCTCGGCACAGAGCACGGCACACCGTGGGCACTGGGTGAATGATCACCAGGGTGATTGTCCCCCTCCATCCCCAGGCAGGTGATAGGAGGCCCAGTCCTCTGGGGGGAGGAGTGGTGACACTGCCCCTGAGCAGGGCCCCAGAGCGGGGGACAGGCTGACCAAGCTGGAAAGGGCCCAGGGAATGGAGCCTACAAGGGAAGGAATTCATCCAGGAAGGGGCAGGCAAGTACAGAGGCTGGCAAGGGTCCAGCCGGGCATTAGAAGGATGGATAAATCAGAAATATGTTAGTCTCCTGGGCGGGCACCCTGGACTGGGACCTGTCGTGGTGCAGAATCCGTCCCTCTGGCCCTCCGCCAGGCTCCTCACCAGCACCTGGCCCCAGGACCTGGCCTCCCCTGGTGTCCACAGTGGGACGGGCTTCGAGGGCCCCCCTCGTACGCCTACCAGCCCCCGGCTGCTATCAGCAATTTGTGGACCGGGTAGCCAACCCGGCGTTACTTCCGTAGATTTTGTTTAGAACCATTCTTGTGACTAAAAAGGCACAGCACACTGAGATTATGAAAGCAGAGCCATAGACACCCCACTTCCTCCCCCAAATGCCCCTCCCAGCCTCGCTCAGCTGTCCTACGTGTTTTCTTGCAGTCGTTTGTCTTTTAACTTCGTTGAATGTGTATCTTGTTCAGCAGATATTTTCGAAAACTTTATGTAGTTAAATCGTCTTTTCCTTTATAGAGTCTAAGTTGTATGCATTTCAGGAAGGACCTGCCCAGTTCCAAGATTATAGCAATATGCTCCTACATTTCTACTGATTTTACTATATTTATATATCTCTCTGTTAATGACATATATAAGAATAGATAGATATGTGATGGGTGATGGATATGCTCTTTAGTG
>CM053610.1:20371597-20447577 GCA_028646535.1 Procyon lotor
CCCCCCCCCCCCCCCCCCCCCCCCCCCCCCCCCCCCCCCCCCCCCCCCCCCCCCCCCCCCCCCCCGCCTCGTCTTGCACCAATACCATACCCTTTGCCAGGGAGACTTGCCCATCCTTTTGTGTCAACCAAGTTGGATTTTTTTTTTTTAAGATTTTATTTATTTATTCGACAGAGAGGAGAGCGATCACAAGTAGGCAGAGAGGCAAGCAGAGAGAGAGGGGGAAGCAGGCTCCCTGCTGAGCAGAGAGCCCGATGCAGGGCTCGATCCCAGGACTCTGAGATCATGACCTGAGCCGAAGGCAGAGGCTTCAACCTACTGAGCCACCCAGGCGCCCCCCCAAGTTGGATTTTTTAACAGCTGGCCTTGCAGTGGTTTTACGGATAAACGTATGAAGAATAAATCTCCTGGCCCTGTCGGTTCATGTTCTTCCTGGAACATGGGAGTCTCTCTGTGTCTTCAAGTTTTCCCTCAACAGCTTTAGTAAAGTGTCATTGCTTTCCTCAAATGAAATCTGCATTTTGGGATCAGATTTAATCCTAGATCTTTTACCAGTGCTGGGTCGATTGTAAATGGGATCGTTACCCTCAGAAGTGACATTTTCTGTGGTTAAAGCAGCTGTGGAGGAGACTCCTGCTGTTTGACACTCGTGCGGCACTTTACCCTCCATGGTCCCCACGCTCTGGAGGGCTCAAGTGAATTCTCCCCAGTGTTCTGGAGGCACGCTCCTGTCACCCGCAAGCATTCCGTAATGCCCAAGTGTGTTCACCCCCCTACATCTCATCGCATCCCCACAGCGTCGCCACAGATGAGGAGACGGGCAGGGGAGAGGCAGAGAGACTTCCTGAGCTCACAAAGTGAGTTAGAGTGGAATGGCCCCTGGGGGTTGCTCTCCCTTCAACCCTTCTCCCAGTCATTTCAAATTCCAGAAGGTTCGGGTGGACTGACTGCGGAACCACGAGTAGAGGGCAGGAATCCTGGGTGTTGTCCCGGCAGAGCCCTGTGAGCAGCCTGACCTGACCCCCTCATCCCCCCCAGGCCCCCGGAGACAATCACAGAGACGGCACAGATAGGGCGTTCAATCCCGGGGACGTCTTGTCCTTCATGAGGGGCACCCGCTGCTCAGCTCAGCCCCGGCCTGGATGACCAGGCTTCCCTTCATTCACCGTCAGTCTCCCCCTCGCCTGCCCCCACAGGCCTGTTGATAGGCCCTGGGTTGGGTGGTAGAGGCCACAGTGATCTTGAAGGGTCTTCTGCACAGATAAGGAAACAGACCCCAAGAGGAACCCAGTCTCATCCAAGACCCACCACAGAAACCTATTCAGCCCAGCAGGGGGTGAGGCAGCTGTTTGGGTCCCTCCCAGGGCTCCCTGCTGTGGCAGCATCCTGCAGGAGAACGAGGGCCACCTCTGAGCCTCAGTCCCCCCACCCTCCCGGTGCACAATGAACAAGGCTGGCCGCCTGCCCGACCCTCGGCCCACGCACGGGACCGGGACCAGAGCAGAGGAGTGGGCGGCCGGCCAAGGCGGGAGTCAACCCTCTGCGGCGACCAAGGCAGAGCGGAGGTAGTGAGTGCCAAACCAGCCCCTGAGGCCCCCAGAGTGGCGCCGCCTCCGATAAGCCCAGCTCAAGCCCCAGGATTTGAGCTAATCCCACTGATCCCTAGAACCCAGGCCAGGTAGGGCAGATGGGAGGGGCCTGGGCCTCTCCGAGCCTCAGAGACCCCTGGCCCTGGCCCCCACCCCTGCCTGCTGCTCCCTCAGCTGTGACCCAGAGGAAGTCACCCTCCATTTCCCCACATGCACCCAGGAGAAGCTAGTCCTCACCTCCTCCCGGCCAGTGGTGGACCGAGGCCCCCGAACCGCTGGTGTGGAAGGTCCTTATTGACTGTGGTGATGGGTGTGAACCCCTCACGGAGGGAGTGAGGAAAGCACCACATTCTTTCCTCAAGTCAAATCCAGCTCCCAGCCCCCACGCAGGCAGGCCGGGGGGACATCCCACGATGGTCATTTCTCAGGTCTCTGTCACCCTCCCAGGGCTTGGGGGATGACTCAGCCGGAGAAGGGAGGAGCTGATTCTGCTAGTCACCGTGCATCACGGTCACGGGCGAGGAGCCCAGGAGGAAGCACCCCCCGTCTACAGCTCTTCTCACCCTTGGGGCCCAAGGGCTTATGGGAAGCTCTGGGTGGCCTGGAAGGCTGGCCTGGACACTGGGCCCCCCAGAATCCCTTCACCTTCCTGGTCTTGGGACACACAAAAGCTGCTCATTCCTCAGTGGTGGCGGTTCCCTAGGGCTGGGCTCCAGGAGGGGTCCGATCACAGGAAGGAGGGGCTAGGCCAGCCTCCCGCCCCAGAGCCAGGGAGCTTCTGCCCCCCAACACACAGCCCTGGTCCGCTGAGCCCTCAGCTTTTGCAGTGGGTCTGAGGTGGGGGGGAAGGGGAGGCCTGGTCCATCCCAAGGACTCAGAACAGCAAAGCTCCCCAGTGACCTCTCCTTTCTTTCCTTGCCAGCTTATCCACCATCAGTGTCACCAGCCAGCCGTGAGCCCAACTGATGGCCTGACCTCCAGAAGGCCCCCTGGGACAGGACAAAAGATCCCAGATGGACCTTTCCAGTTAGCACAGATAAGCCCGCTGTCATCCCAGGAGGCTCGGAGACCCTGCACTTTGCAAGGGTGGGTGAGAGATACGATGACAAGTAACAAGCCCCCTTCATGGAGGGCTGGCCCTGCGGGGCCTGCAGCTGGACGCTTGCTGTATACGCCCACACCCACTTCTCCCACCAGCCCCGTGAGGGGGGTACAATGGGAGGAACTGAGGGGGCAGTGGCCTGCAGGTGGTCACTTGTGAGCTGCAGAGCTGGAGTTCAAGTTTGAGGGTGGCCGTCTGGCTCTGGAGTCACCACTGGTGGCATGTCTGGGGAAGGAGGGCTGGTAGGGGTCGGGGGTCCGCGGCTGTGGGTCCACAGGGAGAGTGAGGCAGGCAGTGCTGGGGCCCCCAAAAGCTGGCATGGTGAGGTCTCTCCTGCCAGCTCTGTGTGGAACTAGGGGAGGACCCCCACCCCTCATCACCCTCCTGGGCAGACCTGGGCCAGAGCAGGAGATAGAATTGGATGCCCCAAGGAAGGACTTTCTAACAGTCCGACTCTGAGGGACTTGTCCCAGGAGGTGTACAAGCCCAGGTGAGGTGGGTTTACTCTGTGGACGCTCACACCTGGTTTTATTTATTTATTTATTTGTTTGTTTATTTATTTATTTATTTATTTATTTATTTTAAAGATTTTATTTGTTTGACAGAGAGAAACACAGCGAGAGAGGGAACACAAGCAGAGGGAATGGTAGCGGGAGAAGCAGGCTTCCTGCCAAGCAGGGAGCCCGATGCGGGGCTCGATCCCAGGACCCTGGGATCATGACCTGAGCCGAAGGCAGACGCCTAACGACTGAGCCACCCAGGTGCCCCTCACACCTGGTTTTAGAGGGGGCTCCTTCCTCCTCCTCCCTGAGGGTCCTCAGCCCTAGACTGTCTGCCAAGTGCCACCCATTGGGATGTTGGCATTTCTTATTTGAATCACCAGGAGGGGCTGCCTCACTTCCCAGTTGAGGTTCAAAGAGATTTAGCCCCTGGCTGCGGGTCACCTAGGCAGCAGAATCAGGAAGGCACCCAGGAGTGCCCTGGGAGTACAGGTCGGCCGGCCGGGGCGCAAATCCCACTCCGGCTTCTGTGCTGGGTGTCCTCGGCAAGTCTCTTTCCCTCTCTGAGCCTCTCCTCTCTTCTCTAAAATGAGGGAAAGCCCGCTTACCTATCCGAGAGTTGAGTGGGGGCTGGCGGTGCACGGGGTCTCAGGACAAACACCAGGGATGTGAGTGAGAGGCTCCCCTTCCCCTCCCCCTGCCGGCCTCCAGCCCCTGAGGACCCCCACTCCCCGCCCCTCCGCACAGGGGCTCCACCTTCGCTGCTCCGCTGCTCCGGGCAGCCTCCTCCCTGGCTCTCCTCCAATCGGACCAAACACCTCCTACTTGGAATAACCTCCTTTTCCTGATCAAGGCCCTGCCTGCAGGGCTGCCCCCTCTGCCCGCCAGCCCCTCTCACTCTGCTTCAGCCGCCTCACTCCCACCTCGCAGTCCTGCCTGGAGGGCTCTTCCCCAGGACTCCAGCAGCTTCTGCTCAGCGGGCCCAGAGGAACTCTCCGTCCCCTCCCACCGCACGTCTCGCCCAGCCCCTGCGTTATTGGCTTCCACATTAATCAGTTTTACTCTTCTCCCTTGTATGTTGGGCTTCTCCCCGCCATGTCCCTGGAGCCTAGCACGCAGCCTTTACTCAGTAGGGGCTCCAGAACCCGAGTGGGAGGAGTGAGCCTCCCACGGGAGGGGTGCTGACACCCTGAACTGGGGACAGCCCAGCCTCTGATTCTGGGGCTCAGGGAACAAACCGGGCATTGCCTTGTAACCGGGCCCTGGTGTCACATGAGACCCATGAAGGGTGGGCGGGGTTGGCGTGGCCTGGCCTCCCCCGAGTCTCAAGGGGACACTCCCTTGAGGGTCATCACCAAGTCTCGGGTCAGGGTCACGCCAGTAGCATTCCCTGGAGAACAGGGGCACTCAGCGTGAACGCACAAGGGGGAGACGAGGTCTGGAGAGCGAGAAGCCTGGGGTCCAGCCACGTCCCTCTGGGCCTCCGTCACCACACCTGCGGACGGGCATGCCACTTCTGGCCTCCTCTGATGAGAGGTAGGAAGGGCCTTTGGAGATGTAGAGTGCCTGCCACTTCGCACCCAGGGGGACCGAGGTGCCGCAGGCTGGGGCCCCAGGCCTGCCCCGAGCTCCTACATGCAAGCAGGCCGGGAGTCAGGGGGCGCCCGTGCCCAGGGGGCTCACCTGGATAATCGTCATGGTGACCCACCAGCTCCACACCCAGAAGGAGCCCAGGCACCAGGCAGCATGCAGAGGTGGGGTGCTGGTGCTGGCGGGACCCCGCTACCCTGCCCAGCGCTCAGCAATGATGAGATGCTGTCACTATAATGTGCCATGCCTGTCACCCGCCTTGGCTCCCGCTCCAGGAGGTGGGTGCTTCTGCTCCCCCCAGCCCCCCTGACAGATGAGGCACTGAGGCCCACAGAGGGTAGGACCCTGCCGATGTCACACAGCAACTCAGGATTTGGACCCAGATCCATCAGGCACCAAAGCCTGTGTTCTTAAGCCACAGAAAGACACACAGCCCGCCCCCTCCCACCCCAAACAAAACCCCGTGCGAGCATGGCATCAGGAAGGGCCCCTGCATTCCTAAGCTGTTGATACCCTGCAGTAGGATCCCCTTCTCAGCAGGTTTGGAAGGATAGTGGCTCCTCATAAGCCCCAGCTTCCCGCGACTCGGGCAAGGAAATGTCAGGGAGGAGGTGGGTCTGGAAACTTACGTGTCCCTACTGACCATGAGTTTGCACCCATAAACCATAAACATGACTTGGAGGACCAGCTCCCGAAAGAGAGGGTAGGGCAAGGCAAAGAGAGGCTCTGAGGCGATGCACCCCTCCCAGGAGCCCCCTCCCCCCCCAGCCCCAGCTTTCTGTGGGATTTCCTGTGGATCTGCCTAGAAGTGCAGCCCCCTGCGCCTGCTCTGTGCTGCTCTCGGTCACTCACTCACTCACCGGTGGGGAAGGGCCCAGCAGCGCCTTTCCTAAGGGCCACCAAGGCAGGGATGGGGAGGGAGGGAGCAGAGGACAGGGTGCCCCGTGCAGCCCTCTCCACCATTCAGTCCAAGCAGCAGGAATGGTGAGCCACTGGCCACTCAGCTGCTCAGGGTCACTTCCCAAGGGCGCATATCTTCATCATCAACCCGCTCTCCTCCTATAGTCCCTGCTTTAGCAGCAAAGTCCCCCACCGTGGGCACAGAGGGCGCGGAGGGCCATCCATGCCCGGTCCAAGTTCCCTGAGAATCCAGAACTTCTGTTGCCAGGCCATGTCCTCTTCCTTCCAGGGAATTCGACCACCTGTCATTTATCCCTGTTTTATGAAGATGGAAACTGAGGCTCTGAGAGGTTTCAACACCTGCCCAGAGTCACACCAGGACTGAGCAGGGAAGCTAAGCTCTGAACCCTGGTTGGTCCGGCTCTGCAGCCCACATTCTGTGGAACACCAACTCAGTCCCGAGACACTGCCTTCCTCCCCCTCGCCCCCAGCACCTCTAGTGCCGTAGAGAGCCAGGTAAAACCTACATAACTCCTCAGAGCCTCAGTGTCCTCATCTGAAAAATAGGGAGCAGAAAAATGAAGGCAGAGTCCAAGTAACACTCTCAACCAGGAATAACAGGTGGGTTTTTCTCCCCTAATGACGTCCCTCCCTGAGACTCCCCCACACTTGGGACTACCTCTCCCACCATTGCCTCACACTGTAGACTCCCACAAACCTTTTATCTCTTCCCAAACCCCTGGGCAGAGCCCCAGGGCCCATTTAACCAAGGCAGGGGACATCCTGAAGATAACTTTCTTCAGTGAGTCACAATCAGGTTCCTGTTGGGGACAAGCCAATGTCACTGTCTTCAGGGACCAGGATCTCCTGGTGCAAACCCATGTCCTGCCCTTTCACCCCAGGGCCAGAGTTACTGCAGCCGGGAGTCTAGAGGAATCAGGATTCGAGACTTCTGGACTTGTGAGTTATATTACAAAGCTGGAGTAATCAAAACCGTCTGGTACGGGCATAGAAACAGACACACAGATCAACGGAACAGAATAGAAAACTCAGAAAAAAAGTCACGGTTATATGGTCAATTAATCTTTAACAAAGGAGGCAAGAGTATGCAGTGAGAAAAAGTCTCTTCAGCAAATGTTGTTGGGAAAACTGGACAGCCACATGCAAAAGAATGAAACTGGACCACTTTCTTACACAATATACAAAAATAAACTCAAAATAGATTAAAGAACCTAACTGTGTGACATGAAACCGTAAAAATCCTAGAAGAGAGCACAGGCGATAATGTCTCTGGCTTCAGCTGTAGCAACATCTTTCTAAATGCGTCTCCTGAGGCAAGGGAAACAGAAGCAAAAATAAAGTGGGGCCTACATGAAAATAAAAGCTTCTGTAGGGCAAAGGAAACAATCCACAAAACTAAAAGATAAATGGGAGAAGATGTTTGCAAACAATATATCCGATAAAGGGTTGGTATCCAAAAGATATAAAGAATTGATACAACGCAACACCCCAAAACCAAATAATCCAATTAAAAATGGGCAGAAGAGGGGCGCCTGGGTGGCTCAGTCGTTGGGCGGCTGCCTTCGGCTCAGGTCATGATCCCAGCGTCCTGGGATCGAGCCCCACATCGGGCTCCCTGCTCGGCAGGAAGCCTGCTTCTCCCGCTACCATTCCCTCTGCTTGTGTTCCCTCTCTCGCTGTGTTTCTCTCTGTCAAATAAATAAAATCTTAAAAAAAAAAAAATGGGCAGAAGACATGAACAGACATTTCTCCAAAGAAGACATACAGACACATAAAAAAAAAATGCTCAGCATCATTCATTATCGGGGAAATGCAAATCAGAACTACAATGAGATATTACTTCACATGTGTCATAATGGCTGAAATCAAAAACATAAGAAATGACAAGTGCTGGCGAGGATGTAGAGAAAGGGGACCCTCGTGTGCTATTGGTGGGAAGGCAAAGAGACGCGGCCACTGTGGAGGACAGAATGGAGGGTCCTCAAAAAGTTAAAAGTAGAACTATCCAGTAACTGCACTACTAGGTATTTACTACTCCCAAAAAGGAAACTCTACTAATTCAAAGGGATACATGCATCCCTATGTTTGTTGCAGCATTATTTACAATAGCCAGGTCACGGAAGGGGCCCAGGTGTCCATCGGTAGATGAATGGGTAAAGATGATGTGGTCTTGGGGCACCTGGATGGCTCATTTGGAAAAGCATGTGACTCTTGATCTTGGGGTCGTGAGTTCAAGCGCTACCTTGGGTGTAGAGATTACTAAAAATAAATAAACTTCAAAAAAATGAATTTTTTTAAAAGATGTGGTATCTATATAAATGAAATATTATTCAGCCATAATAAGAAGGTAATCTTGCCATTTGCAACAACATAGATGGATCTAGACAGTATAATGCTAAGTGAAATAAGTCGGTCAGAGAAAGACAAATACCATTTTATTTCACTCCTATGTGAAGTTTAAGAAAGAAAACAAATGTGAGCAAAGGGGTAAAAAAGGAGAGAGAGAGAGAGAGAGAGACAAATCAAGAAACAGACTCAACTGATGGTCGCCAGAGCTGGGTGGGGGATGGGGGAACCAGGTGAAGGGGATTAAGAGTACACTTACCATGATGAGCACTGAGAAATGTAGGAAAGTGTAGAATCACTATATTGTACCCCAGAAACAGAACACTGTATGTTAACTATGATAGAATTAAAATTTAAAACTTAATAAAAAAAGAAGAAAAGCCAATTCTATGTAAGTCTTTTAAATAAAAACACTAAAAACAAAATATTTGTTCTAAGTGTACATCAACTATAATTTAACCCCAGGTCCACCTAAAATCAACCTACATACCCTAGATAGTTCAAGGTCCTCACTCTGAGAAACCGAATCCAATTCAAGCCCTACGTGGTAAAATGAAGGTAAGAAAGGCACAGAGCTTGTCCCAGTGTGTCTGGCGAAAATGGCCATGAAGCCAGACCTCCTTGGGCCCTTCTTTTCTGTGATTCTCCCACTGGGATAAAGATTCAAGAAGTCTGGAAATTGAACATGCCGAGCCCGGATGGTCAAAGCCTGTCTGGGCCTCAGTTCTAACAGGGGGCACCAGAGGCCGAGGCCCAGGCCTGGAGTAGCTGTGCCCCCCGGCGGATGTGTGAGCATTCCAGCCCGGGGCTGGAGATCAGCGCAGGGAGCCAGAGGGCCACTGGACCAGTCAAACTCCTCTCTGAGCCTCAGTTTCCTAATCCATATAATGGAGCTGTCATTTTGCCTGGCAAGCGCTGTCCGGAGGCTCAGATGAGACGGCAGCCATTGGGCCGTGTGAAGAGGTACAGTGTTCTCAACAAACATCAGAGGGGCCTTGGCAGGCACTGCGACCTGGTGGCGTCCCCCGTGTCGGTTTCCTGCCCTCGTGGGTCCAGCTCTGGCGTGGGTCCAGTGCCATGTCCCTGTTTATTCTCCCTATCTTGATGGAATTCTTTCCAAAAAGGATGTGGCTCCTCCGGCACTCGGAGGAGAGGTTAAGCCCTTCCACCCTGAGCCTTGGGACTGTCTTCCGCCTACGGCCGGGAATCTGCTATCAGTGTGTGGGGGCTGAGCGCTCCACACGCCCCTCTCCCCAGCCTCCTGCTTGTGCCTGCAATGACAGTAACCAGAGCTCACAATTCCTAGGCATCGAGCACCTTCAGAGACACTTGACATGATGGGCTGATGAAAAACAGAGGCTATTTAAAAAGAAGAGAAAAGGAAAAAACAAAAAAACCAACAGCCTCTGTAGCCGGGTTTCTTCCCAAGTTCAAGTCCCAACCCCACCACTGACCAGCAAGACACTTCTCTGTGCCTCTCTGTGCCTCAGCTTCCTTATCCAGCAGATATAATGTCAGTAGCCAGTGAGTGAATCGTTGTGAAGATTAAAAGTAAAGACTTCAGAACACAAAAGTGCCAGGCACTTTTGAACAGTGCCTGGCACACAGTAAGTGCTCAATAATATGTCAGGCATTGTTATTACTGCAGAGGCGGGATGGGGGGCTGCTTAGGAGTATGGCTACTTCCTACCTGTGGGACCTTAGCCGGTTACCCAACTTCTCTGAGTCCCATTGTTGTAATGTGTTGACCACATTTATTTAAATGTGCTCGTGCCTGGGCCCAAACAACTACTCAATAGAAAGTGGTTACTCTCCTAGCCAGGCTCTGGGATAATGTCACTGAATTCCCGCAATAGAGGCACATTGTATCCTGTGCCCGCGGGGGCACTGCATTCCAGGGCCGTAGTGCTGAACCTCTATTTTCTGGCTTCCTATCTCTCTCACCAGAGGCACCGAAGAACTGACTTCAGACTAAAGTTGGCCTTGGGGTGGGGGAGGGCAGTCAGGATAACTGAGTTGAATTTCAAGTGCCAGCTGGGATGGATGGAGGGGGCGGCATGGGAAAGGGTTTTGGTCTCAGCAGGTTCAGCGAGCAAGTGCCTGACCCAGAAGTGTCCTCCTCCAAGAGCAAGAGGCGGGAGGGTGGGGCTTCCACACCTGCCACCTATTTGCCCACCCTTCGCCCCCCGGGGAACAAATAAAATTTAAAGGGCCCAGTCGACTTAAATATTTCTTAATTCTGCATGTTAAGTAGTAGTTGCTGAGGGGCCCCGGGTGGCTCAGTGGGTTAAGTGCCCGCCTTCGGCTCAGGTCACGATCCCACGGTCATGGGATCGAGGCCCGAGTCCAGTGGAGAACCTGCTTCTCCCTCTCCCTCTGCCTACCACTCCCCCTGCTTGTGCTCTCTGTCAAATAAATCTTAAAAAAAAAAAAAAAAGGAGAACACTGAGGCCAGAGGGCTGGGGGCTCCCTCCTCAAATCAGAAGCCAGGCGTTGGGACTCAGAACCCTGCTGCCCCCTTCACAAAGGGAAGTGACCCATGGGACTGCGTCTCCATCTACCAAGACTTCCCCTCAGCCCACTCCCCGCAAGCCCCACCACCTTGAGGTATGTGCCCCAGCCCAGAGGTCAGGAGGACAAACAAAATGCTCTCTCGGAGAAAGTGAGCTGGAAAGTTTGAAGAGCATGGCTGGCGAGGCGCAAGGGGACTCCCTTTCCTGACCTTTGACCTTGCCTGCCCGCAGGAGGTGGGGGTCTCCTGTCACAGGGAATCTTTCCACCACTTTTCTATCTCCAGTGTTCACCGGATGCCCATCCAAACGCAGTAGCCCCAAATCCTGAGCATCTTGGCCCAGAAGGGGCAGGAACCCCTGAAATCCCTGGTTGGAAACCTAACTGACATTTCCTGGCTGGGGGACCCTGAGCAACTCATCATCCAGGAGGAGTCTCTGTTTTCTCATCTGTGAAATGGGGATAGATGATTTACTGCCTTGGAACTTTGTAAGAAAATGTGTGTAAAACATCTGGTAAATTGGGAAGTTTCTTGCCCCCTTGTCACATCCCCTCAACGGACTCCAAGAAGAATGAGAGGTTCCCCACCCACCTCACTCCCCCCAACAAGCCCAACTCCTCTCCTGGGGAAGGTGTCCACTACCCCGCACCTCGGAACCGGGCTGGGGGCTGTAACCAGGTCTCAGTCCACCAGGGGGCGCTCCCTCCCCAGCAGGCGCGCCCTGAGCACCTCGTTCTTATCAATGGACACCAGCTTGCCAAAGGGAGAAAATCATGGAATTATGAGATACATCCCAATCACCGAAACCTTTTTGAAATTGTTTAATACAATTTAAAAATTATGTCTGCGAATTGAGGAAACCTGATGGTTTTTAAAAGCTCTTGAAGTAAAAAGGGGGGAAAGTTTTGAAGGAAAAGCAGCCGCAAGCAGCCCAGAGCTCCCCTGGCCAGCTCCTGGCCATCGGCGTCTGCGGCCCTCTGGTCCGGCCCACCCAAGGTGCCCGCCCGCCCGCCCGCCATCCCGTCTCCCAGAACCACGCCTGCCCCTTCGGTCCATCCCCACGCGGCCGCCAGAGGGAGCTTTTCAACACACCAGGGAGACTGGATCGCACCTTTTACTGAAATGCCCTCAGGATTCCCAAGAGAAAAAAACCCTATGGGACCAGCCCCTCAGTGTCTCTCCCTACAGCTCCTCCCTCCTCTCTTCACTCGCCTGAGCCACAATGGCCTCCAAAAACACAGATTCGTTCCCACCTGGGCCTTATTCTCCTCCCCCCACCCAGTTCTTTCTGCCGGAAGAACCACTCCCGACTGCCCCCACTGGCACTGGTCAGGAAACAGGTCACAAGGGCCAGACACCACTGCTGAGTCATAAAGCCCCCGGTGACCCTGGTCCGGGCAGCTACCCTCCCTGGCCCCCAGGCTCCCCACTCCTGTGCCAGACTCGTGGGGAATGTGGTGCATGTCCGGGGCACGGGCAACGCCCCATTCTGGAACTGCACCCACTTTCCCAAGCACAGGACACAGTGAGCCCACCATGAGCTCAGCCCCCAAATAACCAGCCCTGGTCAGGCTCCGGGACCAATGAGATCCCCAGCCCGGCAGCTGCCCTTGACTGACACCACCAGCCAATCCAAGACCTGCCTACCCTTCCCGCTGCAGTCAGGATCCCCTCAGCATAGCCCCGACACCAGAACCAGCCAGAACCTCAAGGCCCTGGGTCCTCTGCCCCTTTCCAGAAGCCTCCTAGGGCTCACAGACGGGGTCTGCAGTCCCCCACTGGGGAGGGACACTCCACAGTCCATCCAGGGCTGGCACATAGAGAACACAGAGGCCCAAAGGGGAAAACTAGGGTAAGATCAATCTCAGAGGACCTCCTGGCAGAGGGAGACTTTGAGCTAAGGGTCATGGGTATTTACTGAACAAATAGTAATCCAGCATCTGCTGTGTGCCAAGTACTACACCAGGCATGGGAACTGTGAACAAGATAGACACGGTCCTGGGGCACCTGGGTGGTTCAGTGGGTTAAAGCCTCTGCCTTTGGCTCAGGTCATGATCCCAGGGTTCTGGAATCGAGCCCCGAATCAGATCGGGCTCTCTGCTCAGTGGGGAGCCTGCTTCCCCCTCTCTCTCTGCCTGCCTCTCTGCCTACTTGTGATCTCTCTGTCAAATAAATAAAATCTTTAAAAAAAAAAAAAAGACATGGTCCTGCCCTGGGGTGGGGGCGGGGGCCACAGTGGTAAATAGAAACATCTAGAAATACTGCGGTGACGATAAAGCAGGACGGGAGTTAAACGTGCAGGGGTATCTGGCGCTGAAGGGATATTTGAGGAGCACAGGAAGGTGAGCCCATTTGATCCAATAGCCGCTCTTCTCAGGGGAGCAGACAGCAACCAGAAAGGTCCTGGCTGGCACTGGGCTAAAGGCCCCCTCCTCCAGGAAGCCACCTCAGATGGCTTTCCCTGATCCGCACTGCATCTGCGCACTGTCACAAGGGCTCACCTGCCTCTTTCTCCCTCAGTGGGCCAGTGGGGTCATGACTCCTCCGCCCAGCCAGGCCCAGGAAAACGTTTCTGTTCCACCGGAGGTAAATGTCTTATCCTTTTCAGATTGCTAGCGGTACATCATTAGGGGCAAATGGGAGGCATGTGCCCTCCTGCTCCTTACAAGGGTGGCTTGGCTGTGGCCCTCCATCCTGAAGAAGGCAACCCAGGGAGGGCCTGGATGCAGCCGTCACTGGCGGGGGGCAGGGCGAAAGGCAGCAGCGGTCACTTGCTCCTCACATGAGGAAGGCTGCATTCAAAGCTTGGATGCCAAGGTCACGGGCTGGGTGAGTGTAAGGTACGAGGAACGAATGAGTGTGCGGGAACTGAGGGTGTGAGTGTGTGTGTATATGAGGTCTGCGCCTGTGTGCGCAAAGACAGGAAAACATCTAGAGGGGAACGCACCGGACTGATCCCTGGGAGATGAGATCCAGATGGTTTTTACTGGCTTTTATGCTTTTCGGTATTTTCTTGATTTTTCTACATTCAGCCTGTGCTACTTTTAGAATCAGAAAAGAGCTAAATATAAGTAGGTTTTTTTTTTTTTTTTTTTAAGGCCACTGATGCAGAGGCAGAGAGCAGGCAGAGAACAGGCTGGTGTGGCTGGGCAGACACCTGGGCCTGGGGAGGTGAGGAGAGGCTCTGGGGCTCAGGGAGCACAGGTGACGAAGAGACAGGACACTGGGCCACCAGTCCAGCTTCCTCACTTACCCACTCCAGTGGGATACTGACCTCCAGTCCCTCTCTGGGTTCCAAGCCCCTTCTGACCCTGATGCTCCAGAATGACCCGTCGCCTGTCCCATCTAGGGCTCCGGTCAGGAGGGGCTGGGTGTGAGCGGCAGGAGAGACCGACCACTGGAGGCGGTGCTTCTGGGCCTGAGACTGAGGAGCCTGCCCGCTGGAGGGGCCGCCAGCGAGCTCCCGTTGCCGGAGACAAATGCCCACGGTTAGCTGCTGCCCAAGGAGGAGGTAAGACTCCGACGGCAATTTTCTTCACTTCCTGCCTGTGCCAGCCCCAAAACATGTGGGCAGGGGCAGTAAAATGCTGGTGTGACGGGGCTGGGACCTACTGAGGGGCGGGTTCACCTAATGGCAGAGTCAGGCAGAAGCTTCCCCTGTCCTGAGCCCTAGTGTCCAGCCAGATGGCCCCTAAGTCAGGTTCTCAGCTTCTAAAGGACCCTGAATCTCCCTCCAGGCCAGGGCTCTGCAGAGGCCTTTAAGAAAATCCCCTGAAGGGGTACCTAGGTGGCTCAGTCGGTTAAGCGCTGCCTTTGGCTTAGGTCATGATCGCAGGTCCTGGGATGGAGACCCGCATCGGGCTCTCTGCTCCATGGCGAGCCTGCTTCTCCCTCTGCCTACTGCTCCCCCTACTTATGCGCTCTCTGTCAAATAAATAAATAAAATTAAAAAAAAAAATCCCCTGAAGCCCGGTAATCACCACATCCCTTCCCCCCCGCTACCCACACCGCCCCCCATGGCCTTCCCCCTCACTCCCCGGGCAGAGGCCTTGGCCCTGCCACTTTTACCATCGCCCTACCTATGTTGAGTTCTCCACCCCAGACGCTGCCCCGAGCAGCACACAGAGGAAGGATCAAGGGGCTTTGGCTCAGAAAAACCTGGGTCCAAAGCAGCCGTGAGAGCCAGGCCAAGGTGCCCTCCACCATGCAGGAGGGGCAGAACCGTTTGTAAATGCGGAGTCCCCTATGGCGAGTGCCTGATGGCAGAGGGGGACAGACACACAGCCGCCTCCTCCCTCCCAAGGGCTTCACTCCAGCCATGCGGCTCAACCAAGTTTCAGAAGCACATAGCTCACCCCAGCAGTGAGACCTACTGGCAGCACCACCAGGGAGCCTCTGAGGCCCCGGCCCTTTGCTTTGCCTGCCAGACGGCCGTGCCAAGTGTCCTGGGGGAGGGGACTCTCCTCTGCATCCAGCCGGGGCCTCGTCAGGGGGAACACAGACACAGCCTGGTGGTTAAGGGGGCAAGGGACACACAACCCAACCTCCCGGTCTATGGGACTCTGATATCTGAAAATATTTATTTTCTTCTCCAAGACTCTGGTGAAGGAGGAGGTCAGTAGAAGAAGGTCTCTATCCTCTGGGTCTGGCAGGGGTAATAAGCCAGGGACAGACAGAATGCCTGTGGGCCTGGGCCTTGTGCTGGAGGGCTGGAGAGAAGGCCGGGCCGCCTTAGAACTGGATGCGGTAGCTATTCTTCACGGAGGACCGGAGGGTGGCCTTCAGAGGTCTTGAGAGCCGTTTGACGGATGAGGCAATGGGTATGGGAGTCGCCGACCTCTGCATGACGTACCTGGACGCCAGGGACAGGGCGGAGAGGGAGGCTGGGAGGTACGTGGTGCTGGACAAGGCCGACTCTAGGAAGCCAGAGTCTGAGACTGTCAGGGGGAAGTTGTTGCTGGGGGACAGGGAGGTGGCAGACGAGCTGGTGTTCCTGTCGAGATCCGGGTCCTTGTGGCTGTGGTAGGCCGCCAGGTGGATGTGCGGGCCCTGCTGCTCCAGAACATCGAGCAGCCCGAAGTCAAGTGTGTAGGTGGGTGATAGTCTGTTGAAGTGCAGGCTTTGGTAGACCTGAGGGGAAATCTGGGCGGGGGAAGAGAGCAGGGGAGTTGGGGGGGCTCACCCAGGGCCAAAAGCAGGCTCCCAGGAAGGATGGGCCCTGGGGTCTTCCTGGACAAAGTCTGCGGGGTACCGTGGTTTTCACGGAGCACCACAGCCCGCTGGCGCTGCAAGCCCATGGTGGGCCCGGCCGGGCACCTGGCCCTTCTCTTGGGGCTGGCATCCACACTTTGAGCTCAGCTCGGGGCTGTCCCCATCTCAGAATGAGGCCTCAAGCTGGGCCCGAGTGGGGCCGCCACCCGCCACACGCCCCAGGCTGCGCTTGGAGGCCCATCTCTAGAAGGCGGGAATGCCGAGCAGCCCCCCTTCGCACTGCCCTCCCCTCGCCCAGGCCAGAGGGGTTCTCTCCCTTCTAGTGCCCACCACAGAGCGGGGAGGCTCTACAGCAGACGCCTCTGGGAGAGGCTGCAGTCTGCCTGAGCAAGAGGCAGGATGGTGCTCGAAGCTGTCCTGCAAATCCCCGGCGTCCTATTCCTTTCCCCAAGCAGAGCGCCCTGCCATCCCCTCCATCCCTTACCCGGCACCAGGGGACCCTCCCCGTGTCTGCTGTGGCGCGGCCCACGGTGTGGGTGCAGATGAATGACCAAAGGAATAGCCAGACTCTGGGAAATTCTTGGAAGTCTAGCAAAATACCAGGCCCGCGGAGAACCTCCTCTCGTAGGCCCGATGAGCTGCGTCCTCAGAGACAAAAGCTGTGTCCGTGGCCTCACCCAGGGCCGGGGCAAAACGCACCGGCCAGCCCAGCCTCATCCCAGAGCTGCCTGCGGCCCAGCATTCTGTTCAAGGACCGCTGCTCCCCGCCGCCGCCGCCTGGAGGGCTCAGTGGGCACGAGGGGGGCTGTGGGTGGAGGGGGGGGTGGAGATGGGGTGCACCAGCATCTCAGGGAGCCAGCCCCGCCCTGCCTCACCTGGTACTTCATCCAGCCGTACTGCACATGGGTGGCCAGGAGTCCAGGACTCCGCGACCGGTCCTTGGGCTTGTATGCCGCTCCCACAACTTTGCTTATCTGCGGGCACCACAGACAAGAGTGAAGCCTTGGGGCTGATCACGGCGGGCCCCTCTGGGCCCCTGGGTCCCCCACGCAGCCTCACCTGCTTGCCCTTGGACTTCCACTTGTGCCAGCTCTGCTCGATGTCTTCCGGGGAGCGCTCTCCAGCCCATGGTGACGTCTGGGCCATCTTCTGCAGCTTAGCCCACGCCTCATCCTCCGCAGCGGCCTTCCCATTCAGGAGAGCCATGAGGGCCACCTGTTCCCGCCGCTGGTACACTAGGGCCTCGGCCAGAGCCCGCTCCTCCCTGATGGAGGGCGCTTTCCTTCATAAGATGCCCTTGTGCCACAAGGCAGTGCAGCCTTCCCCTGGACCCCAAGGGGGTTTCTCCCTCCTGGGCCCGATCCTCTCCCAACCTTCTCATCCCTCCCTGAGGCCACACTGTCCAGGCCCATCATTAAAAAGTGTCCAGGGGATGTTAGCAAAGCCCAGATTAAACTAACTCCCCACAAGTCTTGTGACCTTTCCTGCCACCCTGTGCTGTCCCCCACAGAGGCCCCATCTTGATCTTACCTGGGCCTCCCCTTGTGAAATAGTTAAACACCCTCTCCCTCCCAGGGAAACCTTGCCTCTGCCTCATTTGCTAACCCCCATGGGACTGTAGAGATGGATGCCACAGCAAGAGGAGACGAGCCACAAGGATGCCTGGAAAACTCCTACTTATATAACAAAACCCAACTCCAAGAATCTCTTCTATGATCCACCCCATGAGGTGACAGTCCTATGAGCCATTCCTGTTCTTAACAGTCCCATCACTTGTCACATAAAATAGCAGCCATGAGTTTGCCCGTCCATCTCCTCAAGGGGACTGTGAGTTCTCTGAGGCAGGACCTGGGTCTGGATTGTTTGGGATCTCTAGAACCTAGCACAGAGTCTGGCACTCAGCAGGACCACAGTAAATATTTTTTGGAATGACCCAAAATTATCTGAGACTTGGTCGGGAATAAGAGTGGAACACAGGTGGAGAGGAAAGCAGCAGCGAGCAGCAGCCTGACCTCCCCGTGAATCAGGGAAATAACACAAGCATCTGTTCAGGACCAGAGCCCCGGGCTGTCCTACCAGGGACCTCTAGCAATGTAGAAACAGCCTCAGCCGGGAAGCTAGCTCCAGCTAACTGGACCTGGCTCTGGGGCCGAGGCCCATCGAAGGGCTTGCCTTTTTATATTTTCTGCTGGTCTGTTCTAAACTTTCAGCTGAGCTGGGCTCCTAGGTCACAGCTGCCACCTGTACGGTCAAGTTTCCTGCAGGTCCCTAGCCTCTGGCCTTCGGAGAGCCCTCCCCCAGAGGTGCCCTGCACTACCCAACCCAGATGAGGCTGCCCAGGACCTGGGAGGCTCCCAGCATCCCCCTCCTTGGGCCGGCAGAGACCAGGTGGGCTGCGATAACTCACTTCAGCGCTGGACGGAAGGCCTTCTGGGCAGCGTCTGTAGAGTCAGCCTCCTCCTCTGAGCTTTTTCTCACTTCAAGATCACCAACCATCTGAATATCCTGCAGCCTTTTCCAAACACTCAGGCCAAAAGTCCCTGTGATTTCAGAAGACCCAGCTCAGTAACAAGAACTGGTCTACCTCCCCTCTTGTGATCCTCCTGTCCTTCACCCTCCACCTTCGAGAGTCATCTAGCAACCCCTTACCCTTGGCCTGTACTTCATAGTGCTTACCACCAGCCAGGCATTATGCTGGCTACTCAACAAATACCGGAAGAAACCAGACACTAGCCCTAGAATATACTTGGAACGTAGGCCAAAGCATCCTGCCCCACATGTAGGCTGAGATGGAAAGAGCACTATGGCCATGACCATGACCCTCAGTTGAGCTTACGTGGTTCATGTTTAAAATAGCAATGGCACAGAACGATCAGGCGTCCATCAGATGTGAGGTCAGGGTGGCCCTGGGGAGGAACAGGGCTGGAGGAGAAAGAGGTAATGAGAACAGAAAAACCTGAGTCCCACTTTGGGGCAGGGCATAGCTAGTAGTAGGCCATTCTCCTGCTGCAGACTTTTTAAAAATTAAAAAAAATATATAGTAAAAAATCCCATTTTAAAAAGTCATCACAGAGCAGTAGAAGCAAAAAGAGTAGATGAACTAAAATTATAGAAAGGGAAGAGTCCGTCCAAGGAGAACTGAAATTGAGGGCTGCTTCCTTCCCTGGGAGTAGTTTCTGTGTCTGTGCCTGGGCTGCGTGAGAATCAGGCTCTGCTTAGACAAAGGAAGCTACTGGAAGGAAAAATAACCATCTGAGCTTCTAAGCAGGATGGATCAAGTCTAGTGGAGTTCCACATGCACTGCTGTGTCTTCCACAGGACATTTGCTGAGCACTGGGGGAGCTGAGGGCCTGGAAGCTGAGCTAGACAGATAGAATGAGGTTGTTGGGAGACAAGTCCCACTAGAGGAAGAAGCCTTTAACACAAACAGACTTCGCTCTTGAGACAGACTTCAAAATGGAAGACAGAAGCAAATAGACTACCGAAAGCTGTAGTCCAGACCCAACCCAGCTCAGTCCCTGATTGCAGTGAGATGAAGGGCACTATACAGAGGAACAAGTACATGCACTGGAGGAAAAACATACTGATTTCAGTCTCTGTGGTTCTTTTATACAAAGTCCAGAAAAGTCTTGGGTTTCGTTTTGGACTTGGTTTTAGTTTTGGTTTTGGTTTTGGTGGTGGGTGGGTTGTTTCTGCTTTAGGGGGTTTTGGAAGGGTGGATTTTTTAATGTATACAACACGTAAAAAGACAGGAAACTATAACTAATAATAAAAAGAAGAAATGGGTGTTAGAATCAGGCCCACGGATAATTCTGACATTGGAGCTATCAATAAAACTTTAAAATAACTATTGTAAACAGTTAAATAAAATATCGGAAAATATGAACAAAGTGAAGGAAAAGAAGGAGAATTTCTACAATGAATTAGATTCTATAGGAAAGAACCAAATGGGTATCTGAGAACTAAAAACACACAAAATTAAGAATTAACTGAATGGACTTAATAGCAGACTGCATACAAAAGAAGACAGAATTAATGAATTGGAAGGAAGGTCAGCAGAAAATATCCAAACTGGAATACAAAGACTGAGAAAAAATAAATAAAACAAATAAGAAAAGAAAAACAGAGGGAACAGAACAGAGTAGGAGAGATAAATGGGACAGAGTCAAATGTTCTAACATACATGTAACTGGAACCCCACAATAGGAGAGAGAATGGGTAAAGCAGTACTGAAGAGATAATATTCAACAATTTTTTAAAGACTGATGAAAAATAGCAACCCACAGGTTGAAAAAGATCGGTGAACTCTGAGCAGGATGAACACAAATAAAACCCCACTTAGGCACATCATAATCAAATTGCTGAAAACCAAAAGCAGTCAGAGAAAAAAGAAGAATTACCTTCAAAGTATCAACTTACAGGGCACGTGGGTGGCTCTGTCGGTTAAACAACAGAGTCTTGATTTCAGCTCAGATCATGATCTCAAGGTCAAGAGATGGAGCCCCATGTTGTAGTCTGCCTAAATGGATTCTGCTTAAGATTCTCTCCCTCTCCCTCTGTCCCTCCCCACCCCACCCTACTCATATACACTTTCTCTCAAAAAAAATAAAGTATCAACCTACAACCGACTTTTCAAAAGAAGATATAGAAGCCACAGATGATGGAAAAAACCTTTTTTTAAAGTACTGAAAGAAAATAAACTTTCACTGAGAATTCTATGCCCAGTAAAATAGTCTTAACATTTTAAGACAAAATAAAGATGTTTTCAGATAAATAAAAGCTTAAAGAATTAATCACTCGCAGGGATGCCTGGGTAGCTGGTTAAGTGATCAACTTTTTTTTTTTTTTTAGATTTTATTTATTTGAGAGAGAACATGAGCAAGGGAAGGAGCAGTGGGAAGAAGAAAGTAAGATTCTTATAGAAGAAGTGGTATCAGTTTGGGGCACCTGGGTGGCTCAGTAGGTTAAGTGCCTGCCTTCAGCTCAAGTCATGATCCCAGGGTCCTGGGATCGAGCTCCATGTCGGGTTCCCTGCCCTGCCTCTCCCTCTGCCTGCTGTTCTCCCTGCTTGTGCATTCTCTCTCTCTCTCGCTCTGTGTCAAATAAATAAATAAATAAATCTTAAAAAAAATAAGAAGTGGTATCAGGTCAAGAGTGCATATTATAATCTCTGGAGTAACCACTAAATATACAATAAAAAGCTAATAAAGAAATAAAACAAGATAATTATTTTTAAATACTTGATTAATCTAAAAGAAGACAGAGAAGGAAGAATAAAGGAACAAAGAACAGAAAACAAATATCAAGATGATAGACTTAAACCATATAAGTAATTTCATCAATATTTGAATGGACTAAATATCCAATTAAAAGGCAAAGATTGTCAGATGGGATGAAAAAAATAGGGCTCAATATAATGCTCTTCAAGAGAGGCACATTTAAATATAAGGACGGAGATAGGTTGAAAAGTCATGTTGGCAAGGGGTACAAACTTACAGGTATAAGATGAATTAAATGCGGGGGTTAAGGTTAACCCTGTGGTGACTGTGGTTAGCAATACTATATTGCATATTTGAAATTTGCTAAGAGAGTAGATATTAAGTGTTGTCACCACGCCCCCCCCCCAAAAATAGTAACTATGTGAGGTGATAGATGTACTAATTATCTTGATTGTGGTAATCATTTCACAAGGTACCCATATACCAAGTCATCATGTCATACACTTAAAATGTCAGCTTACTCAGTCTTTTTTTTTGGTTTCTATTACTATGTCTTCATAGTCACTAATCTTTTCTTCTGTAGTATCTAACCTGCTATTAATCCTACCCAGTGTATTTTTATCTCAAACATTGTTGTTTATAATTTTTAATTTCAACTTAGGTCTTTTTACATGTATTCCAGTTCTCTCTTTAACATGCTGATGTTTTCTTCTACCTTCTGTAACACATGAAATATACTCATAATATTTATATACATTATATATTGTATCTATACTATATTATATGTAATTTATAATATGAATGTACTTGTATATGTCATATATAATTTATACTAATTTTGTATTATATTATGTATAATATGTTATTATAAATTATACTTCAGGAATTATTATTCTTTGCTGCCTGCTGTCTAATGCCTGCAAACTGTTATATACATTTTG
The DNA here is from genome assembly GCA_028646535.1 of Procyon lotor. NCBI lineage: Eukaryota > Metazoa > Chordata > Mammalia > Carnivora > Procyonidae > Procyon > Procyon lotor. Next base: position 20,393,529 of record CM053610.1, read on the forward strand.
TTTATGCTTTTAGTCATTTAAAGTGGGAATATAAATCCAGTCCTTGTTACTCTGTCGTGTTTGGAACCAACAGAAATGATAGGCAATAGAAACAGACCCAGAAGTGAAACAGATACTGGAATTAATGACAGATTTTATATAACTTTGATCAAAATGTTCAAGAATAAAAGCAGAAGGTGAGGAATTTCATCATAAAGCAGCAAATTTAAAATAGTAAAAAAGTTTTTACACATATAAGAGCTGAAAATGCAAAGAAATCTAAGTGAACAATTCCAGAAAGGAATAAGCCTTTGATAAGAGACAAGACACCAAGACTGCTTTCAATCCTGGCAGAGTAATGAGATGAGGACGAACCCTCCATGGAGGAGGAGAAACCAGATGAATCCTCTGTGAACTTTTAACAGCCTCACGCAATATGACAGATTATAACCCAAGATGTTCCAGCCACAGGCGAGTGTGCGACTACCCACCAACTCTTTCCCTTAGGCCTTCACAGGGTCTATGGCAGCCACAGAATGAAGGCTGGGGGCTGGGCAGAATAGCTCAGAGATAGACCATGCAAGTAATCAGCTTAAGAAAGCATAAGATGCTCTTTATGTGATAGCTATATGAGTATGTATTTACCTTTTGAAAATTCACAAGCTGAACCCTTTTGGTTTGTGTGCTTTTCTTTATGTATGTTATAATTCAACAAGTAAGTTTATTTTTAAAAAGCGAAAGGAATGTACCTTCTCAGATAGATGCTTTGCAAAAATATACACAGACCAATAATTTTGGCTGGGTGGGTGGAAGGATGGACATTTGATGGATGAATGGACAGACTGCTGATTGGACAACTGGAAAGATTCACATCCTATGATGCTGTTTGGGCAGAGACAGTGGCTGCGGCCCGAGACCCCACCCCACAGGATATAAGGTTTATGCCAGCTTAGGTTCTAACAGGGACAGGACCATGATGGGCCATGTGGCATGGCTGAGCTTCTGCAGGACCCATACCAATGGTGTCACCGGAGAGTTTCCAAGCCTTGACGTCACCGTCCTGGCCAGCACTGACAACCAGCTGGAAGCTATCCACATACAGGATGTCTGTCACACTATCCAAATGGCCCTTCCAGGTATTCAGAAGCTTGGGGGGAACCAGGGAAATGGTCTGGCCAGCCACGACCTACAGGGGACAGTACAGGAGAACTACTTATACTGGAGGCAGTAGAGCGCTCTGGAAGGATCCTAGGACACAGTCCCCTAGCCCATGTCCCAGGGTTCTAATTCTAGACATGTTCCCACATTCACTTAGGTAAGTCCTGGCACTTCTCTGACCCTCCCTGGTCCCTTTGGTAAGATCACAAAGAAAGCGTTTGCATATTGCTATGTTGCTTACCAGCTGCATCTATACAGATCTTTCCATTTGAACATCATAACCACCTTACAGGATGTGGGAGTCTCACCATTTCACAGAGGAGAGAAGTGAGCCCAAGACCACATAGCTAGAAAGTGGTGAGGCTCGGACAAGAACCCGGTCTTCTTGTAAAATTATTCAGCGGGGCACTGGGAATAGAACAGGGTGGGCAAGGGAGTGATGGGTCACGTTACACCATGAAAGGATGAACTCTACTCAAAAATAACCAGGACTGTCTTAAATAAAACAATATTGAAGGATGGGGCGCCTGGGTGGCTCAGTGGGTTCAAGCCGCTGCCTTCGGCTCAGGTCATGATCTCGGGGTCCTGGGATCGAGCCCCACATGGGGCTCTCTGCTCAGCAGAGAGTCTGCTCACCCCCCTCTCTGCCTGCCTCTCTGCCTGCTTGTGATCTCTCTCTCTCTCTGTCAAATAAATAAATAAAATCTTAAAAAAAAAAAACACCAATATTGAAGGTGGATGTATTTTTTCCATATTATGGTACGTTAAGTCACAATATAAAAACTTTAAACAGAACAATGGGAGATGATAGAAAGCTCAGAAACCAATGTACATTTATACAAAATATCCATATGTAAGAGTGGCAGGAAAATTTGTGGTGATAGAAAGCATGACCCATAAACAGTGCTGGAATACCTGGAAAACTACCAAGAGAAACTTCAATCATTGTCGTGTTTCTTACAACTAAAGAAACACCAGAGCGCTTGGCTGACTCAGTTGGCAGAGCGTGCAACTCTTGATCTCAGGGTTGGGAGTTTGAGCCCGATGTTGGGCCTGGAGCCTACGTGAATAAAAATTTTTTAAAAATTAGAAAAAGGGGCGCCTGAGAGGCTCAGTGGGTTCAAGCCTCTGCCTTCGGCTCAGGTCCTGATCTCAGGGTCCTGGGATCGAGCCCCACATCGGGCTCTCTTCTCAGCAGGGAGCCTGCTTCTTCCTCTCTCTCTGCCTCCCTCTCTGCCTCCTTGTGATCTCTCTCTTCTGTGTCAAATAAATAAATAAAATCTTTTTTAAAAAGTTAAAAAAAACAACTAAAGAAACACTAAAAGGGTCAAAGAATTCTTTTTAATGAAACTATAAAATATCTAAAGGAAAATATGAATGAATATTTAGCTTATCTCTAAATAAGAAAGTGATTGACAATAAGAAATACCACAATGGGAGGAAAAACTGACTTGACCCGCCACCCAAAATTGTCATTTTTAAAATTGTCATAAATAAAACTAGAAGGCAAATGACCAATTGGAGGGAAATGTTGTCAATACATATGACAAATGATGTTAATATTTTAATATGTTTATAATGATTATATTTCACTTACAAACGATGGCTACCATAATAGAAGAATGGACAGAGGGCATGAAGAGACAATTCACAAAACTATACATGGCCAATAAAATGTCAACATCACTAATAAGCAAAGATACCTTCATTAAAATCAAAGGAAATCATTTGCATCTAAAACTCAGCCAAAAGTTCTTTTTTTTTTTTCACTTCAAACATTTATTTATTCAATGCCTTCTATAAGCAAAGCACTCTATCGACCCAAGGAACCCTCACTCAGATGAATACTGCTAATAATAAATACTTTATGCAGTAAGAGCTAAGCAAAATATTAGAAGTACAAAACTCAATAAACTTTCTGGAGTGCAGTTTGCAGTACACAGTAAAGGCCTTGGAAAGATTTATGTTGTTTTACATACCATTTCCCATGAGATAAACTACCAGATGTGCAGATAAACAACTACAAACAACAACAAAAAGATCTGTGAAGAAGAAAAATTGCTCTATCATTTTTATACCATTTAAATACAGCTTTATTGAAATATAATTCACATACAATTTACCCATTTAAAGGGCTTGCTTTGGCGGTTTTTAGTATATTCACAGAGTTTGCAACCACCATTATGATCAATTTCAGATCATTTCAACGTCCCGCAAATGATGTAAGCGGAATCAGACAATATGCGGTCTTTTGTGACTGGCTTCTTTCGCTTAGCATGTTTTCAAGGTACATGGTATTATAATATGTATCAGTACTTCATTGCTTTACTTATGCATTCATCCATTGTGGACATGTGGGTTGTGTTCACTTCTTGGCTATTACAACTAATGCTGCTATAAACACCCACATATAAGATTTTGTGTGGGGGCGCCTGGGTGGCTCAGTGGGTTGGGGCCTCTGCCTTCAGCTCAGGTCATGGTCCCAGGATCCTGGGATCGAGCCCCGCATCGGGCTCTCTGCTCAGCAGGGAGCCTGCTTCCCCCACCCATCTCTCTCTGTCTGCCTCTCTGCCTACTTGTGATCTCTCTCTCTCTCTCTCTCTGTCAAATAAATAAATAAATAAAATCTTTAAAAAAAAAAAGATTTTGTGTGTGGACATGCCTTCATTTCTCTTGGGTGTATTGCCAAGTCATATGGTAATTCTATGTTTAACTTTCTGAGAAACTGTTAAACTGTTTTCCAAAGTGGGTGTACCACCTTATGTTCTTACCACCAATGTTCAAGAGTTCCAATTTACCCACATCTTTTATTATATACATTATTATCTACACCCAACATTTATTATCTACAGCCACCCTCATGAGTGTGAAGTGGGATCTCGTTATTGTTTTGATATGAATTTCCCTAATTCCTAATGATGTCCGGCATCTTTTCATATACTTATTGGAGATTTGTATATCTTCTTGAAGAAATGTCTATGTAGATCCTTTGCCCATTTTTAATTGGGTTATTTGTCTTTTTATTGTCAATATGTAAGAACTCTTTGAATAGTCTGGATACCAGTTTCTTTTCATATACATGATTTGCAAATATTTTCTTCTATTCTATATGTCACCTTTTCCCTTTGAACTGACATTAATTCCTCTTTAATTATTTAGTAGAATTCACCAGTAAAGTCATCTGTAGCTGGGCTTTTCTTTGTAGGAAGTTTTCTTTTTTTTTTAAAGATTTTATTTATTTCTTTGACAGAGAGAGAGAGATCCCAAGTAGGCAGAGAGGCAGGCGGGGGGAGGGGGGTGCGGGGAAGCAGGCTCCCCGCCAAACAGAGAGCTCGGTGCGGGGCTCGATCTCAGGACCCTGAGATCATTACCTGAGCTGAAGGCAGAGGCTTTAACCCACTGAGCCACCCAGGCGCCCCTTCATTATTTTTTTAAGGATTTTATTTTTAAGTAATCTCTACACTTAACATGGGGCTCAAACTCACAGCCCTGAGATCAAGAGTTGCATGCTCTACTGACTGAGCCAGCCAGCTGCCCCAACTATTTTCATTATTTTAAAAAGAATTCATGACCCCAGGGCCCTCATCACAAAGATTAAAGCCCACGGAAGGAGTGTGTGTGTGTGTGTGTGTGTGTGTGTGTGTGTGTGTGTGTGTTCATGTGCCTGTGCATGTCTGTGGGTATATTTGGTGTGTGTAGACTTGGGTTTTACTGGGTAATGGTGATTTCTGGCTAATGAAGTTTTCTACATCAACCAGACTACCTTGAACAAGAAACATGAAAGACTCGGAACCTCAGTAAGAGAGTCATGGCCCCCGCTCATTAGTGTGGTTCAGATGGCCCCAGTAATCTTCCTACCTCCTTCTCGTCCAGGGGGATGTGGTAGGGGAGGTTGATCTGGACCCGTTCAGGAATTAAGAACTGGAACTTGTTTGTTCCACTGGGTTGAGGTGACCACTTGTCAGTCAATGTGCAGTAATCCTTGATGTCCCAGATCTAGGTACAAAATGTGGGTTAGCGGCCCAGCACCCCTTGCCACCAACTCCAACTTACCCTGGGAGCCCTTCCCAGACTACTATTCACTCTGAGGTGTGAGTGCTCACCCCTCTGAGATACCCAGGCCCTCAGGGTCCGAAGGGGCCCTAGGGACCTTCTAGGCCAGACCCCTTAGCTGGCATGCAGAGAGGGTATGACGCCCCTGGACAAGCCACTCTTGCTTCACATCTCACCACCAAGCATGAGACCAGCTCCTGAGACAGGGGAGCACGGCTGGGGGGGAGGGAGTGGTAGGGAGAGAACAAGGGAGTGGGGGACCCACTGGGAGAAGCTTCTTGGAGGGCCCACTGGAGCCACATCCTCACTCGTCTCCTGGGCGCACCAGAGCAGAAGAAGACTTCTCCTGCCCACTGTTCTACAAACGAAACCGGTACACAGAGGGAGTAGGGACTAGGCGAGTGCCTCATGAGGCCAAGAAGGGGCTGGGGGACGCCAGCCCCCCGATCTCAAGCCAGTTCTTCCTCACCTTGATGTACCCTGTACAGTCCCCCGTGAGGAGGATCCAGTCTTTCTCGTCCGTGGCCATGGCCCCCACAACCACATCCCGCGGGCTCAGGCTGTCCGCGGGGAACTTCCCCAGCAGGCCGCCCGCCCCGTGTGTGGACCAGGCATAGATGTGGCCATCGATGCAGCTGCTCAGCAGGGTGGCTACGTGGGGCAGGCGAGGCCTGGTCTGCAGGAAGATGATCTGTGCGAGACAGGCGGCCGCTCAGCCGTGCTGTGGGCAGGGACTCACTCCGGGCGCGCTCACGCGGTGCTGAGGGGCCTGGGCAAGTCACCACTCCCGCGCCCCAGTATCCCAGATGCCTAGCGAGAATGGTGCCTGCCCGTCTACCACTCCTACCTAGCTGGTAACGAGGAACACTTCGGTGCCCTGTGAGCTCCATGTGCGCCAGGGTTTGGGTCTTTTTTTTGTTCGCTATCTTATCCTCAGCAACTACAATGGTGCCTGACACGTGGTACGTGGTCAGTGAATGTTTGCTGAAGAAGACACACCAGGCTCAGTTGGCAAGCAGCCTATCGTGATTTCAGCTCAGGTCATGATCTCAGGGTCATGAGATTGAGCCCCGCCACAGGCTCCCCACTCAGCGGGGAGTCTGCATGTGGTAAACACTTAATCAATAACTGTGTGGGCCCTGAGGGGACTACCTCACGGTCAAAGTTCAGGCTTTGAGTCATCTGCTTAGGTCAGACTCAAGGCTGAAAGGGATGGGCTCCTTAGGGCCACTGCTTCCAGGAATCCATCCTTTCAGTGAACTTACACAGGCGCCCAGAAGCGTAGGTACAGGGACGTTCAACACTTGTCTATTAAGATAAGACTGGCTTAATCGTTTGTGATCCCTCCAAACTATGCGGCGCTATGCAGTTATTCCAAAGAATAAGATGAGTTAACAAAAGAATAAGATGAATCTAAATTACTGATAGGAAAACATATCCATGCTGTATAGTAAAATTTTTAAAAAGTAAATGATAAGACATAGCTATGATTTGATATCACTGGTCTAAAAATAAGAAAGATAAAGACTAACCCAGTCCACCAATTCCACAGCGGTGCCTGTGGCTTCTACTACCGGGTGGGGTGGAGGGAGTGAGATACAGGGGGCCTTTGTACTTTGCTTTACACACACTTCTTTTTTTCTTTTTTTAGCCAGCTAGCAGGACTACTTTTAAAAGTTTTTTTTAAGGCTTTTTTCTTTAAAGTAATCTCTATACCCAATGTGGGACTCGAACTAACAACCCGAGATCAAGTTACATGCTTTACCTACTGAGCCAGACAGGAGCCCCTAAGCCATTTTTTTAAAAGAGAGCAAAGCACATTCAGAACCTAGAGGAGAGACTGTTGAGCCGCTCCTAGCTCTCCACGACTCCCCCGCCCCCAGCCAGGACCCAGCTCTACAGGGCGCTGCTCCCCGATTCCTAAGTCCTTGATGCCCTGGAGCTGGGGAAGGGGCCAGTCCTGCCACACCCTCACAAAACTGTGATGTGGATTTTCACTGGGCCCCTGGTAGGGACTTAGGGAACCCAGTCTCTGAATTACCATATCTTTGCAGATCAAAGCTAGAAGGGGCCTTAGAGCCACTTCATCTAGTGGTAATGACACAGTGAGGGGCATCCAGGCTCAGAAAGGAGAAAGATGCAGGAGGAAGGGAGAAGAACAGAGATGACCCAATCCCTACTCACATGTTGGACAAAACACCCTACCAGGGACACCTGGGTGGCTCAGTTGGTGAAATGTCTGCTTTCAGCTCAGATCATGACCTCAAGGTCCTGGGATTGAGCCCCACCACGGGGTCCCTGCTGGGCAGGGAGTCTGCTTCTCCCTCTTTCTCTGACCCTCCCCTCGCTTGCAAGCCCACACTCTTTGTCTCAAATTAATTAATTTAATTTAATTTAAAAACCAAAAACACCCTACCAGAGCACAGAAGGGCATTTTAACAGTGGCTTCTGGCAATGCTGCTTCTCCTACCTCCCAGTCCAGCCCACCAACCAGGAGGGAACCCTCGACAGCACCCCATGCACACCCAAGGAGCTTCTCCCACCCCCACAATAGCCCTGAAGCCAGAATCCTGAGTGGTACCTTCACCAGCACCACGCCTCTCCAGGTCCTGGGGAGAGCCGGGCTGGTCCCCTAGGCTCTGGGCCCTGCCCTTCCCAGCCCTTCCCCACTGTTCACTCCTGGCTCACAGCCCAAACCCTGCCCAAGTGTGGCCCACCTTCTCCACCGACAAGTTGGACTGCAGCAGTATCTTCTTCTGGAACTCCCCTCTTTGAGCATATCTGAAGACTGACTCTTTGTGGTGGGGTGTTCTTAAAATCTTGGGGCTTCCAGTGATGACAGGTTTCTGGAAAGAAAAATGGGCCTCCCAGCTCATCATGGGAGGGTCTCCCTACCCTGTGGGGGAACAGAGACCAGAGGCAGACGCCAAAAGTACAACCCGCCCAGCCCCCTCCGTAGATCCACTGCCCTGTGAAAGGGACAGCCAGGTGTTAAGGGGATCCCGCAGTAAAGGCATTCCGGTGCTGGGGAATCTCCATTTTAAACCAGCAGCTTCTGCTCTCAGGATACTCAATACCTCAGGCAAACTCAAAGAGACTTGAGTTTGCCTTTGGGGAAAGCCGCCCACCCCACCCCACCCCCATTTGTCCTGGAAGAGACCCCGGGCCAAAGGTGAGGACCAGGGCATGTACAGCCATTGCTCCAGAAGACGTGGATGCAGTGGTGCCGCCAGCTACCCCAGAGGTGGTCCGAGCGTCCTGTAATAAGGCGCAGTGCACGCGTCCTACAGCCAAACCCACCCGAGCAGCCCAGGGGGCACCGAGTCTGCACTGCCTGCGCCCGACAAGTGTCATGTGTTTGCGGAAGGTGGGGTTTCTCTTCTGAGCCTCAGTTCCAGGGAACGGGAATCAGGCTTCCATTGCTGAAGTCATCTGCTGGGCTCCCCCAGCCCAGCATAAGATACTGTCTTCACTGCAGGGAGTAAGAGGCCAAACGCCCCTGCTCTCTCTCTCTCTCCTCCTCCCAACATGAGACCGTCAGTCAAGGCTGGAAGGGTTAATCCCGGGGCAGAGTTGAGGGCTCAGGGGAGCAAAGAACTGGTCTGCCTCTACTTGGGCCTCAGATCACCCGAGCCTGGTCTCCAGGGAGGGGAGGCTGGAGGGGGGGGCGGGGGGTAGGCTCATCTCTGCCAGGTCACACTCGCTAGAGGACTGAGAAAGTAGCCCAGGAACTAGCCTGGGAGTCTAGGTTCTCTGGGTTGCCTTCCCTCCAAGTCCGCCCGGCCCCTCCAACCCCTCGCAGCCCTGCCGCCCCAAGCTTGTAGACTCTAGGAAGGGCCAGACTGGAGGCAGCAGAGTGGGGGGATCAGGAGGGGAGTTGATGGACAGAAAGGTGCTCTGGAAAAAGGGCCTCCATATAAGAACACAAATGCAGACAGGCCCCCGGGGGGCCAGCAAGTGAGGGCAGCCACCAGGGCTCAGCCCCTGCTCCCACCTGTGGCGGCGCAGTCCTCTCTGGCTGCTTGTTTCTAGGGTGCTTCATCACCGGGGGGGCCGACATGAGGTTCCGCTGCGGGCTCTCCTTGGCCTCGGTCCTGGCTCTGGGGCCCCGGGGCCACGCCGGCGGCTTCTGCGCCCACTGCTTGTGCTCCCCACAGAGCTGGGGGCTCTCAGCCAGGAAGCTGTCCACCTCTTGCACCTGTGCCAGAGAGACACCTGCCCTGCTGACACTGCGGTGCCCCAAAGGGACACGCAGGGCCTCCTCGGCCTGAGGTCAATACCCCAGGGCCATCAGGTGCCCCACGCCTTGCTCGCTAGAAACTGAATATCCTTACAAGCATCAAACCAGAGCTCATAACCCTGTCCTGAGGCCAACCAGGGATGCCCTGAGTCCCTGCAGCTGGGGCACCACTCCCGTGAGGGACTCGTCTCCCCATTAGGGAAGTGGACAGTGGTTTCCAAATATTTGGGAAGTTGGTTTTAATCTTAAGGGAAGTTCCACAGAGTGTAAAACAGATAAAAAGCTGCTATAGGAGAAGCCGCCGCAATAGCCTCTGAGCTTCTCTCCCCAACATGACTGGATGAGGTGACCCCCAAGGCCCCTTCCAGCTTCCATCTGCAAAGATAGCATAATTCAGAGACAGGGCGGGTTTCCACAGTCCCTCCGACGAGCCCGGTGAGCCCGGACTGGGAACACATAATGGTGAGGAGTGAGATGGGACCGCCTTCGAGGGGGGTAGTCATCTACTAGACAGAACGGGACCAGCGCCACGGGCCCTGCGCTCAGAGCCCCTGGGTCTGGGCCGATCGGTTCTGGGCTGTGCAACCTCAGGTAAGATGCTTAACCTCTCTGTGCCTCAGTTTCCTTTGCTATCAAATGAGAATAATTCTAGGGGCACCTGGGTGGCTCAGTGGGTTAAAGCCTCTGCCTTCAGCTCAGGTCATAGTCTCAGGGTCCTGGGATCGAGCCCCGCATTGGGCTCTCTGCTCAGCGGGGAGCCTGCTTCTCCCTCTCCCTCTGCCTGCCTCTCTGCCTACTTGTGATCTCTTTCTCTGTCAAATAAATAAATAAAATCTTAAAAAAAAAAAAAAGAAGAAGAAGAATTCTAGAAACTAGCACCCACCTACCTAGCTCCCAACCTCCTCCAAAAGAAGTCGTCACGTCCCCTGTCCTTCCCAAGGGTGCTTCCAACCCCGCAGCCCCAGCCCTCCAGCTGATTTGGACTCCCCGCCGAGAGAGAACAGCGAGGGCTGGGGATGGGGGAGGTGGGAGGGGGTGGTGGGGGTCCCTATCAACCATACCCTCTTGGGCAGCAGAGGCAAGGGGCTCAGAGAGGCGTTGAAATTGAGGATGGGCTTGAACAGGCTGACGTTCCAGAAGAGGATGTCCCCGTTGTAGGAAGAGGTCCCAAGGAACTGGTTCTGGTACTTGGCCATGCTCAGAACGTCCTCTTGGTGGAAGCTCTGCCAGCGGTAGCACGTGAGCACCGGCTTGGTCTTGTGGGGCCTGCGCACAGGGCCGGAGGTGAGAGGGCAGACAGCTCGGCCTTACTGCTTCATGGGGGCGGCAAACACCGGGGCCTTGAGAGTCTGGGAGGCAACTCGGAAGAGGGCACTCAGGTTGAAGCTCGCCCCCCCCCCAGACCTCGTTTACAAAGCACCTACTATGCGCCTACCACCAAGGCCCTGTCCTCGGGCTCAACAGAAACACAGCTGACAAGTTCATCCCCTTCGGACATCTGAGCGAGCATTAAAGAACGGAAGCCATGGCCCTAGAAAGGCCCTCTGGAAAGGAAGAGGCCTTGCACATTCTGTTCTCACTGCCTGGAATGTTCCTCCCACCCCAAGCCCTTTGCTGCTTCACTGAGAAGATCCCATTCCACCCACCACACCCTCGGGTGAGGCTTTCCTGACTGCCCCTGAGACTAAATCAGATTTTCATCCTCTCCCTACAGAAACCTCTACTTTTTTCCCTCACGGCACTCAACAGACTTTATCATTACAAATGAAGCTATTTGATTAGCACCTGCCTCCCCCGGGAGGATGGAGACACCATCATTCTCGCTTATACCCATCGCTAGCTCATAGCACAAAATCTAAAACACGTTAGCCTTGAGGAGTGATGGGTGACCGGACAGAGTAGCAGACGAAGCACCGGACATTCCCCACCACGAATTTCTGGCTTGGACTCCCACCCACTAGTGAAGCTAGGAACGGGGGGCCCCATCCAAAGCAGAGAGAGCAGTCAGCTGCCCTCAGCTGTTCACACGCACCCTTGCTACTCACATGAAACAAGTGATTCTCTTACTCCACCCGGTCACGTAGAATGCTTTGTTCATATGCACAATCCCACTAATCTGTGGAAGACGAAAGAAAACAGAGCCCTAAGGCACCCCAGAGAGAATGGCCCTGGGCCAAGCAAGCAAAGTTCCCCATGATGATGAGTCCTCTAGAGCCAGCAGCACTGTATATTTTTCAGAATGCTCTTACATCCCATTATCCCACTTGATAGACTCAGAGCAGGCAGAGAGGGCAGGTATCCATGTGCGCTCAATAGACGGCTACTTGGGAGGGTCACATAACCAAGTGGTGGGCTCTGGACCAGCACTCAGATCGCTGGCCACTCGGCCAAGGGCTCCCGCTGAGCCGGTTCAAGGACTTTCATGAGAGTGAGTCATGGGCTCAGGTCCCAAAGCGGGACTGCTGGCTTTGCTCTGTGCCGCACCCATGCACTGTCTCTAGGATGCGGGTAGACGTTTCCAGACCGGGAGTGAGCCTGGGTTCACCAGGCCTCCTGATAGAAATGCCATGCGGAGCTCTCGGACCCAGGTACGGCACGCTCACAGGACCGATGAGAGCACCAAGCACTTGCAGAGGGCTCCATAAGGACAGGCAGTGTTACTTAGCTTCAGTCCACGGCCAGGATACACAGGCCCAGGGAGGCATGAAGGCGGGCCGTCTATGGGCACAGCCTTGAAAGGGGGTCTAAAACCCAGGGTACCCCAGGGCCGGGAGCGCTGGGCTTTGCGGCTCCCGCAGCACCCCTGGCCCCAGCTGACAGAGCGGACCGACCTCCAGGTGGTCCGGGTTTGGAAAGACCAGCAGGCATTCACCCATGGTGTAGTTCCACATCTTTATGGTTCCGTCGCGCAAACCCGTGAGCAGGCAGCGCTCCGACTCATCCAGGCACATGGTGGTCAGCTCCATCTGCTTGTCGTTCGTCACAGAGAACTGCATCACTCGCTGGCCTGTCGCGATCTCCCACACGCTCACCAAGCTTCTCAGGCAGCCACTCACCACCTGCGGGGGAGCACGAGGCTGGGGCCCCTGGAGAAGACAGCATCCCTACTCCCAGGGGTGGCCCCTGCCTGTCACGGCTGGCGCTGGCACAGCCCCTTAGCTCCCTGCAAAGCCCGGTGAGGACAGGCATCCGGGGCCTTCCTCTGCTCAGAGGAGTTGGGCGATCCTCCAACCAAGCAGTGGGCCTCCCATCCCCACCTCAGGCCACCAACCCCCTCCCCTGCAGGGCTGCTTCCCATCCACAGGCCACTGCCCCATGCCACCCGCCGCTGTGTGACTGCTCTTTGCATGCAGCTCTGGACACAGCAAGAGGTCTGTGTCCTGCCCGAGGGCCCCCAGCACTCTTGCCAGCCCGAGCGACTACCAGCTCCAGTCCACTCACCTGCTTAAAAATCCTGCTGTAGAGGACGGCACACAGGGGTGAGCTGTAGGTCGTGCTCTTCTCCCCTGTTTTCCCGGGCTCCTCAGTCTCCAAATGCCCTTTGAGGATCCCAATCTGTAGGTGAAGAGGTAGTGGGCAGCTCGGCCATCAGAAGGGCTCTGCCCTCAATGACTGGCCCCAAAGAGAAACTTCCAATAAATCACAACACCAAACGTCCTGGCTGTGCACAGACCTGAGCCCAGCGGAGACCTCTTGGCTCCTCAGCCTGCTGGCTGACACCTCTCACGCCTTCTCCTTGGGATTCCAACGTCCCTCATCACTCCTGGGAAGCTTAAAGCCTCCATCTGCTGCCCCCTCCTCCAAGGAGCCTTCCCTGACCACCGTAGGCTAAGGATCCTGTCTCTGCGCTCCAAGGAGCGCCTGGCATGTATCTCCATGCCAACACTGAGCATTTTCTACTGACATTCTCTGTTCTCCTTCTACCTCCTCAGCTCACTGCAAGCTGGGGCCGGTCTAAGGAGTGCATTCTTGGCACCCGCCCAGTGGCAGGGCCTCGCTCCCTCCTGCGCAGCACTCACCGAATATGTGCTACAGATTAGACTGTCTTCTTTCTTGTGGAAGTAGATGCTGGTGATGGGGCAATTCCCCAGGGCGAAGAACTTCCCGCAGAAGGACTGGAGGCATTTGTAGTCCTGCATGTCCCACACGCGGATGTTCTGTTGGGGGAACAGAAATGCTGGGACCCCAGGGGAGGCAGCTGGCGCCTGAGGCCTTGGGGCGCAAGCACTTCCAACACCACCTCCAGCACAGACGCCAACCGTACCACCGAGATGCTGTTCTTATGCTCAGGTGAGGAAACGGAGGCTCCCCCACCGCCCCGCCCCACCCCGCCCCACCCCGCCCCCCAGAGCCTTCCCCCGGGGGGGGCCTCCACCCTGCCGGAGCGGCTACCCTCGACGGCTGAGCACAAGGACAGAGCAAGACAGCACAGGCCCCTGCAGACCCCCACGGGCTCCCCCACCAGCCTCTCTCAGCGAAAGCCAGGCACCACACTACTGGCTACCCACACAGTTGCCAAAAAAGCCCACCTGACCCTAAAGCAGCCCCCTCAAGTTCATCCCAAGTTCATCGGAAGTCCCCCCAATGCCTGCTGCTTGGAGCCACCGGCAGTAAGCAGGAAAGGGAATGACTCCAGTCCATACCCTGCCTCCGCCCATCGCCGCTGTGAGGGTTTGGGCCAGCCCGTCGCGGTCCCCCGCCCCTCCAGCCTCAGCGCCTTCAGCAGAGGCCATGACACCCAGTCACCGAGAATTCCAGGTAATAGCCAGTGTGGGCTGCATTGGGGAGGGTGGCCTAGGTGACCCGAGGGTCCGGCCAACTCTCAATTTACTGATTCCCAGAAGACACAAACGTGTGCCCTGAAAGACATCTGGAGCCGTTGGCTGCTTCCCCACATCAGCCCCATGGGCAGCCCCATGGGCAGGGCAGGATGAGGCCCTGAACTGATCCACACAGAGATGCAAAGTAACAGGCCCGGAACCAGGGAGTCCTGGTTGCTTTACTGCCAGCCCTCCTCTAACCCTCTCAACAACCCATCCTGTGGATGAGGGGACTGAGACTCAGAAAGGGGCAGGGCCTTGCCCAGGACCGCAGAGTAAGAGGCCAGGCTGGGCCGCATGGGAACCCAGCTCTGGGGGATGGCTCAGAGTGGGGTGCGGGCCTCTACCAGGGGCTGTCAGAGAGCCCAGGCCCCCTCATGGTGACTCCCCTGGAGCAGCCCCCTCCGCGCCCTAGGCCAGGTGTGGAACCATGGGCAGGGAGGCCACACCATCCCCCTGGGCCTCAGGCTGCCACCACCTGCCAGCCCCCACCTGGCCAAGCTGGATGGTTTTCCCAGGTCTCTGCCGGGGGACAGGGAGTGAGCAGAAGAGCTATGCGCCCCGAGGCCAGCACCTTGTCCTTGGAGACACTGAGGAGGATGCTGCTGTTCTTGCTGTTCACGAGGATGTGCATCACGGAAGTCTGATGCCCTCTCATCATCCATATGGGCTTTTTTGATAAGAAGGGGTTCCACAGGCGGATGAGGGGGTCATAGCCACCGGTCACTGGGGTTGGAAGAACGGGTGTCAGCCACGGGGGTGCCTACGATGGGACCTTATCCTGGGACCAGGCCTTGGCCCCCCTGGCAGGTGTAGCAGATGGGGGGGTTGTGGTTCTCATCCACCCCTTTGCCGCCCCTCCCACACCACCTCCCCCATGGTGCCAAGCAGAGCCTGTGTCACCATCCAGGTGCCCATGGGCAGGGACCAGAGTGGCAGGAGAGGAGCCCGGACAGAGGCCGGACCCTGCAGGCCTCCCCCTCAGCTCTGAGAGTCCCCACGTCCCTAGTGGCCTTCACCCCAGTTCCACCAGGCCTTGGGCTTCTGGGGGGACACGAAGATGACTTACCCACTAAGTTCCTGTCTGGGCAGTAATCAAAGCAAAGAATTCCTTTTCTCAAGTTCACCACCGAAAACCTACAACAGCAAAGGGGGGAAGGCGGCAGGCTGGGAGCGACGGCCACGGGGAGGCCAGGGAGAGGCCACTACTCTCCACCCAAGGAGGGGGCAGCCCCAGCAACCCTGTCTGGGGCTCACCCTGCAGCCAAGTCGGGGCCGAGCCCCACAGGCAAGGTGGCTACTGTGGGTCTCAGCCCCAAACCAGCAGCTCCTGGAGGCGGCGCCTCCCTCTCACCAAAGCAGGAGCAACTCCTTACAGCCGTTGATACATTTAACTTAACTTGATCCTCGCTTCAACTACACTGAGACAGGTGTCCCCCCACTAGTGACACAAATATTTAAAAGAAGGGGATTCCAAGGGCCAGGGAAAGGGGAGCTCCTGGGCGCTGCGCCCCTGCCTATTCTGTGCTGGTTCCTGGGCTGGGGGCTGTCTCGTGCATCACCGAGACCCCCCCACATAACCCTAGACAGTGTCATCAGCCCTGGGCCGCAGTGAGGACATAGAAAGCAGAAACAAAGGAGTTTGCCCAAGGCCACAAGGCTGGCAAGAAGGGGGCATCAGGATTCAGACCCAAGGTGTGCATGGCAGGAAGAGGCAGGAGGTTCAGTGACCAGTGCTCCAGGAAAGGACGCAGGTGGATGGGGCCCAGGTCAGCCAGGGTGATCCAGGCAGGGGTCTCAAGAGGGTCAGGCCCGAGAGTACTGGAAGCTCTGTGCCTTGGCCCGTGCTATTCCCTCTTATCCATACATCCTACCTTGCTAGCTCCTTCTACTCAAACTCCTCCCTCAAAACACTCAGAGGCCCCCACTGCAGGGTACCCCAGCCCTCTAACGCAGCATGTCCTCCACCGGACTGCCCCTCAACTGGCTCCTTTATCACTCTCCGGCGGCCTAGTCCTGTTGCCTGGCGGTCATCCTGGAGGCTCCCTTGCCAGCATTCCCATTATTCAGTTGGGCCCTGAACCCTCGTGGCCCACATCCCACCAGAGCCCTGGCCTTTCCTCAGTTCAGACCCCCTGCATCTCTGCGTCACCCTCCCAGCAGGTCTCTTAGGCTCCAGCCTTGCTCCCACTCCAAATCTACTCTCCCTTCCACTGCCAGGAAGATTCCTCGAAAAACTGAAATTTCAAGAAGAGCATATCAAATACATGTATTTAATTTATTGTCAAACCAGATACATCTCCCTCTGTGCATATATGCACAGAGAAACCTTCTGGAAGGAATAGTCACCAAAATATCACTAGAAATTATTTCAGGCTGATTCACTCATGCAACAAAGATTTGCTGGCATCTACACCCTTCCAGGATTACCAGGGGCATAGATAAGACGCCCCTGCCTTCATGGAGTTTTCCTTCCAGAAGGAAACAGCAGGAGCAAGTAAATGAATAGAGGGACAACGGAGACGGACATTTGCACAGTCCCGCAGGGAAATAAACAGAGGGCTTTGACAGGGTAGCTGAAGGAGACCCGTCCGCAGATGGCTGCTGTGCAGAGAAGGGACCAGAAGGTCAAAGGGGATGCAAGGAAGAAGGCCGTGGCAAGCAGTTCAGGTGGCTTCGAGTTGGTGGTGGGGGCAGAAGTGAGAGAAGAGGGGGAAGGCAGGGGAGATCCTGTGGGTCAGTCCACACACCCAGCACAGGCTCCCCCCAGCTCTACCCCAGCTCTTCCGCTCAGATTCACTGCTGGCTGCAAGCACCTGAAGAATTCAGCTCGGGCTGGCTGCCAGGGAGCCAAGTTCTCAGGCCCACAGTGCCTCAGAGGCTGAGGCTGACTCTAGAGGCAGAGTTTGGGGGTGACAATGCCAGTCCCCACCTGTGGAGGCCATGCCCTAAGAGGTCCTTACAGGGAACTGAAGACCAGCAAGAGGTCAATGGTGCCACCTGCTGGCGAGCAGGTGTACTGCATGAAGACAACCCAAAGGGTCTGTGCTTTCTTGTGTATAAATACATTCTCCAACCTGCCCTCAAAGTGTATCTCAGATTCCTCCACCTCATCTCCACTGGCCGATTCCAGGCCCAAATTTTTACCGTGGTGTTGTCACTGGAGTCCCATCTCCACAGCTGCCTACTGCGTTTGCCACAGAGCAGCCAAAAGAATGCTCCTACAGGGGCACCTGGGTGGCTCAGTCCTTAAGCGTCTGCCTTCGGCCCAGGTCAGATCCCAGGGTCCTCGGATCGAGCCCCGCACCGGGCTCCTTGCTCGGCGGGAAGCCTGCTTCTCCCGCTACCATTCCCTCTGCTTGTGTTCCCTCTCTCGCTGTGTTTCTCGCTGTCAAATAAATAAAAAATCTTAAAAAAAAAAAAAAATGCTCCTACACATGAGACCACACCATTCCTGTGCTCAAAACCTGAATACTTGTTTATAGCTCTTACCGGATAATTGTAAAAAGATGTTAGAGACGATCAGAGGGAGATTAACTCGGACTAGGTACGAGTGATATTAAAGTGTTATAGTATTTTCTCTACTTCTGTGTGTTTAAAATTTTCAGTGACGAAAATGTTTTAAAAAATAAAAACAAAGAAGAAACAAGGGCATACCGGGCAGAAAGGAGTGATTCAAAGGCCCTGGGGCAGGAACATACCTGAACCACAAGGGGGCCACATGGGGGCTGGAATAGGAAGGCAGAAGAGGTGAGATTAGGAAAGCAGCAGGGACAGACCACGGAGACCCTCATGGCCAGGATGAGGTGACCCTGTGATGTCCACCTGCCATTGAGACCCAGTAAGTAAATAAAAGAAGCTGAATAAAATATGTATCACAGACATGAGATAATACCACCACCAAAGCAGAGAGATAAGCCTCTGTTGCAAATCAGCTCCAAGCAAAATCCCACCACACCGCCTCACTCAGGGCCCGGAAGCCACGACTGAAGCTTCCCCACAGCCTCCAGCCTTCTCCAGGGCCCCTCCTCCACCCAGCAGCTGGTTCCAGGGCTGGGGTGGGGATGTGCACGGGGGACTCTGGTTAACCAGACACTGGCAGTACAGTGAGGCCTGGGACATGTCCCCTGCTCGGACGTCTCCAGTTTCCAATCTGTAAAATGAGGAGCTGGACCAAATTAGCCCTACCATCCCGGGATCGGCTCTCCCTCAGGAAAACCACCAGGATGGGAAGGGACAGGCAGAGATGGGGCCTAAGTGGCCCTCAGTCTTCCCATTGTGCCTCACCCGGCTGCTCCCCCAACACAGGCCTTCAGTCAACTGCTGCTCCCCCAAGAAGATGTGGGGGTGGTGCAGCTCATGGTTCGACCTGTCCGGGAGCAAAATGTCACAGACCTGAAGGGTCCACGGGGTAAAGACCTGCCGCAGGAGGAAAACAGCAGAGGCAAGAGGGAAAAAATCCCTCAGGAGAAAATACCTACTGTGAAATGCACAGTGAAAGATACACTTGAGGGGCGCCTGGGTGGCTCAGCTGGTTAAGCGTCAGACTCTTGATTTCAGCCCAGGTCATGATCTCAGGGTCATGAGATCGAGCCCCGTGTTGGCATGGAGCCTACTTAAGAGTCTCCCTCTCCCTCTGCCCCTCCCCACCCTCTGTCTCTAAAAAAATTAAATAAATAAAAATTTTAAAATAATTTTAGAAAAGGTACCGAAGAAAATGATAGAAGTGAGACCTTTGAGAACGGAGTGAGAGAGTGGGGATTGGGCGAGGGAAGGATCGCAGCTTTATTTATAATGTTTCACTTTTTTACAGGGTCAACCTATGTATGTAGACATACTAGTGTGACTCATCACTGATTAGGAAGGAAGGGAGAACTCTAAAATCCACACTGGGGTAGTGGAACCTGGGATAAAGGAAAGAGACTAGAACCATCTCCAAAGAGAGTGTGGCCAGTTATTGACCGTACGGCACGGAGAGCAGTCAGCCCTGGTGTGAGGGAGACGAGCACCGCTGTCCCCCCCTTCTACAGACGAGGATGCCGAGTGAGGGGCACAGAGGTAAAGCAGCTCACATTCATTCCTCCATTCACAAAGTACTTTTCTGACTGCTTGCTTACACTATGGGCCAGCTTCTGTGCCGTTTTGTGTATAAATTGGTGGGTAAAAGAGGCTTATTACATTTTTGCTGCTGGTAGCAATGATTAATCAAAATCACACTCCATAAAAGTTCTCATAACCCAGCGAGATCCACCGGATGCCCCTGTCCTGGGGGCGGGCCCACTCTCAGCAGGGATGGCCACCGGTGGCTGAGATGAAGCCAGACCCTCCCACACACCGTCCCGTCCTCCCCCCTGCAGCGCCACCACTCCAGCCTGGGGAGAGGTGCTCCTTACTTGAGGCTCTCTGGGGCTTTGGACGGCAACACAGTCAACACCAGAGAGGACTTCTCAATGGCTGAGCAGGAGGCCACCATGTTCATCTGGGGGATGAACTTGACCTGTTGGCACCAGTTAGGATGGAGAGCCTGGGAAGAGAGTGGCAGTGGGAGGGGCTGGTAGGGCCAGAGGTCAGCACTTCTAAAGCTTTCTAGTGATGGCAGCTCTGACATGGCGACAAGGCTCCCCCTGTCCCCTGTCCTGGTGCAGTCCTAGCCTAGTCCTGGCCCATCGGCTGTCAATGAGACAGGTGAAAAGCACCCACATCTGCTCTCACAGGAACTCTTGATTATAAGCTAGAGGACAGGCGAGGTCGGACCCATGTGACAGCACTGTCACCCCATCCCACACAGGAGAAAGTGCGGATTGGAGGTGGCTGGCCCCACAGTCCCTCTTATCCACAGGAGCCCCGCCCCACCGCTGCCCTCCATGTTTCAGGACATGACTCGGAGCGTGTGCGAATGTTATCTGAGCAACAAAAGGCGGAGACCCAGGAGTCCGGGAGGTGGCCTGACTACACGAGCCCCAAATTCTCTAGCTCTGACTCCGCAGTTTGGCCCTGTGCTTGGCCTCCCAATCTGGGGATTCTCTTCTTCAGGGCAAGGAGGAGGGCGTTGTTGGGCCCTGACAATGAGATTTTGCAGCACTGCCTCTCCGAGTGTGTCTCACGGTGAAGGCACCGAATTCAGGGCACTGAACGGACATGGGACACTCAGCAACTGGGGCAGAAAACCAAGCCCAAGATGAGATTTCCACAGAAGATGGAGAAGAAGGTATTTGTGAGTGACTCTCTCCACGGGGGTCCCAGGGAGACCCTAAGTGCCTGTCCCTAAGGGCTGCCAATCCCATAAGGGTGACAGGACGAGAAGCAATGGATGGACAACACAAAGTTGGGAGGTGGTAAGCTGCGATAGTGTAGTAAGAAATGTGTAGTTGGTCTTCCTCTCCATTTCTGGCACAAAGCTCCTAAAACCCCTGGAATTTCCTAAGTGATGCGACTAAGGTATCTTAATATTTGTAACAAACCCCTTTCAACCAGCACCTAAGATGGGGACTGGTTGCCAGGGGAACCCACCATGACATTGGAGGTTTGAAAATTTCAGTCCCACCCCCGGGACCCCTGGGGAGGAGAGGAGCTGCAGGTTGAACTGACTGCCCATAGCCAACAATGTAATCAATCGTACTTACGTAAGGAAACTCCAAAAACCCAAAAGGACAGGGTTCAGAGAGCCTCTGGGCTGGTGAGCATGTGGGGGTGTGGGGCGGGGCAGAGAAGCCCTGCTCCCCCCTTTCCCATTCCTTTCCCTATGCATCTCCTCCCTCTGGCTATTCCTGAGTTGTAATCCTTTTGTAATAAACCGGTGATCTAGTAAGCAAAATGTTTCTCAGAGTTCTGTGAGCCACTCTAGCAAATTAATCAAACCCAAAGAGAGGGTCATGGGAAGCTCTGATTTATAACCGATGGGTCAGAAACACAGGGGACAACCCGCACTTGTGACCGGCCTCCGAGGCAGGGGGCAGTCTTGTGGGACCGAGCCTCAGCCTGTAGGATCTGATGCTGTCTCCGGATAGATAGTGTCAGAACTGAGTTGAACTGTCGGTCACCCAGCTGAGGACCAAGAATTGCACGGCGGTGTGGGGAAAACACATTGTCATTGGTGTCAGAATCTTGTCAGCGCTGCAGTGTGAAGGGACATAGGCAGGGGCAGGCGCCAGTCTCGTCCAGGCTGGCTGGGGAGGGCCCTGAAGGAAGTAGAGAAAGGGGCATAGAGGAACCTAGGGAAGAGGACAGAGTGTGACAAGGCCCTGGGGTGGGAAAGGCTTGGGGTGTTCAGAGAACAGCCAGGTTCCCTGTGTCTTGCAACAGAGTAAATGAGATGAAGAGAAGGAGCAGGCAAGGTGGGGAACAGTCCAGGGGCCGGGTCACCTCATGTCCTGATGGGCACGGTACACACTTGAGTTTGTCCAAACATGGTGAGAAGCTATGGGTGGATTTTGAGTAAAGGAGTGACATGGCTGTTTTAGTTCCTAATTCCTCTGGCTGCTGAATGGAGTAAAGCACTGCATGGGGAAAGGAAGCGCAGAAACAGCTAGAATCCACTGCAGCCACCCAGGAGAGAGAGAGATGTTGTCTGCCAGGACCATGCTTGAGCAACGGAGGTGGTGAAGGGACGAGCCGTGCAGACCAGCCGCAGGATCCAACAGCTGCCTCCGTCCTGGTCCCAGTGACCAAGCCCCAAGGCCTAAGACCGAACCCAGGGGGAAAATCCACTTTCTGTGTTGATTTTTGAGTGGGATGTGTACAGACAATTACCATGGTAACAGGCCAAGGAAAGAGACAACACACCTTTAGCTGATAACTCCTGTACAAAGGGGACTTCTCATTTAGGAGCTTCCGTGCAGAAACTTTGGTCCAGTGATCTGACAGGAGAGAAAAACCAAGGTCCATGTCACCAGCTCCCTGCCTCCACCAGGCCAGCAAAACCCCAGAGGACACCTTGAGTTGGTTTGCAATTCCTGATGTCTCCAAAGGCTTTTCCATCCAAATGCTCGTTCAAGCTTTACCGTGTTCTGGTGGGTTCTGTAGGGTAAACACAACTCCCAGAACACAGACCCCGGGCAGATAAACATGGCCACCCCGGGGCCCCTGTGCCCGTGCAGTGGAGCCGGCCCCATATCTCGGGCTCCTCCCTCTCCACGCTGCAATCTACACAAGGTGATTCTCATTTGGGGAGCTCCAGCTCTGCTGGACTGGGGAACCAACTGGAACCACAGGCTCTACTCTTTCTGGAAAGGATAATTTGGGAGTTTACCATCAAGCCCCACCTTGTCCAGCAACCACAAGTTCCAAGGAGAAGCATCCAGCAAGCATGCCTACAGCAACTGCCCTAAGCACAGGCTGGTGCTTGAGGGGTTTAGAGTCTCCGGGGCCTCCGAAACCTCCCATGCCCAGCGGCCGGGCCGGGAGCCTCCAGGGAAAGGCCCCTGGTGCACACTGGAAGGTGTGACACAGAGATGGAGCCGGCCATGGCGGGGACAAGCCTGGGTCTACCCGCAGAGCAGGGTTTAAGGAGGTGGGTCAGAAGGACTGGGACAATCTGTGCACAAGTCTGAGAGAAACTCCCAGGTAAAATGGAGAAAAGAGAGGGGGACCTAAAGGCCTACGCCAAGCATTTTATTGCTGCAAATCCACAGCCCCATCTGGCAAGGGCAGTCCCCAGGGGCGGAGTGCTGCTGAAGTGGGAGGGCCCTGCGGGGCACGGGAGGGAGGAAGCTTCGCTGTGAGCTTGTTTGCTGTCTGCCTCTCCCGTGAGGCTGCGAGGGCCCTGGGGGGCGGGGGGGGGGCGGGTGGCTTCACGCTGCCTGCTCGCCTCACCACCTTACAGAAAGCATAGACTGGGTCTGCTCATCCTGTTTACTAACAGAGGGCTTAAGCAACTGGCTCCAGGTCATGGAGAGCTGGGCTGTCCGACTCCTCCCCACACACCGGGGGGCCCACCTTCATTCGACGGAGCCTTCTGGCAGCATGGGCCATGGAAGGACTCCTTCCTACACTCCAGCTTCGGCTCTGCTCTCCCATCCAACATGCGCAGCACAACCCCACTGGGCTGGGGCAGGGCAGGGCCAGCACTGGGGCGGGGGTTATCCGAGGAGGCAGGAGTGGGGCTGGCCCAGCCCCCTGCTGTATCCCGGGCAGGGCCCGTTTTGCATCCGGCCAGTGGGGGGGAGTGTTGCCCTGTGGAGCTGGGCAGGAGGTGTCACAGGGCCTGGGAGCCGTTGGAGCGCGTCCTGCCTGGAGGCCCAAGGTGCTGCTCTGGTGTCCTGGATGGAAGGGGAGTCAGTGTCCCCGTGGGCTGGGCCGCTGGTGGCCCAGGGCCTCCTCTAGATGGATGTGAAGCAAGCTGGAGGCTTGACACTGTGCACCGAAGGCTCGATCCTGGACAGGGTCCAGGTCAGCAGAGTCCCCGACACCCCCAGGCCCCAGGGCAGGGATCTAGTGCCCTCGGCAGGGCAGCTCCAAACAGTACCCTGCAGTGGTCAGCCAGTCTGGGGTACAGCCCAGCCAGGGGTTGAGGTTCAGACACTGGGGCAGATGCCTGCTTCAGGCCACTTAGCCCAGGGGCCTATGCAAGTGCTTCGCCCCAAAAACACCCTTCCTCCTCTCTGTAACAGCAGCGGCTCCTTGCTGGCAGTTGTGGGAGGAGGGACCGTGGGAGGCCATGCGCCCAGAGCAGGCAGCTCACAGCCACACGGAGCCCGCATGCCTTTCTGTCCCCTCAGCCCCCCAAACCAAGGCTGCTCCCAGCCAAGGAGAGCAGAACCCTCCTCACCACCACGGAGAAAGGTCACGCTATCATCCCAACACCCACAGGGCGAGAGCGGCTTCCCAGGGTCACACTGTTGGCACAGGCTCAGTCTTGCTGGGATGAGCAACGTCCTGCGGCCCCTCCCCTCACCCTCCCCTGTGCAACCTCACACCTTCATAGAGATTGCCAGTCTCCTCAGCCCCCTCTGGCTCCCACTGTCCCCTCATCACCTCTGTCCCACAGGCCACCCTGAGCTGAGCACATGGCCGCACTGCTGTATGAGCTTCAAAGAAAGGGGCTCCTGAGCTGGGAGGTGGGAGAGAGAAGAGCTCCTCAGGGCAGGGCTATCTCCCCCCGCCAATTCCCCAGTGTCTTAGCTACCCCTTTTGGAGGTCCTGGGAAGGATTCGGGGGTTGAACAACCCTTGGGTCACATTGTCAGAGGTGAAGATGATGACGTTGCCTTTGGTGTCCCCATAGCAGAACACGCCTCTGTGATAGTCAGACCTGAGGGGAGGTGGAGACAGAGACGCTGGTTGGCCACACCAGCTGCAACCCTCCACCCTCCCAGCGACCTTCATCCACCTGAGAGCAGGTCCCACACAACTTTCCAGCCTTGCCCTCAACAGCTGACATACGTGGGCCCAGTAGCCCAGACCCAGATCATCGGTGAACCAGGTCCAAAAGGAACCATTTTCCTTTAAAACCCAAACAAATGAGTCCCTGGTCCTCCAGATGCTCATTATCAACTCACCCCTACCGATGGACCATGACATTCCCAGAGTCCTCGGCCTTGGCAGGACAAGCCTCTGCCAGGATTTGATGGCTGACTTGCTCGGGGCATGGGAGGAAGAGGGACTGATGACGGGTGAGCCCCCAGGAGGGGCAGCTTGGTGAAGAGGACACAGGCACACAGGGCAGGAATCTTTCCAGGGCTGTGTGCAGAGAGCCTTGCTGGGAGTCCCACCTGACTGAGAGATGTGGCCGCCCAGCCGGTGCGCCAGCCTCCCCAAGACTCACCAGTAGTCCATGGCCAGGACACAGCTGTCCAGATCAATGAAGGTGAAGGCCCGGGCACAGTTACGGTTGCTGATATCAAAGAACTCTGGGGAAGAGACAGAAGGAGAGGCATGCATGGAACCCAAGCCCACATCCCCGGCCTTAGGGGTCTCTGATGACAATACGCGGCATCTGCTTACCAGCTGCAGCACCCCCAGAGGACTCTAACCCATACCCACAGTCAGCTGGGTGACAGGTCTCTCCAAGTGCAAATGCATGGCCCCTCCAATGGCCGAGAGCAGGCCTGGGGAGCCACCAGGGGCTCACCTATCTTCTGGTCAGTAGAGGCAACCGCGATCAGGTTCATGTTGTAGAGACACACCATGTCGGTGACCCACATCTCCACGCTATAGGCCTGCTGGACCTGGTTAAGCTGGCCAGAAGAGGAGCAGAGGAAACCTGAGCTAGAGAGGCTTGCCCAGTAGAGCACACCAGAAAAACGGGGTCCCGTGAACCCTCTCCAGCCACCCCAGGCCCCGGAGCCAGCCATAAACCTGGTATGGAGCCCAGTGCTCCACCAACTACTTATGGGACCTTGGAGAAGTTCCCTGACCTCTCTGAGTCTCAGTTTCCACGTCTGTAAAATGGGCTTAAAGAACACCCATCCTCACCACCCCTTTTTAGAGCCATTTGACACGCTCATCAAAGTTTTAAGTATTTTTTTTTTTTTAGGATTTTATTTATTTATTGGAGAGAGAGCACTAGCAGGAGAGGGGTTGCAGAGGGAGAAGCAGGCTCCCCACCGGGCATGGAGCCCACCCAACGCTGGGGCCCTAAGATCATGACTTGAGCCGAAGTCGGACACTGAACCGACTGAGCCACCCAGGTGCCCCACTGGTCAAAGTTTTAACTGTGCACAGTTTGTAATCCTGGGATCTGTTTTCAAGCCACAGCGTTCCCACGTGCTCACAGAGAAGTGTGTGCAAGGGTGGGCCCTGTGATAGCAACAGGCCAGGGACGCCTGCGAGGTAGAGTGGATACAAAGCCACAGCACAGGGCGCCCCCCCAGACGTTACAAACGAGGGAGGTGTGCACCTGAGATCTGTTATGAAGTGGAAAGGCAAGGGGAGAGCAGCACTATCATGTGCAACTATGTGTATACTTAAAAAGAAAGGGGTGGGGGTGTGCATACAGCCTGACCATGAAGAGCACCCCAAAACTGGTCATAGCAGTTGCCTCCCGGGAGAGAATTCGGGTCTGGGAGAGGGAGGCTGACTTTGCACGGACTGCTCCTCTGCCTCTCTGCCTCTTTCCCCCATGCCAGTTTTACTGAGACATAATGGACATAGAACATTGGATTCGTTTTTGCTTGTTTTGTCGGAATCTTGTTTACCATCTGCAGGTGACACCTGGTTCAAGGGACTTAGGAACAAAAAACTGTCCCACCAGGTCGTGAGGTGCCTTTCGGCGCTCCACTGCCAGCCTCTCGTGACACCCCTGCAGACGGAATTTGAGTGGGCACCCCAGTTGGGGTTGGGGTGCCCCAGTTGGAGCCCCCCCACACAAAGGCATGTCAGCAGGGAAAAGAGGAGGCCAGCCCAACGGGCTTGGGACAGAGAGGATGGGAGAGGACTGTGGTGACCAG
The DNA here is from genome assembly GCA_028646535.1 of Procyon lotor. NCBI lineage: Eukaryota > Metazoa > Chordata > Mammalia > Carnivora > Procyonidae > Procyon > Procyon lotor. The sequence goes on from CM053610.1 coordinate 20,420,164, forward strand.
CAAAGGAGCTTGTGTTTTACTCCCTGAATGAGGCCACAGACTGGAAACTGAAGAAAGCAAGGGGAGTGCCATGTGAAACAGAAGGGAGGGGGGCCTTCAGGTCGCTCCTCCGGGTGGGTATGCAGAAGGGCCAGAAAAGGCAGGGGCAGGGAGGGGACCATTGCATCAGAACTCAGACACACTGAGCACAGAGGCCAGTGCCGGCGGCTGGGCAGTGAGGACAATGGTCCCCCGGCCACCCACATACAACAGAGGGGACGGGAATGCCCATCACCTCCATGTTCTTCCCAGAAGCCCCAGGCCCTGGAGAGCTTCAGTGATGTGTCCAAGGCTGCACAGCTGGGAAGTGAAGCCCAGCTCCCCTCCCTGCAAACTCCAGGGTTTTCCATCCACATGACCACGGCAGGCAGTGGATGGAAAGGCGCTTGGTGGATCACCCGTGCCAACATCTACTTGCCCAAGCAGCCCCTCAAGGAGGAATGCTGGGCATTCCAGGGAGCCTCCCTCTGTCCCCCTCAACCCTCACAGATGCGGCCTCTGAGGGGTGCTGAGGTGACCAAGTAGCAGCCATAACCAACAGCATGTAGCTCAGGCTATAATGTGCCCCCCACACACCAAAATAAACACAAAGAGAGAAAGAGAGTGGGGGGGTGCCAGAAATCCTAGCCTCGGGAACTCCGGTGCAAGTCCCCCTTGGTCCTGGGCTACCAAATATACCTGAGAGAGTCACCGGACCTCCACAGACCTGAGCTGTCTCCCTAGGCAACCAACAGGGGACCAGACAGAACCCTCTGGCCTCACAGGACGCCCCGGACACATCTGTGAAACACTGCTGTTTCACGGGCTCATGAAAGCCTTCCTGCTGCTGGCAGCCGTCTCAGTAAGCCTTCCTTCTCTGGGAGCCCCACCTTCCTCATTTGCTGGATGATTCTGGCCTGGCCTGGTGACACTAAGCGCACAGCCAGCTTTCCTGAGTGTGGTCTCACTTACTGCACTTGGCCAGGAGCCGACAGCACAATGATGACATCAGCTTATCCAGAGTGAGTCCCCCACTCACTGTGGGCCTTGCCCTACTCTGAGTACCATCCAGGTGTTCTTAGAGATTTTTTTTTTTTTAAATTTGACAGGGAGAGAGAGATCACAAGTAGGCCGAGAGGCAGGCAGAGAGAGAAAGAAAGAGAGAGAGAGAGAAACAGGTTCCCTGCCGAGCAGAGAGCCCGATATAGGGCTCGATCCCAGGACCCTGAGATCATGACCTGAGCCGAAGGCAGAGGCTTTAACCCACTGAGCCACCCAGGCGCCCCCATCCGGATATTCTTACATCACTAAATTCTCCCAGCAGCCTGAGGGGGTTATGATGACCCCATCTGACGGATGAGGAAACTGAGGCACAGAGAGCTATATACTAACCGTGCAAGGTCACAGAGCTAGAAGGTGGCAGTGTCAGGTTCTAAGGAGGGCTCCAGAGCCCACACTCCCAACCACCGTGATTTCCTGCCCGGTCCAGGTGAAGGATTCGAATCAGCAGCACCTGGCGATGGAGTGGTTGTGACAGGGAAAGGAGAGGGGGGTGATCTCTAACACAGGAACCTTAGTGGGTGATGACACCACTCACTGAGATGGGGCCCAGGAGAAGTAAGCCTGGTGATCAGGGAGGGCTACAGCGACATTCTATTTGGACAAATTGGGTGGAAGGTGTCTGTTGGACATCCAAGTACAATGGACATCCAGACGTCATCCTGCTTACAGAAGAGAAATGTGAGGGTCCCAGGCCCACAGTGAAGCCAGAACCTGGCCCCCGGAGCAGTGACTGCAGTCCCTTAGACCATGTACCCCAAGAGTGCACTCTGGGTCCAGGTCACCTTCGCTATCGGGGTACAAAAGCAAAGGCTCTCCGACCACCCCATGTGTGCTCCATGGGTGGGCTGCCCTCACCCTAAAGGAGTTAAGCAGCAAGAAGGTCTCAGACCAGATCTGCAAGATCCCATCCTTGGTGACAGTCAGGAGATACCCCGTCTTCTTGAACCGCTGAGTTAAAAACCGCACCTTCACAATCTCACATCCATGGTTCCTGTGGAAGGTGGCAGGGAGAGAGAAGGACTCAAGCAAAAACAGAATGAAGAGCACGGAGGAGGAAGGAGAGAGCAAGCAAGAGGAGCTCCCCTCGCGGACGGGTGCGCACAACCCATGAGTCTGCCAGGCGGGCTTCTGCCATTATCAGTGGGGGCCAGAAGATGAGGAGACCCAGGGAGGCCGCTGGTATGAGAGAGGGCTCCACAGGCAGTGGGCTTCTCTTGTCCCACAGCCAGTCAGCTCCCCAGTGATGGGACGGGGACAGGGGAGACACAGAACGGAGGTCTTCTGCAAACCTTCTTTTAGGAGACAAATGGTCCACAGGAGGCGAGTGGAGGGGGGCTTGCCACTGAAACCTTCAGAATAACAGGTTCTGGCAACTCGGGGTAGAGAAAGGAGTATAGCCCAAGCACGAGATAAAAGGGGACGAGAGACAATGTATCCAACAGAACCCAGTGTACCCGACTCCTCATCTCCAAGGCCAGCCCCTGAGCCCAGCAAAGGGCTCCCACAGCAGGCCTTGCCTCGCAGGACGCCACCACGCAGCCCCCCAGCAGGCTCCAGTGATGCCTTCTTGCCTGCCCCAAGCTGGCTAAGCTGGTGGGCTGCCTGCTAAGGGGAACGCCATTTTGACTTCTGGACACGGCACACCACACACTCTCCCACCTGGTGTCCCCACACCTCCGGGCCCCAGCACGCAGGTGATGTTACCTCACCTCAGAGGGACTCAGGGGTAAGCTTTTGCCAGGAGTTATGTCCTGGCTCCGGGCAGGGCTCAAACTAGAACCTAGGCACCTCGATCTCTACTCCAGCCGGAGCCCCCCCAAATGTCACTGTGCACGCCATGTGACCTGCGGCTGAAGACTAAGCCACGCCACTGTGAAATTCCACCTCTGAAACAGTCTCAGCACAAGAGAGGGTGATGCTGTGTGTGGACACGGCTCCTCTCCCTGCCCCCCACCGCAGCCTCATCTGACCTCAGGCATCACTCCCAGGGCCACCTGATGCATCAGGGCCACGGGACCCTGAGGGGTCGACATGATAGGTGAGAGCCAGGGGAAGTGAAGGGAGCCTCAGGAGATGTTACCCCACAGGGCCACCACCTCCACCTGCCAGACTGCAGTGGCACCCCGGAGGGGGCGTTTGGTGATCTTGGCCCAGGCTCAGGAAAGGGGAGCCAACTTACAAGATGACCCTTTCATGAAGGTAACTAAATAGTACTTGGCTACTTTTTCTGCCAAGCTGGAAATGCTCTCTGGGTTTGAAGGTTGAGCAAATATATAGAGGAAAATAGAGACAGGCTTCTTGACATTTTTGGTTCTGGTCCCTGAAATACCCTTGGGAATCTAAACGTCCCAAGGAAATACAAAGACTTGGCCACATCAAGCAAAGCTTTCAGGTCATAATGTATGGTTATAAAATCCTTCATCATTCATATTTATTGGCTACCCCTCAATTGAATCTTGACCAAAGTTCTTTCAGACTTGCCCTTTCCCGGTTTTCATTACACCATCTCTCTGAATCTCCAGGTGAGACCACTTCTGGTTCACGGTCTTCCCCATAGCCTGCTCTGAGGGTGGTCCCAAGGACCGACCCAGACACAGCCCCTCCTAACCAGGCCACAAATGCCGGTCACCAAGCGCTAGACCACGAAACGAGCCCCCTGGCCCTGCCTGCCTGCACTGGGCAGGAGGTGCACAAACCCCCATGTGGTCTCTGGGAAAGGAACTCTAGGAAAAGGCCGGGCCACTGGCTGGGTCCACTGGAGGGCTCCTGGTTCTTAGGCAGTTCAGAGGGCAGGGGCACACGGCACAGAAAGATGAGGTGAAGGTCCAGAGGGCACAGTGGGGAGGAGCCACAAGGAGAAGCAAATGGGCAGGGTTGGGAGGGAGTCAAGGCAGAGACAGAGCCATATGGTCCAGGAGTGACCAGCGGCCCGTGTGCGACCGAGGCCTGGTGTGGCCTCCAGGAGCAGCTTCCCATGAAGGCTTTTCCTCCCCACCACGTGAGCCATCTGTGCCCTGTGGATGAAACCCCCAAGCCCTCTCAGCATCAGCGGTGGGAGGAAGCAGGAGGCGCGGGGAATAGCATGTGCTGCAGGGAGGGTCAAAACATAGCAACCCCACCACTCTCACTTGACCTCTCCGAACCTCTGTTTTCTTGTTTGTAGAGTGGGGACACACCACCCCCTTAATGCTCAGGCTCGCCTACAGGGCCCGAGTCCTGGTGGCCCCACGAGGAGTGGCTCAGGGACCGAGGGAGGGGTGCTCACTCCAGGGTCAGCCCCTCTGGCTCACACACACACCCCTTCCGCCCGGGGCGAGGCTCCTTACAGGGGGATGATCCTCATGGGAAGGTGGAAACGCAGGCGGTACTGGCTTGTTCTCATCCTCTCCTTTCTCTGGAACTCCCGCATCATGTAATCCACGTACTTCGGCTGCCTCGGGAAGAAACGCCAGGCAGGACAGCGTTGGCCAAGCCGGCAGAGCGCTGGGCTGTGGGAACCCACGCCTGGCTTCCAGGTCCTCCCCCATCTTTCCCAGCCCCTTCCAAAGGGCTCTCTGGTTGCTGCTTCCTGGGGCCGGCCCAGGGCAGTAGCCAAGCCCCTGAGCTTCTGGGATCTGGGATGTGGGAAGGGCCTATCGGCAAGCCCCCAGCAGCACCTCCCTCCTTCGTGCATTTCTGTAACGCTAAGTACATCTCTGCATCACCACCACATCCAGCATCTTGTTTGGATCTCTTTATCCACCCCCACTTATGGACAATAAGACAGAGGCCTATAACAGTAGAGAGTTGTTCCCGCTTGTATAACAAATTAACAGCAGGGGAGACCCAGAGGTCAGGCCAGAGGGCAACTCTAGAATCTACGGATGCCTCTTGAAGGCCAAAACAGGCCACCACGTGAACCTACAAAGATAGAGGGAGTTATTCAGATCACTGCGTAGAGAGCAGAGCATTCTGGAAACATGCTTATAGTAGAATATCAAGAGAAATGAAAGAAAAAACAAAGAAGAATGAATGCCTAAGCTGAGGGGAGGAGTGACAGAGTGCTTAACACACGGGGCAAAGTCCCCAGGTCTGAAGACTACCTCAGCTGCTAACTAGGTCTGTAAGTCTGGGCAAGTTTCTTAACTTCTTCATGGCTCAGTTTCCCAATCTGTAAAATGAAGGTAAATAACAACACCTACTTTGTAGGATTCCTGTGAAGTTTAGCTAAAACGATACATAAAGTGCTTAGAACACAGTGCCTGGTGTAAAGGCTAGTTATCGTTGTTGGCATTGCTATGTCAATACATCAGACTATTTTTTGTACTTTTCTGTATCCTCCTGTATTCTGTATTCTTAAGTGGTATGCCTGCTCATTGTAGAACATACAGGAAATATAATCTGCTCTAAAACCCTGGCATTTTTGGATTGAACAGCCACAGGTCTGTCTGTTGGCTGAGTGACCAGCAAGGGCCATAAGAGGATTGTGGCACCTGCTGGGACTGAACAGGAGGCCTGGGGTGCAGGGGATCCAGCTGGCAGGTGGGCGGTGCCCTTCCTGCCTACTGCTGCGCGCTGGGAGGTCTCCTGTGAAGGTCAATGACGTGTGTCATGCACTCTCCCATCCCCCAGGAGAAGAATGAGTTGCAATGAGTCCACTCCCTGAAGTCTCAGGAGGGTTCCCTCTACCCAGCAAGCACCCCAGAACTTCCACAGGAAGCTTGCTGATGCCTTGGCCACCTCCCCATCTTCAACCCTCCATGCGCCCTACAATCAGCCACGCCTGGACCCCGAAGCCTCCCTGCGGCTTCCAGAGGCAGCAGGGGCACCCTCCTCACCCAGGTGATGGAGCCATTACAGTCTGTGTCCACCTTGAGAAACAGCGCCTCTAGCATCTCATCTGATATGTTGCTCAGAATCTTCTTCATGGCCTTCATGAAAGCCTTCATGTCCAGGGCTTCAAAAGAGAAGAAAGAACATCCTCCACGTCATGGGAAGTCATGTCAGCAGCCACGGTGTTCTTGGGTGTCTGGGCGCTGAGGGAGGGCACCCAGAGAACCGCGTTGGCTGGGTGGTCCCTTGAGTCTCATCTGTCTGTTCGGCATTCAGCCAGCCCACAGACACTTGCTGCACGCCTTTCACGTGCAGAGCACTGTGGGGCCCCACAGCACTGCTGGGTGAGGGGATACTGAGAAAGATCAGACCCCATTTCGGGACAAATAAGATAGGCATTGGAGACAAAGAAAACTGATGAAAACTCACACACACAAAAAAAAAGGAAGGAAGGAAGAGAGGAAGAGAGGGAGGGAGGGAGGGAGCAGGGTGGGCTAATAATGGCAACAGAGAGACATAAATTAATTCAAATGTACAGAGAGGTAAAGTGTGTCTTTCAAAGGCAAATAAGGGGTGCTTGGGCGGTTCAGTCGGTTAAGAGTCTGCCTTCAGGGGCACCTGGGTGGCTCAGTCGTTAATCATCTGCCTTCGGCTCAGGTCATGATCCCAGGGTCGTGGGATCAAGCCCCGCATCGGGCTCCCTGCTCCGCAGGAAGCCTGCTTCTCCCGCTTCCATTCCCTCTGCTTGAGTTCCCTCTCTCGCTGTATTTCTGTCAAATAAATAAAATCTTAAAAAAAAAAAAAAAAGAGTCTGCCTTCAGTCAGGTCACAATCCCGGAGTCCTAGGATCAAGCCCCATTGGGTTCCCTGCTCGGGGGAGTCTGCTTCTCCCTCTCCCTCTGCCCACTTGGGCTCACTCTCTCGCTCTCAATCTCTCTCTCAAATAAATACAGTCTTCTAAAAAATTAAAAAATAAAGGCAATTAAGATGCCAACTTTAGCTGGAGGGAAAGTTGGGAGTGGAGAAGAGCAGAGGTAGGGATAAAATACTCTCCCCCAGCTGGGTTTGTGACCATGAGGGACTCTGTCTGCCGATGGGCCAATATCACCACCTAGATTTTTTTTTATAGTAAGTCTATAAAAAGTGCTTCTAAAGTCCCCTCCAAATATCTGGAATCCTCCCCACAGTCTGAAGGCTGTGCATTTTCTGGCCCCACTCAGACCTCACCTCCCACCGCCAGCCCCTTCATTCTCAGCTCCAACCGTAATGTCCCCCACGCTGTTTCTCACACCACCGAGCACACTCCCGCCTCAAGACCTTTGCATCTGGTCCCTTCCGCAGGGAAGTCTTCCTGGGGACACTTTGGGAGGTCCCCTACCCCCACCACCCGGCTCCACTGTCGCCTCTAGCGACCTTCCTCATCACCGCTCTAGCCCGTGAGCTCTGCGAGTGCAGGGCGAGCCTGTGCCCTCCGTCGCTGGGTCCTTGGCACATGGCTGTGGCCACGATGATACCGGGTGCTTCTCTGTGTTTATTCACATGGACCATTTAATGAGAGGGGCTCATGAGGAAACCGCGGGACACAGAGGTGAGGTCATGCGCCCAAGGTCACGGGGTGGCATCCGAGGCTGACCCCGGCAATCTGGCCCTCCCATATATGAGATGAGTGAACAAATCCCTCTCTAGAGCACTATAGGGAGCACCTGGCTCTTTGCACAGGTGTCTAAGAAGCTGTACAGATTGTTCACCAGCATGTTGTGTTAATACACTTCTTACCACCAGTTTGCAAAACACTTTTTTGAAAATAACAAGAGAACAGACACAAAGGTATTTGGGAAAGGAAACATACACTGTGGGGTCCAGGCAGGAAAGGGCAGGGCCCCTTTCCCCTCTAAAAAGCAGCTCTCACCCACCTCAAGCCAGATGGTTAATTAAAACACTCAAAAACTTACATGTGAAAATATCACTTCTTTAGGGAGAGGGTTACTGCCAGGATCAGGCAAGGGGACATTTTCTGGGGAGCAGGAAAGGTTCTATAACTTGATCTGGGGGTAGTTACATGAATGCATGCATGTGATAGATTCCTTGAGCAGGACCCTAAAACCTGTGCATTTTAGGGGAGGTCAATGATGTCTCAGTGTAAAGATGCATATTATTTTACTTCTGAATCGCACTCAGGGTGAACTCTCTAACTGCCTTTTCCTGCTCCTCTGAGCTTAGCCAGCTATACCCTTTTTTTTTTTTTTTTTTAAGAAACAGAGAGAGCAAACAGGAGTGGGAGGGGGGTGTGCAGAGGGAGAGGGGGAGAGAGACTCTTAAGGAGGCTCCACACCCAGTGCAGAGCCCAATGTGGGGCTTGATCTCACAACCCTTGACTGTGGCCCCTTCCAGCTCAGAAGACAAGAGGGGTGTTCTGACAGCTAACTCTCCCCAGCCTGGGTGGTCCTGGGCCCTTTCCTCAGGAGATAAGGTCTGCCCTCACTGCCACCCTCCTCTCTTCTGCCTGTACCCCAATAGGCACATCCCCTCTGACACCCAGCACTGGACACCCCCTCTGCCCACCGCTCCCTGATACCGCTCTTCTCGGCCACCAGAGACCTCAGATCACACCCGGTGGTGACCTTTCTTGCCTTTGGAGCCTCCTGCCTTCAAGCAGCGACCCCACTGGTGTCTCTGGTCTCCTCCAGTTTCCGCTGCCTGCCTGACTTGTCACTCGGCAGGCACATGCCTCAGCTCTTCTCATCACTGTCCTCTTGCTTTTCTGACACGCTCCTTGAGTGACCTCTCCTATTCACCCATCTCTGCATCCCAAGACAGAATGTGTCTCCCATATCTCTGACTGTTCCCAAGTGTTTCCCTGGCCCCTTCAACTCAGCATGCTTAAAATTCTGTTTATTAGGGCGCCTGGGTGGCTCAGTGGGTTAAAGCCTCTGCCTTCAGCTCAGGTCATGATCTCAGGGTCCTGGGGTCGAGCCCCGCATTGGGCTCTCCGCTCAGCGGGAAGCCTGCTTTCTCTCTCTGCCTGCCTCTCTATCTACTTGTGATCTCTCTCTCTGTCAAATAAATAAATAAATAAATAAATAAATAAATCTTTAAAAAAAAAAAAATTCTGTTTATTATCTTTATTCCACTAGATGCTGGCCCTACCAGTGTTCACCATCTCTGCTGATGGTGTCACCTCCAGCCAGGCTGAAGACCTGAGGGGGTTTTCCAGTGCCTTCCCTCCTGAAATCTCACAAGAATCTTGTGGTCCAGGGGCACCTGGGTGGCTCAGTCAGTTAAGCAGTTAAGCGTCTGCCTTTGGTTCAAATCATACCAGGGTCTTGGGATCAAGTCCCAGGTCTGGCTCCCTGCTCAGAAGGGTGCCTGCTTCTGCCTCTGCCTGCCACTCTCCCTGCTTGTGCTCTCTCTGTGTCAAATAAATAAATAAATAAATAAGATCTTAAAAAAAAAAAAAAAAAAGAATCTTGTGGTCCTAAAAGATAGGTACTATGATTCTCCCCATCTTATAGATGAGGACACTGCGGCATGGAGAGGTTCAGGGTTTGCCCAAGAACACACAAGAACACACAATGGCACCAAGAGGATTTAAAACCAGAAGCTTTCTCTTGTCTCCATTATAATGCCCACTGCCCTCTGTGGGGTGGTCACTCAAGGAGCCAGTCCCCTTCCGGCCAAGGCACTTTCTCCAGCAGCTCTAGATACGTCACTTCTGTGTCAGACCCGCTGCTGGGGCTCAGGTACACCCACATTCTCTGTGGCTGCCTCCCTCTTACCCTTGCCCCAGCACAGCAACACCCCGGCACCTCGTCTCTGTCATTCTTGGCCCTCCTCACCTTCTTCCGGGAAACTCCCACTTCACCTTTCTCTTTCTTAGCTAAGACGTAGGATTTTGGACAGTTTACCTCTATTTTTTCATATACTTACGAGCATGCTTTAAATTAATGCAATATTTAAAATCTTTAAGAAGAAAATGTTTCCAGGGCACCCAGGTGGCTCAGTCGGTCAAGCGTCTATCTATGGCTCGGGTCATGATCCCAGGGTTCTAGGATCGAATCCCACATTGGGCTCCCTGCTCAGCGGGAGGTCTGCTTCTCCTTCTGCCTGCTGCTCTCCCTGATGGTGCTCTCTCTCTGATAAATCAATCAATCTTAAAAAAAACAAAAACAAAAACACAGGCACCTGGGTGGCTCAGTGGTTGAGCATCTGCCTTTGGCTCAGGTCATGATCCCAGGGTCCTAGGATCGAGTCCCGCATCGGGCTCCCTGCTCCGCTTCTCCCTCTCCCGCTCCTCCTGCTTGTGTTCCCTCTCTCACTATGTTTCTCTCTGTCAAATAAATAGATAAAATCTTAAAAAAAAAAAAAACAACAACAACAACAACAAAAAGAACCACAGACCTGGGGGTACCTGGATGGCATGGTTGGTTGAGCTTCCAACTCTTGGTTTCAGCTCAGTTAGTGATCTCAGGGTCAGGAGATCGAGCCCCGTGTCCAACTCTGTGCTCGGCGCAGAGTCTGCTTAGGGCTCTCCCTCCCCATCGGCCCCTGCCCCCTGCACTCTCTCTAATTAATTAATTGATTGATTAATTAAATCTTAAAGAAAAAAAGAACCAGAGACCCTGAGGGCACCTGACCGGCTCAGCCGATGGAGCATGCTTGATTTTAGGGTTGTAGGAGCCCCACGGCTGGGTGTGGAGATCACTTAAAAATAAAAATCTTTAAAAAAAACAAAGAACCCTGAATGTTCCTAAAAGACCTCCAATCAACAAATAAAACAACTAAGGCCCTGAAAGGGAACTTGTAGAGTTGCCAGGAGAACCCTGGCATCATCTCCCCTTTTCCCTGTGAGACAGGTGCTGGTGGTCAGGTCAGGGTTCCCAAGAAATGCTATGGAGCCCAGATTCATCACTGATGGATCAATGGATTGATTGATTTTAGACAGTGAAAGAGAAAGAGCACAAGCAAGAGGAACAGATGGAGAGGGAGAATCTCAAGTGGACGTCAGGCTGAGCTGGGAGCCTGATGCAGGGCTCGATCCCATGACCTGAGCCGAAATCAAGAGCTGCATGTTTAACCAGCTCCACTACCCAAGCGCCCCCACGATCCACCTCTTTAAAAGACTTTCGAGGGGCGCCTGGGTGGTTCAGTCGTTAAGCGTCTGCCTTCGGCCCAGGTCATGATCCCAGGGTCCTGGGATCGAGCCCTGCATCGGGCTCCTTGCTCCGCAGGAAGCCTGCTTCTCCCGCTGCCATTCCCTCTGCTTGTGTTCCCTCTCTCGCTGTGTTTCTCTCTGTCAAATAAATAAAATCTTTAAAAAAAAAAAAAAAAGACTTTTGAAAGAGAAAAATGATCCTATTTTCTTTTACCCTGTATCAACAAAAGGTGATTTTTCCTTTCCTCCATTTAAAACCTGGACAGTTTTTGCTGCTGTTGTTGTTTTAAAGAGGAAACTCTTTTTACATCCATATGAAAAGATTTCAAGATGTATTAGGTAAAAAGCAAAAAGGGGAACTTGATAAGAGTTATTTTTCTTAAAAGCAGGAGTAGACAGGTGTGGGGATCCTTTCCTGATGTCTGTGGATATCAAATCAGCACGGAGTACACTTCAAATATGCTACGAATGTATTTGTCAGTTACAGCTCAATAAAGCTGAAGGAAAGGAAGTGAGGTACTGAACAGCGTGGATGACAGGCTGCCACCGCATCCAAAAGGGGGACGTGACCATGTCATCTCAGCTTCTCCAGGTCACAGGAGGCTGAAAGCAGTCACTGCCTGAAGGAGTAGAACTGGGCGACTCGGGTCTGGGCCAAAGGAGACTTTTTCTCTGTATGCCAAAAAGGTATCACGGGCAAAGTACCTCTTGACTTTTGAACTGCCTGAATACACTGCCTACTCCAAACAAACACAAACATGATAAAAACCGTGGGCAAGGGGCCAGGAGCTATGACCCCAGAGCTGGCACTAAGAGTCTAGTGGACATAAACAAAGAGGTCTTTAAGTATTCCTATTACTTGCCTTTATGTGTATCACCCCCAGGAGAAAAATTAAGCTCTAAAGACAGAAAAAGTTTGATGCGCAAAGGCTGTTCTTTAAACTCAATGAAACCTAAATATCCAACTATGGGGGAATGGCTTGTTCCACCAACAGAACACTTGCATTCATGAGTAACGATGGTTTGGAAGACTATGCCCGATATGGAAAAGCCCTTAAGGTGTTATACATCAAGAGGAAATGAAGGGTGTGAAGTCACATATGAAGTGCAAGTATGGACACGTGAACACACACATGGCTATCTGTAGCCCAGGATGCCTGCCTCCCGGGGTTCATGCCCTCCCACAATCCCCTCCACGTGAGTGGAGCAGAACCCATGACTCACTTCTAACAGAGAGAATATGGCAGAGGTGACAGGAAGTATGGGGTGATGTGGACATAACTGCATGTGGATAAGACTGTAGCACACATCGTGCTGGAGTGGCAATCTCCCCGGCTACCCTGAGCCTTGAAATCCACCGTTTTGGGGAGTCCCACGTGGCCAGGAACCGTGGGAAGCTGTAGGAGCTGAAAGCAGTCACTGGCCAACAGCCAGGGGGAAACAGAAGCCTTCAATCCTGCAGCGGCAAGGAACTGAATCCCACCAACGACCCTGAGTGGACTTGGAAGTGGGCTCTTCCCCCAGCAAGCCTCAGGTGATACCGCAGCCCCAGCCTAGCGAGACGCTAAGCCAGCTAAGCCATGCCCAACGCCGGGCCCACCAAAACTGTGAGACAATGAATGTGTGGTTTCAGCCACTTAGTGTGCGAGAATGTTGTCACACCAAACGCATGACACTGTTTGGAAGAAAATATCTCGAAATGTTGACTGGATGCTTGGATTAGGGGTATTGTTTTTCTAGATATGAAATAGCCTCCGATACACTTACAAGATTTACTTAATGACAGAAAGTTTTCAAAGTTTATGGGGCGCCTGGGTGGCTCAGTGGGTTAAAGCCTCTGCCTTCGGCTCAGGTCGAGCTGTTCAGCGGGGAGCCTGCTTCCCCCTCTCCATCTGCCTGTCTCTCTGCCTACTTGTGATCTCTCTCTGTTAAATGAATGAATGAATGAATGAATGAATGAATGAATGAATGAATGAAATAGAAAGAAAGAAAGAAAGAAAGAAAGAAAGAAAGAAAGAAAGAAAGAAAGAAAGAAAGAAAGAAAGAAAGAAAGAAAGTTAGTTTTCAAAGTTTGAAGATGAAAAACTGCTTGTCACATCTGAACCCTGCACACAGCCGGATGGCTCCCACCCTGTGCAGAAACCGGAAATGCAGCCGAAAGGTGGCTTTACCTCCCATTGAGTCAGCACCATCCTCAAACATTTTCTCCACCTTGGCCATGTATAGAGGGGTAAACAGTTGAGACTCATGCTGGCTAAGGGTGACGGGTGATGCTGGGGAGCTAAGAACCTCCTCGCTCTTCAAGAATCCACCTGGGGTGGGTGCCTAAAACAAAGAAGACTGTAAGAACCTGGCAGTGAGAAGGTTGATTTCCTGAGCTGAACATTTCTAAGCACATCTTACTGAAATAAAGCGGACAGGGTATGTAGGGTTACAGTGAGGCAAACGAATAAACCTTAACCCAGACCTAGGGAGACCAAGAAAGATCTAGACCGTCTCTCCTGACTTTGGGGAGTTCACGGCTGTTCCCCTTTTCTGGATGCCATGACTGAGGCTCAGCCAGGTTGGCGGACACAGACCGGGACTCCAATTTATAAGGAGCTTCCATTCAGTAACTATATTGTTTCAATCTTCAGTGATCAGAATTCAAGACCCCAAGGAATCCAGCTCTGTGTTCCCCAGCCAATCTGATTTGGTCCTGAACCTCCCAGACCCCTGCCTGGGTCAGGGACAGATCAGACGATCACACACACCAAAGCTCCCACACCCGACAGGGGCTTTCCGCTTCCTCCTCCCAGGGTCTCCCCACGCCCACACATAGCCTATCCAGCCCTCAACAATGAATGCCTCCTCTCCGTAGCCCCTACACACACTTAGCACAATGCTTCAGGTTACGAAAGGCTCAGGTCATCAAAGGCTGCTTCCCCCAAAGGATGCCAGGAGTGGACCATGGGATAACTACTGAGTGTTTTTTGCTCACTGAAATGCACTACACTGGATCTTGGGCATTCAAGACTTTGGTTCAAAAAGCCAAAAGACAAGGTGGAAGTGGTGGCTCATTCTCCTTACCACAGCCCCACCAAACAAGCAAACGTCACATCCTCCTGTGAACTTTTGTTCATTCCCTCATGGTCTATATATATTTGTTGAGTGCCAGGCACTGTGGGCACGTGAGTGAGCACGGTGACGGCCTGCCTTCCTGGAGACCAATGGATGAGCTAGCTAATATTCCCACAGCCACACCGGCCCCGGATTAGACCTCTCAGCACCATCTTTGACTCTTCTCTTCTCCTCCTATGTATTCTTACTGTGATCCTTCTCCTACGCCTAACCCCTGCTCCCTCGCATCTCTGGACCACCCCAAACACTGGCCTTGTATTGGGACAAGTACAAGGGTGTCCCCTCACTGGGACCAGAGTTTTGGCCTTCCTTTCCCATCCACCTCCCCACATTAGGGTCAATCACCTTTCTGGAAGACAAATCTGCTGTTAACTTTACCCCAGCTCTGACATTTTCCAGGCTACTTATCACCACCACCAACAACCCCCCCACTCCTGAGTGTGACATTCAAAGCCCTTTGCACTGTAGCCCGGACCTGACTTTCTAGTTTCAATGCACACACTGTGGTCCAGTCACACCAACGGCTCTCCGCCATCCCCAAACACAGCAAGCATTCCACTTCCACACACGTTCCCTCTATGCAGTGCAGACCATCTCCCCTGGACGCGAACTCCTACCCACTCTTCAAAGCCTGGCTCAAATGACACCTCCTCCAAGGAGATTTTCCATGACTTTCAAGTGACAGTCATCCCTGCCAACCCCATGCTCCCAGACTCTTTGTTCCTATCTGCCACACATGCACGATACTGCACACATCTGTCTGTATGTGTGGACAGCAAGGCATGATGGGAAACACACAGCTGTAGAGTCCCAGAGCTCTGGGTTAGAATTCTGTCCGGCTCCCTACTTCCAAGCTAATTTACCTTGGTCATATCCCACACGTTTCTCAACTGCAAAAGAGAGACCCTTGGTATCCACACTGCAGGGCTGTGGTAGTACCTACACGGCCCCCCGGACACACTGGCAGGCTCAGCAGACTGTAGTTACACAATAAACGATAGTTCCTGTGTTACTCCTGTCTCCTAGTGAGCTCTCTGAAGGCAAGGGCATATTTAGTTTATCTTAATCTTCATTTAACTTATACTAAGGATATCTCTAGTCCCCAGCCCCAAGCATACAATAGACACTAAATACTTACCTTAGGCTTGAGGGTAATTCATACAGCCTATCCCACCACTGCCGCAACTTGGTGGGACAAAATTAAGGAGGGTCCCTGTACGACTGCAAATTGGTAGCCCCAGATTTGCTGCATTGGGCCAATATGGTGCTTTAAAAGGGAAAACCAGCCTGCTGCCGTGCACAGGTAACTTACCGACATGGCCTTGTGAAGACCTGGGTTTGCCGCCCTGGTGCAGAGACTGGTAACTGATGGACTTCTGAGCTGTGAGCGACATCTGGGCGGCTCTGGAACACCCCTCCCCTTTACCAACCTCTAATGGTTTTCTTACCTTTTGAGACTGAGGGCTCTCTCCTAAGTCCTCGAAAGACGCTGTTCTTGACCTAGAATAGGGAATCATGGTCACTTTACTCTAACTTTCTAAGACCGTTTGGGAGGCTGACCTAGCCTAGGTCACAAGAGGCTGGAAGAGAAGTCAGGGTGGGGGGTGGAGAGGGGCTGCCCTGCACCCACAGACATCCCGGCACACATTTGATGAGCATCCCTTCTCCCCTAGGAGCTCCTCTCCAGCAGGAAGCTTCTCCGGAGCCTATTCCTGCTTCTTTCCCCTGATGGGAAGGAGCTGTCCTACTGAAGTGCTGGGGCTTCTCAAGTGAACGCCAGAGGCTTCCTAAAGCAGCCCTCACTTTCTGTAGAATGAGAAGGGGCTTAAGAAGCCATGCAGTGAGGAGACCAACTATATCTCATGTACTGGGAAAATAAGGTCCAGGGGCAGGTACATGCCCAAGGGTCAAACACACGGTCTGGAGGCGGGGAAGGATGGCCTTACTTTCTACTCGTCCCCCTCCCCCTGCCCTCTAGTGCACCAAGACACAGGACTTCTTTGGAAGGAGGACAGAATTCTCCTCACTGCAACATGGGATCATGTGAGAGTGTGGGAGAGGTCCGGTCCACAGAATTCTACTCTGAGAATAGAAAGGAAACATTTCTACTAGGTCAGTGGCTTCTCCATTAAGATGGAAGACAGCACTTTATTAGGATTATTGGGAGTGTCAGTCTGCCTCACCAGCAAGAATCCAAAGAGTTTTTTAGGAGGGCAGGGGAATGGCCAGGAGTCAAGCCGCAGATAGGCTCAGGGGACAGAGCTAATGAGCCAGCCTGGCTTGACAAAGGGCTCCTGGGGGTGCAGGGAGCGGGGGGGAATAGTAGGAGAGGAGAGGAAAGAAAAATGGAAGCAGAATGTAGAAGCTCCAGTATTTTGCCAGGGAGTCTGAGCAGGATGAAGGGCAATTATGGAAACTCATCAGCGTTTAAGTGGAGGGAAGATTGAAGACTGGCCAACAGTTCCCAACCTAAATTGTCTTGGCGGCAGCTCAGATGTAAAAACCAAGGGAGAGAAAAGAGCCAAAGGAAAGGAGATTTAGAAGCCAAGAACCAGGGTAACTGAGAGAAATGCCAGGAACGTTTCCAGGAAAGGCAGCAAGGAGGGAAATGGCTTCAAACATGTGATGCTGGGCTGTCCACTTAGAAATGAGAGACAAATACATAGAAATATGACGCCCGTAACTGAAGACTGGCTACATTTCAGGGATAGAAAAAGGAGGGAGACACACAAAAGACAAGAGGAAGGGAGCCTCAGAATAAACCAAGAGAGTAAGAAAAAGACAAGGCCATGAACACAGCCATTAAAGGTCACTGAGGAAAAAAGCTGCAGGAGTGGATTAATAGGTCCATTTCGGTTAAGAATATCACGTATGGGGCGCCTGGGTGGCTCAGTGGGTTAAAGCCTCTGCCTTCGGCTCAGGACATGATCTCAGGGTCCTAGGATCAAGCCCCGCATCGGGCTCTCTGCTCCACAGGGAGCCTGCTTCCCCCTCTCTCTCTGCCTGCCTCTCTGCCTACTTGTGATCTGTCAAATAAACTAATAAAACCTTAAAAAAAAAAAAAAGAATATCATGTATGGGGGCACCTGGGTGGCTCAGTCGGTTGAGCGTCCACCTTTGGCTCAGATCATGATCCCCGGGTCTGGGGGTCGAGCCCCGTGTTGGGCTCTGTTCAGTGGGGAGCCTACTTCTCTACCTGCCACTCCCCCTGCTTGTGCTGTCAGGTAAATAGATGAAATCTATTTAAAGAAAAAGAGAAAGAATGTATGTATATGTTGGCACATGCATAGAAACAGAGCCAAGAAAAATATACTCCAAATTTAATGGTGGTTATCTCTGCCAGGTGATATTATGGAGAATGTCTATAGTCTAAATCATACATTTCTCCACTTTTTTTAAATCTTTTTTTTAAGATTTTATTTACTTATTTGACAGAGAGGTCACAAGTAGGCAGAGAGGCAGGCAGAGAGAGAGGGGGAAGCAGGCTCCCCACTGAGCAGAGAGCCCGATGTGGGGCTCGATCCCAGGACCCTGAGATCATGACCTGAGCCGAAGGCAGAGGCTTTAACCCCCTGAGCCACCCAGGTGCCCCTTTAAGATTTCTTTTGGTGGAGCAGGTCAAGTGGTGGGTATCAATCTACATCACTATCTGTGAAAGACCACTGGCTGGGAGTGGTCACTACAGCATCATTCACAGGGGGAATAACTAAGGCAAATGGCTATGGAAGAGAAGCAGCTGGGTGAATGGACACACCTGCCCCCAGAACACCCCCACAGCCCTCAAAAGAACGAATGTGGCCTTCAGCGGGTGACCAGCAGGGATTTCCATAAGATGCAAAAAAGAATGCACAGTATGATGCCAGTTTTTATACAAGAATGACAAATAGGTATGTATGTACACATATGACATGTGTGTACATACGTACACGTACACACATTTGTAAACAAGACTATTATGGGGCCAAGAACAAGAGAACAAATATAGGTCCACAGAGAGAATCGTTTAAAGTACTTAGAAATCAAGTTAAGATACTATGAAATAAAACACATTCTATTCTCCTATCTTGACAACTACTTTCCATTAACAACGTGGAAAACCAGGTTCAAATTTACCATTTTTGAACTCCTGTGCTAAGTGCCAGCCTCCAGGTCCTCTGCCTGCCCACCACACCCCACCCGTCCTGGTTAAGGGGCTTGTGGATGGGGGCAGGTGGGCAGGCACCTCAGCCCACTGCAGGCCGCACCTCACCTTCACTGCTCCCCCGCCACCTCAAACCTAGGGGGCTGCCCTCAAAAATGATGCACTGGGCAACAGGCCCACAAAGAGTCAGATTCAAAGCACTTTGGGCAGTGGACTCCAGTATCTAGAGCTGTGGGGATTGGGGGAGGGGGCCTCTAAGGGCCATTAGTAGGACCACTGGTGAAATTTGAACATGGGCTCTATATTCTTAGATAATAATCAAATTAATATGTTTCCTGCTTTTTGACTACTGTACTGTGGTTATAAGAGAGAATGTCCTTGGGGCATCTGCAGGGCTCAGTCCGTTAAGTGTCTGCCTCTGGCTCAGATCACATTCCAGGGTCCTGGGATCAGGCCCCGCACTGGGCTCCCTGCTCGGTGGGGAGTCTGCTTCTCCCTCTCCCTCTGCTCCTCCGCTCCACTTGTGCTCTCTCAAATAAATAAAATCTTTAAAATAAAAAGTCTTTGTTCTTAGGAAATACACATGAGTGTTTAAGGCCAAAAAGGGACAATATAATTTATCCTCAAATATTCAACAAACAAACATAATGATAAAGCAAAATTTTCACAATTAGTCAATCTGGACAAATGGGAGTTCCTTATACCAATCTTACAACTATTTAAATATTTGTTTCGAATTACTAAAATTTTCATGAGTGATGTGTCTCACCAAAACACACCTCTCTGTGTATGTTCATGGACCAAAACAAGTGGAAAAATATTGGTTGAGGGCAAGAGACACCCAAAAGAAAAGGTAAGAGTAAGAAGCAGAGAGAACTAGTCCTCTACTAGTGAAGGAAAAACAACTGAGATGTCTAGGGGCGCCTGGATGGCTCAGATGGTTAAGTGTCTGGCTTCGGCTCAGGTCATGATCCCGGGGTCCTGGGATCAAGCCCTGCTTTTGGCTCCCTGCTCAGTGAGGAGCCTGCTTCTCCCTCTCCCACTCCTCCTGCTTGTGCTCTCTTGGGTCTCTCATGAATTAAATCTTAAAAGAAAAGGGGCGCCTGGGTGGCTCAGTGGGTTGAAGCCTCTGCCTTTCAGCTCAGGTCATGATCTCAGGGTCCTGGGATTGAGCCCCGCATAGGGCTCTCTGCTCAGTAGGGAGCCTGCTTCCCCTTCACTATCTGCCTACTTGTGATCTCTGTGTGTCAAATAAATAAATTAAAAAAAAAAAAAGTGGATCTTAAAAGAAAAATTAAACATCTATCTAGAATCAGAGAACACATTCAGATCAGGAGAAACCATCCCCATTGGCCTCTATCTCCTCCCTCACACTTCCCTATCCTGGGGGTTGAGGCGGAGTGGGCACACCACAAACCTGGAAACGGGAGAGAGGGTGGAAGGGCTACTAGGGAAGCATGCTAGGATGGAAAGAGAACCTCTGGTTTGTGGAATCAGTGTGTAAGAATTCATAGCGGCAGATGACTTAAGGCCAAAGGTAGTTACGACGGTCCTGGAAACAGCTGAGATGCCCTCCTGTTCGGCCTCTGGTTGCAGGCCAATGCACCTTGGTGCCCACGTATCTGATCTTTGGGAGATAACTTTAACCCCAAACCCTACTCACCCTGAACCAACGTGTTCTCCCCAGGTAACCTTGCTGGCTACGTGTGACAGAGGTACATTGGTTTTTGACTTCCATCTCAACTGAGACATCTTGGTGCTGTCCCTAGGTCCCAAAGAGCTCCTCTATGAAGTCACGGCGGAACCCCAAAGGCTTCCGCCAGACCGCAGTCAGCTGGCCACATTTAGAACCAGGAAAACGAGATGTCTACATGTGCAGAACACAAAATGGAACATCGAAACCCATCCCACAAACCATACCACACAGCCATCTTTCATCCATTGTGAGACATTCTCTTTATTGACAAAGTTGAACTTCCAGCAATGACAGGAACTACAGGCACACTCAGGACCGTAGGAGTACAACATGGCCCGTAGGGTGTATGCAGCATGGCGCCCACCTCTCGCAGAAACTGGAAAATGCCAGGGGGCCTTATAATAAAGCAGGATTCGCCAGAAGCAGAAGGCCAACTGGTCCCCACCATTGGGACATGGAAGGCACAGCAGCTCTCTACACTGTCCCCTGCGTGAGCTCTAATTCTGTGAAAAGAGTAAGGCTACAAGAGCACTGTGGATGGGAGTCCTTCAATCTAACCTCAGAGAGGCCCCAGGCTAGATGCAGCACTGTTCAACCTTGGTCCATGGCACAACACAAGGGAGTGACTTGGTCAAAGGTAAATCTGTTGGAAGGATTTCAACCAGGGATGTGGATTCCAGGTTTAAAGATACCCAGGTTAAATCATATTTCATGACATAGTTGTTACCAAAATGTTAATTTACCACCAAACAAGACCTTCTGCCCAGATCTATACCACAAAGACAACACCAACAAACAAAAAAAGTCTGCTCCCACTTCACACTGTAGGACATTAAAAGTAGAGTGGTTCAATAAAATGTCATAAAAGATATAAGCACTTAAATCAGTTTTATTAAACTAGGTATTAATACTAGAAGGATTTGATGAAAAAAAGAAAAGGCTAATGGCTCCACATTTGACTGTTTCCCACTCTTTCTTTCATTTTCCAGGCCAATGTTACTATTTCTATATACAAAAGTTCCTGCACTTGTCAATTTTTTGATATAAGCCTAAAATAATGCTAAATTCTGTCATAATAAATATATTTCTCCTTCCCTGGGAAGAAATATGAGAAAAAGGGGAAATATTAAAATGAATTCCACTCTTTAGGTAAATAAAGTTCAGAGAACTCCCACCTAAAAAGAGTGAAAATATGACCATCAATAACGCAATGCAATGCAAAACAATGCAAAACAAAACTCAAAAAACTTAGAAGTGGGAGGGAAGATGTTCAAAAGTAAAATCTCCTAAGGGTGCCTGGGTGGCTCAGTCAGTTAAGTATCTGCCTTGGTCTCAAGTCATCATCTCAGGGTCCTAGGATCCAGCCCCAAGTCAGACTCCCTGCTGAACCTGATTCTCCCTCTCCTTCTGCCCCTCTCCCCACCCCCACTCATGCTCTCTCCATCTCAAATAAATAAAATCTCTAAAAAAAAATTTTTTAAGAATTTAAATAAGTAAAATCTCCTAGATCAAACTCTGCACAAAAATAATTCTGGAAGGGCATCTGGGTGGCTCAGTGGGTTGAAGCCTCTGCCTTCGGCTCAGGTCATGATCTCAGGGTCCTGGGATCGAGCCCCACATCGGGCTCTCTGCTCAGCACGGAGCCTGCTTCCCCCTCTCCCTCTGCCTGCCTCTCTGCCTACTTGTGATCTCTTTCTGTCAAATAAATAATATCTTCAAAAATAAATAATTCTGGAAAAAAGCTCACAGTCCCACCTGACACAAGTTCGGGCATCCCCTGCCAAGCCCAAGGAGCTCTGTCCCTAACAGCAGAAATGTCAGGGCTGCTGCCAGGAGCCAGGGCTGCACTGACAGATCAAGAAACTGTTCCAGGATGGCATCTCCACTCCACTCAGCAGCAACGTCAACAGTGTCCTCTCCAACTCTACCACTGTAGGTTTTAAAACATTAAAACTTGTATCCTAATTATATGTGTCAATTATTCTTCAATAAAATTAAAAAAAAAACATGGGGTGCCTGGGTGGCTCAGTGGGTTAAAGCCTGCCTTCACCTCAGGTCACAGTCTCAGGGTCCTGGGATCGAGCCCCGCATCAGGCTCTTGGCTCAGCAGGGAGCCTGCTTCCCCCCCTCTCTCTGCCTGCCTCTCTGCCTACTTGTGATCTCTCTCCTGTCAAATAAAAAAAAAAGAATTTAAAATTTTAAAAAAACCAAAACTTGTATCCTTCTCAGTTTTATATAATTTGCCAACATCTTCAGATGCAACTTGCCGGCCAAGAAAAGAGGCATTTCCTTTTCAAACATGAATAAAGATGAGAGAAGTCAGTGACTGCTGGAACTAGAGAGGATCCTGAAGATTAATATCAAGATCACACCTTTAGTTGAGGTCAACTATTCCACCCACTCACATGACATTTAAAACAACGCTCTTCCCAGGGCGCTCGGGTGGCTCAGTCAGTTAGCATCTGACTATTGGTTTCAGCTCAGGACATGATCTCATGGGCTGCGGGACAGAGCCCCGACATTGAGCCCCGACGTTGAGCCCCATGCTCAGCAGGGAGTCTGCTTGGGATTCTCTCCCTCTGCGCCCCCCACCCCACACTCTCTAAAATAAATCTTTAATGCAGGTCCAAATGCCAAAGATTTCAAAATACCATGATTCAAGAAAAAAACACAGATTTTCAATGTAGTTCAGTAACTACTTACCCACCTCCCCCCCCCCAAAATCTCTTCTTAAAGACTAGGGGGGAAAATATTAAATCACAGAATTAGAAATGCTTAGGAAACTTTTTAAAATTATTTTTATTTCATTCAACATTGAATTATTTCTTCTCTCAGCCTTTAAAATTAATAGGGAGGGTGGTGCACACAGAGGCAAGCTGGGATAGCCTACAGCTACCTGTAAAAAACACAAATAGTTTATTCCATTCAACAATGCAGGATTTAAATTTTAAACTAAAAACTGCAGTGATATATAATTATACATTTAACTCTCGCATCATTTTATAGAAAAACATATAAAAAAAAAAAAAAAAAAAAAAGATGGTACTGGGTAAGTACCCAGTACTGGTAAAGATGGTACCAAACCTCTGGAATGCTAATTTTAGTATATGTGCTGCCGAAGCGAGCACAAACCTCTGGAATGCTAAAATCCAGATGACCATGAGGTACGACAGACCTTAAAATCACTGGAACTACTTCAAAATATATCAACACGGCCCCATTATGAGAACTATGAATACAAATGTAATAAAACTACTGGTGAGCAAGCCAGGGAGGAAAGGAACCTGCAGGGCACTCAAGCCTGACTAGGATAAGCCACAACAGACCCCAGCACAGCACATCTACAGTCTTGTACTACATGGCGATTCGGGGATGGGTATAGGGCAGGCCCCCTTCCCCACGGATTCACTGTCTGCACTCTTGAACACCCGCAGCCCACTGCAGCCCAGAAGCAGATCCTCCTCCTCCTCCTGACCGCAGCGTCGAAGATCAACAGCCTAATTCTACATCAGAGCGCCTACATCACTCACCTGACTTGGCCTCTACAAGCAGGCGTAGCATCACCTCACATCATCACAAGGGGGGAGGATGGGATGCTAACATCCTCGGAGAGACCACATTCACTGAACTTTTGTTACAGTACACTATTCCACTTGTTCTATTATTAGCTATTGCTAATCTCTTACTCTGGTTAATTTACAAATTGTTTTATCATAAATACATATGTATAGAGGAAAATGTAGTATATGAAGGGATCAGTACTAGCTGCAGTTTCAGGCATCCCCTGGGGGTCTTGGAAATGTACCCCCTGCAGATAAGGTGGGACTGCTGTTTTAGCAAAGCTCTTCCTGCAGCCTGCAGCCAAACTCGTATTGAACCATTCGTTACTTCTGTCAAAGCTGCTTCTTTTAGAGTCAAATTTTCTTTTTTTTAATGTAGGCTCCATGCCCCATGTGCAGCTCATGCAGTTTGAACTCACAACTCTGAGATCAAAACCTGAACTGAGGGGCACCTGAGTGGCCCAGTCGGTTAGGTGACCCTTTTTTTTTAAGATTTATTCACTTATTTGACACACAGAGGGAGAAAGAGAGCGCGTGCGTAAGTAGGGGGAGCAACAGGCAGAGGAAGAGGGAGAAGGAGATTCCCTGCTGAGGAGGGAGCCCGAAGCGGAACTCGATCCCAGGACCCTGAGATCATGACCTGAGGCAAAGGCAGCCACTTAACAGACTGAGCCGCCAAGGCACCCCTAGGTGCCCAATTCTTGATTTCGGTTCAGATATCAGGGTTGGGAGATGGAGCCCCCATGTTGGGCTCCATATCAGGCTCTGCACTGGGCATGGAGCCTGCTTGGGATTCTTTCTCTCCCTTTCCTTCTGTCCCTTCCCACCCTTCTCTCTCTCTCTAAAAAAAAAAAAAAGAAAGAAAGAAAGAAAGAAAGCTGAAATGGGGAGTCAGATGCTTAACCAACTGAACTACCCAGGCAACCCTAGAGTCAAAACTTTTATTAAAACACAGAAGTTGCACTTTACAATTTCATTGTTTTTTCAAAGTTTTTCAAACTTTCAAAGTAGCTGATGCTGTGAAACCTTGTGCTTTTCTCTGAACCAAAGCTGTCCCTCTCCTAATGAAAACTGGGCCCAGGAGCATCATTTGCCAGAAGTAGGCACTCCTCCATTCTTTTCTGCTCCAGTATCCTATCAGCTTTTCACAGACCTAAGTAATTCTCTCTGGTCCAGAAGAGATCTTGGGGAAACCATCTTTGGTCCATTCCCCACTGAGCCAATGAAAAACTGTGCTCTGGAGACCCAGAATATAGGCCTGGAGGACCGTGGTCTCAATTGCTGGTCCCTGGCCTCCCAAGCACAGCACTGACTTACTCATTCATTTTGGTAAAGGTCAGAGGACTCTAGCCACACACACCCCTTTTATACATTCAGTCTACCCACTTGTATGTTTAACCCTGGACTTAACTTTAGTAGTCTACACTGCAATTTTGTGAGTCACACATGAAGGCTGAATCTTAGAAAATCATCTCGGCCCCCACTGGAAACTAGGAAGAACCATAAAGCCAGCTCTGTTAAGACTTACCCAGATGGACTGAATCACACCTACCAACTTCCCAAATCTCATTCTGCCACCAGAACTGAAAGCTGAAGACCTCAGTAAAAAGAAGGAATTCCTCTTCCTCCTCTTCCTCATGCTAGCACCCAGCTTCTCCCCACCAACAATGCCTGCAGACTGGGGAAAACACTCCAAATAAACCAGGAAAACGGAGGAATTTTTAATTTTTAAGGTAAGATGTGATGGAACTGCCAACTGCTGACAGATCACTCTGCAATTCTAAGTCTCTCTCGATACCATCTGCAAAGCTGCAGGCTTTGGTGGCTGAACTGC
Organism: Procyon lotor; assembly: GCA_028646535.1. Taxonomy (NCBI): domain Eukaryota; kingdom Metazoa; phylum Chordata; class Mammalia; order Carnivora; family Procyonidae; genus Procyon; species Procyon lotor. Next base: position 20,445,559 of record CM053610.1, read on the forward strand.
ACTGTGTGAACTCAAAAGTAGGACATCGTCCTAAATTTTACATCAGCACTGACCACAGGCTCAGGTTCCGTGTGGTTCAGGATGATTATTTCTACTGCACACTCTCTGTTGACACCAGCCAGATTTGGGTCAGTCACACTAATCTCATTAGGTTCATCAGGCTTAAAGCCTAGGCTGTGTCTGTGGACTGTGGTGAACTGTGGTAAACATCACAAAAGGAGTTCCTCATACCAACCTTGTAAAATATTCCTTAAAAAAAACTTCTCTAGAGTCACTTTGGTTATAGCAAAACGGCTTCCCGTCCCACACCATATTACATTCCACAGAGTACACCTTGAAATAAATACAAGTTTTTAAATCAATGAATCTGAATTATTGAATCACTGAATCTTCATTTCAAAGAAAATAGTGAAATACGTGGTTAGACTTCAACTTTCCTCAGGAAAAACAGGATGAAAATTATAGTCTGAAAACCTAAAGGAGCTGGACTCCTCAATATCACCAACTAGCTGAAAAAGAAACAATAAAGGAATGTGTTACTTATTTTACAAAGTACAGGAAGCCTATCTTCAGCATTGCCCTCCTGAATTTTCAGGATACAAAAACTCTGTCCTAAACTTTTCAGATGTAGAACTTCCAGAGAACACCAGATGGCCTGAAGCACCTATGCGGGGCTATCTAACATTGTGGCTGCTTTTTCTAGCAGCTCATTCTGATCCCACCAAGTACCCAGTGAGCGAGGCACTTCCGCCAACATCATCATCCCCATTTTGCAGGTCAGAACAAGGAGATCAATTAGCTCAGAAGTCACAAAGTTAGGAGGGACCTGCAAGGACTCAAATCTGATGTTCCCCCGTCAGAATCACACTTGAACTTGTAGGCATGTATTTAAGGCCAAAGTACAAGTCTGAAGGCTACATCAAGCCCAGGTCGCCTGAGGTACACAGTAAAATGCAGATTTTTAATCTTCTGACTCAGAATTTCTGGAGATGGACTTTAGAAATTTGTCAGTCAAGTTCTCCAGATGATTCTGAAGCCCATTAGTTTGAGGACCACCACCCTGAGTGAATCATAAATCCCAATCCAGCCAGAGGACCCAACTCGCCAAGCAAACCAAACAGCTCAAGTTACTGCACCAATGACCTAACCCAAACTAGTCCTATCAAGACTTTATAGGCATCAGCCTGAAGAACGAGGTCAACAGACTTAGGTCAGAGGTACACACAGGATTAGCTTCACTCCTTCCAAAGTAACTTCTCAGTTGACATCACCAACCTCACGCACACCTGGAGGTATCTCTTGCAGACTGCCAACACATGGGGTGTCAAATTCCTTCTGAAGGTACACAGCATTTCAAGGAAGGTGTCGTATCATTAATTTCTATGGGAAGTAATATGGATTTAACCCTAGGCATAATCATCAAGTTGGGTTTATACAGCATCCGTAATTGTGGCAAGAACCCTAAAGATCATCCAGAAACTACCTTCTACCCATTTAACTTTATTTCATACTGAAAATGGCGGCAAGTCTCCTTTGAACTCATTTCATATGGCACAGAATTTTAAAAGGGAGGGAAAAATGACAATTTCAGGTTATTTCATAGATTCAGACTGTGTTCACTGCCTTTGAAACACGTTCAGGGGGGAAAAAAGTTATCTCCCCATGGTATCCAGCAAGCACTGTCCTGCTGTAGTTCTCAGGAGGAATCCAACTCAAAAGGCTTCAAGGCTGCGGGGCCAAGCCTTGCACTTCTCAAAGACCTCTCACAGTAACATGAAAATGTCTAACAGCAGGAGGCTGAGAAATGTAATGTGAAGAACAGAGAAAAAAGGAACAGGTTTAGAAATAAGTACATTTGAAAAAACAGTGAAAGACTGAAAAGATCACTCCGAATTTAAGAAAGAAGAATCGGTATCTTAGCATTTGAACCTAAAAGAATACACCCAGGGCAAGACAAATTTCAGAAGACATGACACTCTTGAAATACAGAATTTTATTTAGAAACTGTTTAAAGTAGAA
>CM053610.1:20447677-20466696 GCA_028646535.1 Procyon lotor
CATCAGGGGCTAAACAATCTCAGTAGTGGGTGACACACATTTTCAGAATTCTGCCAAACAAAGGAACTGAATAGGCTAGGGGCAAAGCAAATGAGGAAGAGTTAAGGAATGAAATATTTTAAATATTAATAATTACTTCAGACACAGTACTGTATCTTCTGCAAAAGAAAATTAACATTTAGTAACACGCTAACGAATTTTATCTCCAAAGAGATTAGTGCACTGGCAAAGTATTCTGATAGCAGTGGAGCGCGGTGGACAGCAGGTACCGAGAACACCCAGCCTTGCAGATCCCAAGGTAGCGATGGCCGTCACTGATCACTCCCTTTGCCAGAGGTCCAGAAAGAACTTGCAGCGTGACCACCTGCCTGCTGAACTTACACTCTAAGCAGCAAACTTTAAGGAGCCAAAGAGGAGTCCCCAGTGGGCGAGGGGAGCAGAGAAGAGAAACATGTTCAATGTAAACTTAAAAGACAGTAAAATGGGACACGACCCCCATTCAAATCCCAGAGATGTGGGCAAGTCCCCAAAAGTAGTTGTTAGATTTAAAAACTGGACACACCTCATTTCCCAAAAAACACAATACATAGATATTTCAGAGATAACTGGAAAAATCATCAGAGAAATGTTCAATAAAATTCAAGCTCTTCAACTCAAACATCTCAGGGCTGAAACACACCCTCTATTCATCCAGGCAACAATGCCTCTTGCTTCTTAGAGCAGGGATACTATTGGTCAAGGACACCAAATGGCTTTACAGAGCAACTTTTTAAACTTTCCTTTTGGGCCAAGGTCTAGGCCTTGAGGATTCAAGCAGCCCCGCAAGGCCTATGAACAGCAGATTCCAAAGGTCCAGAGGTCTGGCCCTTCCTTCCCAGACACAACGTCAAACACATAAGATCTCCTGTCCTGTTACATTTTATGTTTTGAAATATGGAAGCATATTTTAAATACTCTTAAGGCATTTATTTATTAAAACGTTCTCTGCCAAGATTTCACATTAGCTTAAAATTCAAATCAGTCTTTCCATTTCTCTGAGGTCTCCACCTCAGTGTATCACATGAAAACACCTTCTCCAGCAATCAATGTTACCAGTGTCCACTCGGTGAGCCCATGGTCAGCCTCTTCGTTCCCCAGGTGACCCAACTAGATGTTAATACTGCTCTGCTACAGGGTAAAAGCTCCTAACTCAAACTCATTGGAAAAGGGGTGAAACTTCTGCAAAGTGCACTTTAAGAAGAGGTACTGTTTGCTCATGAAAAGAAACCAGTGAGTCCTCTAAGAATAATAAAAGGGGGTATTTTACAGTTAAGCACATGATTTGGAGTGAAGAATTCGGATGTTGCTCTGCTGGTCCAGGCTGTTAGTACTCTTCTTGTTCCTCCTGTGGGCCCCCTTCATCAGGTATCACAAAGCCTTCCTAAAATGGGAAAATGACAGGGAAAAGCTATTACTCAGCACCAAATGAAGGATCAGCTTCTACCTTGGGGCCACTTTCCTCATATTTACAGCCTCTCAAAGTCAATGGCTCTTCCTGTCTCTACCACACACCTGACATTTAATAGCACAAGGCCACATGACCACTACTTTATTAGATAATGGAAACACATTTCACAAAAGGCAAAAACTAAGTATAAATTTATCCTCAAAAGTTGATATCCTTAATTATGTCTTGATTGTGATGATTTCACACATCGTTAAATGGGTATAGTTTATTACGTCAATTCTACCTCAATAAGGCTGTTTAAAAATATATATATATACCCTCAAAAATCCCTGAAGTCATCACGAAAGTTCAGTACCATGCCATCTCTTCTCAATAAGCTGTCTTTAGAGCCAGCTTTTCTTTATGCCTTCCTTTGATTGCACTTGAGGACCACGCAGGCCATCGTGGGTCTTGTGGGCTTACCCAAAACGCTCACAATACCCACAGTAGCAGCCAAGACTGATCCAACATCAGTGGCACGGGAATACAGCCGATTTGCGGCTTCCACCTCACACTCACTCTGGGGCATTCTGGCATGTAATAATGGCTACAGCACCATAAAAATCAGACCTCCCCTTTGACCACCATCTTATTTTCTTTCAAGTAAATATCTACCGCTGAATTTACTTAAGATAGAACTCCACTAAAATAATACTCAGACTAGACCAAGGGCCCCTGTATCTTCATCATCTTTGTTTTCATTGAAGCTGGCAAGGAGCAAACCCAAAATAAGGATTTATTGAACAAAGTATCACCTTTTCAGTCATCTGTCTTTATCCCCTGAAATTCACTTGGCATATTTAGAGAACAGTGTTAATGACAATATTAATACTTCCTTGTATTTGTATACTGCTACACATACTATAAAACACTTACACATACACTGTAGCTTAATCCTATAGACTTTACTAGGTGTGCAGTTTTATAAATAAGCAAAGACATTAAACAATGGATATACCAAGATACCAAATCCTAAATGTAGGGAAAATTAGTCTTCCCTGATCAGCTAGCATGTTGTGATTATATTAGTAGATTCAGCTGTGTAATAATTTGCCAGGAGAATAATACACATGGATCCCAAGACCATAAAGTACTGTGAAGAAATGGGAACCAGGCACACTCCAGGACAGGAGGAACAAAGATACAATCTGACAACTACAGGCAGGGGACATCAAAAAGGGGCCGTGAGCCTAGTCCCCAGGTCATGCCTGGGGCCCTGAGAAAATGGAGCTGAGGGGTCTAAGTTGCAGGGGGTGGAGTGGGGATGGTGGGGTTAAGAGCATTTTGTGGCACTCATCACGTATCCGTGGCCATAAACCACAGAATCAGGGCAAGCCAGCCACCTCCTTGTCCTATTCCTGCCTCAAAGGCTCACAGACCTGAAGGCAGAGGTTGAGGCTGAGCAGAGATGACCTCTGAATGACTCTGAGAGGTCAAAGTCTTTTGATGAATGCTCTCCCGGAACAGGACAAGCACCAGCACTGAGTTTGCTGCACACAACCAGATAAAATTTACTTTGTCTCAGATGGCAAAATGGCAAGAAAATATCCTCGTGTCAACACGTACATCTGTGGCATAAAGAATGTCCACGATCCTCTGCAATACAGGGTTGTTTTCCCCCTCGTTCTCCTGGCAAATCAATTCAATGTTCCTTAGCTTTCCAAAGTAGAAATCTCTTTCTTTCTCCAAGTCTTCGACGGTAAGTTTCAATACGTTGACCTGCATAAGACATTGGAAAGGGTAAGATACTCAGCATTTACGTACCAATAACAGATCAGACAAACTGCTAAGCGAAACGAAGATGTCGTCTTCCATCACACTAACATGGATCAAAACCCACTCCTATTTAATATCAGTTTTCTTCAGCTCCAGTTAAATAACATAGGCTTGTTCGTGGCCACCTAGACTGTAACTTCTCAGGAAGAGGCAGGCTACACCAGGAATCATGAGGAACTTTTCATGGATTGAGAAAAGTTCAAGGAGAAAAACTCTGGGATCCTGAGATAAATACAGAAGCAGAACCCACAACCCAGCCCAGCAAATCCGATGATAAGCATAAACTGAGTCCTCACCAGGGCACTGGTCAATGAAATCCAGGTCTTTCTGCACATGGAGGTCAACGGAAAGAGAAGGTCTGGTCTGGAGAAGCAGGATAGAAACGGCAAGGCAGGAGAGGAAGACTGACTACGGATGACTACTGTTAGCCAAAGACAGACGTGAGAGCGGCCTCACCATGGAGAACTCAATGGTTCCCATGAGGCCGCCTTATTTTGGGGATGGGGGGACCACTCCATGACTCAAAAGAAGAGGAGAAGATCCTGGCCCTGTCTCTCTCGCAAGAGAGTTTCAAAAGGGAGAGAAGACATGGAGGCAGGGAGCATATCTAGCATATTCCACCAAGCATCTCTCCAGCTCACCACACTTGCTAAAGGATTCTCCAGGCACCCCGCTGAGGAGTTCTAATTTCCACAAAAGGCCAGTGAACAAATAAATCTCAGTGCTTAGGCCAGGACCTATTTAGCCAGTGTGATATTTAGCCAGTGATAAATGTCATAAGAACTCTCATGGCCCTTTATATGTTAAGCACAGCGCACATCTTCATTCCAATATATGTATACAGATATACATATCATGTATATGATGACATAGAGTCATCAACTCTATGACATGTGAATTTGATTTAACTCTCACTAAAATACAAATCACACGGCATACTATGCAACATAAAATCCTCAGGGCACACAGGCTGGGGCCACAGGGAAGGCCAAGCCAGGAAATCAAAGGTGCAGATACTGAGAACAATTCAGGCAGGAAATTCTGAGAGCCAGAAGGGCACGACAGACATCTAGTCCAACCTTCTGAACCGGCTGCAAAAACAAGCAAACAGCTGCTTTAGCTCCCCCATGGCCTCACAAGGAAGCTAGAGATAGCCAAAGGGATCAAGTCCTGTCTGAGGGTGGAAAAAAACTCCCCCTTCATAAGCTGCAGTCGAGAAGCATCCAGAGATGAGAACAGGTGTCCAGAACCACCAGGACCATTCTGTCAATTACTTAATTTCAATGTTCATCATCAAAGGCCTGAACAGATCAAACCAGAATCAAGGTTCTAAACAGACTTTCAGGGGCACCTGGGTGGCTCAGCCATTAAGTGTCTGCCTTCAGCTCAGGTCATGATCCCAGGGTCCTGGGATCCAGCCCTGCATCGGCTCCCTGCTTGGCGGGAAGTCTGCTTCTCCCTCTCCCACTCCCTGCTTATGTTCCCTCTCTCGCTGTGTGTCTGTCAAATAAATAAATAAAATCTTTAAAAAAATAATAACTGAACTACAATGAAACAAAACAAAACATGTATAAAAATAAACTATCAGCCCCAAAGTGGAGTACGAGAGGGTATAGAAGGGCAAGAACTGGGGCACCTGGGTGGCTCAGTCAGTTAAGTGTCTGACTCTTGATTTCAGCTCAGGTCATAGTCTCAGAGTAGTAGGATCGAGCCCTACATCGGGCTCTGCATGGAGTCTGCTTCAGATCCTCTTTCCCCCTTTACCCCCTCCCCAGCTCACACATTCTCGTTAAAATAAATAAAACTTTCAAAATCAAGAGGAGGAAGATCTGGCAACCCCAGCAGTAGGAAGCTGTCTTAAATCTTGAGTTCTAAGATCCAAGAGCCAGGGAAGAGGCCTTCTAATCCCATTAGTGACTTAGAAGTAAAGGGAAATCAAAAGGGATGCTACACTTTGGAGTCCATTACTCATGGTTCACTAGTGCCTCCCTCACAAACCCACTCCAACTTCCTTGGCCTACACATCGAGGGCACCAGAACCCAGCCTTCTGGGCCCCACCTGAGGGGTCAAAGCAGCATTCCTCCATGACATCATTCAATAAGATGTATCCACAAGAAACAGTAAGTATACACTAATAAGTCACTGGCTTTCACTCCCCACTCCTCTAAACGCTTAGCTATGAGGTTATTAAAACTCTGTGGCTAGTAATCAATACCACTCTTAAACCTTCTCTTGTAGTAAAGTAATAGCTATAACCTAGGAAACCCAAGGAGAATGCTTTGGACCTGCACTGGCCAGTAGAGTAGCTAGTAACCTCAAGTGGCTATTTGGGTACTTGAAATGTGGCCAATGCAACTGAGACAGGAGGTAAATATTAAGTACACACAAATACACACTGGATTTCAAAAACCTAGTATGGTCTTCAAGCATAAAGTATCTCACTGATGATTATTTGTATTGGTTACATGTTAAAATGGTAATACTTTGGGGGCACCTGGGTGGCACAGTGGGTTGAAGTCTCTGCCTTCAGCTCAGGTCATGATCCCAGGGTCCTGGCTGGGATCGAGCCCCGCATCAGGCTCTCTGTTCAGCAGGGAGCCTGCTTCCCCCTCTCTGTCTGCCTCTCTGCCTACCTGTGATCTCTGTCAAATAAATAAATAAAATCTTTAAAAAAAAAAAAAATGGTAATACTTTGGATACATTGGGTAATGTGTTATTAGAAGAAATTTCATGTGTTTCTTTTCCCTTTTTTTTAACATGGCTACTAGAAAATTTTAAATCATGTAATTTTAAATTATGTATGTGCCTCACATTTCTGGTTTGCATTCTATTTCTCCTGAATAGTACTGCTCTGGACTCAAATCAACTCAAAGTAAACTTCTCCAGGAGGCCTTAAGAATGCAGAATCGCTGCAGATCTCTTCAAGAAACGGACACCACGGGGCACCTGGGTGGCTCAGTCGGTTAAGCATCTGCCTTCGGCTCAGGTCATGATCCTAGGGTCCTAGGATCGAGCCCCGCATCGGGCTCCCTGCTCGGCAAGAAGCCTGCTTCTCCTGCTACCATTCCCTCTGCTTGTGTTCCCTCTCTCGCTGTCAAATAAATAAAATCTTTAAAAAAAAAACCAAAAAACAAAAAACGGACACCACGAGGTAATCCGTGTAGAATACACTGCTATTCTCTTGCCCTAAGAAGCCGGTCTGGCTCTCTTTCCCGTATCAGTCATGTCTCCCAGACCTCCACACCTTCGAGAAAGGTCACAAATTCAAATACTTCCAAGAGGCCAGACAGGTAAAAGAGCCAAGGGAGTCAGTAACAGGGTGTTGCAGGTAAGGACTCTGGCAACCCGGAGAACCTAAAAGAATCCTTCATATTAACAAACAAAACAACAACAACAACAAAGGAGACCCTGCGCCAGCCCCAGTGCTCCGGAGACAGGCCTGGGGCAGCTGGCTCAACCCTCTGGGCAGGCCATTCAACCTCCCCAGGCGCGCTGTCCCGACCTGGGAGCCCTCACGGGGCTAATGCAGAAGTGACTCACTAGAGGGCAAACCACTCTAGAAATGTCCGTTATTTTTGTTTTTAGTATTAACATTTGTGAAGACAATCTGACTCCTGTGAACTTTTTTTTTTAAGATATTATTTATTTATTTGACAGAGAGAGAGAGAGAGAGAGAGACCACAAGTAGGCAGAGAGGCAGGCAGAGAGAGAGGAGGAAGCAGGCTCCCCACTGAGCAGAGAGCCCGATACAGGGCTCGATCCCAGGACCCCGAGATCACGACCTGAGCCGAAGGCAGAGGCCTCAACCTACTGAGCCACCCAGGCGCCCCTCCTGTGAACGTTTTAAAAAGATACTCCAAACCTATGTTTGCTCTATCAAGACCACGGACAAGAACCGTAATAATCACAACTTTTACCCATTTTCCTCTCTTATCCCAGACACCACTCCGGGGACCTGACATAACATCAGCTCGTGTAACCCGCTCAACTACCACGAGCAAAGCATTAGCCCCACTTCACACAACACGTAAGTTCAGAGAGGTTAACTAACGTGCCCCAAGTAGAAGAAACAGAGCCAGAAAACTCCCCAGATCTCTACAACCCAAAGCCTGTGCCCCATCACACAGGACACTAGCTGCGTGAAGAGCAGCAGAACCACAGAACCCGCGGCATCTTCTGCTAGAGAGTACAAGAACTCCAGGCTGGCCGCCCAGCCTTGCCATTAGCAACACTGTTCTTCCCTGAGACTGTTTCCTGTGCCCATTCTTGCCTAGAAACCAACAGTAACGGAAGTCTCCTTATTCTCCAGGATTTCTGTGCTTCACAGTGACAGTCCCCAGAGGGTACTCAAGGCAGTCACACTAATAGTGATGGTGACTCAGATACCTTGACATCCCCGCAGCCCCTAGAAGCACAGGGCACACACAAATCAAAAGACTGAAAAAAACCAAAACCAAAAAAACCCCAAGCATCATCTCTGGGCAGGCTCTTACGTCCTGATCTCCTAGAAGCAGGGCTTGGGTCACGAGAGGTTGCAGGTTCAAGTGAGGCCACTGCCCCCAGGTTTTAGGACTTGGCTTTCAGGAAAGTGAAAGGATGCAATCTCAAACACACAGGAATTATAGAGCATCCCTGATTTTAAAACTGGAATTAAAACTGGAATTAACCAAGAAAATCAACCAAAAGCGAACAAAACTGTAAGCGTTGGTGAAAAAATATCCAAGTCTAAATTTTATTCAGATCCACAGAGACTTCTGATAAGTACCTTCAGGATATTTAACTAATCCTTAAGCATACATTTCAAATCACGGGAACAAATAAGAACAGTAGAGAAATAAGAACAGAAGAGCTTCCCATTCCAGTTCCACTCTAACTTGGATCTCTAGTGAGCCAGGATTTCAGCATAGACACTGTAGAATCTTCTTCTTATTTACTGTTTAAAAAGGAACTCTCCTTTATCTTGTCAGAGCCAAAATTCAAGAGACACTCTCTGAATCCCACAGAACCCTGAGAGGTGTTCCAGAGATCTTCGACAGGGTTCTGCCGTACAGGCGGGTTTCCAAAGACACTGGTTTCTGTCCCACTGACACATCTTAGACACGCCCGATCCCACTCTCCCACCTGCACCCCCGCACTCCCACTCCCCACACAGCACCCAAAGTGCTCACAAGTCACGAGGACGGCTTCAGCAGGTAGACGAGGCAGTGTTCCCCTCCCCTGCCCAGTGCTGCCCAGAGCCCATTCTCCTGACGTGACTCCCTTCTCGGACAGAGGGGTGCCTACCTGCTGCATCAGTTCAGCTGCTTCGTCATCCCCGTTGCCCACACCAGGGTTCTTTCGCACCACCCCCGGGCCAGCCTTTGGGGTTGCAGTAGTTCTGTGTGTTGCAATGGGCCTCTGTGGAGCTGAGAGAGGAGCAGAACTTTTGTGAGAGAGAAACTTCAGGACAAAAAAACCCACCAGATAAGAGGAGGCTGTGACCAAAGGCCCTCCACAGCTATGCAGCGCAGGGACCCCATGCAGAGCGCCCAGCGTACAAGACAGCACTCCTGTGTTGCCCAAAGCAGTTTCTATGGCAGCAGAGTTCAGTACCAATGTTAGCCACCATCTTTTGTGCTGGGAAGGAGTCCCTCTGTGAGGTCTTTTTTCCACTGGGGTAAAGAGGACTATCATCTGAGAGAGACAGTCCTTCTGGCGCATACCAACCATCTACCTTAACCCAGCTCCAACCAAATCCATACAGAGGACAACTTCAAAGAGCAAAGACAAACTTCATGCCTGGAGTGGGCTCACAGTCCCAGCTCCGGCCGGGTGCCCAACGTTTCCCACCCGGAAAGTAAGATGCCCCCCATCTTAGAACCTCAAACTCCTTGGTTTGGGAAGAGGAGGGTGGTAGAGACTGCTCTTACCACTCTTACCTCAAAACCCGCATCCTGCTCACCTTTTAGAAGGTGGTTAGGAGGGTTAGGAGAGGAAAGCAGCACCCTGACTAGGACTTACAGACTTCTCTGTGAGTAAAGCCAAAAGCTGACCAAGTTAAGGAAAGAGCAGTAAAGTTAAAACAATCAAGAATCATCAATCATCAAGAACAAGCTACCTTAAGGTAAATTTATGGTTCATGATTTTAATCATCTATTTAGCAATTCTTCTGTGAAGCTGTACATGATGCCAGGCTGAGGGATATCTGATGTTCCTGACACCCCAAAATGTTCAGTAACCATAAGGCTTTCACCCGAAGGTAGAGCCACTTCCTCTGGGTGATCTCTAGTAGACCTTTATCCCCAAGATTAAATGCTTACTGCAAGTCTGCACCTGCCTGTTACAGGCATCTATGCAGACCCTCATTCTAGCAAGCAAAGCACTAAGTAGCTGTGGCTGGAGAAATCAGAACCCTTATATACTCTGCTGAGAGGAATATAAAACAGTGCAGCCATTTTGGAAAAGAGTCAGGTGGTTCTGTAAAAGGTTACACAGAGGAACCATATGACCCAAGAATTGTGCTCCACAAGTATATATCTTTGGATTTATACCCAAGAGAAATTGTATAGGAATGTTCAAATATAGAAACTTGTATAGGAATGTTCAAAGCAGCATTATTCTTAATAGCTCAAAAGGGGAAACAACCCAAATGATCATCGGCTAATAAGTAAAATGTGTGGGCCCCTGGGTGGCTCAGCTAGTTAAGCATCCGCTTTTTTTTTTTCTTAAAAAGATTTTATTTATTTGACAGAGAGAGAGAGATCACAAGTAGGCAGAGAGGCAGGGAGAGGGCAGGGGAAAGCAGGCTCCCCGCCGAGCACAGACCCCGATGTGGGGCTTGATCCCAGGACCCTGAGATCATGACCTGAGCCGAAGGCAGAGGCTTTAACCCACTGAGTCACCCAGGTGCCCCAAGTGTCCGCCTCTTGATTTCAGCTCAGGTCATGATCTCAGGGTTGTGAGAACAAGCCCTGCATCAGGCCCCACACTGGGCATAGAGTCTGCTGAAGATTTTTTCTCTCTCTTTCCCTCTGCTCCCCCCAAAAAAATAAAAAAATAAAATGTGGTATAGCCATACAATGGACTATCATTCAGCCATTAAAAAAAAAATGAAGTACTGACAGGTGCTACCACATGGATGGACCTTGAAAACATTACACTAAATTAAAGAAGCCAGATACAAAGACCACATATTCTATGACCCCATTTGTGTGAAACATTCAGAACAGGTAAATCCACAAAGTGGACTAGTGGTTGCCTGGGGTTGAGGGGGAGGGGGAAGAGCTGGGGGAAAATGGGAAGTAACCACTATGGGACACATACAAGGTTTCTTTTAGGTAGTAATCAAAATGTACTAAAATTGGTTGTGGTGATAGTTGAACATACCTGTGAATACGCTAAAAAGAATTCAACTGTACATTTTAAATGAATGAACTGTATGGCAAGTGAATTAAATCTCAATAAAGTTATGAAAATTAAAAGGTACACGATGTCCCTCTATACCTAGCAGACGGTTTAGCCTCTCTTCTCAAGGTACTATAGAACTTTAATATTCTTTCCACCTTCTGGAAAAGGAGAAGTTAGCATCTGTAGAACATCTGCCCTATCCCGAAGTATACAAATGTTCTAGGAATACGTGACTGCAAACAGGCTTTGGGAAACCTACCAGGCCAAAACCTTTTAGAGAAGGTCTGTAAAAACTGCCTCCCAGATTCTGCTGGCATCATAGCAAGCCAAAGCCACTTAGAAGCTCAAATTCTAGGGAGGGCAGGGAAGCCATAATAAGCAAAAGAAGCTGGTCTGCAGACAGAATGATGACGCAGAGAGCCAAGCACAGTTCCTAAGAGACCTAGAAATCTCCTTCAGTTCCTGGGTGTTGAGGTCTGGTTATAACTTCCCATCCTAGGGCCCTGTGAAAAGTCCTTGTGTTCAAACCAAAGCTCCCTTTTGTGAGTTAACCTGAGGAATTTCTATCCCATACAACTAAAGAGTACTGGCAACATTACATAAAGTAACTCATTCAGGCCTCAAGAACAACCCTCTGGGGCAAGTACCAAAATTCCCATTTTACAGAGGAAGAAACTGTGGGGGAGAGATAGTGGCTTAGGCTTAAACAGGGGTAGAGAAACCTATGAACAAACAGAGGTCTGCCTGATGCCCCAATCACGATCCTGCCACATGGCTGGGACTATGCTCCTTAATATCCCTAAGCTTATGGCGGCTCAAAACCCTCTGGTGAAGGTTGAATGAACTAATGACTGAATAAATACTTGGCATACTATTATTTGGAAGTGGTGTTTTTGTTTTGTTTTACCTGCACTGCTAGAGCTGAGAGGTTTCTTCGGTTTGTTCAGAGCTGGAGCAACAAGGGAGGGAGCCACTGCAGTTTCTTGACCTTGTCTGGCAGCTACAGGGTCATAGTCTTTTCCATCATAGTTAGCATCAAAAAACTTCTTGAACCACTGAACAAATTCAAAATTGTCCTGAAACTTTCCTTTTACTAATTTGTCCACAGGAATAATCTGCAGAAAAATATCAAGACTATTTAGCCCAAAGCAAGAGGTTTTTGGCAAGCATCAAATGTGTCCATGCATCAAATCAGGATAAAGCTCTGCCAAGAGGAGAAAAAAAATGTTTAGAGGCAAGAACTTGGTGCTAAGTAAGCCCCTATAAGTTTATAGAGCAAGTTTCAATCAGTTTGCCTTCCGCAAAGTACTTAGACCTGCCAACACCCCCTCCCAGTCCATCAAAAGGAATGAGAAATGCAAAAGAACATGTATCATGTATTAGTCACATACACACATTCCAAGCACATCGTAAGACATGTCATTCCACTGAAGAGTAAATCTCCCAGGCAACTTGCATGGCCACAGTGCCCATCCCAAAGTAGGAAACCCAGAGCACAAACCAATCACAGGTGTCTACAATGAACAGTGTTAAAGAAAATTCTGTCCTGTCAATCATATCTCAAAAAAGCAGGAAAAAAAAAAATTCATCCAGAAAAAAAAAAAAAAAGGAAAAAAAAATATAAAAAAATGATGTCTTAAAAATAGGTGAAGGTAATACTCTGTCCCAGAACAGATTTCTACAAAACGGCATGTTTTTCTTTTTTTTTTTTTTAAGATTTTATTTATTTGACAGAGAGAAAGAGATCGAGTGCGCATGAGCACAAGCAATGGGAGCAGCAGAGGGAGAGGGAGAAGCAGGAAGCCCAATGTGGGGGGTCTCGATCCCAGGACCTTAGGATCATGACCTGATCCAAAGGCAGACGCTTATCCAACTGAGCCACCCAAGTGTCCCTGGTATATTTTTCAAGTAATTCCAATCCTATTAAATATAATTCTGTAAACTTTTTTATTGAACAAGGATACCTGTTATAAGGTATTACTTCAAATTGTTGGACTGTTGGCCAGAGTTTAACTATCTTTTAACTTGTCAAGGATTCCAGTTGCAATGGTATTTTTATAAAAAAGAATATATGTAATATTTTGAACTATATCCATCTTTCTGAGCAAATAGAATTTTAAGAAATTATTCTGTATGATACTGAAACATTTATAAACAAAATGTTATCTGGAACTCACTTCTCAATAACCCATGAGTACAGCAAGCGGGGTAAAAGGCTATCGGAAACAAACTGGCCACCATTTGATAATTCCTGACGTACACAAGGGGTCATCACACTGCTTGCTCTACTTCTGTATGCTAGAAATTTTCCTTGTTCAAAAAAATAAAGGGGTGCCTGGGTGGCTCAGTGGGTTAAAGCCTCTGCCTTCGGCTTGGGTCATGATCTCAGGGTCCTGGGATCAAGCCCCGCATCAGGCTCTCTGCTCAGCAGGGAGTCTGCTTCCCCCTTTCTCTCTCTGTCAAATAAATAAAATCTTAAAAAAAATAAAAATAAAAAACAATTCTATAAAAAGAAAAATTACTGCACATAAGCTACACCTAGTTTAAACTATGCCTGGTACCTAAATGATATTCATTCAATACAAATGCATATTTCATATATTGTACAGAGACAAAACTAAAACTAAAAGACTGATTTCAAAGTAAATACAGACCAGATACACTAGCAAGATAATTAAGGTGTGACTACAAGCTTTACTAAAAAACATTTCCCCAAAAAAATGGCTTAAAAGAATAAACCGTTCTGGGGCACCTGGGTGGCTCAGTTAGTTAAGTATGAACTCTTGATTTCAGCTCAGGCCATGATTTCGCAGTCATGATACTGAGCCCCATCAGGCTCTATGGCTAGTATGGAGTCTAGGATTCTCTCTCTCTCCCTCTGCTCCTCCCCCCTTTCACTCTCTCTCTAATAAATAAAATCTTTTAAAAAAAAGAGAGAAAAAGAATAAACCATTCTAATGAGGGGACCTGCTTATACTTGTGTAATATACTATTTACTAAAACAGAGATATTTGTCCTAATGAAGCCTGGTGGACTATGTTTCTGATACTTTCAAATATCCTCAGGGGCAAAAGGAAAGTTGCCAGCACACACAAGGGATCTTCCTTATACCCTACTATAAAAAGCAAGTATTTCTAGAATCTTCTCTTAGAACTACTTATTCTACCATACGGTATGCTTTACAGAAGTAAATCCAGAGATAAAAAGGATTAGACCTCAGACTAATAAAGATTAAACAGTATTAAAAAAAAAATCCTGTGTACAGATTTACAGGCTTGATTTCTCCAGACATTAATAACTTCAAAATAAAGAAAAAAGACAGCAATGGAACCGGGGGTAGGAGGATACAAAGAAATGCTGCTCCCAGTAAATCCTATTTTAGCTGGAGAAAAGTTAATTATATAAACTGGGGGTGTGGGAGGTAGAAAATGTCCAAAGGTACAGGCCAACATCTCATCCTTAGTAACAGTTACTAGTTAAGAAACAACCAAATGAAAGAGTAAAATTTACTTACTTTGTCAACACCCATTCTCTTAAAACCTGCTTGTAGTATCTTGAAGTTCTGGATGTATTCATGTTCTAGCTTAGCCTGGAATTTCACTTTCTTCAAGGCAATTGAGCCAGGGAACAGCATGTCCATAAACTGACAATAAGCAGCACCTGAACGAACAACAGAAGATTAATATACGCACTTAAGTCATTAAATACTATTATTAAAGATGCACGATCAAGTGCCTAAGTGGCTCAGTCGGTTAAGCATCTGCCTTTGACTTGGATCATGATCCCAGGGTCCTGGGACTGAGTCCCACATCAGGCTCCCTGCTCAGTGGGGAGCCTGCTTCTCCCTCTCCCTCTATCCCTCCCCTGCTTGTGCCTTCTCACTCTTACTCAAATAAACAAAATCTTAAAAAAAAAAAAAAAAGAAAGAAGCAGCAGGATGAACTGGGGCACCTAGGTGGCTCAGTAGATTGAGCATATGACTCTTGATTTCAGCTCAGGTCATGATCTCAAGGTTGTGAGATCGAGCACCCCGTCTACCCCCGGGGTTGGGCTCCACACTCAGAGGGGAATCAGCTTGAGATTCTCTCTCTCCCTCTGCCCGCTTCCCCCACCCTGCCCTACATGCTTTCTAGAATAAATAAATCTTTAAAATAAATAAAGCAGGACGAACTTTTACCTAAACCTACTTAACCCACATACAATTTAAAAAGTTGTAAAGTAGACCTATAATAGGGTGCCTGGCTGGCTCAATTAGTACAGCATGTGACTCTTGATCCTGGTTTTGAGTTCAAGCCCATGCCGGGGGCAGAGTTTACTTACAACTTTAAAAAAAAAAAAAGTGAACCGCAAAACCCAAAAACTTCAATACCACTTGACATCAAAGTCAAAATCTATAACAAGACTGGTTTCATCTAACATACTTGCAATCTGGAAGCCTGTGACGAGGAGAGAAGAAATCTTCCTATGAAATGTTAAAACTTTATAAGAAACAAGTATGACAATAAAATGACCACTACAAAGAAAAATGAACCCCTGGAAGAGAACGAAGGGAAACAGAGGTGATTCCATCTGATGTTTTGCAAGGATACATCCTCCTCCCAACTGGCAGGAGTAGGGATTTCCCAAGTATTTCAAAGATCCATCCCCTGACCTAGGTTAAATGAATGTTTTTCTAAGATGTCTGTCTCCTGAGGTTTTACATCTCTAAATAAACTTAACCTACCATTTTATAAAACAAAGTTAAATAAAATAAATTTTTGTGTTTCTCCATTTAATTTTTTTATTTTAAAAGCAACTATAGAAAATTATTACATATATTTCATCCCATTTGCTTTCCAATTCCTTCCCCCACTTGCCTCTTTTTTCACCATCCCCCAAATTATTTTCTTGGTGCTTAGAATTCCCATGAATGTAATTTCTCTAATGCCTACCAAACTGCACTCTCCTAAGGCAGGCTTCACTAGGCACTTAGTGCCCTTACAGGGCAGATGTGCCAAAGGAAACAGGCAGGAAAGAAGGCAAGAAATCGGGTGACTAAGCAAAAAGGTGTTCTGCAGAATAAGACTGCCATTGTATGCATATTCAACTTACTTTAAATCAGATCAATTTGGCTCCCTGACAGTTCTAGCATAAACAGTGCCATCATCATTATTTTTGGAAAGAAGATGCAAAGAGCAAAAGCACCTCCGGGACCAAAGTGACATTCTGAGTAGAAAAAAAGCATCAAAAAGTGAATGCCTGGTTTTCGAGGTGCCCAATTTACTTCCGCATCCAACGAAAATATACTAAAGGAATTCTATGTACCAGGCACTGAATTAGCAATATTTATATCTTTAAAACAGGGACACAAATAAATAAATAGCTTCCTAAATGCTAGAGAACAATGACCCAGTTTAACAAATAGCATAAAGAAGGGTATTTGTTACATTTTATTTCTTTTTATTTTTTTTAAGTAGGCCCCACATCTGCCATGGAGCCCAACGCAGGGCTTGAACTCACGACCCTGAGATCAAGACCTGAGCTGAGATCAAGAGTTGGCTGCTTGGGGCGCCTGGGTGGCTCAGTGGGTTAGAGCCTCTGCCTTTGGCTCAGGTCATGATCTCGGGGTCCTGGGATCGAGCCCCGCATCGGGCTCTCTGCTCATCGAGGAGCCTGCTTCCCCCCCCCCCCCCGCCTGTCTCTCTGCCTACCTGTGACCTCTGTCTCTGTCAAATAAATAAATAAAATCCTTAAAAAAAAAAAAGAAAGAAAAAAAGAGTTGGCTGCTTAACCACCTGAGACATGCAGGTATCTCCGTTATATTTTAAAAGAGATTTTAAAGTCTTAATTTACCAACTGCAATGTATAGATTTTGTTTGGATCCTGATGTATACAAATCAACTCAAAGCACACGCACACATACACAGGATAATCTATTAGGCATCTATACCCACAGCACTGTGTTATACATGAAAGGTATTTTTCTGAAACAGCAAAATAATGTGCATTTTACCAAATACACACTATTCTCAAGCCACCCAATGACTTCCCACTAAAGTCAACAAAAACCACTTGAAAGTAGCAGTCATCTGCTTCTCACAAAAAACTTGCTTGGGGCGCCTGCGTGGCTCAGTTGATTGGACATCTGCCTTTGGCTCGGGTCATGATCCCAGGGTCCTAGGATCAGTCCTGAGACTGAGCTCCCTGCTCGGTTGGGAGTCTGCTTCTCCCGCTTCCCCCTGCTCATGCTCTCCCTCCCTCTCTCTCAAATAAAATCTTTTAAAAAGAAAAAAAAAACTTGCTTTAAAAAAAAGAACTATCACCGTTCTTTATTTTAGAGCTGGAAGAATCCTTAGAGCCATTATAAATTTAAAAACAGAGGACAAAAAACTGTGGCCCAAGACCACAGGGGCCAGAGACTAAAGCTTAGGACCAGATCCCAGGTATCCTGACTCCCTGTCCACTGCTCTTTTCCACAGTGTCACCAGACATCCTCTTACAACACCCTGTAGTTGAATAAAGAAGCATTTCCTGGATCAAGGGGAAAATATATGCCATGCTACAACTGGCTGAAACAGAGATGATACCTAGAGAAAAACTAAGACCTCATTAAAAATGGACAAAGCAATTGGACCAGTCACCAAAGAAATATAAATGGCTAATAAATACATGGGGATTCAGCCTAAGAAAGTAATTAAAAAAGAATAGGGCAAAGACTCACTTATGAAACTGGCTATGCTAACTTTATTCACAGGAGTAAAAAACAGAAGTAACCTTTACATGCAACAGCTGGAGCAACCAATCAGCATACCAGCTGCCTGAGAGAATATTATACAAGCATTCAAATATTTTTATTTGGGGGAAACTCAAGATTTAATATTAAAAGAAAAAGATACATAAACATACCTATAAAAAATACGTATCTATAAAATGTCTTCATAAGTAACCATTCTAATATATTTTATATATATGTGTGTATATATATATATATACACACACACACACACATAAACAATGCATCAGGCTAAACCATATGAAATTACTGTTCTATAAATCAAAAATGACTGAATAGTGGCCATCTGTGGGGGGTGGTACTGAATGCACTGTATTTTTTAAATATTCAATTATGTAGTAAATATTACCTTTTTTAACTTTTTAAGTGAACTCTACACCCAACATGGGGCTTGAACTCACCACCCCAAGATTAAGAGTCATGCTCCATTGACTGAGCCAGCCAGGTACCCGAGTAAATATTACTTTTCTAATCAGAACACACACAAAAAAGTAAATATTTAAAAGAAAAAAAAATCTATCAGCTCCTTTTCACAAAAGGGCTGAAAACTCCTAGCCTACAAGTGTCCCAACCAGCTATAAAACAGGTTAAAGAGGCTTGCCTTCCAGTTGCCTTAATAACAAAGGTTGGCAACACAAGCAGGGTCCCTCTCAGAGTTGCTGACCCAATGACCGTGGCAGGAGAACAGGCCCACATAATCTGTGGCCTGAGGATGCAGACAGACCTAGGACAGGACAAACTGTATGTCACTGGGTCAACTAACACAGCAGTTGCTGTGGCCTCACCCTATGAAGTTCTGTGCTGCAACACAAAACATGGCAACACCCGCTCCGAAAGCCTGCACTATCTCAAGTGCACAGGCTCTCAATCCTTCCAGGTCCAGAGACCTCTGGAGAATTAGATGAAAACTGTAGCCAACATTCTACAAAAGAGATGCTTCCCTCTAAGAAGACTCCAGGTGAAAAGCTCCGCGAGTTCTAACATAATACACAGGAAACACACGGACTACTAAATGTAATGTTCAGATCTTTAAGGAATAGGTGAGGCTGGAGTCATCTTAAAGGATGAATAAAGTTGGAAACAGAGGGCTATGAGGAGTCATTAATGCAGACATTAAAAATCAGCCTCAAGATATCTTAACATGGGAAAAATAATACTATTTTATTTATTTCTAAAGATTTTATTTTCTGATTTGACAGAGAGATACACAGCTCAAGTAGGCAGAGCGGCAGGCAGAGGGAGAGAGAGAAGCAGGCTCTCCGCTGAGCAGGGAGCCCAATACCGGGTTCGATCCCAGGACCCTGAGATCATGACCTGAGCTGAAGGCAGCCGCTTAACAGACTGAGGCGCCCCAATACTATTTTAATTTTAAAAACAGGAAACAAACAAACAAAAAAAAAAACAGGAAACAAAACTGTCCAGCATATACGTGTGATTACTTAATGTAAGAGTCTGTAAGAGGAACAGACTAGAAAGAAACCAAATGTCC
Organism: Procyon lotor; assembly: GCA_028646535.1. Classification (NCBI taxonomy): domain Eukaryota; kingdom Metazoa; phylum Chordata; class Mammalia; order Carnivora; family Procyonidae; genus Procyon; species Procyon lotor. The sequence goes on from CM053610.1 coordinate 20,466,588, forward strand.
GTTAATAGGGGACTGCTCCAAGAAAATTCGAATCTACACAGCTGGGGAGGGAGACAAACCGTAAGAGACTCCTAGACTCATGAAACGAACTAAGGGTGGCTGGGAGGTA
>CM053610.1:20467196-20499817 GCA_028646535.1 Procyon lotor
GGGGGGGGGGGGACATGTTTCTATTCTTGTTTTAAATCATTACCTCTCTGTAAAATTCTTATCAAACAATAGTTCAAAAAAAACACAAAAAACAATAGTTCAATAAAACTAATTGTGGCTGAAATGGCATTTGCCTGACTAGGTCTTGTGCTACTTGGGAATAAGACATGCTACTGATAAAACTAATATAAAACTAGAACAGTTACAATGTCATCTTCAAAGAAAACATTTCTAATCTGGATGCATAAGAATGCAGATAGAGAAGCTGGGCTAAGCAGCAGGCCTCGGAATGTAAAGATGGTGGCACAGAAGCACACTCTCCCTCAGGACAGTTCCTTCCAGAAGTGGAACTGGGGCGGGGCTTAAAGGAAGAAACAGGGCAGCCCAGACACAGATCCTGAACCTGTGGCCTCTGCAGTCAGATATAGGACTGTACATTTCTGTGAAGGACCTGCAGGCTTTCCTGGAGAAACGGTCTGGTGGATTTCCCTTACCTGAGCACAACTGTTCAATCTTCGTCAGATTCAGCTGCAGAGACTCGTTGATCCAGGCCAGCATGTCATGTCGACTGAGGTTATCACTGGTGACTGATGTTGAATATACGTTCACTGCCATCTTCTACAGCATGGGAGGAAAAGAGAAGGGCTTACGTTATTAGGCACGCAAGGGGGAGAGAGCAACCATTTCTGAAGAGTCAGTCACCCAGAAGAGACCTGTAGTAGACTCAAATTCTTAAGCCTCACGTTCTTCCCCAAGAGGCCAAATCAGACACTAGGATTCCAGCCATGAATGAACTTGGATTGCCACACATAAGCATAACCCTAAACGAATTGCCCAACCCCTGCCAGCCTAAAAGTTAGGCCCCATTCTAATGTGATTAGTATTAAATTTTAAGGAACCAAAGACATTTAGTAAAGGGATGTATGAATGCTCAATGAAGGGGGTCACCTGCGTGGCTCTGTTGGTTAGGCATCTGCCTTCGGCTCAGGTCATCCTGGGATGGATGGAGCTCTATATAGGGCTCCTTGCTCAGCAGAGATCCTGCTCCCCACTCTGACCATCCCGCCCTACTCATGCTCTCTCTCACTCTGTCTCGCGCTCATAAATAAAACCTTAAAAATAAATAAACAATAAAAATGTTCTATGAAGGAAGCTGACGCACAAACAACATTCTCTGTTCAGAAAACTTGATGATCAAAATATTCACAGCAGTTTCCTCTAGATGGTGGGCCTTTATCAATTCCTCTTTATGGTTTTCATTATTTTCCAACTTTTCTTTAAAGACTATACCCGTTTTTTGGGGCGCCTGGGTGGCTCAGTCATTAAGCGTCTGCCTTCGGCTCAGGTCATGATCCCAGAGTCCTGGGATCCCCGCATCAGGCTCCCTGCTCGGCAAGAAGCCTGCTTCTCCCGCTACCATTCCCTCTGCTTGTGTGCCCTCTCTCGCTGTGTTTCTGTCAAATAAATAAAATCTTTAAAATAAATAAAGACTCTACCCGTTTTTTATAAGCAAAATAGTAAATAAACTTTTCAAAAACCCACATACTACAAACATGGTGGAAAATGGTCCTTCATACTAATACTCTCCTGAACCACCTGGGGACAGGAAGATGTCTGAGGAGATTCAGAGATACTTGTCGTTTACCCTGATGGCTCCCCACAAGGCTCACCTCGTTCTCCTCATTTTACAGATGAGGAAAGAGAGGCTCAACTTAGAAGCCCTGGGAACTGGCAGACAAACCTGCCCAGCCCCGCCAGCCACATTCTTTCCCTGCCACTAGAAAATGCTGCCCTTCACTCTTCTGCTAGGCTTTTTTTTTTTTTTAAGATTTTATTTATTTTTTTGACAGAGACAACAGTGAGGAAACACAAGCAGGGGGAATGGGAGAGGGAGAACAGGCCTCAAGTGGAGCAGGGAGCTGGATACGAGTTGCATCCCAGGACCCTGAGATCGTGACCTAAGCTGAAGGTGGACACTTAACACTGAGTCACCCAGGCACCCCATAGGCTTTCAAATGCAAAACAAACACACAGAAACACAGTAATTGAAAATGCTATTAAATGTTTACGCCATCATCATCCTCACTCAGTCAACAAATGTTTACCAAGCACTGTTCTAGGACCAAGGAAACCAAGCAAGAGAGACAAGCTGCCTGTCCACAGGTAGTTCATGTTCTAGTAGGGGAAGTCTGAAACGGACCAAATACACAAAAGTCATTTCTTATCGACCATTTAAGAAATGCGGGTGGAGGGGAATGTGGTCAGGGAAAGTCTCTCTGAGTTGACGTTTGAGCTTAAAAATCAGAAGGAAGCAGCCACATGGAGATGTGAAAGGTGGTTGTAACCCAATAAAAGCAAAAGGGAGACACAGGAGAAACAGAAGTGGGAAAAGAAGCCAAATCACGTTAGGACTCAGCCAGCCATGGTAAGGAGTTTCAATTTTATTCTGTAACTATTAAGAAACACATTGTGGGGATGGGGCGCCTGGGTGGCTCAGTGGGTTAAAGCCTCTGCCTTCGGCCCAGGTCATGATCTCGGGGTCCTGGGATCGAGCCCCGCATCGGGCTCTCTGCTCAGCGGGGAGCCTGCTTCCCCCTCTCTCTCTGCCTACTTGTGATCTCTCTCAATATGTCAAATAAATAAATAAAATCTTTAAAAAAAAAAGAAAGAAAGAAAGAAACACATTGTGGGGATTTAAGCAGGGTAGAATCACACTCTCCTTTCAATTTGTGAAGGGGTTCAGGACACCCCCCCTGTACCCAAATGTGCCACTTTGGCAAATGGATTATTTTGAGCTGAAAGCACTGGAGACCCTGTTGAGCCAAAAAACTTCTGTCCCTCCAGTAATCACATAGAAGAATCAACTGGGGGTCTTTCCCAGAATAAGGCGAGAATAGCAGAGATGAATTTTACCTGAGTGACCTAACTGTACGGTAGAGCAAACATCTAATTGCCAAACACCTACTCTTACTGCTCTGTGAAATGCATTAAGGAATGCATTTGTATTGTACTTGCTTCTTCTGAGAGTAAATATAGACTTAGTTTTGCCTGTCTTTGGCCTTCCCATTTATGTGGATTCCCTGTACATACACCTATTAAATTTTATTTTCTCCTATTAATCTGTCTCATGTCAATTTGATTCTCAGTCCAGCCAGAAGAACCTTGGAGCAGATGGGAATTCTTGCTCCCCAACATATTTGAAAAAGATCACTCCCACTGCTGATAGAGGACAGTGGGAAAGGAAAACTCAAGCAATGAGGGAAGGGCAGGTTGATTCAGACCTAATGAAATCCCTGGTCAATTACCGTGAGGACACACAACTAACTATAAAAGCACCAGATTTTATAGTGACCTTGGCACTTAACAATTTCCCCCATTTCTGAAACACCAATATTACCATGAGGCGGGGGTAAACTCAGAGCAAACTTGGAACCATCATGAGAGCCCATGCTCTCTTGTGGCACTTCCTTCCATCCACCTAGTAGTGCCTAGTGGCACATAAGAGCTGGTCTTCCCACACCAGTCTCCTGCAAGCCTCATTGAGTCATACAGTTACAGAATGTGAGGGCTGGAAGAGACAGAGATCTACCCAACCAATTCCCTTTTATAAGCGGGGTGACTTAGAGCTGGCAAGATAAATAACTTATCAGGTCTGTGCCCTCACATCCCACATTCGCCCTTCCTCCACAGCATTTGGCACAGGGCCTCACACACAGTGAGCATTCAGTAAATGCTATTTGTTTTCAGGTTGGCAGGACAGTATCAAAGAAAGACGACTGTATATAAACTTTTTTCAGAAAGTAAACCATCAACACTCTTACATTTTTAAACTCAGATAATAAAACCATTTTATACAAGAAGTCAACACAATTTAGTTTCTGACTCCACTGGGAAATTAATTCCTCTTCCTACAGCACTTCATTCAAACCTCTACGATAGGCATTATCACACTGGATTGTCATTATCTCTAATTTCTGAATCATTCCCAGACTAGATTTGCGCTAGGAGGCAATTTGCTCTATGGAAAGACCTGAGGATCTCAACCCAAGAAGACCTAGGTTTGAGTGTGAGGCTGTCACTCTTTTGCTATATGACCCTGGGCAAGTTACTCAACTTCAGTACACCTTAGTTATCTCATGAGTTAATGCCACCTATCTAAAAATTATGAGGTGAGGTTTAAATGAGATAAAGTACATAAAATACTTGGCATGGTATCTGACACATAACAGGTATTAAACAAACAAGACCCAGGGTAGGAAGGGACCTAGTCCCACTCATCCTCCTACCTCCAGTGCCAAAAACAGTGCCCAAGACCTGCCACCATCTGTCATCCAGACTCACTGCAGCAGCCTTCAAGTTAGTCTCACCGCTTTAATTTGTTGCAACCACAACAAATTTCCTGAATCACAAATCAGATCATGTGTCTCCCCTATTGAAAATCCTAAATGAACAAATGAAATGCATATTGTGTGCAAAATACTATTACCAAGTACCAAGGAGAGACATATCCAAACAAAAAACAGTCCCCAGCTAAGCACTTGTAAACTATTTTGGCGACATTCATACATACACTGGTTATTGTATGGATCATGCTACCATAAAATGTAAGCAGCTGATTAAGCCACGTGTGCCTCCTAACCACACCCCAGCTCAGAAAACCTTAACAGTCTTTCATCATCATATAATTTAAAACTCTTTCATTAGCAGTACATTAATACCTGGTCCCATGTGCTCCGCAAACTCTGCAGCACTAAATACATGGGGTTAGGCACCTTGTGGATATGCAATAAACATCTACTGACTCAACCAATTAATTGGCTCTTCCAGGCAGTCAAAACAGTCTAGTTCTCAGAGCTATGGCTACAGCTAGCTACAGCTTACTCCACCTCCTTAAGGATTCCATTGCTTGGCCTCAATGGAAACCCCATGACCACTGTTCAAGCCTCACCTTTAAAAGGCTCCATGATACAGGTTTCGACTGCCTTGAAAAAGCTCCCTTACTGACCCAGTTATTTCTTCTCCTCCTTCAGCAGTTCTCCTAGCATGTTCTCAAACCCATTGTGATTGGATGCTGGCTGAGGGGCACCCTATTACTTTCAAGGCACCACACTGAGCCCTAAGGGAGAGAGGGAGAGAGGGAGGGAGGGAGGGAGGGACCACCAGAAAACAGCTATGTGACCCTGAGTAAACACAACACCTCACCTTTCTGGATCACAAATGGCTCGCCTGTAAAAGATGAACAACATATTTTGCACAAGGTGGTGGTGAGGATTAAATGAAAATTTAAGTGAAAACACTCCAGTGAAAAGCACATCATGTCTTAAGCTTCTCTTTGTGCCAGAAACTGTGCTAGGCATTCTGACACACCACCACCAAGGACACACTGGTATGAAACACACTAGCTCTCAGGGAGGCAGCATAATACAGAGGTTGAACCTGGACTCATGATCACAGATGTGGCCTCAGACAACTGCTGGACAGCATAAAGTAAATCGCTTGACTTCTCGAAGTCTCAGTCCCTCATTTGTAAAATTAAGACAGGATCTCTCAGAGATAGCGCAGTATTAAATGATACAATGCCACATCAAGCACTTAACACAATGCCTGGCACATAGCAAGTGCCCAATTAGCAAAGAGCTGCTATTATTATCTTACAACACCCCAACAGGGAAGTGCATGCCAGGCCTGGTGTAGTTTCCCTTCAACGAGCCTGAGGGTCCTCATCCTCAAAACGGGAGAGAGGCCAAACTCTGTCCTTAAGCACCTCAGGGCAGCTGTGAAACAGGGATTGGAAAAGCACGGTTCGTATCACCCTGTTATATTGTCTTCATAGTAATTATATGAAATTATCTTGTTCATGTATTCATTTTCTTAGCTCCTATCCGTCTCCCCACCACAATGCAGACGCCTGGAGAGCAGGTCTTTGCTCAGCACAACGCCCAACAGATACCCAGTGAAAAAAAGGAGACCATTGGGCTGGCTTACTTTTTGCCACGTGCTGTGATAAGAGCTTTCCGCAGACAGTCTTATCGTTGTCCCCTTTTTACAGATCAGGAAACTGAGGTCGAGAGGTTCAGGCACCTGCCCAAGGTCGCACAGCAAGGAATGGAACCAAGGTCTGAAAACTCTTGACCATCAGGCGACACCGCCTCCCACAGTAGGGGTCCCCACAGCTCCCAGCAGGACTCACTTTAACCACACACGCCCCCAACCCGGGCCCAACTAACCCGGAACCTCTCACCACCGCGGTCCGAGTGCCACACCTAGGCCGCGGCCCAGAAGCCCCCACGCCGCCGAACTGCTGCCCCCCACTTCCGGCCCGAAGCCCCGCCCCTGGCAGAATTGAGCGCGCCCCCAGCCCAGCCCGCGCGCCGGGTCACGGCCCCGCCCTTCCCCCACCCGGCCCGATCTGCACAGCCGTGGGGAGCGGCCTAGGCATCGCCCGCAAGGCCCGCCGGCGCCTGCCCGGCCCGACGCCCACTCGGCGGTCCCCCAGCCGCCGCCCCGTGCCCGCTAGCTGGCTCACCGGCTCTCGGCAGGACCGTGTCCACTGCCCGTGCCCGGCTTCGGTTCCGTCTTCGTCTCGTTCAAACCGCCCGACCCCGCCCGCGCGCCCGCGCGATGACCTCACACGCACCCCTCCCCGTTACGCAGCGACGTACAGGCTCGTCATTGCGCGCCGGCTCCTTTTATAGAGAGGGACACAGGCGCGCGCCGGAGGCAGAGCCCAGTCAGTGATCGACGGCTGGGGAGTCTAAGGGGCAGGGCGCCGGCTGCCGTATCGCTCAACCACGTGGTCTGACGAAGCCAATGAAATCTCACCGCAGGCCGGGTGGGACTCCGCCTAGAAGGCTGGATCCTGTTACAAAATCTCCACCTCAGGAGCTAAAAGAATTGATTTTCCAATTAATTTCTACAAAAGTGGGTTATCTGATAATAAAGATACTTGATAGGCACTCTGAGGAAAGGCTTAAAAGTCACCTTAGAGACACATTCTGTGACCACTCTGTAATGACCCTGTAGTCTCGTCATCCGTTTATTTTCCTCTTAGTACCTGTGAAATCATCTTGTTTATTCGTTTATGCCTTTACTCTCTACCTTTCCTTAAGTTCCACAGAAGGGAGGATCTTCTCAGTCTTGTGTCCCAGTGCCTGACTTGCTGAAAGAATGAATTAAACCAACTTTACAGAAAAGGAAGCTGAGGTTCAGAGAGGTCAGTTGACTTGCCCAGCATCACAGAAGCTGACCGAGGTTTTGAGCTGGGTTTTTGTCTAGATATCACTTATGAGCAAAAACCAGAAATAGGCTCTGAGCTTTTATAAAGCAATCTGTATTCCCAACATCAGTCTCACCACCCTCTCACCACCAGAGATCAAAAGTCACATGCTCGGAGCGCCTGGGTGGCTCGGTTAAAGCCTCTGCCTTCCGCTCAGGTCATGATCTCATGGTCCTGGAATCGAGCCCCGCATCAGGCTCTCTGGTCAGCGGGGAGCCTGAGCCTGCTTCCCCGTCTCTCTCTGCCTGCCTCTCTGCCTACTTGTGATTTCTCTCTCTCTCAAGTAGATAAATAAAATCTTAAAAAAAAAAAAAAAAAGTCACATGCTCTACCAACTGAGCCAACCAAGTGCCCTTAGCCTCTAAGCTTTTTAAGTTTCCAGTTTAGGGGGTGCCTGGCTGGCTCAATTGATAGGGCCTACAACTCTTGATATCTGGTTGTAAGTTTAAGCCCTGTGTTGAGTGTAGAGATTATGTAAAAATAAAAATCTTAAAAAATAATAAGGGGCGCCTGGGTGGCTCAGTCCTTAAGTGTCTGCCTTTGGCTCAGGTCATGATCCCAGAGTCCTGGGATGGAGTCCCGCATAGTGGCATGGTGTTCCCTGCTCAGCAGGAAGCATGCTTCTTCCTCCCCTACTTTCCCCACTTGTGTTCCCTTTCTTACTATGTTTCTCTCTGTCAAATAAATAAATAAATAATTTAAAATAATAATAATAAATTAAAAATAAATAAGTTTCCTGTCTGGCAGGGGAGGCAGAGGACAAGACCGATGGCTCAAATCACTGTTTAATTACAAACCAGACTCAGTGCTAGGCAGGAGATGTGTATGGCAAAGGTGACAGCACCTACACTGAATGAGGTAGGGTCCTGAAACCTTCTTCTGGGTGAAGTCTTACCCAATTAGTTGCCAAAGTCCGCAGGGAGCTCGTGCAGAAGCCAGTGATCAACTGGTCTGGAGGCATTTCAATATTTTAACTACCAGAACTACTAGTTGTCTTCCCCAAATGCCGTGCTCCCAGAGTACATCACAAGGAGCCCTGACCTTACCCGAGCAAGTGGGAAGGCTCCCCAGAGATGATACTTGCCCTAAAAGATGAAATGTTAACCTAGCAAAAGATTTGCAGTAGGAGGGGCGCCTGGGCGGCTCAGTCAGTTAAGCGTCTGCCTTTGGCTCAGGTCATAATCCCAGGATACTGGGATCCAGTCCGCCTCAGGCGCCTGGGTGGCTCAGTCCTTAAGTGTCTGCCTTCGGCTGAGGTCATGATCCCAGGGTCCCAGGATCGAGCCCCGCATCGGGCTCCCCGCTCTGAGGGAAGCCTGCTTCTCCCGCTACCATTCCGTCTGCTTGTGTTCCCTCTCTCGCTGTGTTTCTCTCTGTCAAATAAATAAAATCTTAAAAAAAAAAAAATTTGGAGTAGGAAAGGGCAAACCAGAGGATATAGCAACGAGCCCAGTAGCCTAATGATTACAGCGATATTGATAATGTTAGCATTATAAGGTATTGACTGGAAGCATGGATAATTGAGTAAAAACATTCACAGGTGCTGTGGAGCAAAGTGAATTACCTCCATCTTATACACAAGGACATGAAGTTTCCAGCAGGCTAAATGAATTTCATAAGTAACAAAGCCAGCAGGTCTGAGTTCAAATCCTAACCCTGCTAAGAGTTAGAATCACATGAGATGTGTGTAATGGTCTTAGATGACTCCTAGCACATTATAGGTGCTCAGTAAATGTCAGTGGTTCCTGAGTCCCTTCTGATTAATGTCAATATTTCATTAATGTCAATTAGTTGTCAACATTACCTAAAAGCGACTTTGGTTGGGGTATGGCATTAATGTGGGGGATGAGACAAGTCAAGAAGAGCCTCAAGTGGCAGGCTAGAGTTTGGACCGGATTCTGGGAACACAGGGCATCACCGAAGTATTCTGAGCAAAAACTTCCAAAATAAACTCATTTCCCTCCCAGGATCTGCTCCCAAAGAGATGGGAAAGGGGCACGTGACCTGCTTAGAGTTTACTTTCCTTCCTCAGGAGGGGGCTAGCCAAGGTTATCTGGGTCAGATTCAGCCTTGACTGCAAAAGGCCAGAGAGTGATAAGAAAAAAAGTTTCTACCCAGAAAGAGAAAGAGCTGTGGGGACTTTAATAGGTGTCTTTTAACCAACTGTGTTAACATGGAGGTGATCTCATTATCACAGGTAGAAATTGTGAATCCCCTCTCCAAAAACAAAACAAAACTGACTTCCAGGCCTAGGTTTTCCAAATGTATGACAATTTTACTGAACGAAAAAATGGTATGGGAAGTCTCAGCTGCCTTAGGGACCTCAAAAGCTCAAGAGGGAGACAGCTACAAATTCTAATACAGAGTGTTTTGTGCTGAGATAGATTCTCTACATACCCACAGGGAAGGGGGACTCAGATTAGGGAATGGCTCCTAATCCCACCTAGAATGGAGGCAAAGAAGGCTTCCTAGAAGATGTGAGAACTGGAAGACTGCTCTGGCAAGGACGACGCTGTTCCAGGCAGAGAATCGCACGGGTAAAGACTCAGAATAAGCAATCCCCAGCTCCAGTAATGCTAGCCTCTGTTTCCTTTCTGCAATGCTGAGACCACAGGATGAAACAAAGTTAACAGAGCACAGGTTAAGTTATAAGGTCTGAACTACCAATATCCTTGCACAGCTGTATGTTTCACAATTAAGTTTTAAAAATAAAAAATAAGGGGCACCTGGGTGGCTCAGTGGGTTAAAGCCTCTGCCTTCAGCTCAGGTCATGGTCCTGGGATCGAGCCCCGCATCGGGCTCTCTGCTCAGCAGGGAGCCTGCTTCTCCCTCTCTCTGCCTGCCTGCCTCTCTGCCTACTTGCGATCTCTCTCTGTCAAATAAAATAAAAATTTAAAAAATCTTAAAAAATAAAAATAAAAAATAACCAAGTGCAATATATGGTTCTGGAATGGATACCAGACCAGAAAATATACATACTTATCCTCCTCAACAAAGATGTTTTGCAGCAACTGGCAAAATCTAAATAAGGCCTATAGATTAGATAAGGAAGTAAATGACTGTTCATTTCCTGATGATGAAAAATGTACTGTGGTTATGTAAGAAAATGTTCTGGTTTTTTTAGGAAATACACACTGAAGGATTTAAGGGTAAGGAGACATCATCTCTGCAACTTCCTCTTGAATGATTCAGAAAAAAACAATGTAGAGAGAGGATGACAAAACACACGTGGCAAAATGTTAGCATTTGTGGAATCTGGGTGATAGGTAGTTAAGAATGCTTTGTACTATTCTTGCAACTTTTCTGTATATCTGAAATTTGACATAAAAATTTAAATAAATCAATAAAGTTAAACAGAAAGAAGAAAGAGAGGAGTGAGAGCAGAAAGGAGGGAAGAAAGGGTTAGAGGAGGTAGGCTGGAAGAAGGCAATTAGGAAAAGAAGCAAGGAAGGTAGGCAAATTGTACACCAGGCGGCAAAGGGCAGCAGATAATTTCAAGCTCCAGCAGAACAACAAACAAAACATGCACACACCAAAAATAAACAGGTGCAGGTGGGACCAAGAAGAAATAGCAAGTTACTTTGGCTTCACAGAACAGACTCCAACTTACAACTCCTTTGCCTCTGGCTGTGTGGCCTTGGGTCAGTTATGGGACCTCTCTGAGTCTTAGCTCCCTTCCGGGTAATCATGGTAATCAGGGCCTCACTTCGGGGTTGCTAGGAAGCTTCTCCAACAGTTAACAAAGCAGCTGTCCTTTACCCAATGCTTGCTACCCACAAGCACTTTCCCACATGCCTCACATGCCATCCACAAATCACCCTTACAAGGTTGATTATCATCACTCGTTTCACGCTTTGGCAAACTGAGGCACCCAGAGGACACGAGCACCGCCAAGGTCACAAGTTAGGAGTGCATGGAGACAGGGTAGACACCCAGTTGCACTGTAGTCATCGAGGAGGTGCAGGCCTTGAACACAGTATCATTCAAGAAGCAGTTGGCTGGAAAACCAGAGGGACTGAGATCAGGGAAGAGGCCCTGTCCAGCGGGCACCGTCAACACCCCCACACCCCCTCGACCCCAGCACGGAACAGCTGCGAACCAATCACTGCAAGATCCCTTCTTCAGGCCTCTGGGGTGGCAGATGCCAAAGCCACCCCCCTCTGCTCTCCCTAACAAGGACCAAGGGGCCCCCAACATAATGTGGGGACAGGCAGTGATGAACACACCAAATACTATTGTAATTAGTTGCCATCATCAGCCTAGCTACTGGGAAACACCTGGGAGGTTACTGCCCTGCCCTTAAGATTTTATTATTAAACACCAATAATTATTGGATGCCACCACCACTACCAACACCCAGGCATTAACACTGTATTGACTAATGATGGCTTTTGTTATCACAATGCCATCCAGGACCTGTAAGGGCTTACTGCATGGGCACATCATTCCCTCACAGCAGCCCTAGGGAGTAGGCAGGATTTATGGTCCTTACAGAGATGCCAACCTCCCTGGCTAGAGCCCCAGGGAACTGGAAGACTGCTTCAGAAAAGACCTACACGTGATGCAAGGTCTAACCCCATCCCCTTGACATTACACCTGGGGTTATGTAGATCCAAACATAACCCCCATTTTGCACAAACAGCTGCCTCTCCAAAGCCCACCCCCCAGCCTGCTAGACAGACTGGGCCAACCCAGGAGCCCCTCACCTGGAGGGGTAGTCCACCTTTCTTGGGGTTCCGAGGTCGGGGCTGTTTATTTTGCTTCATCCTACCCTGGTATCTGGCGCAGCACTGTACACAAGATGGCTTAACAGGGCAGCAGAGGCCCCTGGGGCCCCAGCACCTCAGGAGTGCCAGCCCACTTGCTAATTGCCAAAGGTCTCACCATGGCAACTCACACGCAACACCGCTCATCCTCATCTCCAACATTTACCTCGATAAGGCACACAACTATAGGCATGGCAGTGGCCAGGACTAGAGCCTTGCTTACATTTGAAGGAACTGAGAGGCTCATACAGTTGCCACACCCAACTGAACCCCAACTGATCCACTGCCTGGGCATCCTTTTCCCACACCATTTTCCCTGTCCATGCGCCAGCTGACCAAAACAAGCCTCTGGAGAGGCATGGGGATCTTCAGTGGCTCTTGGTCCCTGACCAAAAGGTCCATCTAGTGATGGGACTATGGCAGGATGGGCTGGGGGGGATTGGGACACGGGGCTAACCGGCCCAGCTAAACTGCAGAGTGATGGGTACACACTCCACCCTAAGAGCTGTGGCCACAGGCAACTAGGTTGGAATCATGGGGCCATTCCCAGGCAGTCCAGTTCCTGGACTGAGACAGGACAACCTGGGAGGAGTGCAACCAGGTGCAAGGGCATCCAAAGGCATGAAGAGCTGGGAAAAGTAGTCCTGGGATTGAGTCATCAACCATCTCGATCAGCTCCCCAAGGGCGTGTCAGGTGGCTGTCCCAGACCTTAAGCCTTTAAATGAACTGAAAGGTTCCAGTCCCTTGTTCTGAGAAACAAGGTTTAGAAACCCATTCACTAGCCCAGCAGCACAGAATTCTTGGGCTCTACTTGAGACAATGAATCAATCAGAAATTCAAGTTGGGGTCCAGAAATCTCCACTTTAAAGAGCCTCACAGGGGAAGCTGGCACACTGGGTTTTGGGGACCAGTGTCCTGGACCACCCCACAGGGTCATGATGCTATTTCCTGCACTGTGCTCGCTGCATGAACCAATGACCCTTTCCACTTCACCAGGCCCTCCCAACGTCCCACCCATCTGACCTGGAAAGAAGGGACACCAGACTGTTAGAGAAATACTGATTTTAATTCAACATAAGGTAAACTCTAGGCATCTGTCATTTTTCAGCCTAAAAATTAGCAAAACTGTTGAAACAAGGCACAATTTTTCCCCATACTTGTTATGTGGCTCCAGTTACAAAAAAAAATTTATGAAAATGTTAAAACATAAAAATAGAAGTCTGTGATTTAAAAAAAAAGTGTATAAAAAATTCCCACAAAACCTGTCAACGTTGTTCCTGATTCTACAAAATAGCACCAGTAAGAAGAGTAAAAGTTGTTAAAAACCATTACGACAGCATTTCTGAAATGCAGCTTTCCCGACCTCCCGTTCCCCCTAAAAACTTCCCATGGGATACAAAAGGACTTTTAAAATCTCTGGAGGGAGGATCGAGCTTTTTATTGCAGTTTTCCCCCTGCAATCTTTGAGATGAGGGGAAAGGGAGGGGAATGTGCTTCTGCCCCGGCTGTCACTGCCGCTCAGTTTAGTAAAAGGCTGAGGATTCGGGGCGTCCTACTTCTCATTTCGGGACCTGTGCCTGCAGAGTAGTCTGGAGGGTGCATTCTGGGGGTGGAGGGGATGCCTTCCCAAAGCCTCCTCTTGTGCTCCCTTGACAGGAGCCCAAGGGAGAGAGGCCACACCTGTCTGCATGATACACAGCGGCGAGAACCCAGCCCACCCTTTCCTGAAATCCCCGAAGCATTCTATTGCAGTCACTGGGAGGGGATATTTAGCTAAGGGTGGCTGTCCCCTTGGGTCTCTTGTGGGGGGGGGGGGAGGAATAGCCCTGAATGTGATGATGAGGTCATCCCTGCTGAAATCATCATCATTATGGAAAATACTCTACACGGACCCTGACAGCAGGTCCCGGCCCTTTACACTGAGGCCAGGGGAACGTGCTGCATAAAATTCAAGAAAGACAGGCATCCTTTCCTCTTCTTCTAGCCCTAGGGGAAAAAAAACACCCAGGGCTCTTAAAATGTCCCTTAGCTACATGTCTGCCACTGCGTGCTCCTGGAAATAAGGAGCCGCAGATGTTTGATTAAAAAAAAAAAAAATCAAAGCCTTACAATAACTGTCTCGGATGATTTTTCAGCATTAACCTGAGTATTGGAGAGCTGTCGGCACTGTGGTTTTGGTATCTTAGCCATTGTTTCTCTGAGCGGTAAACCCAGGAGGGAAAAAAAAGCCATCTTACTACCTACTTCAAGTTTTAAAAGTTTTCAGAGAAGACAAAATGAGCACCGTGGCTGGCCGCTCCTAGCGGCCAGGTCTGAATTGTGCACGAGGAGGTGGCGGCACCTCAGGCTCCCCCTGCCAGAAGGGGGTCACGCGGCTCTGCACCTGCCAGGGTTATGTGGCGTGACCCCACAACGCTGAGCAGGGGAAGGGTAGAGTGTGGGCTGTACCGACTGGGTGCTGGCTCTACCCCACAAGCCCCAGTGCTCCTGGGCTCAGGGTGCCTGGGAGGGCTATTCACAGGCAAAGTAGTCCTTCAGGGGGGCGAAGAGGTGTCGGATGACAGGCACACTCCAGGACCTCCCAAGCAGCTTCTGGCGGGCACCACGGCCCATGTTGGACACATCCGTGTAGTGTACAGGAAAGCCGAAGATCCTGGTGGGTGGGGGGATGGGCACCGGAATAAAAAGACAGGGAGTCAGAAGTGCCCCTTCCAGCGTGCTTACTGCCTCTGGGAGAGCCTCACACGAGCAGCGTGGCACCGCTTTCTGCCCTTTGTCCCATCCTTTCCATCAGGCCAACCGGGCCTTCACATGAGCCCTCGTTGACCCCAAGGTCAGATCAACCAGTTCTTCAGAACACAAATGCTGGTGCCCTCTCAGAGGGCATCCTCTAGGAGGATGCCTGTCGAGTGCATCCCCAAGCACTAGCACTGTGCTCCTGGCACATAGCTGGTGCTCAGTGGGCCTTTCCCATGTGAGTGAGTGAATGACTGAATGAATGCATGCCAAGAAAGCCAGACAGCAAGCACAGATGTGTACCTGCCTTCAAACCACAAGAGGAGGAAAGGGAATTTCCTTAATAAGAAATAAGGACACTGGCAGAAATGGATCATCAGATACTCAGATAATTAACCATAAGTACACTGAAATATCCTGCATTTTCTTTCCCTCTTAAAAGCCAGTTGTTAGATCAAGGGCCAAGCTGGACTTAATGGCAGATGGCAACCAAATATACCATGAGCTTCCTCTATGGCATTTTACCAAGCCTGTTAAGAGGCTTCAGATACACTAGACATTGATCTTTCCCAGGTTTACAATCTAATACTAAAAAGCACATCACTGGGCCAATGGCTGAATAGGTTAACACCTTTGGGCATGCCAAAGAGGTAACACCTTAGGCCTGTACAGTGCCTGTAAGTGGGCACCCACTCAACAAGGCACCCACCTAGTATCACATGGCATGCCCAGCATGTAAGGGTTAGGCCTCAAAATACAGAATAATAACCCGCAAGATGAATGGGAAGGTTACCCACTAGCTTCTAAGAATCAGAAGTTACTTTCAGACTAAGAAAACTATTGTTAAAGAAATAAAAACAGTTGTACGACTGAAGTATCTAGAATGAAAATATTCTATCAAATCCTTTGAGATGCAGCCAAAAATGTAAAGAGGAATATTCATAGCCCTTCCTTCATTTCTAATAATAAGAACAAAATAAACAGGAAAAACAAAGGGAAAAAAAATGAAACCAGAAAAAGAGAATTGAAATCCAAGAGCTGGTTCTGTGAATCAAAACAGTTAAACTATCAACTTAGGCAAATAAATGGAAGGAGAAGACAGGCTCTGGCTAAGTAGGAACCAGCTTTAGACCAGCATTTTGGTGGAGGGAATCTCCTGAGAAAGACCAATGGCCAAGTCAGTGGGGTTTTCTTTAGCTGGTTCCTCATATGCCCTGGAGGCCCAGCAGGCTGGGGCAAGTAAAATGCCAGAGCAGCACAGGTCTAATGACCTCATGTTTCAGATTCCTCACCACCACCACCCTTCTGTCATTTCTACCAGGAAAATTGGCACTAACTCTGAAAAGGTATTACTCCCAGCCCCACTAATGTGGGTCAGTGAGACCATACAGAATTAAGGCAAACACCTGCCCATTTATGCTGCCTGCCTTAACCACAAGTTCTGCCCCTTTCTCTCTGCCTGTGAGATTTCCCTCTTCACGTGCAGCCCTGCTCACCTTTCTAGCTCAGTGCACCACAAAACATCTTCTTTGCCATTCATGACAACAGGGAAAAGTTGGTTTTTCCCCTGTCTGATCGAGTTCGACTTGGTGGTTATTGTCTGTACTTTCTTTAACTGGAGAACAAAACGGACATCATGGAGTGAGCACAAGATGGAGGGTCTGGGTCAAGTCAAAGCTCTTAAGCACCTAGGGAAGATGGAGGGAGGGAGGGCAGGCAGGGGAGAGCGGGAGGGAGGGTTGGGCTCACAGAGGGAATGAGAAAAGGAGAGCTGGAGGCGAGAACATTTTGTGCTTCCCATGAACACCAAGAAGTTAATGAACAGGAAGGACCAGCCTCGCAGAGAACAACAGATAAAAAAGTGACCATAAATGAGATCACATGGGGGCCAAGAAAATACCAGAGTTATTGATCAGGCAAGAATAAGCAAAAGTAAAAACCCACCCAGATTTTGAGGATGGGCCCCTGGGTTTGAATGAATGGAACCTAGCCTGATGTAAACATAAGTTTGCAGAGGACTTCGCATAATTATAATAGCACACAATTTTTGTGGTCAAAGTAAAATTACTCGTTTGTTACTGGGAAGATGAGTGGCGATTATCTGTATCTCTATGGAGTCTGCATTTGCAACTGGAAAGTCTAGTCACCTTTTCTTATATAGTGCTTATTTGTGTATCAAGAACCTCTCCTACTCTGTGCCTTTGCTTTAAGATGGGACAGAACAATTAAGTGGGGAAAGAGGCCCAACACCAGGGAGTCGTGTGGTGGGGAGGGGCAGGAACAAACTGGACACCAAAGTCAAGTCCTCACTTGGAGGTCACCAAGTGTGTTTCCAGAGACCATTTGTTAGCACATCTTACCTTTGCTGTCCTATTGAACTCCAAGCAGTCCTGTAGCTCGAGTTTATCATTCTTTGATGCTATCACGGGCCTGGGAACATCCAAAACCCATTACTTTCTTCTACCAACTATAAAGAGGCCTCGGCTAGGCACTTCCCAAGGTGGGAATGAAGGCCGAAGACTGCAAAATGTGCTCTGGCAGAACTTGTTACAATGACCTGATAAAAAAGTGAGCTTGGCAAGAACACAAGACTGTGTGCCAAAGCCAGGGACAGACCAGCCCCTTGAAGGGGCAGCCCAGTGTCCAGGAGCAAATGCTCCCCCTTCCCAAATGTTATTATTTGTCAGAGCCTTCCTGCAGAGAGAGCAGGAAGGAAGGAGTCAGGAGACTCCTCCAGTCTAGCCCCACTGCTCACTGACAGAGTGGCCCTGAGCAAGCCAGGCCGCCTCTCTGGGCCTCAGGAGCCTGGATTAGGTCTTTTTGATCTAAGCCACCGTGATCTGGTGGCTTACAGCTGGAGAGGGGGCCTCTGGGCAGTTCTGGGCTGTCAGGAGGTGGTCGACAATACTAACAATTATCCTTATCACTTTCACTATTGAAACCTGCAAATGCAGAGAGGCAGACAGATGCCTGAGAAGACGAAGGGCTAGAACTTGAGTGGTTAAGTGTTCCAGAGGAGAAAAATCAGCAAAAGGTCTGAATGCAGAGTTGATGAACACCACAGCAACCCCTGTGTTAAGGAACTTCAAGGCCAGAGGGAAATCAGATGTTAAGAATGAATGATGCCCACAAGAAAGGCCACTGAATCACAAAAACCATTCCCTAGATACTGTCAGAGATTTCCTTGACTTCACCTTGCAGGGTAAATGCCTGCCAATCCCCCATCTTGACTCTCCCAGGAACCCAAGGGAGCTGGGGGACAGAGCAAGGCCCTATGTGGTGCAGGCGGGAGGATTAGGGAGATCTACCTAACCAAAGTGTTGGCTCAGACAGCTGCTTTTGGGTCTATGACCAGGTGTCACCCATCCTCGAGCCTGCAGGGCCAAGCTATAGCCACTTACAACTCAGGCAGAAAGCTCTGGAAGCTCTGCAGAATCCCCCTTTCATGGGACTCCCTACATTCAAGGCAGCAGTGAATCCTGTTACTCCTACCCTCACAGTACCTACAATCTGATCCTTTCTGCTAAGTTCCACAGAACTCCTGAGCTGCCAAGCCCCCAGAGACCCACATGTGCATTGTGTCGAGTATGAATGTATGTATAGTGCCTTCTGGGGCCCTCCTCTGAATACCCACCCTCACTGGTCTCCCCACTGCTGCCCTCATCTTGCTGCTGTCTATCCTCCTATGAGCAATTACCGTGAACCTGAGATAGACCTCTCATCTACTTAAATGGCTCATGAGTTCCCATGCAAGGACTCACAAGTGCCACTTAACTTGGCCCATACTGAGTCCTCTGCCTTATTGTCCCAGCCACTCTGGCCCCTGCAGTACCATTCTCTGAGCTGGTCTTCCAATGCACTGTTCACCATCACTTTTCCCTATTCCTTCTGCCTGGAATGTTCATTCCTCCCTCAAACTACACGGCTCCATTCCTTGATGGCCCTGCCGGAATGAGAAGTATCCCCATCAATTCCTCCAATGCCCCCAGCTCCAGCCAGGACTGTGAAATTTACTGTCTTTGCTACCCATCCCCCATTAGCATGTCAATTCCATGAGAGCCAAGACTGACATCTAATGTGTTCACTGCTAAGCTGGCAGCATGGACAGCAATGCCTGGCAGCTAGAGAGCTTGACTGCTGAGTGAAGAGTCCACTTCACCCAGACATGAACATTTTCCATTTCGTTGGCTGATTAGCCAAATAAAAATGCAACATACCCAACAGAAATCCTACAGTCTATTCTAGCAACTTCCCCCCTCTGTTCACACTTTGCTAAATGCCTCAGTGATTATGCTTCCAGCACTTTCTTCTAAAGGAGAATTTTTTTTAAGCTAAACTCATTTGCAAGTCTTGGATGTCACATTTCTATCTTAATTAGCGGGTTGTTCCCCTGGAAACCACATGGAGGAGATAATGAATCCTCAGCAAAGCCACTTACTTTGTGGCTTTCAGCATGAAAAGACTAATAAAGGTGGGGAAAGCTCTTGGTTAAGGAAAATTCAAGGAGACAGGTTATCTCAGCTCTGCCACTGGGCTGGTCACCACAGGGCCTGAGGTGGGGGGATCACTTCATCTAACAACATACTTGCATTTCCCAACAGGACAGTAACTGGAAGAAGAAGTGGGCTATGGAAGCATAGCACTCGGTCTGCTCTCTTTCGGCACGAGGCACTTTTAAGAACCTGGCCCACGGGCAGAGTGGGAGCAAGTCAGAGGACACTAAGCAATCCAAGCCTCAGATTTCCAGGTTGCTGCTGTGCTTCCCAAAAGGCTTCAAAATGGCACCAGGGATTGGTCTGAATCCCAAGTGGGGCCATTTCTTGGCAGAGCCAGTGCTTTCTAGAAGGCTTGAATGGGTCTCTGAGTCACAAGGTTACACTTAGCGTGGCGGTTACCTGTCCCACCTTGAGCCCCTTGTTACCTGTTCATTCCAGGCAGGTTGCCCCAGAAGTAGCGGGCCCTGTGAGCAGCAGACACTTTGATGGCATCGATCATCACTGGGTTACACTGCAGAGAGAGAGAGACAGCTGCTGGGAGCCCATGTCAGAACTCATGTGGAAGCCAGCCAGAGTGGGGTCTGACCTGAGCAGGTGACAGGGCCCTCCCCCCGGCTATAGAGGGGGCATGGTTCCTGCCAGCAAACAGACAGACCAATCTCTATCAAGAATTCAGGCAGGGAAAAAAAAAAGAAGAATTCAGGCAGGAAAGGCAGCTCAAAATTAAAATCTGCCAAGCTGGGGGTCTTGGCTGCAGGAATGGAGAGCTAACAAAACACGGTTTCTGTCACCATTCTGCCCAGTTCACAAAGCCTGAGGGAACTGGCCAGTTCAATAACCTCCCCAGCAGAACACAGGGGGTAAGATTTAAAGAAAATGAAGTGTATAAAAAGCATTTACTATATAATGCTTGATGATACTGTTTTCTAACGACCCAACTGCAATCTCTAAAGCAGCAATTCTCAGAACAGGGATGAGAAGGGACTCCCTGGACTAACGTTTAGTCCAATCTCCTGAGGCCCCTCCAAAAGTAGAGGATTTCATCATCTGCCTTCAGGGGATTCTGGGTGAGTTTAGAGATCAAATATTTTCCAGACACTAAAAAAGAATCAAGCCACATGACTCCGGTAGTTTTGGATTTAGCATGTCTTCCACTAGGAACCCAGAATCACTCCCAAGAGCAGAAACACCCAACCAACTCCCAACGCCAACAGGGTGTTTCCCTCCCATGTTGTCTTGACAATCAGGACCCCAGGTGCCCTCACCTCCAGGAACCGAGAGATGTCCCTCTTGTCGCCAACCTTCATGGCTACCACATTCTCAAACATCCAGAAGAAGGGCCGGTCGTCCCCTTCCTTGGGGCGTGTGTAGTTCAGCAGGTGGTAGAACTCAAAGAAGAGCCGGCCTGTGCCCTCTGAGCCACAAAAGAAGATGGCGGAGCCAGGTTCAAACCCCTCAGCCCACCCATCCATAGTGACACCAGTGGGTTCCCAGCGATTGCCTGACTACACGACCCCAGCCAGTCCTTCCACCCATGCTCCTCTGGAAGGACTAAGGACACAGGCCATTAGCAGGGCAGTAATTCATTACTATCTCTGGGAACAGGACATACAATGGTTAAGTTGGCCAAATAGGTCCTCCTGAGACCAGTCCTCCTCAGTGCTCAGGTGACAAGAGGGTTTCCTAGGGATGCTCACCGTACAGGCCTTTCCTGGCAGGGTTCACATTGGAGAGATCATTGCATGGGCTTCCACCAATCACCAAGTCGAAGGGGCCCCATTCTTCAATCTGTGAGAGAAAAACAGTCACTCTCAATGAGGGTGAGAGTGAGAAAACCCACTTCTAGGGGTGCTTTGGCTGGCTCAGTTGATGGAGCAAACACCTCTCGATCTCAGGGTTATGGGTTCAAGACCTGTGTTTGGTGTGAAGCCTACTTTAAAGAAAAAAAGAAAACTCACTTCTAGAATCTCATTTGGGTCAGTTAAGTCTCCCAACTCCACTTCTCACCCAGACATAGCAATGCTCCGGGTTCCCTAAGATCTAAATCATTCTGGCAAAAATAATTTGCCAACTTGTGGGTCTTGGCACTATAGCTCCATGCAACTCCAGGTTCGCTCTTCTACCACAACCTGGGGCACTGGGCAGGGGACCAGTGTGAGGCTCAGAGAGCAGAGGAGGAAGAAGGGGTGAGGCAGAGCCTAGCAGGGGTGCAGGCTGCCCTCACGTTTTTCTTTGTGATGTTCCTGACATCATTCACATATTTGATGTTGCCCTCATGCTTCACAGTTCCAACAGCAATGGATTCTTCACACACTTCGGAGGCGACGTACTTCTCCACTTTGATGCCCAGTTCTTTGAGGACCAAGTACCCTGTAGAGGGTCAGGGGACAGAAAGTTCATCAGGGGTGTGCTCCCAGGGTACCCTGCCTCCAGTGATTCTAAGCCATCTCCAGAGCTCAGACCAGACCCAGCAAGGACATGGTTGTCGTCGAGGGAACCCACGCGGATGGCACAAAGACTGCACCCTGGCTACACCCGGCTCCCTGTATGGCGAGTTTCATGAAGAAAATACATGGGTAAGTGGGTAGAGCCACTACCAACACGGACAGGTGCACAGCCAAGGCCCCAGCACCTACCACCCAGCACAGTCAAACACAGACACACGGACAGGAATCTTCACCAAAACCATGTTTAGAAACAACCTCGGGGCCTGGTGGCAAAGCCAAGGCTCAGTTCTACTAGGCGTGATCTGCGCCAACACAAATAGGTCTTCAGGACCCAAATAGAGTGGGGTAAACAGAGTAAGAGTAATGACCTGGGGAGTCTATTAAAAGCTGTCAATGATTTAGGATTTTGGACACCAAAGTACACACGTTAAGTACAAATGATTCAAAGTGCATTGCAGCTTTCTACCGCTTCCTGCTCAGGGAATACAGAGACGTTCCTAACAATACATCACAAGGCAGTTTTTTGGATTAAATGAGTTCCATCAGACAAGTCCCCCAGAGGCAGCATCAACGCTGGCTGTGCTTACTGGGTCCCTGGGTAGCTTCAGGAAACGGGAGGGAACCAAGATTGGAGGGAGGGATTAGGAGCTGGCCAAGTCAGCTCCGACAGATGCGGCCTTACGGAACGGGGAAATCATTTTCTAAGATACCTGCACATGATAAGTAATGCCAACACGGCTAAAGTCTACCGGTCTCTAAGGGAGCCCGAAGGGAGGCCCGGCCGGTGAAATGGCACAAAGGTTTGAGGAGAGAAACAAGGAGCCAGTGGTTTTCTCAGAACAAGTGACCAACAGGTCATCCCAGGGATCTTTCCTGGCACTGATGACGGGACACCTGGAGCAGGTGAGCGTCCCTAGGTGAACTCCAAACTCACCTGTTGCGATTCCATCAAACAGGGATAAGACTCGAATGGGCCGCCTTCGGGCTGCGGGAATCGCAGGGTATAACTTGGGGGCTTCCTGCCAGGTTAAAGAAGGAGGTCATGGAGGTCACGGTGCAGGGGGTGAGACTCAGCCTCTGGTGGAGGGCAGGGCAGACCTTCCTCTGAAAGTCACAAAGCCTGTGCTCTGCAACTTCCTAGCTGGGATCCCCTGGAGATTCTGTGGCCCGAATGGCCATTCTACCCTCAGACGTGAACACAGATGGCGACTTGGATACAGATGCACACACACACAAAACACGTTGCCCTACCCAGGAATAACCTGGAGCCTCCCTTCATGAGCTGCAGGCAAGAGCCCAGGAACATCCACTCCCACCACTTAAGAGTTAAGTCACCGGCCTCCCTTCCCCCTTCCGCTCCCCTTGAGACTAAGGCTTGGTTACTTCTGTGACTGTTTCAGCAGCAGGCCCGGAACATCCATATAGAGGCCTTGAAGGAGGGGAGAAGGAACACTGGAGAAGCCTGATAACTGCACGGGGGCCCAGGTCTGTGGCTCTCGGATGCTCGTCTAACATGATGGATCTTTCCCATTAACTCTTGCCAACAGACTCGCAGAGTGCTCCAGACCCCTAAAGCTCCGGGGGTGGGCGATGCGGGTGGGAAGAAGCGTGTGGCTTACGTATTCGAGCCCCGGGTCGCTGGTGAAGAAGGCCTGCAAGCGCACGTTCCAGTCTTTCCGGCGCCGCAGGACGCCGTGACAGCGTTGCGGGAGGCACATGAAGCAGCTCCACGGCTCCTGCAGCTTGGCGTCCGCCGCGGTGCCTGTGCCCACCAGCACCTCCAGGCACTCCACACAGAAGCACCTGTGCCCGCCAGCAAGGGAGGAAGAGGCCCTGGTCAGCAGGCAGCTCCCCTGACGCCCCCCACCAGACCCCGGAGACCGCAACAGGCAGCCTAGAACCTTCTTGGGCTCCCCCGCCCCCTCCCGGTGCTCTTCCCCATGGGCTGAAAGGCACGGGGTCGGGAATCGGACTACACGGACCTCGCCCTCAGAGACGCCCGCAGACTGGTGCACAGACAAGTTCCCCAGTGCATCCCCAGGACCAGCCCACCTCCAAGGAGCCTTCCCCACCCTCAGGGACCTACCATTCTTACGGTCACCCCTCCATCCCAGTTCTATGTCAAGGACATGAGGACCATGGCGGCCTTGCGGACTCCTCACTGGGGCCCAGCCCCTCACTGGGGATCCCCTGGGGCTGCAGGCCGGGCCCCCGGCCCCGCTCACCGGCAGCAGCTCGTGTTGCTGCAAAGGAGCAGCTCGCGGCCCTCACAGCACACGGTGCAGTAGGACTGGTAGCCGTCATCGTCATACATGTAGAACAGCTCGAGGAAGCGGTCCTGGCAACCAGATAGAAAGGCCCATGAAATCGGGCACCAGAAACCACCAGGCCCAGCTTGCTCGCTGCATGAGGCCCGAGGACACGGCCACAGCGCAGGTCACGGGTGGCTTGGCACCCTTTTCCAGGGCCACCAGCTGGGGTCTGCAGGATGGCCTCGCTGCTGCAGCAGCCAGGCCTCCGGAGAGGACAGCTTCCCTATCACGACACAGAGGTGCTGTTTTCTGGGCCAGTACAGGGGCGTCGAGGGAAGGGGCCTGAAAACCCAGGGCGGGGCTCGACTCACCCGGCATGTCTGGCAGAGCCCCCCCTCGAAGAGAGGGTGGAAGGACACGGGGTTTTTCCGGCCACAGGACAGACAGCTATCTGTAGGAAAGATAGGGACATAGCTTGCATCACCTACGGCCCCAACTCCAGGGCTGAAGCTGTAAGTCAAGGGCCTCGGAAGAGTTACTCGAAGCGAGCAGAATCACAGGGGTTCCTCATGCTCTGTTCTTTTCAGCAATGCTTCAGAGCTGCCAACCCCATTGCAAAGATAGGGAGAAGCCAGAATGGGAGCCCCAAGCGGGAGGTACCAAAGACAGGCAGAGGCCTGGCCCCGTACCCAAGACCTGGGGCAGGACACGGAGCAAAGGCCACTCCAGCACAGGGACTTGCATGGGAGAGGCTGCTGTGAAAATCTTTGAGACTCTTTAAAGACAAACCTGGGTAATTTACAGTGAGGCCAATTTGCTTGTCTTCGTAAGACTTGCCTACAACCAACCCCACACACAGCTGTGGATGCAACTCAGAATGGGGGTATGTTCCTATTAGGCTATCCTGCCTGCCGTCAGAGCATCAGGCCAGGACCCAGCCACAGCATGGGTCATGTGTCAGGGCCACTACCATGCCTGACACTCGGGTGCCTGGGTGATACAGTTGGGTTAAGCATGCGACTCTTGGGGCCCCTGGGTGGCTCAGTGGGTTAAAGCCTCTGCCTTGGGCTCAGGTCATGATCACAGGGTCCTGGGATCAAGCCCCTCATCGGACTCCCTGCTCAGGGAGCCTGCTTCTCCCTCTCTCTCTGCCTGCCTCTCTGCCTGCTTGTGATCTCTTTCTCTCTGTCAAGTAAATACGTCTTTTAAGTAATAATAAAATAAAACTAAAAAAAAGCACGTGACTCGGTTTTGGCTCAGGTAGTGCTCTCTGGGTTAGGGGATCAAGCCATACATTGGGCTCCTCTCCCAGCAGAGCCTGCTTGAGATTCCCTCTCCCTCTGCACCACTCTCTGGCTCTCTAAAATAAAGAAATCTTTTTTTTAAAAAAGATTTTATTTATTTGACAGACAGAAACACAGCGAAAGAGGGAACACAAGCAGAGGGAATGGTAGCGGGAGAAGCAGGCTTCCCGCCGAGCAGGGAGCCCGATGTGGGGCTCGATCCCACGACCCTGGGATCATGACCTGAGCCAAAGGCAGACGCTTAACGACTGAGCCACCCAGGCGCCCCTAAAATAAAGAAATCTTAAAAAAAAAAAAATGGAGGAGACCAAGCATCCCCAGCCAGGCAGCACAGACAGTGCTTCTTTTTTTTTTTTTTTTTCAGACAGTGCTTCTTGAGGGATGGGAGGATTACGGGTCAAGGTTTCCAGGATCAACAGGGACTGCTCCAAATCTGAGCTCTCCCCCAAGGTGTTCTGATTTAGGAGCTGTGTTGTCTTCCTACTCAGTGTTGAGATAACCACTCAATAAATACTTGTTAACAAAAGGACATCAGTCTAGGGAAGCAAGGGAGAGTCCATTTGTCCTCACACATTCTGAACTCCATGTGATACATTCTGGGCAGAGTTTCAATTCCAGTGGCTAATTCCCAGCCAGGACAATCAGACCAGAGCTGGTTTCAGAGAGTTACCGTGGTTAAGTGTCTGCCTTGCACCTGAAAGCCTGTTTCAGTTCTTGTCTGGGGAAGACTCAAAATGCCAGATGCCAGTTGCAGGTTTGGGGTTCTCTGGGCCAAAGTGCCCCAGCCCCACCACACCTTGCTCACTTACAGGGGCAGAATCAGCCTCCCTGAAAACCAGGCAATGCATTCTATTAAATGCAGCAATAGGGGCGCCTGGGTGGCTCAGGGGATTAAGCCGCTGCCTTCTGCTCAGGTCACGATCATAGGGTCCTGGGATCAAGCCCTGCATTGGGCTCTCTACTCAGTAGGGAGCCTGCTTCTCCCCCCCGCCCTTGCCTGCCTCTCTGCCTACTTGCGATCTCTGTCAAATAAATAAATAAAATCTTTAAAAAATAAATAAATGCAGCAACAAAGATGAGCCCGCCCCACCAAAGGCCAAAACAGAGCTCTGGGTTAGACTCCAGCAGGGCAGGCAAGCCGGCTAAGGCTAAGGTCGACCCTGAGCACCACCGAGGGAGTGAAGGGGAGACCGCCAAGGGAAGAGCCCCTTACCTTCCAGGTTACTCTTGTTGTTGCTAACATCCAAAGCCATTTGTTCTGTTGAGAAAGAGCAGGTGTGACACAGAGTCAGGGAGCTGCCTCCTTGATCAGCTAGGCCACATCCCCCAGCTTAATGGCCCTCCTGCCTCCCCCAGTCTCCTCATTGGCCCATGGTCACCTCGACTCTGGTCCTCCTCTCCTCGGTCTTTGCCATTGTTGTAGCAGTTGGTCTTTAGGCGCTTGGGTGGGGGGCAGTAGTCAGAGGCGGCCGAGTCATCGGCTGTGCGTCTTCGAGTCTTGTTCTCTGTGAAAGGTAAGGACATGGCAGCCGGGGCGGGGGTATGGGAAGGGGGGAGACGGAATCAGGGGCCTGGGACAGAACCATGGCAGGCTGGGGTGCCCACCTGCATCTGGGCCATGACATGGGTCCACACTGGGTGCCCTATACCCCCTCTGTGGGCAACTCAGAGGAGAGCATCTAGAACCCCTCGCTATGTTTTTATAGGGGTTTAAACAGCAATGGGTCCAGGAAAATACTGCCTCGTAGAGCTAACACAATGAAAATTAGAGCCAGCTTAGTCTCTGGTGCCAGTATAGAGGTTAACAGCCACATATACTGACTGAGCACTTGAGATGTGACTTGTGTACCTGAGTGACTGCATTTTCCTCTAATCAGGAGGTACACTCAAAAACCACAAGGGGAGCCAATCAACTGGTTCATTTAGAACTTGGGCCATCTATAAAAATGTCTAATATTTCTAATGAAAACAGCATTAAAAAATTGAGATCATAAGATGTCAAAATAACAGATTCTGAAAACTGCTTTAAAAGAAAATGTAATTTACAACTGTTATTAATTTTCCTACAGATTGTTAGAAATGGCAAAATGCTGGGAATATTGGATTTATATTAATTTCACCCTTTTTGTACTTTTTCCAATGTTGCTATTACTCAAAAGTTTATTATGTGGCCATTGTTTATGTATTTCTATAAATTCCTGTTATATATTCACTCAATCTGTAAATACCATCTATAAGAAACACAGTTAAAGAAAATTATATAGCCATTATAAATCATAAGGACCCTTTAGTGACAAAATTACATTTAACAGTGCATACACTATTAGAATTGCGAAACAAAGGGAAAGCAGGAATCCAACCAGTGTACAGAAAAAGTAGAAAGGATGTGCGCACCCAATGTTAACCTGGAGGGCAGTTGTGATGAGGGTTGGGAGTGAAGGGGTGAGTGAGGGCTCAGGTTGACTTTTTAACAGATTGGATTCTTTCCCAGTGACCGCTGTATATGCAAGAAATCAAAAGAAAGTGCAGAGAAAATAGAGCATAGTCAAAATATGGTAAGGGAATACCGTATTTCCTTGATTCTAAGTTCCCACTGCCTGCACGACGCACCTTCGACTTATTAACCACTTATTTGTGGGGGGAGGGAAACAAAACAAAACAGAAAATACTATGTTAAATGTATGGATTGTTTAGACAAATCCTGGATTTCAGGCATCTGGGATTTCTGGAGTGACAATGTAAAACCACACTTATCTTACATTAGAGGAAATATGGTATTGGTCAAACCCTTAAGATGAGAGAGACCTCTTTCTGAATGGAGATGGCTTATGGGGCTGGGGTTGAGAGAAGCAGGGGTTAATACTTTTAGGTTTTCTCCAGTGAGCACAGCTTATTATTTTTTCCTTTAAAAAAAGGCACCAATAATGATTCCATCTGTTTACCCAAGTTTTCAGAGCAAATTCAATCCTAATTACATGAATTTGACCTTCAGCAGGGAAAGTGACTAGGGAAGCTGGGAAAGGCTGGGCTGCTAGCTTTTCCAGCTTCCCTGGAGGTTCACAGGGTTAGAGGCCCAAGGCTGACAGGAGGGTAGGTGGCAGGAGGGGGTGACTTCATCTCCCAGGAGGGTCCCCGCCAGCAGTGGACGGTGGGTCCTACCCAGGGCCCCAGTCCCACCTGGCTGCTTGTTGTTCGGTTTGAGGCCCTCGATCCCGGTGGGCTTAAAGCCCCCCTGGGCCCACTCTAACATAGGCTTCAGCTGGTCCTCCAAGGAGTCTCCAGGATTGCTGGGGAAGGTTTTGCCAGCCCGCACCCTGGCTTTCTGTGGAGATAAAGAGTCTATGGTGAACAGGAGGGGTGGGTGCTGGCGAGGCCACACCCAGGGACTCCCCTAGCTGGGGCCTGCATTCCTCTTCACACTGGTCCCTTTCATAGCCTAGCAGCTGTCCTGAGCTGTGGCATGTGACAGGGAGGAGGGGCCTGTGTAGGGAAACAGGCAGGAAGCATTGGAGGAGGAATTAAGTCTCTATGCAGATATGAAATATGATCTCTTCCCTCTCCCCCATTGGGCTGTGAGAGCTCAGCTCTGTCTCAAAGGGCAGAGGATCGGCAATACTTCTGTCACTTTTAGACAGAGGAGAAGCACCAGCCAGTGTGTCTCACCGCATCTGAGAAGCTTCGGGTTTCTGCTTTTATTTCCCCAACTAATGAAGTTGCGGAGGCGTCAAGTATTAAGTCCTTATTACGGAGGCATGGGGAAGTTTTACATGTCTAGTTCAGCACAAAGACAGGCTCATGAGTAGTAGACCAAGGCCACGGTCCATTTCATTTCCAAACCAAGGCAGAAGGAGTGAGTGACAGGCCTGAGGGCACCCCGCCAGACAAGGAGAGGCAGCAGCTGGCCTCAGCTGCTGTCCAATCTTGACCTCGAACCACACCACTTAAAGGAAAGAGGCTTTGAGGCTTTGGAAAAGCTTATTCAGAGATAGGAATATTGCTTCCTGCCCCGGAGGGTTCTTCCTCCCTCCGTCAGTGGGCGCGGAAGCTGAGGTAGTGCTGGGAACTCGTGGGGAAGTCTCAAATCCCTTCCTAGTCAATGGGCTCCTGTCATGTTGCATACAATTCCTCCCTGGTGGCTCTGCCCTCTCCATGCTACTACTGGACACACTGTGGCCCGAGGTGGCTTTCTAGAAGTCTTTTGCTTTACCTCTGTTCTTGGGGCCGGGCCCTCAACCACCCACTACCATGTTACCTCCAATGCATGGTACATGGCCTTCCGGTAGGAGACCAGCTTATTGAACGTCGCGAGGTTAAAGTGCTGGCTGAACAGCCCCAGGGCCACTAGCTTATCTGCAGACACCTAGAAGAGAAAGCCATCATCAGTATCCATTTACAGTCTGGGTCTGGAGTGTCCCATGTCTCTCCTAGGTTTATTCTTGCAGATTAAAAAGGGAAGATAAGGAGGAAACAGAAACCGGAGCACAGCCTCTGACACACCCGATAGCCACAAGCATGACACTCCAAATGGGACAAAGTGGGATTTTCCAAATGGATACATGATCAAAGGCACCCTGTATTTGTGTATATTCTAAGAACCACAGATCCACATGGTCCTTGGTGTCAGGCTTGACATTCACCGTGGAAGCTCTGACATTGGTGTTTTCGCACGTGTTCTTCCCTCCTTCCAGGGCATGACAAATAGCTGAGATACAGGCTTTTATTAACAGAATTAATTTAATGCATTTATTAGAGAACAGTGCTTGCCACACAGTAAGCAGTTTTTAGTTACTGTGATTTGTTGCTATGTGCCTTCCATTGGGGCTAAACACCCATAGTCCACAAGTCTCACACTCCAAGTCCCCTGGCCATGCACAAACACGTCAGGCTGCCAATGGGACAAGATGAAACTGGTGTTTGGGGACACTGATCAGCCCTGAAAGCCATGTGACCCTTCCCCACAGTGCATGCTCATTCCCCTGCCAACCTCTGTTTTGCACCTCTCACCTTGACCTCCCACAAGGGGCTATTGCCGTCATTTGTAAGAAACTGGGGATGAGTGAGGTTGTACCCAGAAACGCAGGTGCTGTTCCCAGTGCTAAACTGCTCTAGTATAGCGTGTAGCTGAAGCACCAGGACCTGTGTGGCCATGCCATAGTATTATGCTAGCAGCCCCACGTCATCCTATTAGCATCAGACCCAGTCTTGCAAAGCTCATTATAGGTCTCACTGGGCCAAGGCAATTTTACAAACAACCCGTCTCTCTTCATTTCGCAGAACTCATGGCCCACATCCCAGCAGTTAGACGCTTCAGGGAGAGCAAAGACCTAAGACATTTGTCATCCTGCTCCCTCTGCTGGCCAGAGAGAGTACATGCATTCTGCCTACCGGGGAAGACTCCTGGGCCTATTTATCTCACCCTCTGGGAATGTCAGTGTTGTCTACAGCAAATCCCAAATCATGGGGGGAAAAAAAACCCTCAATTTGAGACAGAATCCCACAGATGTACTGGATGGTCCTCCATTCCCACATCTGCCTCCATCCCAACCTACCTTGCTGTTGGTTCCTCAAACCTCTGGGATATGAAGGTGGGGCTGACATTTCGAAAAGAGACCATCGCAGGCCAAGTATGGCCTGCACTGTTCTTTCTCATCACAACCCGAGATCTCAGAATGTGCCTTTGACAAGGTGTAGGAAAACTGCCGGACTCATGTCCAAACAGAGCTCTTACCCCACAGACTCATCAAAAAGAAACTTAAAATGGTTAACATAAATAAAAATTAAAAAAACAAACAAACAAAAAAAAACCCCCACAAAGTTTGGGACACTTGGGTGGTGTAGTCAGTTAGGCATCTGACTCTTGGTTTCAGCTCAGATCATGATCTCAGCGTCATGAGATCAAGCCATGTCCCACTCTGCTCAGCTCTCGGCCCCCCCACCCCGCACCTTCCCTCTCAAATAAATATATCTTAATAAAGAAAAAAAAAGGTTAACACCAATAATCAACAAAACCTGAAATCAGTACTCTGGCAATAGCCCTAGGCCCACCTCTCCTCCCATGCCCCTCCCCATCCCTCTCAGACCACCCTTCCTATCTCTTCCAGGATTCTCGAAGGAAAATCTGAGGGTGTCTGCCCAGAAATCCATCCTGGTGACTCTGCCCTGAGAAATAAAAACCAACAGAGCTCAAGTGGCTTCAGAAGACTTTCCAGCTCTTTGTCTCCTGTAAGAGTAGACAGACTGAGCTCTAGGTCCATGAGACCCTGTTAATAGGAAATTTTTGTCCTTCCTAGACACGAGTCAAAAAGCCTCACCCATTTGGAGAAAAAGCCATCACAGGCCACTCATCTTTAAAAGTCAAGTATAAAAGGAAATAAAGAAAACACGGGAAATGGGCCTGTGGCCCATGAGAGTCTGCCTCGCCCCTGACTCACCTCAGAGAATTTGCCATCACCAAACCACTGGACCCACCGCATGCCGGACATGGCCTGGCGCTTGGAGGTGGCCTTCCATGACACCACCATGGCAGGCCACCAGGAGAAGCCCTTGATCTTTCCCCACACGAGGTCCCCTATGCCGAACTCTTTCCCATCCTGGAAGAAAAACCACATGAAGGAATCCCAATGAGACAGAATGCCTGGGCCAAGGAAAAACCCTGCCGGGGCACCTGGGTGGCTCAGTGGGTTAAAGCCTCTGCCTTCAGCTCAGGTCATGATCTCAGGGTCCTGGGATCGAGCCCCACATCGGGCTCTCTGCTCAGCGGGGAACCTGCTTCCCCCTCTCTCTCTGCCTGCCTCTCTTCCTACTTGTGATCTCTCTGTCAAATAAATAAATAAAATCTTAAAAAAAAAAAAAAAAAACACCCTGCCCACCCCACTAACCCCAAAGGCCACAAGCCCAGGGTCGAACCTGGGGCATTACTTTGAAAAACTAAGAAATTTGAGTGAGAACCCCTTGAATGTATATAAGCGGTCAGTTTGGTTTTTTGATAGGAATTTGGGGTTTATTAAATTTGTAAAATTTCACCTGTAACATTTAACCTCGTATCTGGGAATCAAAGATGTCAACTGAAAACTCACAGGAAATAAGATTGGAGCTACATCATGACAATCACCTGGGTTTTCCCATCGTGGGCCTAACAGGCTATTCCAAAGCCATTAAAAAGCAAAAATGAGAGGCGCCTGGGTGGCTCAGTGGGTTAAAGCCTCTGCCTTCGGCCCAGGTTATGATCTCAAGGTCCTGAGATTGAACCCCACATCGGGCTCTCTGCTGGGCGGAAAGCCTGCTTCCCCCTCTCTCTGCCTACTTGTGATCTCTCTTCCCTCTGTCTAAATAAATAAAATCTT
>CM053610.1:20500317-20527295 GCA_028646535.1 Procyon lotor
TCCAAAGCCATTAAAAAGCAAAAATGAGAGGCGCCTGGGTGGCTCAGTGGGTTAAAGCCTCTGCCTTCGGCCCAGGTTATGATCTCAAGGTCCTGAGATTGAACCCCACATCGGGCTCTCTGCTGGGCGGAAAGCCTGCTTCCCCCTCTCTCTGCCTACTTGTGATCTCTCTTCCCTCTGTCTAAATAAATAAAATCTTTAAAAAAAAAAAAGCAAAAATGAAATGACTTTTACACACAAAGAGCTTACCATGAAATGTGAAATCACCATGAAAAAACAAGTTATTCAAATAGACCTACAGTGTGCTATACATAGAAAACCAGACTTCTCCGTGACAGACGTCCCTACCCAGGTTTGTAGGCAGCAGTGAACCACCCCAACTGGCTGATCGTGGACAGTACACAAGACGGATTATAGAATACACTGGGTCGCAGACCTGAGAGAGAGGCAACTCCAGCTCCTAACAAAGTAACTAGGCTGCAACTGTACGTAAAATATGAACAGAATCACACCACGTGTTACACATACAAACAAGGTACGTATATTTGGGGGTAAAAAATACGTGACATTCAGAAATTCATTCATCAGATGCTTGAATTACATCTGGCAGAGCAGCAGGATAAAGGAAGGACATGTTGTATATGGAAAATCTGTACGCTAAAGAAATTCCAGTATTGCCATAGAAGTGACCCCCCCACACCCAAAAAAGGTTACGAATAACCCCACTGGGCAAGTGTGTTCCCCACTATTATTTAGCCCGTCCTTGTGGTACCTGATACTCGGCGCTGTCGGCATCTCTAGCCTCCGGGTCCACCTGTGGGGACTCGGGGCCGTCCTGCTGGCTGTCCTGGGCCAGGCGGGTGTAGGGGGTACTGCTGCTCTGGGGCACCACGTCGTCCTCCGTGAGGTCAATGGTGAGGTAGGGGCTGGCTGGGGACGGCCAGGGCGTGCCTGCCAAGGATACTGTCCGCCGCCTCAGGGACTGTGGACAGAAAGACATGCAACTTGGGCCACAGGAAACCAGGTAGTTGACCAGAGACCAGTGGAACCCCCAGGTGTTTCCCAAGCAAGCAGAAACAGTGGAGACCATAAGTTGAAGAGAACAGAGACCACCAAGGACGGTTTTCCAGGAACCATTACCCCTCAAGTGGTGGGAAAAAGCAACCTCCTTCAGGAGAGAGACAGAATCAAGGACAAAGGCGGAATGTTGACGGATTCTGAGAGCCAAGCTCCGAGAGGGCCGCTGGTGTCCTTAAATGCTTACTGTGTGCCCAGCCTTGCAACACGAGTGCAGAATTTGCAGTAACCACTGGGGTTGCCTCAAAACAGTCAAAGAAGATACCAGGGAGACAAAACAGTTCTGGAGTCAGGACTTCCGAGCTCATTCCCGAGGAGGAGCAAGAACCCAGTCAGTAGGGAATTCGCGCATTCCCACCCGAGTTCCCTCCAGGATCAGGCCAGGAAAGGAGTCATCGGGTTTAAGAAAAGCTTACCCGGCAACCAGGAGAGAAAGGAAAGGCAAGACCCTGAAAAGGTGCTAAGAGTGAAGAAGGGATGTAGGTTACACAGCAGCCACTTTGGGTGGCACGTGAGAGGCAGATCTTCCCCTTAGAGAGACTGGGGGTGTCTGGGGAACCAACCCTGGTAGCTGAGAACTCCACGGGGGACTCATCCACGTGATTGCGGCCCTGCCGGCCTCGGGTGGAACGTGGGGAGGGCCGGGGCCGCTCCCGGCTGGAGGCACTGGTGCTATTTCGTGTTCGGACCTGGAAGCAAGAGAGGATAAGCACGAGGCCACTGTTGACTACAGGTGTGGAGTCCAGAGCGGGGGCCGAGAGGCCCGACTGGAGAGGTTGCCTCACATCCCAGAAGTGAACGAGGTGGTTAAGCTAGGGAAGAGCTCTGGACTGACCATGTTACTCCCATTACCCCGAAACTCCCGTCATTGGGAAAAGGGGGCAGGGTATCCGCAGGCCTGCCATCCGTCTGCGGCAGATCCCACGCTGCCCAGCCAAGGCAGTGGGCACCTGTAGACTGAACGGAAGACAAAAATCCACAAGCCAAACATTTCCCCTCCCCTCCCAAAAGCATTGGAATAATCGTTGCCTTCGTCAGGAAGGTACTGGATCATCAAGATGGATGAGAAGCTCTTGGGTGTTGCACATCTATATTCAGATCCTGCACAGGAGAATGACGGTTTATGGGGCACCTGGCTGGCTCAGGCGGTTGAACGGCTGACTTCATTTTGCCGCTCAGGTCATGATCTCAGGGTCCTGGGATCAAGCCTCACGTCGGGCTCTGCATTCAACAGGGAGTCTGCTTCCGGACTCTCTCTCCCTCTGCCCCTCCTCTTGCTCACTCTCTTTCTCTCTCTCAAATCAATCAGTCCGAAAGAAAAAATTTCAAAGTTTTTAAAAAGAACGTGTTTAACTTTGGGTAAGTTACTGGAATCTTCTCTTGTCTGTAAGAAGAGCATGACATACGTCACATACTGGGTGAGATTATAAGCTAGACCTGCAGTGGTCACCAAGTGTCCCCCCTGCTCTCCAACAGGCTGGGTGACCACTAGCAAAGACCGCCTTCCTGTTTCTAGGCCTCACACTGTAAGTCATAGAATCCACTTATAGAAAGGACTCCAAAACGTAACCCGCAGATGAGCCATCTACCCACAAACCGTTGCTCTCGGGCACCTAAAGCCAGGAGTGCCCAAAGAGCTGAAAACCTGCCACGTGAAAGCAAGCCTTGCCTCGAGAGTTCGAGAACCTTGCTGTCATTCTCCAATTTCTGAACGTTTGTTCACCTTGCTCTCTAAAGCTCCAAGGAGAAAGGAAGACCCAAGACGGGTTTCTTCCAACGCAGGTTGGAAGGGACTTGGCTGAGGGGTGAGGGACTTACAGCTGGGCTTTCAGACCGCGTCCTGGTTTCTCGGAAGAGTTTGGGCATCACCGGGGTGTCAGAGCCATCTCCGTCTTCCCCCTCGCCATCTCCATCACCCGTCAGATCCTTTAGATATGAAGCATCAGGAATGGTAAAGGTCATGAAAAGGTCACATAACCAAAACATTGTAAAAATGAAGAGTCAATCATATTGGCCCAAGTGACCTCAAAATGTTTTCAACTACCACATTTTGTCCAAAAGATCCTTTACAAGGGCTTGCCATGGGGATCAAAAATTCAAGACGTGACAGAAAAATTAAAATCCCAGTGAAATCAGGAAGCCCAAGATAGGGTATGAAGGCAGTAGGCGTCATCAGGTTTCCTGTGCGACACCACGGGGAGCCGGATTCAGCTACGCCCCGCAGGGAGAGCTGCTCATCCTGCACAACGGAGCGTCCAGGAGAAATTGAAGGTTCAAGGAAGATGCTTCCTGATACCAAGACAGGAACAAAGGGCACCAATTCTGTGTCAAGTCATGAAGAGTTCCCAACGCGTGTCTCATCCCCAGAGCAACACCCAAAAACCTGGGCGCACAAAAAACTAGACTGCTGGTGAGCGGTCCCAGGCCCACCTGCGAGTTAAGAATTGGATTTTTTATTTGCCAATCTTGTGGCCTTGATCGAGTCCATTCCTCTCTTGCACAACAGAGTGATCATGAGAATCGAAGGATACAGGCCTCGGCCAAGGCCAGGCTCTGAGGAAGCGCTCAGATGGGAGGTTCCATTCCCACTGCTGGTAATGGTCCACCCGAACTCAGAGCACACGGTCCCAAATACCCACAGCTCTTAACCTGACCATCTGTGTGCCGATTGGTTGCTCCCCAGCAAAACAGGAGCTGTGCGAGTGTGAATTTTTTATTTGTCCGTTAACTTTGCCCTAGCGCCTGACACTGGTTCTTCAAAAAAAAAAGTAACCCCAGGGGCGCCTGGGTGGCTCAGTGGGTTAAAGCCTCTGCCTTTGGCTCAGGTCATGATCCCAGGGTCCTGGGATCGAGCCCCGCATCGGGCTCTCTGCTCAGCGGGGAGCCTGCTTCCCCCTCCCTCTCTACCTGCCTCTCTGCCTACTTGTGATCTCTCTGCCAAATAAATAAATAAAATCTTTAAAAAAAAAAAAAAAAGGTAACCCAAGTGAAAAAACTCTACTATGATTATTCATGAGAACACAGAAGACAGAAATGATGTCAGGAATAAAAAAAATTATGATGGGGCGCCTGGGTGGCTCAGTTAAGCATCTGCCTTCGGCTCAGGTCATGATCCCAGGGTCCTGGGATCAAGCGCCGCATTGGGCTCCTGCTTACCAGGAAGCCCGCTTCTCCCTCGCCTGCTCCTCCTGCTTGTGTTCTCCCTCTGTCAAATAAATAAATCTTTGAAAACAGTATGAAAAACCGAAACTTGGAAAAAATCTCAGAGTAGAAGCTTTGCAGCAAGTAGTCAAAGGTCTTGCAATGATTGTTTGAAATCCCCTAAAACAAGCCCAGCAAGTTCTTTCTATCTTGGAAAAAAAATAAAATCTTCCCTGAGGCCACATAACCCTGATATCAAGACCAGACACAAATATATTCCAATAAAATCATACATCCATTTTATTCATGAATAGAAGCTAAAGTAAATCAAATTCAAAACGTACCACAACCCAGTTGGGCTCACTCCAGGAATAAAAAGCGCAATT
Source organism: Procyon lotor (assembly GCA_028646535.1). Taxonomy (NCBI): domain Eukaryota; kingdom Metazoa; phylum Chordata; class Mammalia; order Carnivora; family Procyonidae; genus Procyon; species Procyon lotor. The sequence goes on from CM053610.1 coordinate 20,504,922, forward strand.
TACTACATTAGAAGTTTATCATTATAACTGATCATCCACTGAGAAAAAGATAATTCCCAAAAATATGCCAAATAAGCAGTTATTGAAAAAACTATGTAATTTAGTAAAATAAATGTTTATGATTTTAAAAAAGACTTGGCACAAAACAACAAAAAATGCCATCATTCATGAGGTTGTTCGGATTCCTGTGTGCTGCAATGCATCATTCAACGAGTATTTATTGGGTACCAGTTTAGAGAAGCCTCAAGTTCCCCATTTAATGCAAGCTCAAGGGAATTCCCCTGCAACCCTGGAGAAAGGACAGTAGAGCATGTACCTGAGTATAACTTAGCAGACTGGAGACCTCCCTCTTGGACAGCCGTGAGCTTGACCTGCGGCCTGGAATAAAGAAGCAGAGTCTGTTAGAAGGGGCAGCATCCGAGCTGGGCAGCAGCCCATCTTCCCTTGACAGCACAGCAGGTCACTGGTGTCTCCTCTCTCTGACCCCACTGGCATCCTCAGGGGTTAACTCCTAGCCCCTCAGGATCTGAGGTCCCGTCAATGCATTCATAAAGCAACAGTGCACAAAGCCAGGCACATAATATGATCGAAAACAATACTGAAGGTACTCAGAGAAGGCATCAAATTCCTTCCAGAACTGTGGCCACGAAACTACAATTAATGAGCAATCCAGTGCCCGGCATTATCAGTCCCATTTCAAGTGCTCACATGTGCTTAGTGGCTATTAGAATGAACAATGCAGAAAACAGAACACTTTCACCCTCACAGAAAGTTCTATTGGACAGCACAGCTCCAGGGCATTTCAACAGCAGGATGGGACAATGCAGGGTTTTCCAAACCAGCTGGGTCAGATAATCTCAGTGGGGAAGGACCCCGGGTGATGTGATCCAGAACTGTGCCGGGCAGGGGTGGGGAAGGGAAGGATGGGCAGGTCTCAGACCCTCCCCACTGGAGTGTCTTCCTCCCCCATAATCACAACCCAGCAGCAAGGGAAGGAAGGGTCCCACTGCAAAAGGGCCAAAGACCTGAGCCTATGTTGCAAGCACCCCTACCATGGCTGGAAAAGGACAAGGGCTGTCACCTTGGGGTTACCTCCCCAGAGTCCCAGCTGAAGTAGGGGCAGTACGGCGGGGGGTGGGGGGGAGTGGGCAGGGATGAGAAAGGGGCTTCCTTCCCAGGAGGTATGGCAGAGCCCGTCAGAGACCAGACCCTCTCCCCACAACCTGCCCTGAGCCTGGTCGGAGGCTCCGTCCCAGCTGCTGTCTGCAGTGCCTGTCCCGCCCCTCCTCCCCGCTGGCCCGGCCACCTCTGATCTCCGGGGTGCTGATAGCCTCCAGGATGGGGGGTGAGGGCGCATCCTTGGAGTCAGAAGACTGGTCGCTGCAGCCCCCATTAGTGATGATGGAGTCTTCCCTCCCGCTGGCGTCCTCCTCTCTGGTGAGTTGTCTGGTGTCTCCCTTCATTGTTTCCTGCAGGAGGGCCAGAGCGGGCAGGGTAGCAGGGAGGCGAGGGCACAAGGGGGCAGCACATCCCAACCTCCCGCCAATGGCTCTATGTCGTCGGGCCAACAGAGGCCCCCTGACATATTCTCCGTGTGATACTCCGTGCCCAAGGACCCCACCCAGGCTGCCCCCCACAGCCTGCCCCCCTCACCAAACTCGGAGGCTCAGGACTTGGTTCCATGTGGCCAGGCGGCCCGAAGGCTCAGATACCAGCACCCAGGACAGAGGAGGGGGCTGGGCTGTGGTCTGAGGCTTAGGCTGTTCTGTGCAATTAGCCGGCCACTTCAAACAATGCCATTTAGGACCCGCCTGCCCCGGCCTGCCTGCCGCCAGCCTTGGTCCCCTCTGCCCCTGGCCCCCTCTCCCTGCCCAGCCTCCGCAGGGCCTCAGGAAGCCAGTGCATTATTTTCCCTCCTGACCCCTTTGTTTGCTCTCTCCCTTCCCCTCAATCTCCAGGTCCTCTTCCCACCCGCCCCCTCCTCCCCCACAGAACAGCTTCTCTCCTCTCCATGGCAGCACAAGCCCCGCCCCACCCCAACCTCAGGGGCCCATTGGTCTGCTGGCCTGTCGCTCACACTCCTCCTCCCTCACCAGCTGGGGCTCAGAGTCCCAAGTTCCCAAGAAGGGAAGGGATGGAGGAGCACAGGGAAAGGACCGGGGCAGTCAACAAGGGGAATGCTCCCCACCTACTCCAGCCTCCCCCCACCTCTGGGCCTTTGTCTCCCCACTGCTGCCCCTCCTGGTAACTGCATCATCTCCAGGCTATTCAGCTAAGGCCACCAGGTCAGACCAGGTCTTCACTGATGGGTTCAAGGGCTCTGTGACCTTCGACCTGGCCTGCAACCTATGTTGGCTGCAAAAACCTGCACCTTTCACTTATTCCTCTTAACAGTGTGATCCTAGGCCCATTTTATAGAAAAGGAAAACCGACACACATACCAGGTTAGTCTCCAAGGTCAAGAATCACATGGAAGAGGTGAGGCCAAGGTAAAAAGGAGACTAGGTACAAGGTGAGGTCGCCAGATTCTCATCCCTTAGTTTCCCCCAAACTGCTCCAGAGCTATTTGGCGCCACACCCTATTGTTCGACAAAAGCTTTCCCAGCGAAGGGCTACTTATCCACAATGAGCACTCCCAGCCCTACGCCCCATCTTGGGGACTCACCACGCAGTACCAAATGACCCACACTAGCCTCCCAGGGTACCTTCTAGAAGCACCGTCAAGGCTACAGGGTTGCAGACTGCAGTGATGATGTGGCACCACGTCCACCAGGGGGCGATGTGGGGCTCTGTCTGAATTGTACTGCAGCGCCCCCAGGTGGATATGCAATGTCACCTGGGGTCCCAATCCATCCTCTGCACCTGTCTCCTTCCCCCAGGCCTGGTAGTGGGGCCACTAGACCTCTGCTTTATTTTCTGTAAGGCCCAGCGACCAGCGACTCTGAAATCACCTAGGAGGAGATGGTTAAGAGCTACAAAATCTCAGGCATGGGCCTAAACCTCCTAAGACCAACATTTTCAATAGATCCCTGAGTGATTATTTGCAAATAAAAGAGCACTGTTCTGGTTCTGCATGCGTTCTTATAGCGTGGCATTTACTACCCTGTGAGGCCCCGGCTGTGCAGGCTCACACTTCCCGGTCTGTTTTCTCCCAATCCAGGTTACAGAATCTCACCAGACCCAGGGAAAAGAGGAATACCTAACCTAGCCCGATCCACTGCTTCTCAGCCCCTTTCACTGCCAAGCCCTGACCTGGAAGAACAGATTGGCTGACCTATGGCCAGATCCTGGGAGGCCAAGCAGCCAAAATCCCAGGAAAACTGCGGGGAGTGTGTTTCAAAGTAATAATTAATTCCCAGTGTCCTGACCCAGGCCAAACCAGCGAACTAAGTAACCGGGTGGCCTAACACAGGGTGGGAGGCTGGGTGGCAGTGCAGTACTCTAAGGGTCCACAGAAGCTTGGGGGAGGAAGGGGCAGTGTTTCTCAGGAGCTGGTAGCAAGCCGACCAGAGGCTGAAATGGAAGGCCATTACTTCCCACTCCTCCAGGGCCTAGCATTCCCTCAGGCAGCCCTTAACTGTGTCAGGCAGGGGCCTCCCTCCTAGACAGGCCCAGGAGCCTGCAGCCCAGGGTGGACAATGAATGATTAACTACCTCAGGCCTTCCCGCAGGGCCCCAGCAGTGCCAACCTGTGCGCTGGTCTGCCAGACAGACCTGACAGAGCTCCTGTCCCAAGCCACATGTGGCATTCACGAAAAGACCTCCTACCTCTAGTAACGGGACCCAGGGGCACTGGAGGGAGCTTCAGGCAAGGAAACCAACTCTAAGTGTCCCAGGCTACCTGGGTGGCAAAAATAGCCCCCTTCCAAGTGCCTAATTTGATCGTGTGCATTCACACAAAATTCCTTCTCTAGTCTTCATCCCCGGGGGTTTGCACTGGCAGTAACTTCCCTTGTGGCCTTACTGCAACACAGACCCGGTGCATGAGCCCAGGCCCACTGAAGATTACCCAGTGCAGTTCCTCTCCCCTCCCCCCACCATTCTACCCTGACCACATTCTACACACAGGACGAAGAATGCTGCCTCCAAGCATGGGCTGCTGCCGCCCTCCTCCACCTGGAAGCCCTCCCCACCCCTGCCACACAGCTCCGGGTTACGCAGACTTCAAAACCACACGGTCAAAGTCAGGAAGGCTTCTCCAAACACACTTCTGCTCTAAAAATCAAGCTGGCCCTCCTCACATAGGGACGCAAACCCTCTCGCCTCACGGTACAGCAACTTTTTTCAGTGTTTACTACTATATATGCAACACTTCTGAGCTTTATCCGTATCATCTCATTTATCTTGAAATGCGGTACATGTGATCCCCGTTTTACAGATGCACAAGCAGGCATAGAGAAATTAAGCGGCCTCATACACACTGGACCATTGTGGCTTTCTCAAGGGTTGAAATCAAGTCCCGAAAAGGTTAAGTAAGAACACACCAACTTCACTACATCCTCTGGGCAACAGGAAGAAATTAGCACCAGAAGTTGGTGTGTAATGGTAGATGGCAATCACTCTCACCCTTCCCACCACTTCCTGGATAACGTGGCCGAGAAAGGCCAGCCAACTGCTTCATCTAGTGTGATCATTCCAGCTGGAGGATAAGCGGGCTGGGTTACCTCCCTGAAAGAGGTGGCACCTTCCTGAGGGATTTTCCCAGAGTAGTCACCTTTCTGGCTCAAGAACTGTGCAATAGGGGCGCCTGGGCGGCTCAGTGGGTTAAAGCCTCTGCCTTCGACTCGGGTCAAGATCTCAGGGTCCTGGGATCGAGTCCTGCATCGGGATTTCTGCTCGGCAGGGAGCCTGCTTCCCCCTCTCCCTCTGCCTACTTGTGATCTCTTTCTGTCAAATAAACAAAATCTTTAAAAAAAAAAAAAAAAGACCAGGGGCGCCTGGGTGGCTCAGTGGGTTAAAGCCTCTGCCTCCAGCTCAGGTCATGATCTCGGGGTCTTAGGATCGATCCCCGCATCGGGCTCTCTGCTTAGCAAGGAGCCTGCTTCCCGCTCTCTCTGCCTGCCTTTCCGCCCACTTCTGATGTCTCTCTCTCTGTCAAATAAAATAAAATCTTTAAAAAGGGAAAAAAAAAGACCTGTGCAACAGTCCCAGGCCCCAACCTTTGGCTCCAGGCAGCACAAACCACTCTTAACCCCCACCCAATCCTGAGGCAGGTCCTGTTATCAACCTGCTTTCAACAGGCTCAGATGAATTAATTAAGCCACTCAACAAGGTGGCAGCGCCAGGACTCATGCCTAGGCAGTCCAGGGCACGTGGCTTAACTGCTGTGCCTGAGACAAGGCGGCTGAGATTTCTAGTTCAGAACAATGCATCACCCATATCAGGGGCGACAGGAGCTTCAGGGTGGAGGGACGGGACCCGCCAGCTGAGTGTTTACCTTCCCAAGAGGTGATGGTCTAACCTCGTGATGCGGGGTGAACTCTGACCCTTTCCCAGGGGCTGGGGTTGAGCACAGGATTTAGGGGCGGGCAGCAGTGTGGGGTGGGCTCACCCGCGAGGTTCTCCCTGCAAGGCGCTGCCTCATTAGTGCAGGGTGCCTGTTTCCCAACTGAACCAGGTCAGACGTGTCCAAATGCAATGTGGCAGACAGAAGGATGGGTGGCACCCCCAATTAGAGACTCGGGGAGGAGGCCCAGGGACTCGCCCCCCTCACCCCAATGCAGCTATAAAGCTGAGAAGTGATGTCATTCATTTCCTCGAGGCGGGCACCAGCGGCACCTTGTAAATGGTAATTGCGTTAATTAAATGCACAATACAGGAATGGGGGGATGGTGGGCATGATGGGGAAGTGAGTGAAGAGGGGGCCACATGGGCATCCATATCTCACCCTGAGTCCCCCAGGGCTTAGAGGTTTAGTGCAGTAGAACAGGAAAGCGAAATGATATTCCCACCTCCCCTATTTAAAAAAAAGTCCTTCTCAGGCACCTGCGTGGGCGCCTGCGTGGCTCAGTCCTTAAGCGTCTGCCTTTGGCTCAGGTCATGATCCCAGGGTCCTGGGATCCAGCCCTGCATTGGGCTCCCTGCTCAGTGGGAAGCCTGCTTCTCCCTCTCCCTCTCCCCCTGCTTGTCTCTCCCACTGTGTCTGTCAAATAAAGAAAATATTTTTTAAAAAAATAGTAAGTACAAAGGTGAGAGGCTGCCCACCTGGCTGGTGGCAGGGCACAGGGTCCCAGAGTTCAGGGCCTTTGCCTCATCTTTAGGAACCTTTCTTTGCTCAATTCCAGAAACAGCCAGATTCACAGGCAAGCTGGAATGAAAATGCCCTCAATGTCTTTCTCAAACCACAGTCTTCCCATTTGTGAAATGAAATGACCCCACCTAATAATTCCCTGGGTGGTTGACACTAAGGATCCCACGGCAAAGTACATGACCCTTAGAAGGTGGCGTGTCCATGTTTTCGTGTGCCATCTTGCCAGACTTCCCAGCTCTGCCTCACCTTGCACGGGAGGCATCCCTTCATCCTGGGTGATTCAAGAGGCGTGTGGATTGCTCAGTGCCTCCAGGCCACGGCTGCTTGCACCACTGTTGTCATTCCCTAGAAACTGGGCTTTGGTATGAGCAGAATTACCGAAAACAACTGATTCATGCAGGGGTCAAATTGGACAAATAGCCATAGGAACCTGTCCCTTGCAGCATGGCTGCTATTACCAATATGCTAACACAACACCGAGATGTTCCTCAGTGGATTGGAATTAAATGACCCTTTAGCTAATTCACAGAGTAAGAAAAAACCAGGGTGCCGGGCTGGCTCAGTTGGTGGAGCTTGTGACTCCTGATCTCGGGGTTGAGTCTGAGCCCCACTTTGGGTGCAGATTCCTGGAAAATAAAATCTTTTTTTTTTTTAATAAAATCTTAAAAGAAAAAACTGGAGGTTGGGCACCTGCGAGGCTCAGTGGGTTGAGCCTCTGCCTTTGGCTCAGGTTATGATCTCAGGGTCCTAGGATCAACTCCTGCTTCGTGCTCTCTGCTCAACAGGGAGCCTGCTTCCCTCTCTCTCTGCCTACTTGTGATCTGTCAAATAAATAAAATCTTTTTAAAAAATTAAAAGAAAAAACTAGGAATATACAGAAAGATCTGACAAGACACAGCAACTCAAACGGGAGTTTACAATCAAGCTTTTTGCTGTATAAACCAATGCACTCAGCCCCCTTCCCTCCCTCTTCTCTTCGGGTGACTCTTGGAACCCTGTGCACATGTGCAGAGGAAAACCACCGGTAACTCAGACAATGGTGGGTGGGGCAGCCTAAGGAGCTGAGGATTCCCAGCCACCATACCCACCCCGTGGCCATGCATCCCTTAGCAAAGCTGGAGCTAGACAGCCCTCTGCCCTTTCCCCTAGGTGGGTAAGGTAAGGAAAGACCAGTATTCTGTGAAGCCACCACTGCCTTGGTGCTACCCCTCACAGTAATGCCTTACATGTCAGCTGTCTGACCCCCGGGGCAGTGGATACAGAGATGCAGCCTTTAAGATGGCAAACCGACAATATGATCCAAAATGCCATGTGTCCACATCCTGGCACACAGGCTTCTACTGCTAGCAAGCAACCCAGCCCAAAGCTCTCCCCAAGATCTATGTGCAAGTATGGTCACTGCGGTCCTGTTTATCACTGCAAAAGCGGCAAACACAGGACCAGCAAAGGCGACGGGCTAAATCCCAGACAGCTGTACCTGGATGCTGGTGAAAGACAGTGAATGAGGCACTAACGAGGAGAGGAAGCTGTGCAAGTGAAGTCTGGACAAGAACACAATCTCAGTGGTTAATGTTAACATATGCATTAAAAGCCACATTCCTCCAGCATTTCTTTCTGGAACTGTAAAAAGTCAGGTCTCTCGGGAGGGTAGCTTAGGAGTGAACTACCATATGCCTGTGTTACTTTTACAGTCTGATGCTGTCCAAGAAACATTTCTTCCTTTGAAAGTGGCCACGCAAGTTTCGTCACTCTAACCTTACTTGTAGAGGCGCCTGGGTGGCTCAGTCATTTAAGCCCAGGGTCCTGGGATCAAGTCTAGCATCAGGTGCCTTGCTCAGTGGGGAGTCTACTTCTCCCCTTTGCCCCTCAGTCTGCTCCTGCTTTAATAAATGAATACATCTTTAAAAAAAATTTTTTTAGGGGCGCCTGGGTGGCTCAGTCGTTAAGTGTCTACCTCCGGCCCAGGTCATGATCCCAGGGTCCTGGGATCGAGCCCTGCATCGGGCTCCCTGCTCGGCGGGAAGCCTGCTTCTCCAGCAACCATTCCCTCTGCTTGTGTTCCCTCTCTCGCTGTGTTTCTATCAAATAAATAAAATCTTTAAAAAAAAAATTTTTTTTAAACAAAGTTACTTGTATACAGTAGGAGGTAAGCATCTTCATTTTTCCCTATAAAGAAAGCCAAACACGTGGGGAGCGTGGGTGGCTCAGTCGGTTAAGCGTCTGCCTTTGGCTCGTGTTAGGTTTCCCTGGGTCAGGCTCCCTGCTCCTGACCCTGCTCAGTGGGAGTCTGACTCTCCCTCCCCCTTTTTTTCTCCCCCTGCTCCTGCTTGTTCTCACTTGCTCTCCCACTCATTCTCTCTCAAATAAACCTTAAAAAAAAAGAAAAAGAAAAAAAAGCCAAGCACTTCTAATGACACATATGTGCCAAAACTCCACTTTTTTTTTTTTAGGGTTTTTGTGTATTTTTTTTTTAAAGATTTTATTTATTTGACAGAAACACAGCGAGAGAGGGAACACAAGCAGAGGGAATGGTAGGGGGAGAAGCAGGCTTCCCGCGGAGCAGGGAGCCCGATGCGGGGCTCGATCCCAGGACCCTGGGGGATCATGACCTGAGCCAAAGGCAGACGCCTAACGACTGAGCTACCCAGGCACACCCTAAAACTCCACTTCTTTTAAAAAGTTCCCTTATATATGTAGAATGCCTCTGGGTTCACTACTCCTTTGGTATTTATCCCTTGCCACTCCTTTTAATCATCGTAGCTTTAGAATAAGCACTCATATATGCTAGGGCAAGCCTACCAACCTTACTGGAGTTTCGTCAATCTCCTTAAACATCTTGAACATCCCTTAGTTGACATATTTTCTCTATTTTCTGTTTCCCTCTTCTAGCCCCAGATTTTTCTAGGGAGCCTAACTCCTCATGCAGATAAATTTAGACAGCATTTCTAGTTGATTCAACATGGGAAGACTTACATCACCATCTCTACCATAATCAGTAAGTCCTTGCATATATTTTTTAAAAGACAAAATTGGAGGGGCGCCTGGGTGGCTCAGTCGTTGAGCATCTGCCTTCAGCTCAGGTCATGATCCCAGGGTCGTAGGATCGAGCCCCGCATCGGGCTCCCTGCTCGGCAGGAAGCCTGCTTCTCCCGCTACCATTCCCTCTGCTTGTGTTCCCTCTCTCGCTGTGTTTCTCTCTGTCAAATAAATAAAATCTTTAAAAAAAAAAAAAAGACAAAATTGGAGGGGAGGCACCCAGCTGGTTCAGGCAGAACACGCGACTCTTGATCTCAGGGTCGCTGAGTTTGAGCCCCACATTGGGTGTAGAAATTATTTAAACTAACAAGAAAGACAGGGCACTTGGGTGGCTCAGTGGGTTAAGTCTCTGCCTTCAGCTCAGGTCATGGCACAGGTCATGATCTCAGGGTCCTGGGATTGAGGACGGCATCGGGCTCTCTGCTCGGTGGGGAACCTGCTTCCCCTTTCCCTCTGCCTGCCTCACTGCCTACTTATCTCTTTCTCTCTGTCAAATAAAATCTTAAAAAAAAAAAAAAGGTACAAACTCCCAATTATACATCAAGTCCTGGGAGATAATGTACAGCATGGTGACTAAAAAGTATTGTATATTTGGGGGGTGCCTGGGTGGCTCAGTGGGTTAAAGCCTCTGCCTTCGGCTCAGGTCATGATCTCAGCGTCCTGGGATCCAGCCCCACATCGGGCTCTCTGCTCAGCGAGGAGCCTGCTTCCCCTTCTCTCTCTGCCTGCCTCTCTGCCTACTTGTGATCTCTCTGTCAAATAAAATCTTAAAAAACAAAGTATTGTATATTTGGAAGTTGTATAGAGCAGATCTTAAAAGTTCTCATCACAAGAAATCAATTATAACTATGTGAGATTTATAAAATAAAGGAATTGTGCACTGAAATTACTTTTCAAAAAGCCCATTATCTCACATAAGCCACTTTTTTTTAAAAACTAGCTCTAAGTACTCGATACGGTTGTGGGTCTGCCCCCATCTCAACCCCATGATGATGAATGAAGCAGGCCTGCGGGACAGAGTAGCGGGCCCAAGCAGGTCCTCTAGAGGGTCTTAACCCAACACCTCTATGCATCCTGACACTTCTATGGGGACAAATTTCTCAAAGAAATTTAATAGCATTTCAGTCTACATTCTACTCCTCACTTAGCTGTGTGGCCTTCGGGAACGGTGACAGCCATGTTTAATCCCAAGCGAGCACTCTGTATTCCGCTTACAGCCTAACCCATAACACCCTAGGATGACTGGGACACTGGGAAAGGCCACTTTTATCCATGCCTCAGAGTTCCTGCTAGGATTCAGGAGCCATGCTCAGCACGGAGAATCCTGGGCAGAGAAAGGCCAGCCAGCCCGTGCTCACAGAGCTTCCAGCTGATTTAGGAGGACGGTAGGTAGGGCAAAAAGGCTAGGTGAGATGAAACAAGGTTGGTTCACTCCAAAACCTACACTGGCTTTCTTCCATTCACTGTAGAGACCCTTTTGCCAAAAGCTCAACAGGACAAGTCCATATCTCTGCACACATTTGCTCAGTATCTTCCCAACCCTATCATCCAGTTGTGGCACACTGCCTCCCACATAAGCCAGAAAATCTGCCAGGGCACCTGCCCGTTCAGGCATCAAGCCTAGTAAACACTCGATCTCTCCCCACAGCCCAAGGAGCCAGCTTCCTTCTGCTGCTCAACCTTCAACGACGGGTCCGGCTTCCTAAGCCGCAGGCGCAGGACTAGGGCCTACCAATGCCATAGTCAAGCCACAGAGCACACATTCCTGGGGCTGGGACGCCAGGGCATGAGTACTGTGCTAGCTGCTGGGACCACCAACCAAGAAGCCATCGTCTCTTCTCCAGGAGCTGGAAGCCTGTGTTCCAGCCCCAGCTGCGGCCCAAGCATGTCCGCTTACAACAGCAAGAAATGCTGCTAAGAAAACAGACCCGATGGGGCGCCTGGTTCAGTGGGTTGAGACTCTGCCTTCGGCTCAGGTCATGATCTCAGGGTCCTGGGATCGAGCCCCGCATCGGGTTCTCTACTCAGCAGGAAGCCTGCTTCCCCCTCTCTCTCTGCCTGCCTCTCTGCCTACTTGTGATCTCTCTCTCTGTCAAATAAATAAAATCTTTAAAAAATAATCTTTTGAAAGAAAAAGAGGGGAGTTCCTGGGTGGCTCAGCTGGTTAAGCTCTGCCTTTGGCTTAGATCATAATCCCAGGATCCCCACATCAGGTTTCCTACTCAGTGGGACAATTTTCGGGGCACCTGGGTGGCTCAGTCAGTTAACTGTCCAACTCCAGCTCAGGTCATGATCTCAGGGTCATGGGATCGAGGCCCAGAGTCAGTATCTGCAGTAATCAGGAGTCTGCTTGTCCCTCTCCCTTTGCCTCTGCTCTCCACCCCCCACTTGTGCTGTCTCTCAAAATCTTTTTAAAATTTAAAAAAAGACAATTTTCTAGAAAATTAGTTTGATCCTGAGACAGAAAACTAAAGCAGAGAGAGAAGTTAGGGTAGGCAGGGGTTTGCACTAAAGCAAAGCACATAGATCGCAAGGTTTTAATGAATGAAAATCTCTTGAGGGGGAAGTGAGAGGCAACTTTCATCAGGCAAGCTGGTAAAAAAAAAAAAACCAGCAGAAGCCAATGGTGGCAGATTCCAGAGAATCTCTTGCCATTGCTCTCCAAAACTGTCCTCCAGCTGCTTAGTAAGGCAGCCCCAATGGTGATCATAGTGCTAAGGATCTCACCTTTCCTTGCCACCCTGTCCTCTCCTTGGGTTCCAGTCCCTTTTCTTATAAAGGCCTCCTGGTCCTGTCTACATGCAAATGGAGGGGCCCCAAAATGCAAGCAAAACATTGATTACCTTGGGATTGTGAAATTACAGGTGATGACTAGTTTCTTCTTGGCATTGTAAGATGGTAAATTTGATTTTCACTTGCCTCATTTCCTGAATATCATTTTCTGAAATATTTCAATTCCCTAAATAGGCTGCCCTCATTCTTTGCTTATTCCCTGGAAAAAAACTCAGGAATACTAACTGGGATAACTAGGATGTTTCCCTCAAGAAGCAAATAACCACTTGCCAATATTTGAGTGTTTACTACAAACATGCAGTATTTTTTTTTTTCAAGTAATCTCTCTACCCAACATGGGGCTTGACAAAGAGTCACATGTTCTTCTAAGCCAGCCAGGGGTCCCCATAACTTACAACATTGACTGAATTTCTTAATCTAGAGCAACTCAACTGGCTTACACATCCCCTCCGATTGGCCAACCACTGTTGGCCTATTGCGCAGATGAGCAACTGAGGATCAAGGCATGACTTATAAATGGAGTGAATAAGTACATGAATCCAGACTTGATTCTAATGCCCAAGCCCCTCTGTTGCCTCAGACAGATAATATAACCCAGTGGATAACAGGCTTTTCATAACACAGATGACCCTGAACAATGCGGGTTTGAACTACAAGTGTCTTCTACGTTGTTTCCAGTAAATATAATAAAAAATATTTTGGAGACTTGCAACAATTTGAAAAAGCTCAGATGAACTGCATAGCCTAAAAATACTAAAAAAAAAAATTAAAAGTTAGGTATTATTCTTAGAATTACAGAATACATGTAAAATACAAAATATGTGCTAATAGACTGTCAGTAATGTTTCTGGTCGACAGTAGGCTATTAAGTTTGGGGGGAGTCAACTTAAACTGGATTTCCAAGTGTGGGATGGGGCGAGGGGGGGGTCAATGCCCCTAACCCCAGCATTGTTAAAGGGTCAACTGTACTTAAGGCCCCCCTGATTTATTTTGTGAATTAACAACTAAAATAAAAGGATCTGGGGCACCTGGGTGGCTCAGTGGGTTAAAGCCTCTGCCTTCAGCTCAGGTCATGATCTCAGTGTCCTGGGATAGAGCCCCGCAACGGGCTCTCTGCTCAGCAGGGAGCCTGCTTCCCCCTTTCTCTGCCTCCCTCCCTGTCCACTTGTGATCTGTCAAATAAATAATATCTTAAAAAAAAAATGAAAGTGCAATGTGGGGCAAAAAAAGCTTTAAAAAACAAAAATCTGCATTACATTTAGTCCTGATGGTAACTACACTGGGTAGGTGTGGACTTTTACCCACTTCACAGATTGAAAGGAGCCTCTCCAGAAATGTGATCCTTGCGCAGGTTCCCTCTGCATTCACCAGGCCACGTCCTCCAGCCACAGCCAGACAGATCCATGTAAGCACCTGCGGTAGGCTTGTTCTCTTCTGGAGGGAGAACTGCCCTAGGATTCCAACAGAACGCAGTGTTCTGAAAAGCACTAACCCCCAAAGTGCGGAAGCAAGTGGACTGCTAAGCACCTTGGTGCCCATCAGTTACAAAAGGAAGAGATCAGCCTCCCCAAGGAGGAGACAAATCTGCCCATCACTTTACAAAGGATGGTCTGCAAAGGACATGAGGAATTCTGCACTTCTCTGGTCCACCAGGAAACTGGAAAATCAACCCGATTTCACAATTTAAAAAACACACACCAAAAAATCTCACTACCACAAGAATGATTCTGGCCAGCGCTGAGGCCCTGTACCTATTAAGGGCCGGAGGAGGATGGGGGTACTTGTCATGGTATAGGACCCAGGACCCAGCAAGAGTTAGAGATTGTTTTTTGTTTTTAAGATTTTATTTATTTATTTGACAGAAAGCACAAGTAGGCAGAGCAGCCGGTAGAGGAAGAGGGAGAAGCAGACTCTCCACTGAGTCAGGAGCCCGATGCCGGGCTCGACCCCAGGACCCTGAGATCATAACCTGAGCCAAAGGCAGCCCCTTGAACGACTGAGCCACCCAGGCGCCCCAAGAGTTATTTAACAAGGACCAGGTCTGATGAAATCAGAAAGGGTATCTGACCCTGAAGGTTGGATAGCTGGCTGGGGAGCTGGTCTGAGACAAAAAGGAATCTATCTTTTTTTAAGATTTTATTTCATTTGGGGTGCCTGGGTGGCTCAGTGGGTTGAGGCCTCTGCCTTTGGCTCAGGTCCTGGGATAGAGCCGCGCATGGGACTCTCTGCTCAGCAGGGAGGCTGCTTCTTCCTCTCTCTCTGCCTGCCTCTCTGCCTACCTGTGATCTCTGTCAAATAAATAAATAAAACCTTTAAAAAAAAAAAAAAAGACTATTTCATTTGTCCAAGAGCCCACAAGCAGGGGAAGAAGCAGGCAGAGGGAGAAGCACACTCCCTGCTGAGCAAGGAGCCGGATGCATGGCTAGATCCCAGGACCCTGGGGATCATGACCTGAGCCAAACGCAGACACTTAACGACTGAGCTGCCCAGGTGTCCCAGACAAAAGGAATCCTAAGGTAAGTTTTCCTGAAAGGAGAACTTGCCCAAACCCCAAATCTGAAGCAGGTCCCTAGGGCTGTGGTAATAAGGGTTGACAGGCACCTTTGGGTCACAGGCCCCACGTGGCTGGAGGAAAGGAAGGAAAGCAGCCTACCCCACCCCCACCTCCCTTACTCCTCCCTTTCACCCCCCGCAGCTCCCAAACTCTCCCCTTGCCTTCTAGCCTTTGAAGGGGGTTGGCTATGACTATGGCTTTAAGGAGCAGGATGCAGCCAGCCCCAACCCCTTTGTCTGGGCCCTCTCCACCACAACAGGGAAAGGTAAGGGATCTCACTTAGCTCTGCAATTATGCCTCCAAGGTAGGCCTCAAGCTTTTTTGGCGGGGGGAGTAAAAATGGCCCCAACCCATAACGAAAACCCTGGCTCCTTTCAAAAAGGAACAAAGGCGTTCCTTCCTGCCAACTTCCAAATCGAGGACAATGATTTGGAAAATCTTTCATTGCTAAGAGAAATAGAGTACCTAGAAGGCAGGCAGGAGAGGCGGGGCTGGCAGAAGTCCCTCCCTTCATCCCGCGTGCTCAATGGTTACCCTAAAAAGAAGAGCTACTGGTTATCTAATACAGATGTCAACATTCATCACCTGCTATATACCAAGCACTGTCCCATCAAGCCCTTACCCACAGTGTGGTAGGGGCTATTTACACCCCATCAGACATCTAAGGAACATGGAGGGTTAGAGGTTAAATCATGCATAAAACTGATTTTATTCTCATACAACCTGGGGTTACTAGTAAGATCATTCCTATTTCACAGATGTAGTAACTATAAAGCACAGAGGGAAATGGACTTGGTGGGACAGATTTAAATTCATGAAAATCCTATGCGTGTCCTTAAAGGGGGCAGCCAGCTTACCTCACAAGGATGCTAACGGTGGCAGACTTTGATTACTGTATACCAGCCCTAAAAGGAAGTACCATCATTTCCACCCTGGAAAAATCATGGCAGCCTTGGAACACAATGGGGGGTGGGGGACAGCCTCAAGAAGCCACAGCAGGTGTTGGGGAGGAATGCAGGGGTAGTTCAGTGTCCTAGGCCATCCACCTGAGGGCCCCAGAATGAATATCCCGTCCCAGCAAAACTACCACTCCAAACCCACAGCACCCAGAAGTCAAGAGACAGTTCAAAATTCATACTCTGTCCTTAACTGTCTTTACTTCATGGGAGGGGGAGGGGGAGGGGGGGAATGAGGAAGCACAGGGCTGTCTCTCAGGCCAGGATAAGGGGGAAAGGCAGATTGGAGGTCGAAGCACAGGCCAGTGCTAGGCCCAGGGCCGCTTCTTCGCCACAGGTGAGTGAATGCAGCAGGAAAGCCTGAGCCCAAGAGCGGCTCCCTCCTGCTAACTTGCTAAGTTCACCCCAGTCTTTCTCGGCTTCCACTTTTTCTCCTGGGAGGTGGGACACAACACCTACCGTCCAACAATCACAAAAGGAGGGAAGCTGTTGTTCTGGGAGGTGGCGCAACAGCTTGAGACCTCAGTTTGTGGAGTGTGGGAAGTGGGACCAGCTCATCCCGGAAGAGGGGGAAAATGGAAAGTGAGCCCCCAGGGTAGGCGGCGTGACCCGGGCAGGGCGGCGCCACTTCCACCCGGCTCCTCCCCGGCCAGGTGCGCACAGCGAGAGGGCAGCCCCGCCGTGCCTCGCCGGGGTGGCTCATCTAGGGAGGACCCCGAGAGACCGTCCCTCTGGCACACACCCTGACTCACCCGCCTGCACCCACATCCACTAGTCATCTTCTATCCCGGGGAGCGGGGAAGACGGTCCCTCGCCTGAAACCCACAGGTCCAAGTCATAAGGGACGGACGCCCACCTTCCTGGCCGAACTCTTTCCCCCGCCTCTAAGGAGACTCGTTCAGAAACCGAGGCCAGGTAAGGACACCCCCTCCCAATGAGCGAAACCTCTCCTTCCACTTCTCTCCAGAGAGACATGTCCTCCCCTCGACTCCAGACCCCAAGAAGGCCACCCCGTCTCCCTCCCTGGGGACGAACCTCTCTCCCTCGGGGTCTTGGGAATACAGCATAAATATCCCTTCCACTGGTGTCCCTTCAAGTACATGCCCCCCCACCACCATCTTTCCTTCCTGCCTCAGGTGGTCCAGGGGTCCGCTCCTCCCTACCGTGCCGGGTCTCCAGCCGGACGGGAACCGCCTCCCCCGGACGTCCCAGGAAGAGGGTCCCTCCTGGCAGTCCCGGGACCCCTCCGCTGCCCCCTCCCCCACCAGTCCTCGGACCCCCGGACTGACGAGCCTCCCCGGGGCCACGGGGCGCTCACCTGCCGAGAACCTGGCTCGGGCGCCGCTCCGCGGTTGAGCCGCGGGTCGGGACAGGCTGGCGGGAGGCCGGCGGGCGGCCGCGCAGGGCGCTCGGCTCGCGAATCTCCGGCGCCGATCGCCGAACTACGTTTACTTGGGCCCCTTAACCCCCGCGCTGCCGGCCTGGCGCGGCGGCCGCCCGCTCGCCGGCCTGCCAGTGGGCCGGTTGCGTCCGTCGGGGGGCGCTCGGAGCGTCCACGCGGGCAGCGGCCGCGGGGCTGGGGGGCGGCTGCTGCGCTGAGGCAGCGCAGGCCTGACGGGGCAGCGAGAGTGGGTGGGGAGGGGGCGGTGCCGAGGCCCCTTGTAACCCTGGCCTGGCGCTCGCCCCGCCCCCGCCCGGGGGCGCCCCCGCCGCAGCCACTCAGAGCCGGCCCCGGGCGTGGGGGGCGGAACGGAGGGTGGGGACGAGGGAAATTTGAAATCACTTCGGAGCCTCCCCTCCGCCCCTCCTCCACAGGCACCGCCTCCTGTCTGCACCCCCCATCCCCGCCTGTTAAATCACCCAGCCAGCTAACAGGCCCTGATGGGGGGCCTTCGCCGCCCCCCACACACACACACTTACACACGCGGGGGCTCCGCCGGGGGTCCTTTTCCCCGCCCCACACCCTGAGCGGGACAGGCACACATAGGTCTGAATGCGCGGCCCAGAGAGGGAGGCGCCCCCAGTGGAGTCACACAGCAGCGGAGTCTCCCCTCTACCCTCCACCTCCAGCCGCAAGGCCATCTGGGTTCTGCCGTGCCCCAGCCAGTCACCCCCTCTGGACTCTCTGGCGGGTCTTCCTTCCTCCCACCCTGCTGGGCCTTTGTCAGCCATCTTGAGAGGAGGGGTTGGAAGAGGAAAGCCGACGGGAGGGCGGCCGGGTCCTTGGCTGCCTGGGTTCTCAGGTCCAGCAGGCCTCACTAGCTGAAGGAGAAGCCCCACTCTTAGGCTCAAGTGCCTCTGTCCTTAAAGGGCGTTGAACTGTTGGAAAACAGCCCTTCCTAACATTTATCGTACCTGGTATTTGTATTCATATATTTGTTTATCTGCCTATTGTGTGTCTCTGCCCACATTAGACTGTGAGACAGGGTCTCCGTGTATCTTAGGACACAGAAGATGCTTAATAAATATGTGTTGAATGAACGAAAGAAAGAAAAATGACTGATGACAGAATGGCCTAGGCTCCTGCCTGTCTTTCCAAGCATCCCCCCCACCGCCCTCCCAATCCACCTTCTCACCTCTTGGCTGTTCCTCAAACACATCAAGCATGTTCCTGGACATTCCTTGTCCAGAGAACTCTGCATGGCCAGTGTCTCATCCTTCTTTTCTCTCCCAAAAGGTCACCTTCTAGAGATGCTTTTGCTGACCTTCCCGCGTAACAGCCTCCCCACTCCATCCCTCCTATTTGATTTAATACCTTTTGTAGCACACAGACTTATTTCAATTTTTTTAAAGTTTTAATGTATTTATTTGAGAGAGAGAGTGTGAGCATGGGAGGTAGTGGTGCAGAGGGAGAGGGAGAAGCAGACTCCTTGCTGAGCAGGGAGTCATTGAGATCATGACCTGAGCTGAAGACAGATGCTTAACCAACTGAGCCACCCAAGCACCCCACGCAGAGCTATTTCAAACTCTTTTGGGTATTTCCTTGTTTACATCTTTCTTTTTCTTGTTTTTTTCTTGTTACACACACACACACACACGCGCGTGCACTATAAACCATACTCCATGAGGGCAGAAAACCACATCTGTCTTATTCCAAGCTATATTTCGAGAGCCCACAGGAGGAGTTAAATACAAGTTTGTTGAATGACTGAAAGAACACAGGTTTCTTACCTTCAGGGCTCCAGCTCTCTGAGTAAAATGACAGCTTTCTCCTTTCATCTCCTACCAGGTATTGCAAATAACTAAATGGCCAATTCTCTGGAAGATACAGAGTTGTTTGTTTGTTTTTTTTTTAAGATTTTTATTTATTTATTTGACACAGAGAGAGCGATCACAAGTAGGCAGGGAGGCAGGCAGAGAGGAGAGGCTCCCCATCAAACAGAGAGCCCAATGCGGGGCTCGATCCCAGGACCCTGAGACCATGACCCAAGCCAAAGGCAGAAGCTTTAGCCCACTGAGCCACCCAGGCGCTCCACGGCAGACATTTCTAAACCTATTGGATCTTGTCCTACCTAGGAACCTGAGCGGAGGTTAAGGAAATACCAGCGATGGGAGGGCCTCCTGTGAATGAGCAGCAGGAACTTCTTGGCCTCTGGCACAAATATCCAAAATTCAGTTCCAGTCGGTCCATGTAAGAAGAAGGGAATCTCTCAAGAGGGCCTGTGGCTTGCCCCCACCACCTAAGGTATGCCGCTTGGAGAAAGAAATGTATAAGCTGGTGGCCCTGTGGGGAGGCCTGTTTTCTGATCCATAAGCCAAGACCTGCCACGTGGTAAAAGATGTCTGTACCACTGAAATGCTTGGAAGGCCTAGTTTAGATGCCAGAAGGTTGGATTTCCCAAGACATGGAAGACATTTTTGGGGACAGCAGTCAACCTAATTTCAGGAAGAAAAAAAGGAGAGGGTCTCAATGAGCAAGTGTTCTGAGTCCTATCATTTGGAAAGGAGGGTGAATGCCAGGAGAACGGGCGGAAGAAAAATGGCATGATGTCCCCCTAGGGCACAGAACTTTATAGTTTGCAAAGCTAATTCATTGTATTTACCACCTCATTTGAGCCTCAGAGCCACCCCACAAGGAGTCAGGGCAAGGAGAATCGGGGCACCTTTTCAGATGGGGGGACTGAGGCCCAGGGAAGAGAGGGACTTGTGCAAAGTGAGTCAGCCAGACAGCCTGACCTTGGCCGAGCACCTGCTATGTAGCAGGCAGCTGGCTAGGAATTCAGATGGGAAAGCCCATAGCTTACCTGTTAGGTAGGGAGTGTCAGAAAATGAACATGAATAAGCAAATAAGAGACTGTCTGGTGTGGATCGATCTGGGAAGAGGATACAATGGAGACAGGACTGATGGAGCCGGGGGAAGATCTAGGTCAGGATTCAGCTCGAGGATGGCACGTGGTAGGGACAGCCAGGACAGCAGTGTAGCCAGAGCAGAGGCAGTGAGGAGGGGAGAAACAATTGGGGGCCAGGTCTTGTAGGACCAATAAGCCATGGCAGGGATTTTGGATGTCACCATTTAAGCTATGATCTGACTCAGATGTTTAAATCAGATCCAAGTGGGGAGGTGGAGGGGAGGAGACCTGATCAGCAACACTGGGGATGGTGGCCTGGGTCATGGTGGGAACAGAGGAGGTAGAGAAAAGCCAGTGGATTTGGGGTAGATTGTGGAGATTGGGCCAAGTGGTGCTGATGACTCCAGGGGGTAAAGGGAGGGATGGCATCAAGGATGGACCCTATAATTTTA
Organism: Procyon lotor; assembly: GCA_028646535.1. Lineage (NCBI taxonomy): Eukaryota > Metazoa > Chordata > Mammalia > Carnivora > Procyonidae > Procyon > Procyon lotor. Next base: position 20,525,252 of record CM053610.1, read on the forward strand.
GCCTGAGCACCTGGGGGAAGAGTGGCACATTTACCTAAACGAGGAGGGTTTACATGGTGTGGATTTGGAGGGGAGCTCAGCAGGTCTGCCTTGGCCACTTGAGTGTGGATTCACACTGTGGTCTGGGCTGGTTCCCAGGTCCCCTGACTCTGTCCAATGCTCCTCTCACTGACTGGGTGGTAGGGCATGTCATATGCATCTCTCACACCACACCCCCTCCTCCAGCACTCATTCTTAGTGGGGCGGACCCCATGTCCTGCAAGGGGAATTTTCATCAGACACTATGGGTTAAATTCTACCTCCAAGGTTGCAGGAACCTGATAAATTACCTGGTCTCTTTGATCCTCAGTTTCCTCAGCCAAAGGGAGAGAATAAATACTTCATTGCCCCTGGGACCAATGAATGAACCATTAAATGAAAATACTGGTGCTGGATTACCCAATTAGGCAGACAAGGCTCCAGCCCCCGAAGAAATATTTTTATGAAAAATTTTGCACCTTTTTTCCCCATGATCCCCAAGATTTTGCTTTTTGATGTTGAAAAAAACATATAGTTGGGGAGCCTGTCTGGCTCAGTTGATGGAGAGTGCAACTCTTGATCTCAGGGTCGTGAGTTCAAGCCCTATGTTGATGGGCATGGAGGTTACTTAACAAAAATAAAAAATAGGGGCGCCTGGGTGGCTCAGTGGGTTAAAGCCTCTGCCTTCGGCTCAGGTCATGATCTCAGGGTCCTGGGATCAAGCCCCGCATCGGGCTCTCCGCTCATCAGGGAGCCTGCTTCCTCCTCTCTCTGCCTGCCTCTCTGCCCACTTGTGATCTCTCTCTCTGTCAAATAAATAAATAAAATCTTTAAAAAATTTTTTGTTTTAAACAGGTGTGCCTGTCTGGATCAGTCAATAAAGCAGAGGACTCTTGATCTCCAGGTTGTGAGTTCAAGCCTCACATTGGGTATAGAGAGTACTTAAAAATAAATCCATAATAATAATAATAAAATCTTTAAAAATAAACAATAAGTAAAAATAAAAATGTATCATAGTAGCTCACAATCATTATACTCATCATAATGGTAATCAGTGTTTATTAAGGAGACAACAAAAATTCTGTGATTAGAGATTATTTGTTTCATCATCTGGAAAAAAAAACCAGATAAGGGAATGTCCTTGCTCTTAGGAAATAAACATTAAAATATTTAGAGGTAAAATATTTAGAGGTAAACTGTCATCAGTTTACCCTTAAATGGTTCAGAAACTACAATATGCCTATGTATCAGAGAGGGAGAATATAAAGCAAATGGAGGAAAATGTAAACAAAAGGAAAATCTGGCTAAAAAGACATTCATTCATGAGTTCCTACTACTAGTCCTACTACTCTTCTATAAATGAGGGATCATATAAAATAAAAAATGCCCCCTAAAAATTAGTGTTTAAAAAATAAAACACACAGAAACTCAGTCGGTAAAGCACGCACCTCTTAATGTCAGGGTCATGAGTATGAGCCCCATGTTAGACATGGACATGGAGCCTACTTAAAATAAAATTTTAGGGGCACCTGGGTAGCGAAGTTGGTTAAGCGTCCGACTTTTGATTTTAGCTCAGGTCTTCATCTCAGGCTCTGAGTTCAAGCCCCACATTGCGCTCCATGCTTTAATTAATTAATTAATATATTAAAAGTCAAAATAAAAACAAAGGGTGCCTGCCTTGCTCAGTCAATAGAGCACATGACTCTTGATCTTGGAGTTATAAATTTGGGTCCCACATTGGGTGTAGAGATTACTTAAAAATAAAAGCTTTGAAAAAAATTTTTTAAAGATTTTATTTATCTACTTGACAGAGACACAGCGAGAGAGGGAACACAAGCAGGGGGAGTAGGAGAGGGAGAAGCAAGCTCCCTGTGAAGCTGGGACCCCAATGTGGGGCTGGATCCCAGAACCCTGGGATCATGACCTGAGCTGAAGACAGATGCTTAACAACTGAGCCACCCAGGCGTCCCTAAATATTATATTTATGTTGAATTCTACCACCATTTTTTCAGCTCTCAAAATGGCT
>CM053610.1:20527795-20630198 GCA_028646535.1 Procyon lotor
AGAGGGAGAAGCAGGCTCCCTGCTGAGCAGAGAGCCTGATGTGGGACTCGATCCCAGGACCCCGAGATCATGACCTGAGCCTAAGGCAGCCACTTAACTGGCTGAGCCACCCAGGCACCCCCACCGTATGCATTTTTTAAAATTTTCATTGTACTTCACAAAAATATCAGTCCACAATGGATTGAAAATAAAAAAGGTCTTTCACTGTAGATGGTTTCAGAAGTAGTTTGCTGGGCACCTGGGTGGCTCAGTCGTTAAGCGTTTGCCTTCAGCTCAGGTCATGATCCCAGGTACCTGGGATCCCCCGAGTTGGCTCTCTGCATAGTGGGGAACCAGCTTCTCCTCCCACTCCCTCTGCTTGTGTTCCCTCTCTCGCTGTGTTTCTCTCTGTCAAATAAATAAAATCTTGAAATAAAAGAATTTGCCTAGAACAATCAGGAAAATATCTAGCCAGGAGGGAGGTGATCACAGAGGTTTAGCCATAGGGATATCCGTCACAGCACTGTTTTGATGATGTAGAAAATTTAGAAATAAATTGCCCAGCAGTTAGAGATTAGTAGAAAAACAGGTCTGTTTTTACAGGGCAACATCATGGTGGTCAAAAATTCATGGTTCTGGGGCGCCTGGGTGGCTCAGTGGGTTAAAGCCTCTGCCTTTGGCTCAGGTCATGTTCTCGGGGTCCTGGGATCGAGCCCCTCATTGGGCTCTCTGCTCAGCGGGGAGCCTGCTTTCCCCTCTCTCTCTGCCTGCCTCTCTGCCTACTTGTGATCTCTCTCCCTCTGTCAAATAAATAAAATCTTTAAAAAAAAAAAAATTCATGGTTCTGAGCTAGGTAGTTGTGGGTCTGGCACTTAGGTACCCAGTCTCTCCCAACCTGTAACAACAACCCCTCTCTAAACAGTTTCCTGCCAATCTGAGCTTTTTCTTGGTACATGGAGGGGGCTTGTTTTGAAGATTGAGGTAATGTAAATGAAACGCATAACATAGTACCTCAGTAAAAGGTTGCTGTTATTTTTCAAATTCTATGATAATTTAAAAAGATGCTGATGAGGAAAATGTAATGATATGGAAAATCATTCACAATATACTGTTTAATAAAAATAATAGTTTATAAAACTATGTACCACAGTCCTATTTTTGTAAAAAAAAAAATGTTAACTGTGGTTCTATCTGGGTGAGAGGACTACAGGTTGTCTTAATTGTTTGGTTTTGACTGTATGTTATCTAAAGAGTTGCTAGATTGGGGCGCCTGGGTGGCTCAGTCATTAAGCGTCTGCCTTTGGCCCAGGTCAGATCCCAGCGGCCTGGGATCAAGCCCCTCATCAGGCTCTCCGCTCTGCGGGAAGCCTGCTTCTCCCGCTACCATTCCCTCTGCTTGTGTTCCCTCTCTCGCTTGTTTCTCTCTGTCAAATAAATAAAATCTTTTAAAAAAAAAAGTTGCTAGATTGGGCAATTTAATCAAAAGTTAATTATGTAAAGAGAGAGGCGACATTTGAGGCCAGTCTCAATGAATCAATGTTGACCGGGCTGAGGGGAGGTAAAACAGCGTTTTGCACGTTTTACAGATTAGAAACGGACTGATCTTCCCAAGCTCACAGCCCAGTGATATACTGAAAGTTGGGGGTTTAATTTATTTGTTTTTGTTGGGCTCCTTCCCATATCTTAGTGAAGGTCCTTTCCTTTGCTTGTCCTTTGTTCCTGAGTTTCTGGGGGTTCGAATCAGAGCATCCTGAGGCTTCCAACTATGAAATTTTCTCATCGTCTATTCATATGATTCTTACATTTGTTATCCTTGTGGTGGGTTAAAGGCGTGTGAACCAAAGGCTGGATGAGAATGTGCAGTGCTTTCTAACATAGGAATACATTTTCATTGCCTACCTACAACAGTGCAGGGTCAGAAGTGAAAAATCCCCTGCTAGTCTTGTCTCCAGACACCATCGCAATTTAATTTTGGTGTATATCTTTTTTTTTTTTTAAAGATTTTATTTATTTGACAGCGAGAAACACAGCGAGAGAGGGAACACAAGGCGCCCCATCTTTTTTTTTTTTAAGATTTAATTAATTTATTTATTTGACGGAGAGAGACACAGCAAGAGAGGGCACTCAAGCAGGGGGAGTGGGCAAGGGAGAAGTAGGCTTCCTGCTGAGCAGGGAGCCTGATGTGGAGCTCCATCCCTGGACCCTGGGATCATGACCAGAGCTGAAGACAGACCCTTAACCAACTGAGCCACCCACGCGCGCCTGTATCCTTTTATATTTTCATGTCCTCTGGCGGATATGCACATTGGCATTTGTGTAGTTTTGTTTTTCATGAATGGTAGTAAACCATAAAAGTGCTCTTGCAGCTTGTATTTTTTCCTTCGTGGGATGTCCCAGAGATTTCTCCATGTCGACTTCATTCTTCTGAGGGCTGTAATGTGCCAGGCACTGGATGTCTCTTCAGCTAGTGCTGTTTGCTGTTGCTGCCCATCTTGGTAGCCTTTCACTCTCAGAAACAGTGACACTGTGAACATCCTCAGGACATCGCACACCCCCCAGTGTGAGCGTTTCTGTAGGGTAGGGGCCGGGAATGTAGTACCACAGTCTTTCTCATTCTGCCTTCATCTCTGGGGATGGTTTTGTCTGTGGGTGGAAACCTGTCTACCCAACAGTTGTTGTGGACAGATTTTTTAGGAGCCTCTGTCTTCTGGGGTCCCTGCCTCCCTTCTCTCCCGTCTTCCTTAGCTCTGCTCCCTGCCCCCCCAAGTCCTGTCAGACTGCCTTCAGTCCTCCGCAGCCTGGGAGCTTCTGCCCCTGTGTTGCCTCAGAAAGCCTTCCTAACTTCAATCCACAGTGACCTCCCTTCCTCTCAGCTCCTGAGGGGTGGTTTTTATCTGTAGTTATCATTTTGGACTGTAATCATTTACAGCTTTCTGTTGTTCATGCTGTTTTACATGTATCTATTTTGTGGCTTTAACAGAGAGCTTTTTCTCTGAAGTCAGGGGAGGATCTTGTACTTCTTCCTGAGCCGAGGTTACAAGTAAAGTGATGATATAAAGCAGATGCTTAGTACATGCTGCATGAGTTGAACTGAGCTTGGGAGATCCTGTGACCTTCCCAGGGGATGTTGGGTGTATATTTTTCAGGCAAGACTGATTGTCATTGTTTATAGCAGATCATTTACTGTAGGTGCAGAAAACCCTGAAGAATTCATAGCATACCATTCAAGAGGTGGGCTTTGGGGCGCCTGGGTGGCTCAGTGGGTTAAAGCCTCTGCCTTCGGCTCAGGTCATGATTCCAGGGTTCTGGGATCGAGCCCCACATCGGGCTCTCTGCTCAGCGGGGAGCCTGCTTCCCTCTGTCTCTGCCTGCCTCTCTGCCTACTTGTGATCTCTGTGTGTCAAATAAATAAGTAAAATCTTTAAAAAAAAAAAAAAAGAGGTGGGCTTTGCAGGCTCACATGGATTTGAGTGTTAGTCATGTTACCTATACAGCTATTCAACCTCGGTAAAATCTGCCTCAATTTCTTATCTGAAAAACAGTAATAAGAGCAGTATAGTTGTGGCATTAGGAATGAATGAGTTAATATATGCAAAGTACTTAATACAGTTTGGCTAAACTTGAGCTTTATATATTGATAGTTCAGTTATTTTCAGTCCTGTGCCTTCTCAGATTATGAGAATTAAGCATCTAAGGGTGTAGCTTATAAATTGTTCTCTTTTTTTTTTTTTAAACATTTTATTTATTTATTTGACAGAGAGGGATCACAAGTAGGCAGAGAGGCAGAGAGAGAGAGGGAAGCAGGCTCCCCGCTGAGCAGAGAGCCCGATGCGGGGCTCAATCCCAGGACCCTGAGATCATGACCTGAGCTGAAGGCAGAGGCTTTAACCCACTGAGCCACCCAGGCGCCCCCACTTGTTCTCTTCTTCCCCAGACAAGTTCTTAGTCCTTCCTGCCTTATTGTGGCAGTAACGTCTCCACGTCTACTCTTCCATCCCTGGTTCCAGCCTGGCCTGCAGTACACTCCTGCAGCACAACCGGGATCTTGTGGCACCTCACAACCACTGACTTTGCAAGGTGAGGTCCTAATCCTCAGCGTGGCATTCAAGGCTTTCCAATCTCATCTGAAGTGTAAGGGCCTCCAGGTCCTCATCTTCTTCCTTGTCCCTCATCCTGGGCCTGCCTTGCAGTAAAGCCTCCCCAACAGCTTGTTAGAGCTGGGGGAGGTGCAGCCCTCCAGGTCAGTTGTCCCCAAATTGGTCTTGTCTTGTCTTTTCTTTTCTTTTCTTTCTTTTCCTTTCCTTTCCTTTCCTTTCCTTTTCTTTTTTCTTTTCTTTTCTTTTCTTTTCTTTTCTTTTCTTTTCTTTTCTTTCTTTTCTTTCTTTTCTTTCTTTTCTTTTCCTTTCTTTTCCTTTCCTTCCTTCCTTCCTTCCTTCCTTCCTTCCTTCCTTCCTTCCTTCCTTCCTTCCTTCCTTTCTTTCTTGGTTAAGATTTTATTTATTTATTTGAGAGAGTGAGCAAGTAAGAGAGCATGAGAGGGAAGAAGGTCAGAGGGAGAAGCAGACTCTCTGCGGGGCTGGGAACCCGATGCAGGACTGGATTCCAGGGCTCTGGGATCATGACCTGAGCCGAAGGCAGTTGCTTAACCAACTGAGCCACCCAGGCGCCCCCCCTAAATTGGTATTTTTTATCCAGAAAAGGCTTCTGTGGTCAGCCAGAAGCCGGAAATACTGCCCCCTCCCACAGTGCCTCAGCCTTGGAATCTTGGAGAGACATACACATTAACGTATTTCAGGCTCTAAAAATTCCCACAATAAAGAAACCTGCTTATCCAGTCAGTATCTGAGAAACAGTTAACCATGAAACCAGTCCTCTCCTTCCCTTCCCCCTCCTTCTTCCCCTCCTACTCTTTCTTTTTGCAGGGAGAGGGTCCGGTAAAAGCTTTTTGTAAGTGCTGATCTAGTCTAATCTTTGTCTTACAGATAAAGAGAGCCCTAGAGAAGGGAAGTGACTTGCTTAGGATCGATTTTACAGTGGAGAAGCTGGGGCCAGTATCTCCCATGGTTGGCATAAAGCCCAGTGGCTTTATGTTTTTCTTTTACTATTTAGCATGTAATTCTTAAAAACACCTGACTTCAGGGGCGCCTGGGTGGCTCAGTGGTTAAGCATCTGCCTTCTGCTCAGGTCCTGATCCCAGGGTCCTGGGATCGAGCCCTGCAGCAGGCTCCCTGCTCCACGGGAAGCCTGCTTCTCCCTCTCCCACTCCCCCTGCTTGTGTTCCTGCTCTCGCGCGCTTTCTCTCTCTCTCTCTGTCAAATAAATAAATAAAATCTCTAAAAAAACAAACAACCTGACTTCAGTAGTTATCAGCCCATAGCCAGATTGTTTCATCTATTAGCAATAATTGCTCCTCGGATAAACCTCATTGGCTACGATACTGCCACTTCGCAAAGCTTCAGATTGTTTCATCTATACCCTGCCCACTTCTCACTACTGTCCAAACTGGATTATTTTAAAGCACATCTCAAAGGTCGTATCATTTCATTTCTGAATACCTAGTCATTATCTCCAAAAGATAAAGGCTCCTTTTCCCCCTTATCAAGCCACAATGCCACTATCGTATCTGAAATTAAAATATGCAGTGTTCAGATGTCCCCATTGTCTTCTGCATTTTGTTTGTCTGTAGTTGGTTGCAGTCATCATTGGGATCCAGGGAGGGCCCCCACATTGCATTTGGTTGCTGGATGGCCCTGTGTGCTTACTTATCACCATGGCTACTTAACAGCTTTGAGATCTTGAGCCAACTTACTGAACCTCTCTGAGAATCTGTGCTCAGAAAACAGAGCTTATAACAGGAGTTCATACATCACTGTAAAAATAGAGAAAGATACTCAATGTGAAATACTTCAGTGAGTGGCAATGCACTGCTGCTAATACTATGATTGTCTTCTAGACACAGATAACTCCTGGATTACAGATAACTCACCATTAGGGCTACTATTTAAGCCTGGTTTTATTTTATTACTTAGCAAGATATCTGGCCCTTGTGGGTAACTGATTGTTTTTTAAGAAAAGGTGATAACTCCTCTTCTCTCCCAAGGGAGTTCTTTCTGACTGGGCAAAAACGATAATCAGCATTGAACAGTAGTCACAAGTGTTTAGTCAACTGTTAAGCAAAGTTCCTCAGGACTCCCAACCTCACCCTGCTCTGTTACTTTTCTGTGTGGCACTTTTCAGTCATACTCTGTATGGCTTCCTTACTTGTTACATTATTGTTGTGGTCTTTCACTTCCAATAGAACAGAAGCCTCACGAGGGCAGACATTATCTGTGTGATCCATTGATGTTTCCCAACAGCTAGCATAGTTCTGGCACTGGCAGGTCCTCCGTAAATGTTCGTACAGTGACTATGACTTCTGTCTTTCCATGAGCCCGTAGAAGTGGATTCAGCTGGTCAGCCTTCAGGGTCAGTAATCACTGAGTGAATGTGCCTTACCCTCTCTCCCATCTGCTTCCTTCTGGAGTTTTTTTTTTTTTTTTTTTTTTTAAAGATTTTATTTATTTGACAGAAACACAGCAAGAGAGGGAACACAAGCAGAGGGATTGGAAGCGGGAGAAGCAGTCTTCCTGCCGAGCAGGGAGCCCGGTGCGGGGCTCGATCCCACGACCCTGGGATCATCACCCTAGTCGAAGGCAGACGCTTAATGACTGAACCACCCAGGCGCCCCCCTTCTGGAGTTTTGACCCATGCTTAATTCTTTTCCTTGGGCTTGCCTTATTACACGGAATAAGCTTATGTAGATTTTTGACTAGACGAACAATACACTAGGGGCACCTGGGTGGCTCAGTCCTTAAGCATCTGGCTTCAGCTCAGGTCATGATCCCAGGGTCCTGGGATTGAGCCCCGCATCAGGCTCCCTGCTCAGCGAGAAGCCTGCTTCTCCCTCCCCCACTCCCCCTGCTTGTGTTCTCTCTCTCTCTCTCTCTCTCTCTCTCTTAAATAAATAAAATCTTAAAAAAAAAAAAAAAAGAGGGGCACCTGGGTGGCTCAGTGGGTTAAAGCCTCTGCCTTCAGCTCAGATCATGATCTCAGGGTCCTGGGATTGAGCCCCACATTGGGCTCTCTGCTGAGCAGGGAGCCTGTTTCCCCCTCTCTCTCTGCCTGCCTTTCTGCCTACTTGTGATCGATCACTCTCTCTCTCTCTCTGACAAATAAATAAATCTTTAAAAAAAAAAACAAAACAATACACTAGTTTTCCAGCTGTTTCTTGGCAAAAGTAAAACCGTCACCCTGGACATATACCTCTGTCTTGTTCACCATACTGTTTGATGGCAATAGGGTTTGCCTAAGGCAACTGTTTGGTGAAAATTGGTGCTCAAGGATTTTATAAACCATCTCATATGGTTATCTGTGTTTAAAGAAGGACATTCTCAGCTTTCTGTAAGTGGCATGTTCTGGGGACTCCAGCCGTGGATTTATAATTTTCTTTCTGTCTGACATAGAGTCAAGGCTTCAGGCCTGTCAGGTGCTTAGGACAAAGGAATCACCAAAGGAAAAACCTGAAAAAGAAGTTTAGAGGTATAATCAAGAATACTGTATTATAAACTTCAAAACTGCCAAGAGCTTAGATATTTTTAAAGTTTTTATTTATTTGAGAAAGAAAGCATGAGCTGCAGGAGAGGCAGATGGAGAGGGAGAAGTAGACTCCCCACCAAGCAGGAACCCCAAGTGGAGCTCAATGCAGGGCTTGATCCCAGGGCCCTGGGATCATGACCTGAACTGAAGGCAGATACTTAACAGACGGAGCCACCCGGTGTCCCAGTAAGAGCTTAGGTCCTGAAGGTTCTAGGGGTGCCTGGGTGGCTCAGTCAGGTAAGTGTCTACTTTCAGCTCAGGTTATAATCTCAGGGTCCTGGGATCAAGCACCGAGTAGGGCTCCCTGCTCGGTGGAGAGTCTACTTCTCCCTCTCCCTCTGCCTCCACTTCCTGTTTATGCTCTGTCTCTCTGTCTCTCCCTCTCTCTCAAATAAAAATAAATAAAAATCTTAAAAAAAAAAAAAAAGATCTTAGGGGCGCCTGGGTGGCTCAGTCGTTAAGCGTCTGCCTTCGGCTCAGGTCGTGATCCCAGGGTCCCGCATTGGGCTCCCTGCTCGGCAGGAAGCCTGCTTCTCCCACTACCATTCCCTCTGCTTGTGTTCCCTCTCTTGCTGTGTTTCTCTCTGTCAAATAAATAAAATTTAAAAAAAAAAATCTTAAAGGTTCTCGCCACAGAAAGGAAATGGTAATTATGTGATATGATAGAGGTATTAGCTAATGCTCTAGTGGTAGTCATATTGCCATATATAAATGTATCAAATCAACAGATTGTACACCTTAAACTTACACAATGATATATGTCAATTGTATCTTTCTTTCTTTTCTTTTTTTTTTTTTAAGATTTGTTTATTTATTTGAGAGAGAGAGCCTCCACCCTGGATTGGGGGAAGTAGAGGGGAGGGGCAGAGGAAGAGAGAGAAGCCTGAAGCAGATTCCTCACTGAGTGTGGAGTCAGTTATATCTTAATAAAAATAAAATCTTAATTAATTAATCAAGGGTTTGAAGCCTAGTATGATGTAAATATATATTTTTAAGGTATGCCTTGGTATACAGTATCTCCAACAATGGACAAAACAGACCAAGTCCTTTTTCTCATCAAACTGATATTCTGGTGGAAAAATCAACCATAAATACGTCACGTGAAGTTGGGTGGTTCAGAATGTGTTGCAGAAAAGTACAGCAGTAGAAGGGTGCCAGCGAAGAGCAGCTCCTCTTGAAATAGAGTAGCCAGGGGATACTTTTGGAGGTGAGATTCAAGGAGAGGCTGGAATGACGTGAGGGACCGGGCCACGTGCAGATTTGGGAGTGTCCCCAGCAGAGAGAATTGCAAGGGCAAATGCCAGGAGGTAGGAACCTGCCTGCCCGGCCGGCATATTACAGGAAAAGCTGAGTAAAGGAGAGAAGAGCTTAGGGGTTCTAGAGGTGGCCAGTTCCTGCAGGACCAGGATGTTGTAAGAGCCCTCGATTTTGCTGAGTCAAGTGGGAGCTATTAGAGGGTGTTTTGTTTTGTTTTTTTAAAGATTTTTATTTATTTATTTGACAGAGAGAGACACAGTGAGAAAGGAAACACAAGCAAGGGGAGTGAGAGAGGGAGAAGCAGGCTCCCTGCTCTGCAGGGAGCCTGATGCGATTCGGGCTCCATCCCAGGACCCTGGGATCATGACCTGAGCCGAAGGCAGAGGCTTAACTGACTGAGCCACCCAGGGCAGAGATGTTGTCTGACTGACACGTTTTAACAGAATCACCTTGGCACACAGGCTGCCGTGTGGATTACCCAGAACCAGTGCCCTGTTCCTGGCGTTTTCTCTCTGCTACCGACATTGCTAAAGAGCTTCACACATGTCTCTCAGCGTGTTCTCGGATGGTATCTGGTGGGGGACTTCTCGCAGTGCAATTGTTGACTCTGTGGTCTTGCCAGATTTTCTCCCCAAAAGCTTAATCTTTCTGATCTTTAGTTTCCTGGTAAATTAAAGGTTTTAATAGTAATCATCATTTGAGAGTACTTTGGGATCATCAAGCAAAATATTGAATCTGGGCTAGATACACACTAAGGAGCTGTAAATTTGTAGTCATGTATTAATTGAGTTGGCTAGGAAGTGACTGTCTTGGAGGGCCTTTATGGCCAAGATTTCCTGGTGTCTTGCTTTTTTCATTTTGCTATGGCTTCCTTGCTCAGTCTGATTTTGGTGATAAAAGATTTCCTCCCTTTGTTTACATGGTTTATTTTGCAGGGGACAAACAGCCTTTAGGATTGTTTTTCAGGAGTGAGCTGGGGGTGGGGAGTTGGGCTTAGGGTATTACTCTAGGGCCCTCCCTGGATGGTGGTGGATGTCTCCTTATTCTTTAATTAGTCAGCTTCTAGAAGACTAAGAAGTGGAAAATTTTAAGGCAGTTGCCAAATTGTGACTCTAGGCTGTAGCCCGAGGTTAAACATTGAGAAGCCCAGATTGCTGGCCACACTTTGTTTTCAGGAATTGGACCTCGCAGGCAGAACAAAGCAGCCCCCACAGGGGAGTGCTCTCAGGGCTTGGGAGGGGAAGCTTTGCCTGGCCCCTCTGGAAGTGACTTGTGAATTGTAGAGGCCAGCTGTTAGTCCATCTTCGTTTACTTCCTGAAAGCTGATTTTCTATGGCAGCTCTGTCCAATAAACTATCTAAATAGGTCGGAATGGTCTCTGAGCTATACTGTCCAGTCCAGTGGCCACGGTACAATGTGGCCATTGAGGACTTGAAACAGTGCAACTGAGGAACAGAATTTTAAATTTTGTTTAATTTTATTTATTTATTTTATTTATTTTAAAGATTTTATTTATTTATTTGACAGAGAGAGACGGCGAGAGAGGGAACACAAGCAAGGGGAGTGGGAGAGGCTTCTTGCCAAGCAGGGAGCCAAATGCGATGCGGGGCTCCATCCCAGGACCCCGGATCAAGACCTGAGCCTAAGGCAGACGCCTAATGTCTTTTATGTATCCCCTTTGTCTTCTCTGTCTTATCAGTTCCGTTAATACTTACTGCCAATTGATTAACTGATACGTCCTTTTTAACTGATTTCTCCCATTTCCCAGGTGCCTTGAAGAAGAGTCTCACAGCTGATCAAGTCCAGGCTGATCTCATAACTCTTGGTAGGTCATTGCCAAGGTTGCTCAGAGTGACAGACCTGGTGGCTCTTTATTTTGTTAAAGTCTCCTTCTGTTCTCTTATAGGTCTTAGTGAGGAGAAAGCCACTTACTTTTCTGAAAAGGTATCATAATTCCTCTTAATCAAGGTTAATTAAGATTGTTTGCTTTTATTTCATGAAAAGAAACAAATGAGAAATGCCAACTAAGGAAAAGCCATCAGTCATTCTGTGTCATTTCCCCAGCTTGATGGGTTTCATGCAAATGATATACATACAATGTTTAAACGGGACTATTTAGTGCATCTCTAATTTTTTGCCTCTGATTTGACTGACTTTAATTGTCATGCATTTTTTGTCCCAAACTGGGACTACATCTTGGAATGAAAGAAAACATTTATATGGTCTTCTACTGGTCTTTACTGCCCCTGTCTCCCAGATATGTACATAGAGGCTGAGCCCTTGGTTCTGCATTCTTTCTCTTGTCTATGTAAATACTAAACATTGCTGTTTTGGAGTGCAGAATGAAGAGGGGGCATTTTCCCCATTGTTATGACTTCGGCTTTTTGCTTTTGTTTCAGTGGAAGCAGAGCGCCCCCACCCTTGCTCGATGGGCCATAGGACAGACTCTGATGATTAACCAGCTTATAGATATGGAGTGGAAATTTGGAGGTAACTAGTTAGAACTAGTCTTTGGTCATTTGGGGGATGTAGGGTGGGGTTGCAGAGGCTTTCAGACAGTTTCCACTGGGAGCACATGTTCTCAGTCCTCACAGACTCTTGGGGCCAGCAGCTGCTTCTCTGTATTGCTGCTTGCACTTGGCAGCTGTTTCTGTGGTTTCTATAGGCTCTTGGTAAGTTGACTTCCTGAAGAGCACGCTTTGCTGTCCTCATACTCGTCCCTACATGGCTTCTGCTGGACAGCCTGCGAGACCGGGGTATTCGGAGTAGGTCCGTTGTCAACACCTCTCTTACTACTTTTCTCTTTTGTGTCACAGTGACATCTGGGAGCAGTGAACTGGAAAAAGTGGGAAGTATTTTTTTACAAGTAAGTCTCGTGATCTGTGAAAATGGGTAGATTTTTGACTTGGTTAAAAATTATTAAATCGACATTGGATTTTTTAAAAGACCCAATTAAGTGGCCGTTCACTGAAGTGCCTTGTGTACTTCAGAGCAGTGTGGTCAGCCAAAAATGTGGTCGCTAAACATCCTGACTCTCAGATTAATAGGATCCCCATATTTTTCTTAAAAGCTTGATTGTTCTGTAGTCATGAGAATTGTTAGAAGTTTTGGTGATCATGGATCGAGATTGCTTCTGTTTGATGCTCAAGTCAGAAGCTTGATGCTTGATGTTTAAGTGAAAGGATTTCAAGAATTTCTTTGCCCTATTGTCATCATTTTAATTTACATTTTTATTGCCTTTTTTTAATCAGTTAAAGTTGGTGGTTAAGAAAGGAAACCAAACTGAAAATTTGTACATAGGTGAGTCTGAATTCCTGTTTGAGCCTTTTCACTCTTTCCATGTCCTCTTCAGTCAGTGGGCTCGTGAAGCACCACAAATCATTTCTTCTAGAAAAAAAGTCATACCCGAGCTGTGGAGTAGCCATTCCACTGCCTCTCCTCTCATAAATAATAAGCCATCAGCAGGTTGGAGACCCCACAGTTGAAGAGCCTCTTTGAGAAAGGGAAAGTTCAGGGAGAAGGGACAGCGAAGATTGAAGAGCAAGCAGCTCTTGATGCAAAAGTCGTGCTGAACATCCTGAATAATGCCCTTTCATCTCTTTGTGCTGTGAAGTTATGCCATTTTTAAATTCTCCACTTTTGTATGGAGCCAAGAACCTTTCTGTGTTCAAGGCTCTCAGTTCTTTATTATGGTCAATTACCCATCAAGAGCTGCTTAGATGTACTAAGTCAAAAAAGAAAAAAAAATCTCCGGGTGGAAATTCATTTTCTTGGATGATTCTGCGGAGTTGGAAACATTTACCTGAAGCTGAATTTTCTCTCCCCAGAATTAACCTTGCCTCAGTTCTACAGCTTCCTGCACGAGATGGAGCGAGTCAGAACCAGCATGGAGTGTTTGAGCTGATTTCTGGCCCCTTCCCTGCCCCTTCTCTTCCATGGGTGGCTGCTCTGAGAGGCACCTCACTCACAGGCCTGTGGGGCGCTGATAAGGGCCCTGCGTGCTTCTTGGGAGCCCATGTGCAAAGTTTTCTGGAAAACAACAGGATTAAGTACTTAAGAGCCCTATACGATTACTCTGTGAATTCTTTGTTAAGGGAACCTCCAGCACCTGTCTCCCAGAACAGTTTTTAGGTATTCAGACAGGCTATTATTGCATCTCAAATTCAGGGGAAGAAATAAGTGGTTACCTCCCCATCGAAGTTCCAGAGTAAACAGATGGTGCCATCACTCAAGATGCACACTGATCACCCTCTCCTCAAAAAAGCAAGGACTTATTTATGGCTGACACACGTGGGGAGCACAAGCAATTTTTCTACGCGCTCTGCATTTGTGGTGGTGCTGGTGCATTGCTAATCAGTTTTTAATGGGGCACCTGTGTATAAATACTTGCTTGGTCTGCTCTGAAAAGAACTGAGGCCACCTCTGTCCTCATTTCGGGTTGTGCCCTGTTGTGTTGTAATGAGGCTATTTTAACTTGTTTTGGTTCAGGCTGACCTTCTCTATTGGTTAGATGATGAATAAAAAAAGGTTCTAAAGAAAAGGTCTGAATCCAGTTGTCTCTGTGCATGGATGAAAGAGTCATCTGCCTTGCAGAGCACTAGTGCTCTAATCTTCAGCAATTATCCTGGTTTTGGTGAAGGCCCTGAGTGTTCAGTGAAATTAGCTATGGTCGAAAGGTAGCATTTGTAAGAGCAGTTCAGGGGAGACTCAGGTTAAACACATCATGAAAAGCTTGAGTGCTTTGTGTTCAGATGACTTTAGTTCCCCACCTAGCATGTGATTTCTCCTCCTCAGTAATTTTGAAAAATTTTTAAATAGATAATACATGCCCAGGATTCAAAACGTACATTGTAAAGTAATTCCTTTTCACCTCCGCTCCCCAGTTACCTAGTTCCTTTCCCCTGGTAACCACTGTTATAGTTTATTCTGTGTTCTTCCGGACATATTTCTTGCATTTGCAAATTCATAGGCATAGAGTTTTACTTTCTTCCCACACAAGTGGTAGCAGCATAGTGTACACACAGCATCCTGTGTCTTGCTTTTTTCTGCTTCACTTGGAAATCATTCCACATCTGAACAGAGAAAGGGAAAAACAAAAACAGCAGAGCAGCCTCTCATTCTTTGTAACAGATGCACCACATTTCTCCAAATGGATGATTTTTTTTTTAACTATTTCCTACTGGTAGGTGTTTAGGTTGGTTCCATTCTTTTTCTCATATAAATGATGTTGCGTCTGAATATTTTTGTATATATGTCATTTTGCATGAGTGGAAGCATAAATATATGGGTGTGGAATTGCTGGGTCAAAGAATATGTGCATTTATCAGAATATAAAAAGGAATAAAGTAAAAAGATCCTTCTACCTTATCTCCCATTTACTCAATTTCCCTATTGCCCTCCTCCCAACAGATAATCTCTGCTGTTAGTTTCTTAGACGTCCTTCCTAGGGTGCCTGGGTGGCTCAGTCGGTGAGGTGTCCAACTCTTTTAAAGATTTTTTTGTTTGTTATCTGACAGAGAGGGAGCAGCAGGCTTCCTGCTGAGCAGGGAGCTGGATGTGGGGCTTGATCCCAGGTCCCTGAGGGGAAGGCAAACGCATAATGACTGAGCCACCCAGGCGCCCCAGGTGTCCAACCCTTGTTTTCAGCTCAGGTCATGATCTCAGGGTCCTGAGATCTAACAGGCTCTGCATTCAACAGGGAATCCACTTGAGGATTCTCTCCCGATCCCTCTGCCCCCCCCCCGCTTACACACACGTGCTTTCTCTTTCAAATTAATAAAATCTTTTTTTTAAAGGTTTATTTATTTATTTGACATAGAGAGAGAGATCACAAGTGGGCAGAGAGGCGGGCAGAGAGGAGGCAGAGAGAGGGGGGAAGCAGGCTCCCTGCTGAGCAGAGAGCCTGATGCGGGGCTCAATCTCGGGACCCTGGGATCATGACCTGAGCTGAAGGCAGAGGCTTCATTTTTATTTTTATTTTTTAAAGATTTTATTTATTTATTTGACAGAGAGAGAGAGAGAGAGATCACAAGTAGGCAGAGAGACAGGCAGAGAGAGAGGAGGAAGCAGGCTCCCTGCCAAACAGAGAGCCCGATGCGGGGCTCGATCCCAGGACCCTGAGATCATGATCTGAGCTGAAGGCAGAGGCCCCAACCCACTGAGCCACCCAGGCGCCCCTCAAATTAATAAAATCTTAAAAAAAAAAAAACTAGGATGGGGTGCCTGCCTGGCTTAGTCAGAAAAGCATTCAACTCTTGATGTCCAGGTCATGAGTTCAAACTCCCCACTGGGTGTAGAGATTCCAAAAAAAGTAAACTTAAAATAAACAAATAAATAAATAAAATCTGTAGGGAAGGCTGTCAGGCTGAAGACCCAGGAAAGAGTTGGGTCCAAAGGCAGTCCACCAGAAGAATTTCTTCTTACTAGGGGAGGTAGGGGAGTCAGTCTTTGTTCTATTAAGACCTTCAACTGGGGTGCCTGGGTGCCTAAGTGGGTTGAAGCCTCTGCCTTCGGCTTAGGTCATGATCTCAGGGTCCTGGGATCGAGACCTGCATCAGGCTCTCTGCTCAGCAGCGAGCCTGCTTCCCCCTCTCTCTGCCTACTTCTTTGCCTACTTGTGATCTCTCTCTGTCAAATAAATAAATCTTAGGGAAAAAAAAGACCTTCAACTAATTGGATGAGGCCCATGCATATTATGGAGGGGAATCTGCCTTATTCTGATATAAAGGTCCACCAATTTAGGGACACCTGGGTGGCTCAGTTCCTTAAGCATCTGCCTTTGGCTCAGATCATGAACTCCAGGCCCTGGGATTGAGCCCCACATCGGGCTCCCTGCTCAGTGGGGAGTCTGCTTCTCTCCCTCTCCCTTTGTGTGTATGCACACTCTCGCTCTCATTCTCTCTCAAATAAATAAATAAAATCTTTTAAAAAAACCCCAACATTGGCCACCGATCAGCTAATGTTAAGGACACATATACATTTTTTAAAAAATATTTTATTTACTATTTGAGAGAGAGAATGAGTGTGAGAGGGGCAAGGTCAGAGGGAGAAGCAGACCCCCTGCAGAGCAGGGAGTCCAATGCAGGACTTGACCCTGGGACTCCAGGATCATGACCTGAGCTGAAGGCAGTTGCTCAACCAACTGAGCCACCCAGGGACCCGAGGACACATATACTTTAAAAAATAAAAGCCTGCCAATATAAATGTTTTTTGTTGTTGTTGTTGAGATTTTATTTGTCAGAAAGCAAGCGGGAAGGGGGGGGAGGTAGAGGGGTAGAGGGATAGGGAGAAGCAGGCTCCCCTCTGAGCAGGGAGCCGAATGCCAATGCTAGACTCCATCCCAGGACCCCAGGACCCCAACCTGAGCCAAAGGCAGCCACTCAGCTGACTGAGCCACCCGGGTGTCCCCACGACTTTAAATGTTAATCTTATCCCCCCAAAATAGCACTTTCACGGAACCATGCAGAATAATGTTTGACCAAATATTTGGACGTAGCAGGCCAGTCAAGTTAATACACAAAATTAACTATCACATTGCCCAAATGACTTACATAGAGATTATTCCAAATTATGCAGGATTACCAGATTAATTTTACAAACATTAAAGGCATTACATGCCTACTTGTAATCTCTCTCTGTCAAATAAATAAATAAAAATTAAAAAGAAAGAAAGAAACTAAACTAAAATAAAGAAGAGCAAATTGGTGCTTTTGGAGAGTGTCCAAATGTGTGAGGTTTCTAAGGGCCTCATATGCCTAATGAAAATCTCAGGTAAAAAGAATTCACAGGGGGTGCCTGGGTGGCTCAGTGGGTTGAAGCCTCTGCCTTCGGCTCAGGTCATGATCTCAGGGTCCTGGGATCGAGCCCCACGTCGGGCTCCCCACTCAGTGGGGAGCCTGCTTCCCCCTCTCTCTCTGCCTGCCTCTCTGCCTGCTTGTGATCTCTCTCTGTGTCAAATAAAAAAAAAAAAAAGTTCACAGAATGTCAGAACAGGAAGACACCCAAAATACATACAATCTAGTTAAATCCACTCATATTTACATATAGGGAAATAGAGTCCTCCGTCCTAGAGACTGAAACTGGTCATTGGCCAGAGGTCAGTGCTACACTGTGAGTCATTGGTATCCTGCTTTATTTAATTCAGAAGGGATCTTGAGAGACAAGAAATGGATTCAGCCTGGCAAGCCATCCAGCGCTGATCTCAAGATAATCCATAAGAGTTGCACCCACCTGGCCACTGAACAGATTCTGCCCAAGGAGCTCCATGCCCTGCCCAATTCAGGCCTTCCTGCTCCACCTGGATCACAACAGTGGCTTCCTGACGGTCCCACCGCAGTCTTCAACCACATAGCTTCTGCAATCTCAACTGTTTCCTCTGTGAGCATTCTTACGGGCAAGTCTCATGTCAGCAGACAGATGCAGATACGCATGACTCTGCGTGGTATCCAGGGTAAAGCCCAAACCTCTTAACATACCAAACCCCCACCATCGGGCCCTGCCTATTCATTCTACCCCTCCATCTCCCTGTGTCCTGGCATGTATCTTCTGCAGGAATGTCTCGTCCTACCAGACAGCTGACAGCTGCAAGCCATGAGGCCATCTGCTTCTTCTTGGGCCTACAGTGCTTGTCCATGCTTCAAGACGTAGCATCCAGGCCCCCCCTGAAATGTCCCAGCCACGATGAGGAGATCTCTGGTCTCCATTAATGTATCTGCTACAGAAGCCAGGGGTGTAGTGTATCTGCTACAGAAGCCAGGGGTGTAGGCTTTGGAGTCAGAATGCTTGGTTCCAATCCTGAGTCCTCTGCTTTCAAACTGTGTGACCTCAGGCAAGCTCCTGACTTCTCAGAACTCGCAATTTCTCCTTTGCGAAATGGGTATAGTCCTTGCCTCACAGGGCTCAATAGCTGATCACGATGCCTGCTCAACTAATGGTGAGCTATTCGTTACTAAATTATTGTCATTATTTGTTTCCAGGATTCTCTTTCATACCAGCCTGTGAGTTTCTTGATAAGATTTGTTTTTCAGCTCAGTAATCCTAACATGAGTCAACTCCACACCCCGACCTGGTCACAGGTCCTGTTGTCAGTTGAAACAAAATGAGGCTGTGTGTAGATCCTCCATGGCAGGACTGCTAACGAACATCCCTAGCTTTAGGGAAGTTAGTTTGATCATTGCTTAGTTTCTTTCTTTCTTTTTAAATTTTATTTATTTATTTGACAGAGATTACAAGTAGGCAGAGAGGCAGGCGTAGAGAGAGGAGGAAGCAGGCTCCCCGCTGAGCAGAGAGCCTGATGTGGGGCTGGATCCCAGGACCCTGAGATCGTGACCTGGGCCAAAAACAAAGGCTTTAATCCACCGAACCACCCAGGCGGCCCTGTTGCTTAGTTTCAACAGAGATCATAAACAGAAGGCAGCAGGTCAGGCTGGGCACCCATCTTCCAAGGGCCATCTTCCACCAGCCAGGGAGCTCCTCGATCTGTGATTCCAAGAATGCTCTTGGAGCGCCTCCTGTGGGCCAGAGCACCTCTGGGTCCTCTGGGAGTAGGGAGCTAAGCTTAATGCACACGTAACTGACAGTTTTTTCAGCACCTCTCTTTCTATGTGAGAGGAGAGTATATCCTCACTCCCTTTTGCTCTAGTTCATATTTCATTATGAACTCCAGGAACCCCTCTAGTCACTTCGTTGTATTGGGATCTTATCACAAATATAATCTATTGAATCGGGCATTGATCAGGGCCTGTAGACTGTTAGGTAGGAATTTTGCTGCAATGCTGGGGGATTTGAGCAGAGTCTTCCTTACTGTGAGTACTTCATCTTTGCATCGATTTACTCTTGTTCCAATTCTGCTTAGAAATTTGCTGTCTGTTAACCTAGTTTTTGGCTGCAGGTTATTCTTATTTTGTATTTTATTTGCTATTGGAGCATAGTATTCGTTGATGGCAATGGTCAAGCCAATAGAAGATCAACCAGAAATACCTGCATTCTTCCTGGAGGAAAAAGGACTGTCCTGTTTGGGGTGGGGGAAACATTCACTGTTTGGTTCTGACACAGAGTTTCTTTTTACTCTGGTGATATAAAAAAGAAAAAAACAAGCAAACAAACAAACAAATAAAACAAGCTGGTGATGACAAGGAAAATCCCCAAAGAGTCCCAAGTGGTCAGCTGCTCCACAGTGGGACCAGCTGCCTTACACACGAGCATTTGTAGAGTGTAGAAATGGCCTTTCCAAAAGCCAGATAACCCAACAACAAATATCTTCCTGAAGCATATTTGGTCTTTTCTGGATTGCATTTTTTTTAAGATTTTATTTATTTGTTTGACAGAGATCACAAGCAGGCAGAGAGGCAGGCAGAGAGAGTGGAGGAAGCAGGCTCTCTGCCAAACAGAGAGCCTGATGCGGGGCTCGATCCCAGGACCCTGAGAAGATGACCTGAGCCGAAGGCAGAGGCTTTAACTCACTGAGCCACCCAGGCGCCCTCTGGGTTGCCTTTTTTTTTTTTTTTTTGCATTATATTTCACAAAGGTATTTGAGAATTTCTGTGAGAAGTATTATAGGTGATGTCTGATAGATGATATCCTGTATCTGGATGGCACTGTAGTTGTATTTGTGTATGTGTGTGTGTGTATTTTGAAGAGAGTCAAATTTATTAAGACATAACTTACATGCAGTAAAACTCACTCTTTGGGGCACCTGGGTGACTCAGTCCCCCCACTTGTGCTCTCACTCTCACACTGTATCAAATAAAATCTTTTTTTTTTTTTTTAAGATTTTATTTATTTATTTGACAGAGAGATCACAGGTAGGCAGAGAGGCAAGCAGAGAGAGAAGGGGAAGCAGGCTCCCTGCCGATTTGGGGCTCGATCCCAGGACCCTGAGATCATGACCTGAGCCGAAGGCAGAGGCTTCAACCCACTAAGCCACCCAGGCGACCCTCAAATAGATAAAATCTTTGAAAATTCACTCGTAAATTTATAATTGTGCAGCTGAACGAGTTTTAATAAATGTATATAGTCATGTAACCGTTACCATAGTCAAGGTATAGAATATTTCCATCACCCCCAAAAGTTCCCCCATGTTCTTTATAGGCAGCCCCTTCCCCTTACCCCTAATTCAGGCGACCACTAACCTGATTGCTATCTTCATAGTTTCACCTTTTCCAGAATGTAAATAGAGTCATTCAATATGAGGGCACCTGGGTAGTTCAGTTAAGCGTCTGCCTTCCACTCAGGTCATGATCCTAGGGTCTTGGGATCAAGCCTCGAGTTGGGCTCCCTGCTCAGCAGAGAGCCTGCTTCTCTCTCTCCCTTTGCTGCACCCTTTGCTTGTGTGCTCTCTCTCTCTCTCTTTGGCAAATAAATAAATAAAATCTTAAAAAAAAAAGAATCATTCCATATGAACCCTTTTGTGCCCAGCTTTTTCCATTTTAGCATAATGTTTTTCAGATTCGTTTCGTCTATGTTATTGATACATCAGGAGTTTTTTCCTTTTTATACCTGGCTTGTATTTTGTAGTATGGATACATCCAAGTGTTTTATTTTTGTCCATTTACTGCTGACCAATGGAGTAGGTTGTTTCCTACATTGATGATTATGAATCAAGAACAGTTGTATGGGGGGCCCCTGGGTGGCTCAGTCATTAAACATCAGCCTTTAGCTCAGGTCATGAATTTCATGAATTCAGGGTCCTGGAATCGAGGCCCACATCTGGCTCCCTGCTCAGCAGGAAGTCTGCTTCTCCCTCTCCCACTCCCACTGCTTGTGTTCCCTCTCTCGCTGTCTTTCTCTCTGTCAAATAAATAAAAGCTTAAAAAAAAAAATGAGTAGCATAGTTTCCAGCATTCATTCCTTCACATCCATCTCATCTGAAGCTCAGGACACCCTCAGAGTTGGGAGTTGTTCCAACAGGTCTGAGAAAAAGGACACACCAAGGGTTACACTTGCATGGGGTCACAGGGCGATATTTGGAGACTTGGTCATCTAACTCCCAACTAGAAAGGGTTTTTGTTTGTTTAAGAGATAATCCACATTCCATAAAATTCCGTAAGATTGGAAAGGTTTTATTTAGTTTTTTATTTTTTAAACATTTTGTTTATTTATTTGATAGAGGGAGAGAGATCACAAGTAGGCAGAGAGGCAGGCAGAGAGAGAGGGGAAGCAGGCTCTGCTGAGCAGAGAGCCCAATGCGGGGCTCGATCCCAGGACCCTGAGATCATGATCTGAGCTGAAGGCAGAGGCCCAACCCACTGAGCCACTCAGGCGCCCCAACATCTATTATTTCTGTAAAAAATATTTCAACCAAAACAATTGAACTTCCTCCACACCACTACCTGAATTAATTCTGGATGCCTTGTCCCTAACAAGGCCATGATGATTCTCCGGGGCTGGCCTGGACCCATAACCTGGGGGTCTTCCATTCTTCTAGCTGATAGTCCCACTTGTCTCCCATGGCCTCTCTGGATTTCTTTTCATTGTCACTCCCCTAGATCCAACCCTGAACATCCTTTTTTTTTTCTTTGTTTTTTAAGATTTTATTTATTTATTTTAGGGGTGCCTGGGTGGCTCAGTGGGTTAAAGCCTCTGCCTTCGGCTCAGGTCATGATCTCAGGGTCCTGGGATCGAGCCCCCCCTCGGGCTCCCTGCTCAGCGGGGAGCCTGCTTCCCCCTCTCTCTCTGCCTGCCTGTCTGCCTACTTGTCATCTCTCTCGGTCCAATAAATAAATAAAATCTTTTAGGGGCACCTGGGTGGCTCAGTTGTTAAGCGTCTGCCTTCGGCTCAGGTCATGATCCCAGGGTTCTGGGATCGGGCCCCGCATCGGGTTCTCTGCGCAGCGGGGAGCCTGCTTCTCCCGCTACCATTCCCTCTGCTTGTGTTCCCTCTCTCGCTGTGTTTCTCTCTGTCAAATGAATAAAATCTTTAAAAAAAAAAATCTTTTAAAAATTTTATTTATTTATTTTAGAACACAAGCGGGGGCGGGAGAGGGACAAGCAGACTCTGGGCTGAGTGTGAAGCCTGATGTGGGCTGATGTGGGGCTCGATCTCGTGACCCTGAGATTATGACCTGAGTGAAAACCAAGAGTTAACATGTAACTGACTGAGCCACCCAGGTGCCCCCCGACCCTGAATATCTTGACAGTACATTTGATTCAGAAAAGCTTTAGGGTAGCACTACTGTCATAAAATCAAGAAGGAAAGGAGGGAAAAGGGGAAAAAAAAAAAAAAAGCAGGGAGGGAGGGTAAGACAGAAAGAGAAGATTTAGTCCTTTGCCTCCCAGAGATTCCATGGCTTTTAATGCTTCCTGCTGATTGGGTAGAATGAGTTTGAGCTCTGGAGTCAGACTTGGGTTCAAATCTATGTTTTGTTTTGTTTTGTTTTTTAAGATTTTATTTCTTTATTTGAGAGAGCAAGAGAGATCACAGAGGGAGGGGGAGAAGCAGACTCGCTGCTGAGCAGAGAGCCTGATGGGTTCAATCTCAGGAGGGAGCCACCCAGGCGTCAAATCTGCCTCTTGCCATCTGTGTTCACGGATACACTTGTTCCATAAGAATATGCTGGCCAGGGGCACCTGGGTAGCTCAGTGGGTTAAAACCTCTGCCTTCGGCTCAGGTTATGATCTCAGGGTCCTGGGATCGAGCCCTGTATTGGGCTTTCTGCTGGGGGGGGGCGGGCGGCGCGAGCCTGCTTACCCCTCTCTCTCTGCCTACTTGTGATCTTTCTGTGTCAAATAAATAAATAAAATCTTTTTTAAAAAAAAGTATGCTGGCCACCTGCTGTGCCTCAGCTCGGGTGCTAAGCTGTGTGTGACCTTGAGGAGGTTTGCTTCACCTATGTGCACCTTTGGGTTCATTGGTAAAATTGAGAGTGTCTAACTTACAGGGTAATTGTAAGAACTCAATGAGGTGGTCTCTGTAGGGCACCAGGCCCAGTGCCTGCTCAGAGAGGTTGGTGCATTGTCACCATCACCTATTTTTGAGTTGTTAGTATTCAGAGAAAAAGGGAGATGAAATCATTGGCACTGGGTAGCTACACCCCTCCCTTAGAATTTCCATCCCAGGATTGAAGGACAAGCTAGACCAGTGGTTCTCAAAGTGTGGTCCCTAGACCAATAGCATCAGTTTTACCTGGGAACTTACTAGATATACAGTCTTAGATCCCATTCTAGGGCCTCTGGATGGCTTAGTCTGTTAAGCATCTGCCTTCGTCTCAGGTCATGATCCTGGGGTCCTGGGATCGAGTCCTACATCAATTGGGCTCTCTGCTCCATTGGAGTCGGCTTCTCCCTCTGCTCCTACCCTCCACTCATTCTCTCTCAAATAACTAAATAAAACCATTTTTTTTAAACTTTAGGTCTTTTATTTTATTAAAAAAATATATATCTTTTTAAAGATTTTATTTATTTATTTGAAAGAGAGAGAGAGATCACGAGTAGGCAGAGAGGCAGGCAGAGAGAGAAGGGGAAGCAGGCTCCCTGCCGAGCAGAGAGCCTGATGCAGGGCTCAATCCCAGGACCCTGAGATCATGACCTGAGTCAAAGGCAGAGGCTTTAACCCACTGAACCACCCAGGCGCCTCTATTTTTTTTAAATATTTTTTTAAAAGATTTTATTTATTTATTTGACAGAGAGAGATCATAAGTAGGCAGAGGCAGGCAGAGAGAGCGGAGGAAGCAGGCTCCCTGATGAGCAGAGAGCCCGCCTAACCTCTCACTCATTCTCTCTCAAATAACTGAATAAAACCTTTTTTTAACTTTAGATCTTTTATTATTTTATTTTTTAAATATTTTTTAAAAGATTTTATTTATTTATTTGACAGAGAGAGATCACAAGTAGGCAGAGAGGCAGGCAGAGAGAGAGGGGGAAGCAGGCTCCCCGCTGAGCAGAGAGCCTGATGGGCTCAATCCCAGGACCCTGAGATCATGACCTGAGCCAAAGGCAGAGGCTTAATCCACTGAGCCACCCAGGCACCCCAACTAAATAAAATCTTAAAAAAAGAAAAAAGACCCTGCTCTAGACCTACTGAGTCAGGAACTCTGGAGTGGGGACCTAGTGATCTGTGTTTTAATCTGTGTTTTAGCCCTCGGAGTGTGATTGTGATAAATGCTCCAATTTGAGAACCACGGGATTACATACACCATCCCCTGCCTTTCAGAGACCCTGAATACATCTAATAAACACAGAAAATGACCAGCCCAGTGGGGACCCTGCCAACAGTCTACCTCTGATAGAGATGCCTCTGGATTATGGTTTGTGGAGCCTTCAAATTTCGGGACATCCCTTAAAACACCTTGCTTGGCTTCCTCCAGGAATATTTTATGACTCAGTCAACCTTGAATTTAGTGAACAGTTTCATCTGTTGGATTAGGGGCTTCGTTTTTTTTTTTTTTTCATCCTGCTATATGAAACAGGGCAGATTTGAGACTCGTGGCGTGCTTTGTCTGGATGACAGAGGGAGGGAGAGGCAGATTCCTCCCTTTATACCTTTCCATGTGCAGTTCAATCAGTGAGAACGTTCTTTTAGTTGCTTGCTGTGTATATGGCAGCCCCAGTTTCAAAATTCTGCCCGCTTGTCCCTTTGAGAGCCCTTAAAGCTTGTGAGATCTTTTCCATGCGTTTTCGGTTTAGAAGTAATGGTCCCTGTAACCGTACAAGGCATGGTGCAGGGGTGGCAGGGGCACAGTGCGTGAGGAGACCTGGCCTCTCATCTTCGAGGAACTTGAAATCAAGTTCAAGAAACCCAGGCAACACACAGGAAATCATAAATCCATGTGGACAGGCTGCACCTGGTGGACAAGGGGGAGCACCAGCCCCAGAGGAGAGGCAGTGGGTGGTTGGGGAGGCCTCACTGCAGGCTGGGCTAGAGTCGGGAGCTGTCACTTGGCTCTGACGGGCCCAAGGAGGGGAAGTGCCAGGGCCACACTTTCCCTTCTGGCCCTTGTGTTGAGGGAGATCAAGAAGCTGCCTCTGGCCTCTTCGGAGAGAGGAGAGACCATTTACCTACTGTTGACTAAATAAAGGCTTACAGAGGCTTATGGGATAAGGCGGCTTTCACATCAAAGGGCTCTTACAAAACAGCTTGGTGATGAGTTAAGTACAAATGAATCAGAAACAGATGGACTCAATTTCCTAGAAAATACCCCTGGGCTTCAACAAGAAGAGGAAAAGTGCTCAGCCAAAGGCATTGTGGGTTTTTGCTGATCCTAAAATATGCTCAACGATTTTGCCGGAAACAGAGCCAAGATGTTGGGACTCTGACGGGCTCCAAGTCATTGGAAAGTCCAGGCTGGGATCTTGCCAGCCCATCAGCTGATTCCTGGCAGCACCCCCCCCCTCCCGCCCAGCTCTCCCCAGCGGCCTGGAGGGAGACCCTGTTGACTGGGTCCTGCTCTGGGTTTTTGAGGGCTGGACAGAGCTCCAGTGAGGCCTTCCTCTTGCCTGCCTCAGTTCCAACTATAGTTCATTTAGATGATTTCTAAAGGCCTTTTCTACACGGGTGTTCCATGAGTAATAATAATAATTGCCCACATTTACTGGGTGGCTCTTTATGCCAAGCACTTCCTTAAGTGCTTTTATATACATTGGCTTCTTTTACAGCTTTTAGCAACCCTGACTTAGAGCTACGATGATCTCCATTGGTTCAGAGAAGTTAAATAACTTGCCCAATGGCCCACAGCTGGTACGGAGTCTGGATTTTTAACCAAGTGATAAAGTGATTGGTAATTCCTCACCTGCCAATTTATAGATTTCCATTCTTGTGGCAACCTTCTAGTTTTGGGGTTGGTACAGAATAGTCTCTTCTCTGCCTGCCCTGCCTGAGGCTCTCTGTTCTCTAAGAACCTGGCCAAAGTAGCCTGAAACCACATCTTGCCCCTGCTTACACTGCTCTCCCAGGCCCCTATGTGCCTGGGTGGGATGCTGGGAATGCCCAGCTTCGCTTTTAGGGAAAGTGACCCCAGGGCAATGTCCCAGATGCCCACTGGAGGAAGTGTGTGGGGCACGCCCTAGGAGCCCCGAAGGGGCAGGTCTGACTCAGACTGGGGAAAGGCACCGGCAGGAGCCAGGCAGGCCGGTAAAGGGGGGCTGATGGTGCTCCTGAGGCAACAGTGTAGGGAGGTGAGAAGGGCCCTGACCCTTGTGGACAACTAGCCACAGTTTAAGATGACAGAGACCCAGGGTTAATGTTGAGCCGAGAAGATAGTAAGGGGCCAGATTCTACCAGGCTTGCCTTAGGACTTGGTCCTAAAGGGAGTCACAGGCAGATGTTATGCAGGAGAGTGACAGGAGCATCTGTACCCTGCCTTCTGGTCTTGCCCTTCTCCCAGCTGTCTCCTAGCTCACGTGGGAGTGAAGGCCTCATAACAGGGGATGTGTCCAGCACAGCCCATAGTAAGTGTTCAGTGTCACCCAGAGTGCTGAGCCTAGCAGTTGGGTGACCTTGACCCTGAACATTCACCTCCCGTGAGATGGTCCAAGTCCTCTGACTTGGGTCAGCTAGAATAATCTAGAAAACAAGCACCGAGGCAGTGGTTCTTAACCCTGGCTGCACCACAGAATCCCCCGAGGAATGTTTGAAAACACCCATGGCAGGTCCCCAGCCCCTGAGTCAGGATCTCTGGCAGCAGACCGGCTGGCAGCAGTGTTTGCAGAAGCTCCTCAGGTGGTTCCAGGGCATGGCCAGGGTTTGGAAACAGAGCCTTCGGTGTGCATCAGAATCCCCCTGGGCATTTGCCTTGCCCCAGCCCAGACTTGTAAAATTAGCGTGGGATGGGGCATCTGCAGATTTTTTAAAAAAAAATATATTATTTATTTATTTATTTGTTTGTTTGACAGAGAGAGAGACAGGGCAAGAGAGGGAGAAGCAGGCTTCCTGCCGAGCAGGGAGCCCGATGCAGTGCTCGATCCCAGGACCCCGTGATCAGGACCTGAGCCAAGATCAGATGCTTAACGACTGAGCCACCCAGGCACCCCTGCATTTTTTTTTTTTTTTAGATTTTATTTATTTTTTTGAGAGAGGTCACGAGCAAGGGGGAAAGGCAGAGGGAAAAGCAGACTTCCTGCTGAGAATGGAGCTGGATGCAGGACTCCATCTGAGGACCCTGGGATCATGACATGAGTGGAAGGCAGATGCTTAACCAACGGAGCCACCAAGTCCCCCCGCCCCGGGGCATCTGCATTTTTAACAGGCTCCCTGGGTGATTCTCATGTATGTACAATGTTCAGAACCCTTGATCCTATCATTTGAATGTATTTGCTTTGGCTTCTAATGTAGGTCTGAGTCCTGGTGGATTAGAGGTTGATTAGAAGGGTGACCCAGACACAGCTCAAAACCCTTCTTATGAATTTGTGGGTGTTTGATGACTCTCTGCCACCCTTAGGCCCACAGAGAATAGAATAACAGCAGTTCGCAGAGTGTCTTAGAGAATGCTCTAACATACCGTCTTCCACTGGGCCCTGCTGTCCAGGGCACTTGCCTGAGCAGGTGGGGTACAGCAGCCCTGTACCTGGGCCCCCAAACTCCTGGTTCTTCCTCCACACTCCAGTGCTCTTTTGAGCCTCTCTCATGAATGTTAAATAAGAACAATAGGGGTGGGGGGCGCCTGGCTAGCCCAGTTGGAAGAGTGTGTAACTCTTTTTTTTTTTTTTTAAGATTGTATTTACTATTTGACAGAAAGAGACAGCGAGAGAAGGAACGCAAGCAGGGTGGGTAGGAGGGGGAGAAGCAGGCTCCCCAGAGATCAGGGAGTCCAGTGTGGGGCTCAATCCCAGGACCCTGGGATCCATGACCTGAGCCAAAGGCAGACATTTAATGACTGAGCCACCCAGGCAATGCAGAGTGTGTGGCTCTTGATCTTGGGGTTGTGAGTTGGAGCCCCATGTTGAGTATAAGGAGTACTTAAATAAACTTTAAAAAGCGGTTAAAAAAATAACTGAATGAAATGGACATATTCATTTGACTAGTTAACTTGGTGACATGGTCAGAGGATAGAGGGACTTGAGTGCCAGCCTGAAGGATTCTGATCATATACAATAAGCCATTCAGTTGTTCATACAACAAATATTTACCAAGGGTCTGCTTTGCATCAGGCATAGGGACACCGTGGTGAGCAAAACCAACCTTATAGGCTGACTCTACATGTGGAGACAGACAGTAGATAGGTAAAGAAGTACATAATCATAAAATGGGTTTTCATGCAAGGATAGGGAATAATTGTGTGTGTGTGTGTGTGTGTGTGTGTGTGTGTGTGTGTGTGTTGGGGGTGGGCTTCTTTTGGTGGTTAGGGAAGGTCTCTTTGAGGAGGTGACAAGGAACCTAGTTCTGGAAGATTAGGGAGCCTGGCAAGTAACTTATGGTAGACAGAAGGGGTGGCCTGTGCAAAGGCCCTGAGGCATGGATGGTGTGTTTGAGAAATGAGGAGGCCAGAGTGGCTGGAGGAGAGCAAGAGGGAGTGTAATAAGGGCAGAGGTTAGCAGGGCCCAGGCATACGGGGCTGTGATAAGGAATTCAATTCTTCAGAAGAGCAACCTGTGCTTTATGTCCCAAGTAAGCGTACATTGGGGTTTGAGTGATGGGAAGTAAGAACAACATGGAGTATCATCTCCACTTGAGGGACATGGGCCTAATGTCGGGGTGCACATGTCACCTGGGGCAAGTCCCCACTGTGGACCTCAGGTTCCTCTTGTGGGTGGATTGGCCCAGGATCCATGTCTGTCAAGGTGCCCTGGGAGCCTCTAGCTGTCTGCACGCAAACTGAAGATAAAGAAGTGTCCACCACGGGCGTGCCTGTGACAGTGAAAATCTTTTGGGAGCCATGTCACTGGTGTTTGTTCATAACTGAGAGAAGTTGTTGCTGTTCTTGACTCCGCTGCTGTCCCCAGGGCAAGCAACTAGTAAATACTGATTTACCAAGGCTGAGCTGGCCTTATTTCATGTTGGTCTCATTCATCTTTATCCCAGGAGGAGAGTGTAAAGTGGGTGGGAGAGAGAGAGGCCCGAGGGAGGAGGCTGGGGACAATGTCGTCGTGTTGTGTAGCTGGCTCGGGGACAGTGGTCGGGGTGAGGCCAGGAGCTGGGCGCTGGGAAGGTGTCATTTTTTTATGAATGACTTCCTGACAGGTAGAGAGGCTGACTCAGCGGGCAGCCTCCCACAGGCTGGTGTGTGGGGCCTGCTTTTCCGGAGCCCAATACTAATCTGCCTGGGGCAGCTGGCTCCAGGGAAGGAAGGGCCCTCCCGCTTGCTGGGGAGGGCAACTGTGCATCTTTGGCGGTTTTTCTACCCCAGAGCTTTTCTTAGCCTGTCCACTGCGGGCCCGTGGGGGAAGCATCAGGACCCACCCGGCCTCTCTCCTCCTCCTTCCTTTTCCTTCCCCGCTCCTCCCCACCGTGCTCCTCCTCAGAGGCCTGCCGTCAGCAGCTTTCAGCTCCAGTGCCCACCTCACTCCCCTGCAGCTCTCAGCAGCCTTGTGTCTGTGAGCGGTGGGGCGGGGGGCGGGGAGAGCATGGCTGCTCCCCAAGAGCCCCTCTGCCCAGCCAGGGCCTCTACAGCCCGGAGGTTCTGGGGGGGGGGCAGGAGAGAGGGGGCTGAGTTCTCAGGAAGTCAAAGAGACAGAGTGAGGAGGGATTCTGCCTTCACCATCCACGCACCAGCCCTTGGGAGCTTTTTCCTCCGAGAACTCCCTGACAGGCTCTGTCATCTCCCCGAGGTCAGAGAAACCATTCCAGAGAGAAGCCCTGTGCTCGTGGCCAGCGTGGGAGGATTTTCAAGTCTGCCTCAGAGCCTGGGCAGAAGATGGGTGTCTCTGAGCTTGGGAGAATGAGGGAGAGGGGGACGGGAATCCGTGCGATGTCTGACCACCTACTAGGCACCAGGAAGGACTGCCAGGGGCCCAGGTAGAACATTCCATCCCGTGGACACCTCCTTTCATCAACTTCTTACTACAACATTAAGAAGCAGTTATTATTTTCCCCGTTTTACAGATGAGGAAACGGGCTCAGAGACGGGAATTCATTTGCCCAAAGACACACAGTTATGGAGTAGGGGAGTGAGGCTTCAAACCTGTCTGCCTAGCCCTAAAGCCATTCCTTACACTTCACTCCCTCTGGGAGGGAAAGCCTGCGAAGAAAGTGAATTTGGAGGAAGAGCCCCTCCTACTGGGTGCCACAGAGGATGGAATAGGGGAATCCGGGATTTGTATAACCTACTGTGTGATCTCGGGCAAACCACGCTTTCTTTCTGAGTCTCTGTTACCCCTTCTGTACCAGAAAGGGTTTGAACTAGGTGCTGTTGAGATCCCTGCTAGTGCCAACGTTTTCCTTTTGAAATCACCCCGCCGAGGCCCAGAGCTTTGCAGAGGGCAGACACTGGCTACCAGAGTCCCTTCCTGTGGGTCTTCCGCTCTTCCTCTGAGGCTTGTTCAGCTCGGGAAGGGAGGCAAAGGCACTGCTGGTAAGTGGAAGCTGAGCTCTCACCACCCCCTTTGCCTGAAACGTCTGCATGACCTTGGGCAAGTCACTGAGCCCAAGCCTCGGAGAACGGGGTCCATGACCCACATCCGGCCTCCGTCCTAAAGGCTCAGGGGAGCTAAGATGCCAAATGCTCTGGGACACTCTGCAAGGAGGAGCCCCCGGTTCCTCCCTCTCAGGTGTTGATTAGATTGGGCCTGCTGTAATTATCAACATTTGGAAGCAATTTGCAGCCGGCTGCAGGCAGTGGGGGTGGAGCGGAGGGGCAGCCTCTGGAGGGCCTAGAAAATCTAGTTGCTGAGGAGCATCTGGGTCAAGGTCTTCTCTTCCCAGGCTTGTCTGCAGGCTGAGTCAAGCCTGCCCCCTCCTCCTGGTCTTGGTGGCACCCCCCGGAAAGAGGCTCCGCTCTGCTAGCTGAGAGGGGCTGGAAGTAGTAAGGGTGGCTAGTGATGCTGGAAACAAAATGGAGCAAGCTGGTAAATTTAACCATGTCAGGTTCCTGGAAGCCCCTGTCAGTGGGGCTGTACTTTGGGGGAACATCTCTGGAACCAGGGTGTCAGCTCCCTCCTTCCAGACCTGCCCTCCCTGCCTGGGGCCCCGTGGGCAAGTTGCTCCTTTCTATGTGCCTCAATTTCCCCATCTCTAAAATGGAAGCAATTGCAGGGCCCTTGGCTGGCTCAGTCAATGGAGCATGTGACTTGATCTCAGGGTCATGAGTTCAAGCCTCACCTTGGGCATAAAGTTTACTTAAAAAAATTTTTTTAAAATGGGGGACTTGGGTGGCTCAGTGGGTTAAAGCCTCTGGCTTCGGCTCAGTTCATGATCTCAGGGTCCTGGGATCAAGCCCCACATCGGGCTCTCTGCTCATTGGGGAGCCTGCTTCCCCCCCTCTCTGCCTGCCGAGTAGGCCTCTCTGCCTACTTGTGACTTCTCTCTCTGTCAAATAAATAGATAAAATCTTTAAAAATAAATCAATAAAATGGGAGCAATTCCTACTCTGGGGCTCTTAGAGGTGTACATGAAGCCAGGTGTGAGTGCTTGGCATCCACAGTGAGCCAGCCCGTGACGGCCCTCGCTGCTGAGGGTGGCTGTTGTTGGCGTGATACCTCTCACATTACACTGGAGCCTGTCCCTGGATGGAGGCGGCCATCTCCTTCGCCCCCGCCGTAGCACCTTGATGGGACTTCCAGCTGATCAGCTGTGCTGCACTCGCTGCTTTACGCATCTGTCTCCCAGCTAGACCTCGAGCTCATAATCGTAGCGCCGGGCACCCCACAACTGACACCCATTATTGTTGGATGGATGCTTTGATGGTCTCTGCAGAGGGAGGAGAGGAGGCAGGGCTCTTCCTCCTGCTTCTGAGTCTCAGGGTCCGACTCTTGGCTTCCCCTCACTTTCCTGAGCTCCTCTTGAGAGTGTGGGGCTGATGTGCGCGTATTTCCGAAATCCCGGGCACTGGCACCAGGAGAAGCAGAGAACCGCCCAGACGGCCTCAGGAAGGAGCCAAGCTACAGATCGTGCACTTCCTCTTCATTCACACCTGCCACATCCTGAGCCGGTGGTTTCTGTCCCTCTGTGGGAGCTGATAAACTGGGGCTGTGGGGTGCCCAGAGCCGCTCCCCAGTGGACCCGTCCCCAGCGTCCTAGAAGGCCCCAAACTACACGGTGTTTGGTATGTGGTTGCTGGATCCGTGGGCATGGGTGGGGTTTTCTTGCTCAGGCCCCGACCGATAAGGTAGATAGGGGAGCATATAAATAATATCCTCGACCTTGGAAACCCCGGGGTGGACACATGACCCACATCATTATAGGTGATTCAGAACTGTTTGAACAGAGGGTTGGGTGGATTGGGCATCTAACTAGCTTCAGGTCCACGTGCAACTCACCTAGTTCTGTGCCTTGGTTTCCCCATCTCTCTGGCAATCCCGCACGATCCAGCTCCCGCTTCTCCTCTCGCTTCTGGTCCTGCCAGGCTCTCCATCCTCCCTTGGCTGCCCCCGTGTCCTGTGGCTGCCCAGGCTACCTCCTCCTCATTAGGCAGGCCTCAGCTCGAGTGTCCTCTCCCCAGGAGGCCTCCACGTCTCCTCATTCCCCATGGCTCGTTGTGTCACTTGATATCAAGTGCAACAATATGCTTACATGTTGTCCGTTTTGCTGTCTCTCTCCCTAGCCCAGGATTTGGTGCTGGATACAGTTTGATGAATGAATGAATGAATGAGCAGGTGTGCTAGACCCCTGGGCCTTGCTCACTACACCAAATACTGTGTCTGGAGGGTGGAAAGGCTGGAAGGATTTTTTTTTTTTTTTGTCAAAAGACCTTGCTGTCACACCTCTGTGAAGGGTGAGGAGAGAGGGAGGCAGAAGTCCAGAAGAGAGGCTGTCACTGCCTCTTTCCTCTCTGCCTCCCCCCGCTCAGGTCTCACCTCTTCCGGAATGGAGTGTTTTCAGCTCTGAGCCCAGTTCCTCATGAACTGTCATTCCAAACAGCCTAGAGGCCAGGAACAAGAACGATTCTTTATTATGCTTTTTTCCTTCTCGAAAGTCTAGCACAGTGGAACGCTGAAGGGGGGGAGGGAAGAATACGGCTTGCCTGAGCTGAGAGGGGCATGGGGTCCTCAAGATTGGGGGCCAGGGCCCAGACGGAGGCACCACCAGAGCCCGAGAATCTTGATGCCCAGTGCAGTCGAAAAAGCGAATGTAGTGAATGTCCTCTGTCGAAGCAGACTGGCCCAAACTGGAGAGGAAGGCGCTGCAGGAAGCTCATGGAGCCTTTGCAGTGGGGGAGAGGGAGGGGTAGGAGGAAAACCCAGGGCATCCCAGAGACTCAGAAGGAGTATCTTGTGGGAGATGGGGTCCTGTGAGGAGGCATCCCTACTCCTGTCACTGGTGGGGACAGGACTGATCCCCAGTGCAAGCAGCGGGCCCCACTGTCAGCAACTCATCTCTGAGCCTGGGGCGCCAGGGCTCTGCAGGGGGGTGGGTCTGTAGCAGTGGGTGCAGGGTAGGGGAAGGAACCCGCTGTCTAGGTGCTTCTGAGGGAGGCGAGGAATCCTTGCCTGCTCTCCTTGGGGTAGAGACACAGTGATGTATGCAGTTAGGGCTGGGGGATGGGGACTGTAGCCCACCGGGAGGGCCCCCCACCTGAGGCAGACAGAAAATGCACAGACGCTCTCCCCACCAGGCAAGTTCACACAGGACTGGAAAGAAAGATTGCATTTCCAGACATGGAAACAGGCGAAAAAGCAGGGCACAAGGGAGGCAGCAGGAGAGATTTGAGGGTTGAGGATGCACCTGGAGTCCGAGGTCAAGGCTTTATTTAGGTTACTATGGGCCCCCAGGTTCTCTACTCTCCGCCTTGGTGCAGGGCCACGGTTTTGCCACCTGTTTGTAGAAATCAGATTTATAGCATCCGTTTGTCACAACATCCATGAAGGACCTTGTGCAAGTCAAGTTCCCAATTCTTACGAAGTGAATTCTGACCAAGGAGTTTTTTTGTTTTTTTTTAAAGATTTTATTCATTAGACAGAAACACAGTGAGAGAGGGAACAGAAGCAGAGGGAATGGTAGCAGGAGAAGCAGGCTCCCTGCGGAACAGAGAGCCCGATGTGGGGCTCAATCCCAGGACCCTGGGATCATGACCTGGGCCGAAGGCAGACGCTTAACGACTGAGCCACCCAGGCGCCCCCCAAGGAGCTTTTGTTTTGTTTCGTTTAGAGGTAAGCTCTGTGCCCAACGTGGGGCTTGAATTCACAGCCCTGAGATCAAGAGTCACGTGTTCTACCGACTGAGCCAGCCAGGCATCCCCTGGCGAAGGAGTTTTGAGAGACAGACTTGGACAGAAATCATCCCAGCAGAACAATATAAGGATAGAAGAGTAAGAATTCTTTTCTGTTCATTTCTTTGGGGCGAGGAGCATTGTTTGTGAGGAAGGACAGAGAGGACGCCAAACATGTAGATACTGTAGTAACAAAAGCATCGGGGCTAAGATGAAGCGAGGCTGGCCTGTCTTTGGAGAAGGTCTGGGAATTGTCATGGGTGTTTGTCACTGAAGTCCGGGTGCTGTGGGCTAATCTGACGGAGCCCCTGACGCAGAGGTGCCTCCTGGTGGTTGGTTCTAAAAATACTCCATGTTTTCTGGCTTGCTCTTTCTCCCTTTTTATAACAATGTGCCAAGCAAATAAACCTGGGTTTTTTCCTGAGTGCCAAACAAATAAACCCACATACAACGTATTTTCTATAGGATAAATTCCTAGAAGCACAAGGGCAGGATTGGTAGACACAAGCATTTTAGATGTAGGCAAGTTATATTTAAGCCTTTTTCCAAAAAGAGTTTGCACCAGTTTGCACTCCCCCCCCCCTTTTTTTTTAAGATTTTATTTATTTATTTGATAGAGAGAGAGATCACAAGTAGGCAGAGGGAGATGGGGAAGCAGGCTCCCCGCTGAGCAGAGAGCCCGATGCGGGGCTCGATCCCAGGACCCTGAGATCATGACCTGAGCCGAAGGCAGACGCTTAATGACTGAGCCACCCAGGAGCCCCCGCACTCCCTTTTTGGTTTATTTAAACATAAATGAGACTGGGCAGATCACTTGCCCAAAAGTGTCCTGTCCCTAAAATGAAAAGGCTGGATTAAAAAAAAAATGTAAAGGAATCGGTCTTCTTCGGGCAGCCGAGCTCCTGCTTGACACTCTTAGACCCATCTATGCTGAGCCGGCAAAGGCTGGCCAGGCAGTGGCCTGCCCAAGGTCACATAGTTAGTGAGTCTCAGCTGCCTTTCCTTCCCAACCTGCCTGATCTCCAAGCCCTTTGCTGCCCCCACCCCCTCACTCCCCCATACTTCATTCATTCCACCAACAAACAGCCCTAAGTGACTAAGGTGACCAGGCTCTCCGCTTCCTGTTGGGGCGCCACAGTGTGCAAAAGCAGATGCACCCCT
The DNA here is from genome assembly GCA_028646535.1 of Procyon lotor. Lineage (NCBI taxonomy): Eukaryota > Metazoa > Chordata > Mammalia > Carnivora > Procyonidae > Procyon > Procyon lotor. Next base: position 20,563,060 of record CM053610.1, read on the forward strand.
GCAAATTTGAAAAATCTCACAAAGAAATGTATGCTTGCAAATGGAGCCAAATGAGCAGGGCAAGAGGCACAGATGCACGCGGCTGGCCCAGGAGAGCCTCTGTCTTTATCTTAAGAGCACAAGGTGACCCTGAGGGGTTTTAAGCAGGGGTGGGTGACTGAGGGAAAGAGTGAGCAGAAACATCACAGTGTGTTTTTGAAGTGGCTGTCTGAGTCTCCCTGGCCCTCCCGTGTCCCCTGGAGCCCCACCTGGGCCTCTGGGCCCACGGGACCTGTTGCGGCCGGGGCTCCCCCAGTGTGGGGGCACATGGCCGTTGAGCCCATCTCCGGCAGCTAGGTCTGAAGCCCCGGCCACTTCCGCCCTTTGCTCTCCCTGTGGTTGGCTGGGGGTGGGGGGTGATGAGGCATCTCGGGCCAGTGTTGAGGGGAGCAGAAGGGGCAGCCAGACCGTCCCAGGAGGGGCTGCGGGCCTCCCAACTCCCAGTTTGTCTCTGGTTCTGAAGGCCCACTTCAGCCTCTTCCTGCCCGTCGTCCTAGCCGTGGGTCCAGTCCGGGGGGCCTCTTCCAGGGCTTTTTCCCACACCCTCCCACTTCCCTTCCCCACCTTCCTCCCAGGCTGTGAGGGGTGTTGGGGCAGCTTCTCACTACAGAGGGGTGTTGGGGCGGCCAACTCCTTTCATGGACACCCCCTTGCAGCCCCCTTGTCCCTGCTGCCTTCCACTCTTCGCCTCCTCCGGTCCTTTTGTGGTCTCCCTGGCCTGATGCCAGCTTCGCCTCCCAATGTCAGGCAGAATCCATTTCCCACCAGCAGGATCAAGGGCTCCTTCCCGGTGCCGGTGCCGGTCCCGGGTCGATAAGGGGGACAGAGAGTGGGACACACCCTGCCCTCCAGAGCTCACAGCCCGGGAGCAGACAGCAGTGCCAGGCCTGCGTGAGCAAGAGAAGCAGCTTCCTGCCACTGTGTGTGCAGAGGGCTGTGGGCTTGGGAGAAAGCGGGGAGGGTGGGGGAGTGGTCAGGGTCCCTGGCCTCCCCCCAGGGCTTCCAAATAGAAGGCCTGGTGTGATGAGAAATGTTGACGGGGCGGTGTGAGGAGAAAGAGAGAAGAGATCAAGACACACACACACACACACACACACACACACACACACACACACACTATGGTTATTTAAAAGCTATTTAATTTGAAGGACTATTCTTTATTCTGAGATGATGACTTTCCTGTTCTTTTGTGTTTTAATGTCCTTTCCAGGAGGTACTTTGTTGTTTATTTGGTTTTTTTACTGTGGTCAAAAGCATATAATATGAGCTCTGCCCTCTTAACATATTTTTAAGTGTGTGGTACAGTATTGCTAACTAAATGCACGACGTCATATAGCAGATCCCTAATACTTACTCATCTCGTGTAGCTGAAACTCTTCCCCATTGACCAGCAGCTCCCATTCCTCTTGCCCACCCCCCCCCCCCAATCCCTGAGAACCTCCTGTAAGTGGGATGGTGCAGTGTGTGTCCTTCTGTGACTGGCTTATTTCACTCAGCATAATGTCCTCAAGATTCATCCCCGTTGTAGCATGTGATAGGATTTCCTTCTTTTTTGATGGCCGAATTATGTTCCATTGTATGAATAGACCACATTTTCATTATCCGTTCATGTGTCGAGGGACATGTAGGTTGTTTCCATCTCTTGTGAATAATCCTGCAATGAACACGGGAGGGAAGGTACCTCTTTGAGATCCTAATTACAGTTCTTTTGAACACATACCAAAAGTGGGATTGCCAGATCATATGGTAGTTCTAGTTTTAATTTCTTTTTTTTTTTTCAGAGAGGGAGATGGCTGGGGGGTAGTGCAGGAGGAGAGAGAGAGAGAATCAGTGTGGAGCCTGATGTGGGCTTGATCTCACAACCCTTAAGATCATGACCTGAGCTGAAATCAAGAGTTAGATATTTAATGCACTGAACCACCCAGTGGCGCCTATTTTTAATTTTTTTGAAGAGACCCCATAAGTGTTTTCGCTAGCAACTGCACCATTTTACGTTCCCACCAACAGTGCACAAGGGTTCTTTTTCTCCACGTCCTCCAATGTTTATTTCTTATCTTTTTGATTACAGCCCTCTAACACGTGTGAGGTGATAGCTCGTTGTGGTTTGATGTCGTTTTCAAATGACACGATTAAATGATTAGAAAATGATTTCTAATCATTTTCCTGATGATTAGAGATGCTGAACATCTTTTCATGTGCCATTTTTATGTCTTCTTTGGAGAAATGTCTATTCAGATCCTTTGCCCATTTTTAAAAAACATTTTATTTATTTATTTGAGAGAGAAAGAGAGCGCGTGTGCAAGTAGGGGAAGGAGCAGAGGGGGAGGGACAAACAGACTGTGTGCTGAGCCCGGAGCCCGATGTGGGGCTTGATCTCATGATCCTGAGATCGTGACCTGAGCTGAAATCAAGAGTCGGACCCTTAACAGACTGAGCCACCCAGGCGCCCCTGTTTGCCCATTTTTTAATCAGGTTTTTTGTTTGTTTGTTTTGCTATTGAGTTGTTAGGAGTTACTTATATATTTTAGATATTGATGGTTTGCAAATATTTTCTCTCATTCTGTAAGTCATCTTTTTTTAACTTTTTAAAAAAGATTTTATTGATTTATTTGATACAGAGAGAGAGATTACCAGTAGGCAGAGAGAGGGGGAAGCAGGCTCTCTGCCGAGCAGAGAGCTCGATGCGGGGCTCGATCCCAGGACCCTGAGATCATGACCTGAGCCGAAGACAGGGGCTTTAACCCACTGAGCCACCCAGGTGCCCCTGTAAGTCATATTTTATTTTGTTGATTGGTTCTTTCTTTTAAAAAAATTTTTTTTAAAAGTAAGCTTTATACCCAGCATGGGGTTTGAACTCATGACCCCGAGATCAAGACTCACATGCTCTACCAACTGAACCAGCCAGGTCCCCCCCAGTTGATTGTTTCTTTTGTCTGGCAGAAACTTTTTAGTTTGATCTAGTCCCCCTTGTCTATTTTTGCTTTTGTTGTCTGTACTTTTGGTGTCATATCCAGGAAATCATTGCCAACACCAGTGTTATGAAGCTTTCCTCTTATGTGTTCTTCTAGGAGTTTATAGTTTCAGGGGCTACATTTAAGTCTTCAATCCATGTTAAGTTGATTTATTTTTATTTTTATTTTAGAGAGAGCGCAGGCAGAGGGAGGGGTAAAAGGAGGGGGAGAGAGAATCTTAAGCAGGCTCCACGCTCAGTGTGGAGCCTGATGCGGGACTCAACCTCATGACCCTGAGATCATGACCTGGGCTGAAATCAAGAGTTGGACACTCAGCAGACTGAACCACTCAGGTGCCCCATGTTGAGTTCATTTTTGTGTGTGGTAAACATAAGGGCCTGGTTTCATTCTTTTGCATGTGAATATCTGCTTTTCCCAGCACCATTCATTATTTGGTTTTAAGGGCCTTCCTTGGCAGAATAACAAATGTTCAGTCCTTTGCAAGTTCCCAGTGTTTTTTTTTTTTTTTTTTTAAGATTTTATTTATTTGACAGAGAGAAGCATAGCAAGAGAGGGAACACAAGCAGAGGGAATGGTAGCAGGAGAAGCAGGCTTCTTGCCCGATGCGGGGATTCGATCCCAGGACCCTGGGATCATTACCTGAGCCAAAGGCAGACGCTTAACAACTGAACCACCCAGGCACCCCCCAGTGTTTCTTTAGAAACGTTACTAGTCTGTGAAATCTTGTGAACCAGACTCTCATAACTTGGTTATAATGTCCAATCATAGTTTACAAGTTAGGATGTGTGATCCAGTATGCATAGAGCTCTTATGAGATGAAGGGGCCAGTCAAGAATGTTCCAGAAAGTCTGGGCTGTGGGGCCCATGTCCTTGGAGGCCATGTCCCGGTCTGGCTGGCAGTTGTTTCCTTTTCCTTTTCCCCACCTTGAAGTTGGGACTTCACAGAGTAGGTGCTCAGTTAACATTTGTTCACTTCTGTGCACAGCCAGGGGTGCTGAGATCAGAGAAGTGAAGCCCTCTGCCCACATCACAGAGCAAGGCAGGCAGGGGTGGGCTCGGCCCAGGCTCCCCCAGTTCTCAGGCCAGCACTGTTTTGACTCTGCTGTAACAGGCGCGTGACTCCGCCTGTATTGAATAACATTTTCTTCCCCTGTGGGCCAGAGTGGTTGAGAAAGAGCTTCTTCCGAATGGGAAAGGCTCAATTTTGTAGAGATGAGGCTTGTACCATCTCAGTGCCCCGCCCCCCAAGCTGTCAGCATGGCATCTGCCACGGGGAGAGAACATGGTAAGTGTCTAAAGGAAGGGATCACCGGCGATTTCAGTTGTGGGTCAGCATGAAGAACCAGAGATTAGAACATTTAGATTTTGCTTCCACTCTGCCTTAGCTTAGCTGTGACATTGAGCAGGTCCCCTCCTGTCCCTGTGCCTTCGTTGTCTCATCTGCTAATGACAATGACAACAAGAATTACAACAGGATAACCTGTAATGAGTGCCTCCTACGTGTCGGGCACTGCTCAAACCACTTTTATAGGGTGTAGACCCATCACCTCCTCCTGGTCACCCCCAGGGCTGGAGATTATTCACACAGCCAGTGTGTGATGAGGAAACAGAAGCCCAGAGGGGTCAAGTATCTAAACCAAGTTCACACAGCTAATTAGAGGGCAGCAGGGATTCGAACCCAAGCTGGTCAGCCCCAGGGACCACCTAATTACTATATGATACTGAGCATCTAGGAGCTTTATCTTTTCTTGAGTGATTCTATGAGAAGCAGAAAGTGGCAGCTGCTTCAATTCTGGGCCCTGGGCAAAATGTTTCCGGTTGAGTTCCTTTAGGCTTTGTCAAGCAGTAGCCGTGCATATCTCTTCCTGGAAGGGAGGCAACTGTTGAGACAGGGCTACTGGGGAAGAATTTCGGCAGAGAGAGAGAAAAAAGCAGACGGCAAGGCCTGTCTCCCTGCCTCTCCGTGGCCTCTTCTGTGCTCCCTGAAGCCCCCTGTGGCTGCCCACACCAAGGCACAGGCCACCGGTGGCCCTGACCTGCACATCTTTCTGGGCACCAGTCTCATCCCGCTCTGAAGCCTTCCACGTGGCCAGAGTCAGCCTCCAAAGGCAGCAATGGATCACACCGCACCCCTGCTTCAGAGCTCTGAGAAGAAAACCCTCTGCCCCCTCTCTGACTTCATCTCCCACTCCCCTCCGCTCAGCACACTGTGGCCCAGCTGTGCTGTCCCCGCCAGTGGCCACTGGCCATATGGGGCTGCTGAGCGCTTGAAATGTGGACAGTCCAAATTGAGATGCTGCTTGTCCATATAAAATACATACTGGCAAGGGCGCCTGGGTGGCTCAGTCAGTTGAGCATCTGACTTCAGCTTGGGTCATGATCCCAGGGTCCGGGGATCGAGCCCGCCTCAAGCTTTGTGTCGCATCCGGCTCCGGGATCCAAGGTGAGCCTGCTTCTCCCTCTCCCTCTGCCCCTCCTCCTGCTTGTACTGTCTCGCTCTCAAAGACATAAATAAAATCTTTAAAAAAAAAATGAAATAAAATACACACAGGCTCTCAAAGCAGTAGTCCAAAAGAGGGTGTAAAATACCGCATTAATAATTTTATATGGGTTATATGTTGAAATGATAATATTTTTTATAATTTGGGGTAAATAAAATATACCATTAACATTAATTTCACTTCTATCTTTTCACTTTTTTATTGTGAAAATTGTCTCAAAAATTATCAATTCCATGCATGGCTTGCGTTTTATTCCCACTGCACGTGCTGCTGCAGCCCCCACCGGCCTCTGTCCGTTCCTGGACCGCACCAAGCTCTTCCCAGCCTCAGGCAGGCAGGCCCCGTGTCTCCCTGCTGCTCTCCGTGGCCCCCTGTAGCTGCAGTCTTTCTCATGGTTGCTGTCCTTCTTCCTTGGGTCCCCCAGGGCTCTTGGACCAGCACCTGACTCCGGGCTGGCCAGGAAGAGCCTGCGGTGGGTCACATGCCTTGGGGGAGGGAAGGATGGGAACTGGCCCCCCACGTTCTTCAGCCTGTAGCTATGGGAGGGGGCGAGCCAGGGTGTAGCTGGAGCCGGCTATCAGCATCCTCAGTGGCTCTGCGTAGAGCACACCTGGACTGTAAGAGAGGGGCTTTGGGCTTTGGGTTTTGCTCAGGGTTTTGGGAACCTGCTGTGTCCATAGGACCAGTGGTGTGAAGCCTCCCCAGGCTTCCTCGCAAGAACTCAGTTGGCACGGGGCACCTGGGTGGCTCAGATAGTTGAGTGGCTGCTTTTGGCTCAGGTCGTGATCTCTGGGTCCTGGGATGGAGCCCCACATCGGGCTCCTGGCTCAGCAGGGAGCCTGCTTCTCCCTCTCCCTCTCCCTCCGCCTCTCCCCCTGCTCATGCTCTCTCTCTCTCTCTCAAATGAATTTTTAAAAAATCTTAAAAAAAAAAAAAGAACTCATTTGGCAGCCTGGGTCAGTGGCCATGTGTGCCAGGCCCTCGGGAAGTGCCAGTGCAGCCAATGTGGATTTGGGCTTTGCTGGGCACCCCAGGGACCCTCGCAGCCCGGCTGCTAACCACACGATGACCTTTGGAGGTCATGCAGCTCCCCTCTGAGTGGGGACTGGCTCCCTGCCCAGAGCCTGTGAGGACCAGAGGGAGGGCTCTCTGTGCAGCACAGGGTACAGCACGGGGCCACGTGGGTATTCAGGCCATCTGAGCGTCCTTGTGACCGGCTCCCCCTTCATGCCGTCAGCCACCCTTGCAAGACACTGGCCACAGTGGGGATGGAAACAATGCATGGCCTCAGCCCCTGGGTCAGGGCCCCCTGCTTCAGGGGGATCACCAAGCCATCACCTCATGCTGTTTTTACCCTGAGGACCCTGACTTGGGCAGCATCTGGAAGAGGAAGAGATACCACCATTTCTGTGAAAAGGGCCTGTGGGTTTTAATTGACCGCAAGCTCAGAGTGAGCCAACGGGTGACCTGATTGCTAAAATAGCCCAGGAGGAGGGCGGAAGCTTCCAGAACAGGGAGGGGACGGCTAGGATCTCAGCTGGAAGGAAGTGAGGGCACCATTCTTGGAACCTGCCCAAATCCGCAGCTCCAGAGAGCAGGGAGGCCCTTCTCTGGAAACTCTGCCTTAGTCCAGCCCCTGTGGGCGAGAATGGGGTGAGGCGGGAGGGGCACCGCAGGAGGCAGTTCCCAGAGCACAGTCACCAGGGAGGGTGAATGCAGGCCAGCACCCCTGGGCTTCACCCCTCAGGTTAGAAGAAACCCGGAGCCTGGAGGTTAGAAGCCCAGGGAGACCCCTTGGGCCCGGAGCTCCAGTCCCACTCGGGAAGCCGAGAGCCCGCCTGAGGTCACGGTGGGAGGGTGACACAGCTCAGCGCTCCTCCAGCCTTCCTGCTGCACTCAGCAGCTCTGAAGGAAATGCAAGGAACAAAGAAGATAACTTCTCTCATGCAGCAGATAATGAATGTTCTTCTTCTCAGCCCCTGAGAGCATCAAATCCCAGTGTCCTTGGCCAGGAAATTTACAGCCTGCCATTGACCCTTCTGAAGGGCCCAGGCAGGGCAGTGTCCCCTTGCTGGTTCCTCCACAGGCAGAGATGGCTGGTGAATCCCACGACCTCTGTGCCAGCTGTCCTCAGTTCCGGTGGCCTGGCCAGGGTCCCTCAGCTCTGGCCAGTGCCGGACTGGTCGTTGAGGACAGAGCCCAGAGGCTACCCAGCTCTGTGTGGAGGGTGGGCGGAGGTGCAGGGGATGAGCCCGGGCAAGGGCAACCCCTCCCCCGCCTTTCTCTTTTATGTCTAATTATAAAAGCGATTCATACGGTAAAATTTGGAAACTGCAAAAAGGTGCAAAGGAGAAAATGAAAGTCATCTGTCATCTCACTGCCCAGAGATAACTGTCATTGCTATTTTGTTGTATTTCTCTCCAGTCCTGTTCTTCTATTTGGATCATACATATGCATATAAGTGTATATTTTAATTTTAATAGTAATCTAGAGCCGGCTCCCCACCTCCCTTGACATTATATGGTTAGTATTTTCTCACAGTGTTAACATTTTCTTTAAAGTTATTTAATGGCTTTATAATATCGTCTTAATAATTTAGCCATTCTCCTATTTTTTTTTTCATTCTCCTAGTTTGACTCTCTCTCTCTCTCTCTCTCTCTCTCTTTTTTTTTACCAAGGGGAGTTGGCAGTTTTTAAAATTCCACTTAGCGGTGCCACCCAGGCACCGTTTGAGCGTCTGACTCTTGGTTTCTGCTCAGGTCATGATCTCAGGGTCATGAGACTGAGCCCTGCACTGGGCTCCACACTAGGTAAGGAACCTGCCAAAATTCTCTCTCTCCCTCTGCCCGCTGCCCTGCGCTTGCATGCTTTCTCGTGCTCTCTCTCTCTCTCTCAGAAACCTACCCCCCCAACATTTAAAATTCCACTCAAAAATATAAATCCAGCTTTTTGGCTGCTGAGATGGAGCGGTTCCGGGGTACCCTGTCTGCCATTCACACTGAGAGGGGGCCACCACTTTCACAGCTCAGGTGACAGCAAAAGTCTAGCATTCGGAAACACAAACACAAAACCAAGCTTGGGACAGGAGCTTCTCTCCGTGCCCACAGCTCGAGCAGTGTGCCCAGTGGGCAGCCATCCAGCCTTACCAGCGTGGGTGTAAATGTGCCCATCCTTGTGCGTGGGAGCCTGGCGTGGGAGCTGGTGGAGAGGACGGACCATCCCTGGTTCCCATTTGGCCTGTGCATGAGCTGGGGTGATCTTGGGCCATCCTGCCACTGCCTGGTTTCTCCCTTTCCCAGGCATGGCCTGGGAAATGGCCTTGGCCATCCAGGACTGGGGGGCTCCTGGCCTATAAGCCATCATAGGCCTTTCCCAGAAATGGCCTTTCCTGGAAATGGCCCTGATGTCGGAGGGGCTGGACCCGAATGCCAGAATGCTGCCTCCGAGCCGGGCTGTCAGTGGGGAGCAGAGGGGCAAAGGTGTGGTGAGGCCTGGGTGGCCTTGGGCAAATGGCTTCCACTCGGTGGGAGTCATTGTGTCCCCAGCCCTGGGAGTTGGTGGCTGCACCCTGAATGGGTGGCCCTGTTGGCCTTCCAGTTGTCCAGACTGGATGACACAGACCCCTCCGAGCAGCTCTGGCCTGCCCAGGGCCTTGATTTAGTTCCTAGGGAAGGCACTAGTTGGGTTTCCCTGCCCTTTCTGGATCCCTGCTCAGCAGCCCAGAACCAGGCCCAAGTAGGACTCTGGAGTACCCCTAGAGAAATTTCCGCTGTGTTCAGGGCTCATGGGGGATGCAGGCAGGGTTTCTGGAGGTCTGGGGCTGGATACCACTAGAATTTAGGCTTCGGGAGGGCAGGAGCCTTGTGCTTCTCATTTACGTGCTGCTCTCAGTTCCCAGCACTGGCCCAAAGTGGGCCCTGAGTAAATACTAGTACACCCAGGCAAGTGGTGGCCTCTTCCTGCCTCAGTTTCCCTCTCTGTTCTACTAGGCCATGAGCTCTGTGAGAGCACATATGGGCCTGGTTTACCTGAGTCCTCATTGCCCAGCAAAGACACTGGCATGCGGGGAGGGTCCGTGAACGCATAAGCAGAGAACAAATGGATTGAGAAGTGAGTTACGTCCCAAGAGGGTCAGAGCTCAGAAGGCAGGCCCTCCCTTCTCGCCACCTCCTCTCCATAGCAGGTCTTTTCTCTCCCTCTGACGGCTCCCGGATGGTCCCTTCCTCTGTCCTTCCTTGGTTGAAGGTGGCCACCGGGAACCTCTGAGACCTTGGGCAAGTCACTCTACCTCTCTGAGCTCCATCGCCTCTTCTGTAAAACGAGATGGATGTGATGTATTGAGAGGGCTTTGTGACACTTGGTGCCAGATTGCAGAGCCTAGCTGGTGCCTGGCAGGTGGCGGGTGCCCAAAGAAGCAGCTGCTCACGTCGCCAGTGGTGGGGCCCTGTGTCCGTGCTGAGCTCTCCGGCAGGAGCTGGCGACCACCTGACGATTGGGGGGGCCTGGGCTAGTCTTGGACTGCGGCTACCTGAGGAGGCCGCGGAGGGTTACAGATCCCTTGAGACCCCAGCAGCGGTCCCTGGCATTTTGCCCTTGGCTCCATCATCATTCAGTGTCCTTTTTCCCTGCTGGGAAGGCACATGCTGTAGCTGGCAGGAGGGGGCTCTGCTGGGGGGGCAGATCCGCCACTCTCCTGGCGCCCCTGTCATGGGAAGGGGAGCTGGCTGTGCTGCCAGGAGAACTTTCCCACCTGGCTGCCCTGGCCCATGCAGTGCAGGCCCCGAGGGTCCTCTCGGTCTGCCACCCAGGTCTCTGGGCCTCCAGTCTCCAGGCTGTCAAAGGGAGAGAAGATTTACAGGTTTGATGAGAGGAGCAAGTGAAACGGTGCACTTTCGCCTCCATCGTGCACGCTCCCAGGGTTGTCCTACAATGACTAGTAAATTTACTAGGAGCAAGTCCATCGGGATGGGAGGGTGCATGCCCGTGGCCTCTCTCGGCCGGGAGGGGCCCCCGAGCAGAGCTGCTGAGCGTCTCTGGCTCTGCGCCTCGCCCTGCTGTGTAGTCGCTGTGGGACATGGACAGGCGACTGCCCTGTCTCAGCCTCAGCATCCTCCTCCACAAAATGAGGGCAGCCACCCCCGTGGATTCCTGGGAGAAGCCCCTGGGGCTGTGCATATGAAGTCTAGCCTAGCTGCCGTGACTGCCCCAGGCCCCTGGGCTTCCCAGCACCTGGGGGCAGTCACTGGGGCTCCCTGGACCTCAGCTGGCCCATCTCTGCTATGAAGATGATCGCACCCATGGTTTCAGGTCATCGGGATGGTTCCATAAGCCAACCATGTAACCCACCTAGCACAAGTGGCTAATGAACAGAAAGGGCCCGTTAGCTCATTATCTTGGGGCTCTGTGCTGCTAGTAGCAAAGCCAGCCGGGATGAGACCCTGCCCCTTGCCCAGGGCTTCTCCCTCTGGCCCACCATGGGAGGCTGGTGTGGACGGGAGCACAGTGACCTGCATCAGGTTTGCGGGGGCAGAACTGCGTTCCCAGGGTCTGCAGCATGGAGTGGGACAGCTGAGTCTCTAGGAAGCTGCAGTGGAGGTTGGGCCGTGGGGATTCGGCTAAGCCCTGGGGAGGCCGAGGGGATGATGAATCTTGGACTTGTCCTGAATGCGCCTCTGTGCCATCTCCCCGTGCCCCAGGGTCCACGGTCCTGCCCGCACAATGTCAGAGCTCCAAGGGGTTGCCCCAAAACAGACACATAGCTTTATTGCGTTTTTCTGGCTGTGAAAGTATTTCTTGTTCACTGTAGGAAAAAAATTGCAAAAATTCAGAAATATATAAATTAAGAGCACCCCAAACCCCAAACTTCTAGGGGTTTCTGTGCATATACACATATGGATATCGATTGTTTTTACAAGAATGGAATCTTATGATACTTGCTTTAAAAATTAAAATGAGTTGGGGCGCCTGGGTGGCTCAGTGGGTTAAAGCCTCTGCCTTCGGCTCAGGTCATGATCTCAGGGTCCTGGGATCGAGCCTTGCATCGGGCTCTCTGCTCAGCAGGGAGCCTGTTTCCTCCCCTCTCTCCGCCTGCCTCTCTGCCTACTTTTGATCTCCCTCTCTCTATGAAATAAATAAATAAAATCTTAAAAAAATATATTTAAAAAAATTAAAATGAGTATACTTGATATTTACTTTGTTTCAAAATATGACACAGAAAGACCATATAAAATAATTGTTCAGTTGGAGCCACTGCCCAGTGAAGAACTCTGCCAGCCACCCTAGCCCACGGTGTGCCCCTTTCCCCGACCTCTCCACAAAAAGTTACTGTGCTCCTGCCTTTTTTCTTTTTTAAATAATCTCTACTCCCAACATGGGGCTTGAACTCATGACCCCGAGATCAAGAGTCACGTGCTCCACTGACTGAGCCAGCCAGGTGCCCCCCTCCTTTTTTTTCTCCCTTTTTTTAAAGTAAGTTCTGTGCCCAACATGGGGCTTGAACTCATGACCCGGAAATCAAGAGTCACAGTTCACGAACTGAGCCCAGCCGGCGCCCCACTGTTACTGTGACTTTTAAGGTCATCAGTTATCACCCAGTGTGAATCCCTAGGTACTATAATTTTGTCTTAAAAAAATCTGTCTTTTAAGTCCCTTTTAATCCATAGATTTTTTTTTTAAACTTCATTGATTTTTTTTTAAAGATTTTATTTATTTGACAGAGAGAAACACAGCGAGAGAGGGAACACAAGCAGAGGGAATGGTAGCGGGAGAAGCAGGCTCCCTGCTGAGCAGAGAGCCCGATGCGGGGCTCGATCCCAGGACTCTGGGATCATGACCCGGGCCGAAGGCAGATGCTCAATGACTGAGCCACCCAGGCGCCCCTATACATATATTTTTATGCACTTGAGTAATTCCTAGAAGAAATTACTAGAAGTAGAGTCATGGTTCCAAAGAATAGTGTTTTTAAAATTTATTCATTTATTCTTAAAAATTTTATTTATTAGAAAGAGCATGAGGAGGGGAGAGGGGGGAGGGCCAGAGGGAGAGGAGAAGCAGACTTCCCATTGAGTGGGGAGCCGGACAACAGGGGCGGTGGAGGGGGGGTGTCCTTAATCCCAGGGCCCCTGAGATCAGGGCCTGAGCCACAGGTAGAAGCTCAACCAATTGAGCCGGGCACCCCATTTTTAAAAAAACGGCTTTATTGAGATTTGACTCGCTTGCCATACAATTCACCCATTTAATGCATACAGTTCATTTTCTAGTATAGTCAATGTCATGGGATCATCACCAAAATCAATTTTAGGACATTTTCAGCATCCCATAAAGAACTCCAGCCCCCATCTCTCCCCAGTGACCTCTTCCCAGCTCTAGGCAGCCACTGCCATAAAAGAGTCTGCTTTCTGTTTGTAGTAGTCTGCCCATTATGGACTTTTCACATCAATGAAATCATACAATGATATACATAGTCTTTTCTGACCGACTTCTCTCACTTAGCGTATGTTATCCATGTCATAGATTGTATCAGTATTTAATTTTGTTGGTTTTTTTAAGATTTTATTTATTTATTTGAGAGAGTGAGATAGTGAGAGAAAGCATGAGCAGTGGGTAGGGGGTGGGGGAGAAGCAGACTCCACCCTGAGCAAGAAGTCCAAGAGGATTTGGGACTCGATCCCAGGACCCTGAGATCATGACTTGAGCCAAAAGCAGATGCTTAACTGACTGAGCCACCGAGGCACCCCAGTATTTAATTCCTTTTTATTGCTGAATGATATTTCTGTGTGTAGATAGATCACATTTTATTTATTCTTTTGTCTGTTGATGGGCACTTGGGTTGTTTCTACTTTCTTGGCTAGTATGTATAATGTGTCTGTGACCATTCATGTAAATTTTGGGGTAAACATATATTTTAATTTGTCTTGGATCTCTACTTCCCAGGTATGGAACTGCTGGGTCACATGGTAATTCCATTTAATCTTTTGAGGAACTCCCAGACTGTTTTTCAAGGTGGCTGCAACATTTACCTTCCTACCAGTAGTGTGGGACAGTTTTGACTTCTCCACATCCTTGCCAACACTGTCTTTTTTGATGATAGCAAACCTAGCGTGTGCGAAGTAGCATCTCGTGGTTTTGATTTGCATTCCCCTGATGGCTAGTGATCTTTGGCATCTTTTCATGAGCTTATGGACCATTTGTATATCTTCTTTGGATCAATGTTTATTCAGATCATTTGCCCATTTTTAAATTGGGTAATTTGTTATCATTGAAAGAATTCTTTATACATTCTGGTTACAATTCCTTATCAGATACATGGTTTGCAAATATTTTCTCCCATTCTATGTTCTTTCTCTTTCTTTTCTTTCTTTCTTTTTTTTAATTAATGAGAGATCACAAGTAGGCAGAGAGGCAGGCAGAGAGAGGGGGGAAGCAGACTCCCCACTGAGCAGAGTCCCGATGTGGGGCTCGATCCCAGGACCCTGAGATCGTGACCTGGGCCAAAGGCAGAGACTTTAACCCACTGAGCCACCCAGGTGCCCCTCTTTCTTTCTTTCTTTCTTTCTTTCTTTCTTTCTTCCTTCCTTCCTTCCTTCCTTCCTTCCTTCCTTCCTTCCTTCCTTCCTTCCTTCCTTCCTTCCTTCCTTCCTTCCTTCCTTTCTTTCTTTCTTTCTTTCTTTCTTTCTTTCTTTCTTTCTTTCTTTCTTTTTTAAGATCTTATATTAACTGCTCTCTACACCCAGCATGGGGCTCAAACTCACAACCCTGAGATCAAGAGTCACATGCTCTACCAACTGAGCCAGCCAGGCACCCTGTCTTTTCACGTTCTTAACAATGTCCTTTGTAGCACAGAAGTTTGTTATTTTGATGATGTCTAATTTACCTGTTTTTTTTTTCTTTTCTGTGCTTTTATGTCTTATTATTGACTGATCCCAGGTCATGAAAATTTAGACCTATGCTTTCTTTTAAGGCTTTTATAGTTTTAATGCTTATATTTGGGTCAAAGATCCGTTTAGAGTTAATTTTTTTAAAGGTTTTATTTATTTATTTGACAGAGAGAGAGAGAGAGAAATCACAAGTAGGCAGAGAGGCAGGCGGGGGGGGGGGGAAGCAGGCTCCCCACTGAGCAGAGAGCCCGATGTGGGGCTCGATCCCAGGACCTTGAGATCATGACCTGAGCCGAAGGCAGAGGCTTCAACCCACTGAGCCACCCAGGCACCCCCCCATTTTGAGTTAATTTTTGTGTGGGGTATAAGGAAGGTGCCAGACTCATTTTTTTTGCATGTGAGTATCTAATTGCCCCAGCACCGTTGGTTGAAAAGCCTGTCTTTCCCCCACTGAATTGTCCGGGCACTCTTGTTGAAGATCAATTGACTGTAAATGTAAGAGTTTATTTTTGGACTCTGATTCCATTCCATTAATCGATACATCTATCCCTATGCCAGCACCACACTGTTTTAATTACTGTAACTTTGTAGAAACCTTCCTCTGGGTCCTCCAACAATGTTCTTTTTTTCAATATTGTTTTGGGTGTTTGGGGTCACTTGAATTTCCATAAGAATTTTAAGATCAGCTTGTCAATTTCTGCAAAGAAGCAAGTTGGAATTTTGATGGGGATGGTGTTGAATCTGAAGATCAGTTTGGGAGTCTTGCCATCTTAACAATATTGGGTCTTCAGATTCATGCACATGAGATATTTTTCCATGTAGTTAGGTCTTCTTTAAGTTCTTTCAACAATATTTTGTAATTTTTGGAGTATAAATGTTATACTTTTTTGATAAATTATTTGTAAGTGTTTTATCCTCTTTGTGGTGTCAATGAAATTAGTTTCTTAATTACATTTTTGAAGTGTTCGTTGCAAAGTGCACAGAGAAACAATGGACTTTTGCATATTCATCTTGTATCCTGCATCCCTGCTGAACTCATTTATTAGTTCTAACTTTTTCTGTGTGGATTCTTTAGGATTTTGTATTTACAAAATCATGCCATCTGAAAATAGAGATAGTTTTACTTCTTCCTTTGCAATCTGGATGCTTTTTTTTCCCCCTTGTCTGAGCGCCCTGACTGGAACTTCCAGTACAATGATGAATAGAAGGGGCAGGAGTAGACTTCACTGTCTGCTTCCTGATCTCAGGGGGAAGCACCCAGTCTTTCCCCACCAGTATGATACCCAGTACTCACTGTAAGGCTCATTTTAGGATTTCCTGCAAAGTTGTCTGCTTATAGCTCACTACTAGCAGTGTATGAGAGGGACCCCCAGTCCCCATGGCCCTTGCCTGTAGCTCCAGGTTTTAGAGGCGAGGAACCCAAGACCAGAGAGGGGGAAATGCTGTGTACCCCATCACAGGCTCAGCAGCCTGGACAACCATCCAGTTGTCCATGGTCACTGGGGAGTAAGCCTCCTGGAAGCTCAGTCTTCCCTCCCCTGATGGGGATGCCTTGAGACCCAACGAGAGCCGCCACTGACGCAGAAGGAGGTCTGGATTCTGTTCTGGGCTTGGCTACTGACTTGGGCAAGTTACTTGCATGACCTTGTGCAAGTCACTCCCTCCCCCACAGCCCCCAGGCCTTGGTTTTCCTATCTGTGCAGTGGGAGAGGCAGTCCACTCTGACCTCTCCAAGTCTGACCACCCACCCTCAAACCCGCTGCTGCTTATGCCACTGCCCCACGTGGCCACCAGAGGGCGCACCAGACCAGCATTTGGCCCAACTAGGGCGCAGGGAGCCCTGGGGAGGCTGAGGCAGGTTGTGTTTTTAAGGAGCTGCTAGCTTTGCTTGCACAGGTTTCCTTCTGGCTAGACCTTCCCTCAGCCCTTTGCCCCGTTCCTCTGGCTGAGTCCTGAGCTCTGAGGAGGGAAGATGGAGACATCACCCCCAAGGCCAGTGACTTTGCCCTCATTCTTGCCTGCTTTGCGTTGGCTCCCCGAGGTCCAGGTGTCCAACATCAGGGCCAGTGGCCTTGAGTGTCTCAGCCTGGAAAGGTTTTTACTGTCTCCGGGCTCCTTACAGGCACTGCATCCTTTCCCTACTGCACTGCATGGCAGTAGAGAGGCCCCCTTTAGGACGTGGATGGATTCTTGCTGTGGGTCCTGGACAGTGTAGCATCTGAAACCACACCATCTGGGACTCCCAGATCCCTCAAGTGACAGACCCCGAACCTCAGAAGCAGGTACCACAGGCACTTCCCAGAGCAGAGTATCTACCCTTTGTGAAGGTTTCTCCTGGGAGCACCAGAGCGGCCCTATCAGCCCTCTCCAGGCTGATTTTATTGCTTTCCCCCAATGCTGATTTTACCCTTTCAATAGGAGCACAGCTTTAGCTTTCAAATCGAGCCCCAAGTAGAGGCAGCGGCTCTTGGCCCCTTGCAGGGAGGGCACTGCAGCTCCCACTTGGATGCCTGCCAGCTTTGCCTTGCGTTCCCGTTAAGGCGCGCGTTTTCCTTCCTTCCAGACGGGGTCCTCTTGAAGGCAGAGTAAGCGTCCAGCTCCCCTAGGTCCCTCTGGCTGGTTCAGGATTTGGCATCCACTGGAGGCTCAACAGATGTTACCATGGGAACCGTGAGCCCATCTTCTCCTCCCACTCAAGGGACCAGCGCCGTCTCTGCCCCTTGCTGAGCTGTTTGACTCGTGGCGGGTCACTTAGCCTTCGGAGCACCCATTGTGTTTGCTTCTCGGCTCTTCTACTTCCCTCAAAAGGTTATGAGGGTCAGAGAGGATACGAGAGCCCCAGTGGGCAGGGTGACACGCTCTCCCTGTGGTCCGATAGACTTGTCCTGAGAGGGCTCAGCTGTGCTGTCAATAAGGGGGTCACCTGGGAGAGAGGTGGGCACTGGGCCACACCTACCGGAGTCCCCCGAGTTTTCACACAATAGCAGCTGACATTTTCGGGGCCTGTTCTGTGGACCAGGCATCGTGCTGAGTACCTCGCCTGGATGATCACTCTCGGTCCCCTCCATGACCCTCAAGTGGCAGCATTACCATCCTCAGCCTTGCGGATGGGGAGCCCAAAGCGTAGAGCAATTAGCTGCCGTGCCCAAGGCCGTGGGCACAGGTGGCCGTGGTGGGGCTGGGACTGGGAGCCCTGGCCCTGGGAGGGGGGAGGGGCGTGCTCTTAGCCACCGAGCCCCGCCCCACCCCGAGCAGAACTGCCAGGGACAGGCAGTCGGGGCCCTTGTTGTCCACTCTCTAGGAACCCCTGAGGACCAGACAGCCTTGCTCCCCGCCTTCCTTTTCTAGATTGGTGTGCTGAGACCAGAAAGGAACATAGTCTCTCCCTCTCTTTCTCTCTCTCACACACTGGGACACGGGGGGGGAGGGGGTTAGGGCAGGACCCCGGCTAACCTCAGGTGTTGTTACAATGGGGAAACTGGGTGAGGCTCAGGATCTGTGATTCCAGAAGTCACCTTGGGGCCTCGTTCACACTAGCCCACCTCCCATCTCTTGCATTTGCCCAACTCGGGGTTCTTGGGAGCGGGATGAAAGGAAGTATACCTCAGAGGTTCAGAATGATGCTCCCCACCAGCCCAGACCTTGGGCACCAGCAGGCTCCTCCTCCCCAACGCCTGGGCCCTTATCAGGAATGCAATTTGGGTTGGTGGGGAGGGGGAAGTCCGAGGCCCCAGGCTCTGGCAAGGTGGGGAGGAGAGATAGGGAAGTGGGGAGGGGGCCGTGGGGCCCCACTGGGAGGGCCGGAGGATGGAGGAGATGCCCCAAGCCGGTGCTGTCCTTGCCGGCCTGGCCTCTTGACATGGTTCCAGAGCTGCTCCTGCCTTCCCCCCTTGCCAGGCAAGCCGCCCGCACCTTTAATTAGCAAGCAGCAGCCTCTCCCCGATTCATCACAGTCACTGTTTAATTAGCCGCGCACAAGGCGCCCCCACCCCCAGCTCTGGGTGGAGCAACCTGCCTCTCTCACCGAGGCTGCCACCACCTCATGGTGTCCCCTGTCACCGGCCCCCCCATACTTCTGCTGCTCCCCAGAAGGGGGGATGGGGCGGGCACGCCTGGCTGAAACCTCAAGGAGATTCTGGGCACTGATGCTTGTATTCAAAGCATCCAGCAAACATTATTAGGGCTTCGAGTCTGCGCCAGGCTGGCGCTGGGCGGGACCCAGGCTGGAGGGGGGGCGGCCGGCCTCGGTCCTGTCCAAGGGCTCCGGAGCGGCTTTTCCCTTTGGGAGGCGCCCAGACACCTCTCCAGCCGGTACCAGGATGCTGGGAAAAGCCTAATACCCCTCCCTGTTGCTCCACTCCTTCCCCCCCATCCAGGCAGGGATGCCCATTTCTCCCTTTCCCTCCCTGTCCCAGAGACCAGCCGGCCCCCCAGAGAAGGCGGCCCCCTCTAGGACCAGAGGGCCCCTCCTCCGCCCCCACCTCCCCAGGGGTCAGATGCTAGAGGCCCGGCTGAGGCTGTGCTCAAAGGGAGGTGCTGGGGAGCTCAGCGCCCCTCTGGGAAGTGGGGGGGGTGCAGGAGAGAGCCCACAAGCCGTGGCCCAACCAGCTGCCCTCTGTTTCTCCCCGCAACAGGGTGGAGCCGATCGTGGTGGCCCTGGGAGCAGAGCCTCACACCCTTCCGGGCAGAGCGGGGGCAGTCACCGCCCCAGGGCAGCCAGCTGGAGGCAGGAGGCTCGGGTTCCAGCCCAGCCCGGTGTCCCAGTCCATCCTGGGGCTTCAGGCAAATCAGCTACCCTGGGGCCTCGGTGTCCTGCCCAGAAGGCCGCCGGCCCCCCTGCTCTGATGTGGACTGAGGGCACGGAAGGACTTGTGTTCATTCCGGTACGGAGGGAAGCCCCAGGGTCCATCCACTCCAGTGCCAACCACCTGCGCGGCCTCGGCCTGCCACCAAACTGTGCCGTGCCTCAGTTTCCCCAGAATTCGTAGCTCCCTCATGGGCTGCCCTGAGGATTGCATGATTACAGTGTTTATCGCACTCGGAACAGTGCGTGGCAGAGGGAGTCCTTACTAATCATTGGCTGCTTTGGCCCATATTTCCGCTGCTTTACCGAGCACCACACGTTGCCGGGTCTGAGGGACTTGGTGGTGAGTAAGTACCATCACCTCCCTGCCTCTTAGAGTTTTCCTTCCAGTGGGGGCGGCAGTTGAAAGCAAGTAGATAAATAAAGGAGAAGTACAATTTCATGGGAACAAAGTCTGCAGTTTAGTTAATGGTGATGTCCCGGGGTTAGCGTCTTAGTTCTGACACCTGTACTGTGGTCAGGTTCGGTGACGTGGTGACAGGAGAGAGACTGGGCGAAGTGGAGACGGGAACCCTCTTTTCTGGCTTTGTGACTCTTCTGTGAATCTGAAACTCCCCCCAAAAGAGTTTATGTAAAAAACAATTTCAGGGTCACCTGGGTGGCTCAGTCGGTGAAGCCTCTGCCTTCAGCCCAGGTCATGATCCCAGGGTCCTGGGATTGAGCCCCGTGTTGGGCTCCCTGCTCGGCGGGGGAGCCTGCTTCTCCCTCTCCCTCTGCCTGCCTCTCCCCCTGCTTGTATTTTCTCTCTCTCTGTCAAATAAATAAATAAAATCTTAAAAAAAAAACCCACACAATTTCAGGTAATGGTAAGTACCATGCAGAAAATAACAGGGGTAAGATAGAGGGGGCCGTGGGGGCCACTTTGGACGGGATAGTCTAGGAGGGCCTCTGTGAGGAGGCAACATTTGGGAGAAACTGAGTGATGGGAAGGGGCCCACCTCAGGGAGATGAGAGAAGGGTCTGCCCGGAGAGGACCGGCAAATGCCAAGGCCCGGAGGCCCCTTGCCTTGGAAGGTTTGCAGCCCACCTGCAGGTTGGGAGAGGCTCTGTGGGGAGATGAGCTCAGAGGAGGGGGCAGTTTCCCTTCAACATCATGTTGGCCTTTCAGAGGACAGGAAGCACTCTACTATCTAGCACTCTACTAACTCATTTAAAAAAAAAATATTTTATTTATTCATTTGACAGAGAGAGAGATCACAAGTAGGCAGAGGGAGAGGGGGAAGCAGGCTCTCCGCTGAGCAGGAAGCCTGATGCGGGGCTCGATGCCAGGACCCTGAGATCATGACCTGGGCCGAAGGCAGAGGCTTTAACCCACTGAGCCACCCAGGCGCCCCTACCTCATTTTTTAAAAAAAAATATTTTATTTATTTATTTGCGAGAGGGAGAGTCAGAGAGAGCATGAGCAGAGGGAGGGGCAGAGGCAGAAGCAGATGCCCCACTAGGACCCCGGGATTATGACCTGAACCAAAGGCAGATGCTTAACCGACTGAGCCACCCAGGTGCCTCATACCTCATTTTTTAAGGTAAGCTCTAAGCCCAACATGGGCTTGAACTCATGACCCGGGGATCGAGAGTCACAGGCTCCACTGATTGAGCCAGCCAGGCGCCCCTCTAGTACCTCGTGTTAGGCCTTGCAGCTACCCTGTGGGCAGGGTGGTCACCTCACTTACAGGTGAGCCAGGGGACAGGTGGAGGGGTGGTGACTCGCCCGGCCCGGGTCACACACCTGTGCGCAGAAGGAGATGCCTCCGGCTCTTAAGATCGCACTGAGGTCTTGCTGGGAGACTCGGAGTGGGCTGAAAGGCAGGGTGTGGACAAGGCCCGAGTGTGGCTCTGGAGGGGTGGGGAAGCCGGGACTAGCGGATGGGGTCTCTGGCAGCACGAGACTGTGCGTCATGGCAAGGGAGCGCCTCGTGTGACAGTTATGTAACCCGCTTCGGTAATAGTAGTATCACATGTATGTAATACAAAATTCTGAAAGTATAAAACGACATATAGGAGCAAGTTAGGGTCCCCCAGCACCCACTCTTTGCCCTCTGAGACCCTTTCTTGTGCACCCTTCCAGAGCTGGTCTGGATGAGAGCGCCTTGACCATAACACCAGCAAACAGTCAGCAGGCCCCATGGCACGTGGTCCGTGGTACGTGCTGGAAAGCTCTAGATGCACAGTTGTCTTTCCTTAATCCCCATGCCGGCCCCTGCTGGATGTGTATCAAGCTCTCTGTTTTAAGTCAGAGTAAACTGAGGCACCGGCAGGTTGTCACTCACCCAAGGCCACGCAGCTCACCCAGGGCTCAGACTTCGGGATTCCCTGACAGCACGGTTTAGATGAGGACACTGAGGCACAGAGAGGTTGTGTAACCAGCCCCAGGTGACCCAGTGAGCAGGTGGAGGAGCCAGGATCTGAGTCCAGCAGTTTTCACTCCGGAACCCACATCCCTGACCACTGCACTGCACCAGGAGAAACGACCCCAGCTCTGGAGTCTGCCAGACCCAAGAGTGACCCCTCTGCCCAGCCACGTGGCTTTGGCAAGTCCCTCTTCCCTGTGATCTGCGTATCGAGGACAGAGAGCAGAAGGCCTGCTTCTCAGAGGGCTTGGGAGGAGTGTGAGCAGAGGGAGAGCTCTGGTGCAGGGCGGGCTCTGGACGCCGCTCCTCCCTCTCGCCGGGGGCCCCTCCCCTGATGGGCAGGAGGAGGGTGCCAGGAGCTCAGGTGTGGCCTTCCTTCCCTGCAGCTGTGCAGACAGAGCAGGGGGCCTGCCCACGAGAGGGAAGGGTGAGACTCTTCCCTACCTCCCAGCACGCACCACGCTGCTGACCCAGGAATTCTGGGGAGTCCGGAGAGGGGAGGGGAAAGAGGTTTCCAAGAGGTTGGTGTGATGTCTCCCTCCCGCCCCCACCACCGGCTGAGTGCCAGCACCCTGCAAGTGAGTGGGGAGCTGGCGGGGTGCAGGGGAGGAGGCTACAGCCAGGAGTGGGCAACAATGACCCGAAGATAAGGGTCGGCTCAACAATGACCCGAAGATAACCCGGTGCCGGCTTAGGCTGGGTTCCTGGGGGTCTTCTCTCAGGCAGGGTCACCTCAGGCTGGTGGCTAGCTTTCAGCTTGGCAGGCTCAGAAAACTGATTTATCAGGGCGCCCGGGTGGCTCAGTCATTAAGTGCGTCTGCTTTCGGCTCAGGTCATGATCCCAGGGTCCTGGGATCGAGCCCCGCATTGGGTTCCCTGCCCGGCGCAAAGCCTGCTTCTCCCTCTCCCACTCCCCCTGTTTGTGTTCCCTCTCTCGCTGTCTCTCTCTCTCTCTCTGTCAAATAAATAAATAAAATCTTAAAGAAAAAAAAAGACAGAAAACTGATTTATCAACCTGCCTGCCCCCAAGCATGATCCGATTGGTGGGGGCTAAAATAACTAGATTCCACAATGTGGGCCAGACTCTTAGGGGTCAGACTACATTAGTCTCCCCTCCGGTTCCCTTCCTCACACCCCAGGCCCCGAGAACCTGGGTCAGTATTGAGAAGGGGGCTCTGGGATCGAGGCGAGGACCAAGGTCTCGGAGCGAAGCCAGCCGGGGAGACATCCCCCCAGAACAGTACCGTGGAGTGGGGAGTGCTAGGAACGCGGAGGCAAAACCATGCGGGGGTTTGACTCCCAGCTCTGTTGTGTCCCTGGATATGTTACCCCCCCCCACTGAGAGCCTCAGTTTCTCCATCTGTAAAATGGGGTTGTTACCAGCACTGAGATCTCATGGTAAAGCTAGAACTCCTGACACAACGCACCATCTGTAGTAGGTGCTCAATAAACGTCACTCTCCTCCACTGACTCACTGAGTAATCCCATTTTCCAAACCCTACGGGGCCTCAAGACAAACTCTGGCGCTTGTCCTGGGTTCACACGGCCGTCTGGGATATGTACTTTGGTTGCCAAATGTTAGACTTGCTGGAACATTTACAGAGAGATGGAAGAGATGATTTGCAAGCCGCGCTGTCCGTGCTAATGGGGGCCTGGTGCTCACAGGGCCTCCTCCGCAGGTGCCAGGGAACTCCGGAGCCTGAGAGACCTCTCCTCGCCCGAGGCGGGGCTTGCCCAACCCCTGGAAGCTCCTTTTTGGCAACTTCTTTTTCTAGAAGGCTCTGGAAGATGCCGCCTTCTGTCCTGACAATGTCTGGGCGTTGCCTGTGGTCTGTGAGAGCCGAGGCTGCTGCCGCCGGCGGAAGGGAGCTGGGTCCATCCTTGCTGGCTGTCCCCGAGGTGTCTTCATGCTCCGACCCTCCCGGCCCGGGGGAGGGGGACTGAGAGCACGTGGCAGGGCCACACTCCCTGTGGGCCAGCGCGACCGCGCTTGAAAACCTGGAAGGGGCTTCTCAAACGCAGGAATGGTGATCTTTAGAAAACCTTCTGTCTTTTCTGTGGGGTGGAAACTGTGAGCTGACAATGACCTTGACATCAGTGTTTTTCCAGGAAGATGCTAAATTGATATTGGGCAGAAAAGGGCATTTGTGGTCAAATAAATTTGGGAAAACACCAACATGAGCATCCGCTGGGTTCCCTTGCTGCAGGGGCTTCTCAGATCCGTCCCTGTGCATGGCTGAAGGACAGTGGCTCTGGCTACCAGCAGCCGGGCCTGTCTGATGGCCATGTGCTTCTCAGTGATCTTTTCAAAAAGTATCTCGTGACTTTAGAGGGCTAAGGAACTCACTTTGGGAAATGCCAAAGTGGCTGAAAATCTCACTCCCCTCCTCCATGTAAGAAAGCAGGAGGAACCTTGGGGGCCCTGGAGGACATGAGGGGAATATGGGGGCCAGATAAGCTGAAAGGATGTGGAGGATGCTCTAAACTTTATCTTATTATTTATCTATCCATCCATTTATTTATTGTAGGCTCCATGTGCATGGAGCCTAATGTGGGGCTTGACACAGGGCTCGAACTCACGACCCTGAGACCAAGACCTGAGCTGAGATCGAGTTGGATGCTTGGGGCTCCTGGGTGGCTCAGTGGGTTAGAGCCTCTGCCTTCGGCTCAGATCATGATCTCAAGGTCCTTGAGACCAAGATCAAGCCCCACATCGGGCTCTTTGCTCAGCGGGGAGCCTGCTCCCCCCACCCCGCCTGCTTGTGATCTCTCTCTCTCTCTGTCAAATAAATAAATAAATAAAATATGTTTTTTAAAAAGGAGTTGGATGCTTAACCGACAGGCACCCCTCTAACTTCTATTTTATTTTATTTTTAAAGATTTTATTTATTTATTTATTTATTTGACAGCGAGATCACAAGCAGGCAGAGAGACAGGCAGAGAGAGAGGAGGAAGCAGAGCAGAGAGCCCGATTCAGGGCTCCATCCCAGGACCCTGAGATCATGACCTGAGCTGAAGGCAGAGGCTTTAACCCACTGAGTCACCCAGGCACCCCTCTAACTTTTATTTTAAAGCTGAGACTTTGGGGCACCTGGCTGGCTCAGTCAGTAGGAAGCATCTGACTCTTGATCTCGGGGTCATTAGTTCGAACCCCACATGGGATGTAGAGATGACTTAAAAAATAAATTAATTAAGAAAGAATAAAGCTAAGACTTTAATCCATATTTTACTGCCTCGACCCATTTAATCTTCCCAGCCCGTCCTGTAGAGTAAACGCTGTTGTCATCTTCATTCCCCAGTGGGTAAACAGAGGCACAGAGAGGCAGGCCCTTCCCCACAGCTCACAGCGTGTGAGTGGGACTTGAACTCAGGCTGCCTGAGTGAAGAGTGACCCACACGACCCCTCATTGTCTGCCTTCACCGTGAGGCTGGGCCGGTGACGCTGAGGGTCTGTCTAAGGGGGGAGGCTTCCTGCTGGTGGCTGCTCTGCAGCGTTCGTGGGAGTCTCTGGCTCCCATGTCATGGGACGGCAGTCTTCCAGCTCTGAATCTGGGGCCCGGGGGCGCCCAGCGGAAGAGCCCTGCCATCCCCAGCTCCCCCGCCAGCAGCCTCGCCCCCCCAAGAGGCTATGTTACGGTCTCATGTCATCCCACCCCGGTTATCTTCATTCTCCCAGAGGACGCTCGGTGGGGAACCAAGACTCAGAGAGGGAGAGTAATTGCCCCAGTCCCCCAGCAAGCAGCTGGTAAGGCCGGGATTCAAGCCCAGGCAGGTGGATTCCAGAGCTGGGGGTTCAGGTGCTCTTCGTGACGAAGCAGTGGGTTTCCGGGGCCGGGGCAGTGGTCCGGCGGCACGTCCAATGTCCGGGGCCCCATTCTCCTCCGACCAGCCGTGGCCCCTGGGATGCGCTGCCGTCCCCTCTCGGCAGATCTGCTCTCCAGTTCCCTGCTCATCTAGTTGGGCCTCCCCGTCCCAGCCTCACGAAGGCCAACAGTCAGTCACATAAAAGCAGGCAGGTAGGTCACGACCACCAAGAAGAAGTTGCCATGGAGGCTTCTGGGCCACGGGGCTTTATCTCCAGCTCCTGGAGCAGGGCTCAGCCATTTCCTTCTGCAGCATGGGCTTTTTGTTCTGGGTGTTTTTCCTTCCCCTTTGGTTCACCGATTCCTGGAGATGGGCTCGTGTGTCCCTCTGTGTTCACCTGCAGACACTCCCTGGACCCCTGTTGTGGGCCGGGCCCTTGCTTGCCCAGAGAGTAGGCCGGACTCTGCAGGGGCGGGGCGGGGGGGGGGTGTTGCTTCCAGGTCTCTTGACAGGCAGGCGGGGAGGCATGACTCTGGGCGCAGTGTCTATCACTTGGCAGTAGAGCAGGACCCGGGTTCAAATCCCACTTCAGTCATTTCATAATAAAGGCACAAATGACCCAACTTTTTAAATGGGCAAAGGATGTGAGTAGACATTTCTCCAAAGATGCGCAAAGAGCCAATGGGCACATGAAAGATGTTAAACGTTATTAGTCATCAGGGAAATGCAAATCAAAATCCCATGAGATATGACTTCATACCCACTAGGGTGGCTTTCATCGAAAAGACAGATAATAATAAGGCCGGCGAGGATGTAGAGAAATCGTGGCCCTCGTGGTGGCATGTAAATGTTCGGACGAACAGACTGACAGGTCCCCAAAAGGTTAAACACAGCATTACCACATGACCCAGCAATTCCACTTCTGACTATTTACCCAAGACACTTGGAAACACATGCCCAGGGGCCCCTGGGTGGCTCAGTCCATTAAGCATCCGACTTCAGCTCAGGCCATGATCTCAGGGTCCTGGATGGAGCCCTACATCGGGCTCCCTGCTCAGTGAGGAGTCTCCTCCTCCCTCTCCCTCTGCCCTTCCCCACCACTTGAGCTCGTGTTCTCTAATCTCTCTCAAAGAAACAAAACAATAAAATCTTTTTTTTAAAAAAATAAGAAAACAAATGTCCACACACAAATATTATATAGATGTTAGCAGGAGCATTATTCATAACAGCCAAAACATGGAAATAACCTGAATGTCTTTCAACTGATAAACAGAGAAATAGAATATGGGATCTTACTTAGCCATGGAAAAGAATGAAGCCCTGACAGCCGCTACTACGAGGATGCGTGGTGAAGACAGGCGAAGTGGGAGGTGCCAGACAGAGAGGACCGCAGGTTGTAGGAATCCACTTATATAAAGTATCCAGAACAGACACATCTGCGGAGGCAAGAAGCCTTCGGTTGCTTAGGGCTAGGAGTGGGGGTTTGGGGAAATGGGGAATGAGCGCTAACGAGTGGGGTTTTGTGGGGGGATGATGACAAGTATTGGGTGAGGGTCACCCGGCTCCGTGAATATGCTAGAAACCATCAAATCTGACACTAAATGAGTGAGTTGCATGCTGTGCGCATTCTATCTCCATAAAGCTGCCATAAAAAGTTGAGCAATACAGAGAAGGAAAAGAAAGACAGTGGGAAGGTTCATCGTCCCATCACCTAGAGACAAGTCCTGTTCCATTTTAGTGACGCTCTCCCGACTTACACCGTGTTGCCCTCCACGCTGCTTTCTTGTTTAATAACATACGGTTAACATTTCTCCATGTCGGCAAACCTACCCGGACCTAGAGCCCCATCCTGCTTCCACCCTCCCTGACCTCCGTGGGTCAGCCTCCTCGGCCCTCAGACCCTAGGACTCTCCCTCTGTAAGGTGGGGTAACCCAGACCCACCTCCAGAGGAAGGGGGTGAGGGAAAGGAGGGAGACGGCACCCCTAGGGCGTGCAGTGGAGACACCAGCCCGAGGGAGAGGCTCTGTAGGGGGAGGAGGACATTTGCGCCCCTCGAGCACGCCCACCAGGCTCAGCGAACTTCCGAGGTTCTGTATGTTTCCGACACAACATGGTTGAAAACATCCACGGTTTAAAAGTAGGGAGGGGAGTCAGGGACAGACCCTGGAGATTGTTGTGACCCGAGGTGGGAAGAAACTACCCTCCCAGGCACCCGCTGTGCGTCTGGCTAAGGCTCCTATTGTGTCCTCACGATGATATTATCGGCCCCCTCTGACGGACGGGGACACTGAGGCTCAGGGAGGTGCCATCACCTGCCCTTGGCAAACAGCTGAGGGTGCAGCTGGGTGTCATTCAGCTTTGCCTGGTTGAAAGTCATTGTCCTTGCCACTTTTCTGCTCTCCAAGGAGGGGACAGCTTTGAAAAGGCTTGGGTCTTGTCGAAATGAGGGATTGGATTGTTATCTCCCCGACCTGGAGTTGGGGGAGGGAGGACAGCCAAAGGGAAAAGTCACTGCTCCTAGATTTCTTTCTTTCTTTTTGAAGATTTCATTTATTTATTTATTTATTTATTTGAGAGAGAGAATGTGGGTGGGGGGCTGGAGGAGCAGAGGGAGAGGGACAAGCAGACTCGGGCCTCGATCCCATGACCCTGAGATCATGACCTGAACTGAAATCAAGAATTGGGTGCTTAACCAACTGAGACACCCAGACACCCCATCACTGCTCCTAGATGTCAAATAATAAGGGTGTGTTCATGTGTGCCTACTTGCTCTGAGGCCTCTGCTGGGCTGTGGGGACACGGTAGGGGCTTAAATGCTGTGTTTACTTGAAAGCACAGGCTGGCACGGTGGCAGCCGGGGTGAGCCAGGGCCGTACCTCCCGGGTAGGGGTGAGGGGCACAGGCTCTGGAACCAGATAGTCGGGGTTGGCACCCCTGCTCTGCTGGTGACCTGGGCAGTTACCCTACTGATTGACTTCCCTGTAATTGGCAGGTGTGAGAGCTGAACAAGTTAGTTACATGGAGTCACTCAGCATAGCTCCTGACCTGGGGTGAGCTTTGGCATCACTGGGGTGAGCCAGGTGGACAGCTGCCAGGGGTCCAGGAGGAGTGGCCCAGGATGGGGGCCGCCTCCCATGCTTGGTCTTGCACGCTCCTCTCTGGACCCAGCCGATGGGTGGCCAGTCCGTGGGAAGGGTTGGAGACAGTTGCCCACAGCTTCCCTACCCATTTATTAGGAGAGAAGAGGAAGGGGACACGGCTGCCGAGAAGCCTGCCCCCATCTCCTCACCCAGGCTGGGGACCCCCCCCCGACCCCCTGTCCCGGGGAGGTTGCTCTGTACCTTTTGAGCATGGGTCCCGACCGGCCTGGTCTCTGTATTCCTCCCCTGCTTCCTGTCCATCTCCTGTTGGTCCCCTCCACCACCAACTCCAGGACAGCCACTGACCGGGACCCAGGCTGCCTTCGGAGTCCTGTGGACAGGATGTGAAGCCCAGCCCTGCCCCCAGGCAGCAACTTGACCTCAGTCAGAGACTCCAGTCTCGGGCCTCCTTCCTCCCCTGTAGCACCGGGGTTAGCCGAGGGCTCCAGGGTCTGATTCCGACTCCCCACTTACTGCCGTGGCCCCCTGACAAGGTAACTCAGCCTCCCTCGCCTCGGTGTCCACATCTGCAAAAGGGGGACAACAACCACACTTCCGGTGATTTGAGAATTCACTGAGAAAATACACGTAAAGTGCTCAAAACGGGGTGGGACATAGCGAGTGTTCAAGATATGCTGGGCACGGTTACTACTATCCTGGCCTTTTAGGGCTGTTGCGGTGCACAAGGTCCTGCCCCAGGGACCCCGTCTCCAAATGTGGGGCCCGTGGCCTCAGGCCCAGCCTGATCTCTGTCCCCCCCGCCCCCAAGCACCCCCTTAGACTGGGCACACCGCTTTGCGTGGCTCCCCATCCCCCCAGCACGGACAGGGCGGGTGCTGATGTCTGTTGAAAGAACTAAACAAAAGACGAGATGCAGAAAAAGAAGGCCAAGAGGCTCCACCTTTGGCGGGGAAAGGCAGGGTCTCCTTCCTCATTCAGCCATCATTCATTCACTTCTTCAACTGATTATGTGCTGGGCACCCGCTGTTCGAAGCCGTGGGGACAGAGCAGGGAACACAACTGGCAAAAACGCTGTCTTGGTGGAGCAGACACGCTCGTGGGCGAGACAGACCCCAAGGAAATGGAGAATGATACGTGGACAATGCCAGTCTGTGATAAATGCCGAGAAAACCCCAGGGAGGGTGCGGAAGAGGTTGTCCTTTGAGACCGGGCAGCCCGGGAAGGTACACGGAGAAGGGGACATCCGAGCACAGATTTAGAGGCGGCGAAGTTATCCGCTCATTCATTCGTTCCTTCGTTCCGTCGTTTATTGGTTCCCCCAGGCCGTCGGCCAGCGTCAGCAAACACCTCCTTGGGCCTGTTCTGTGGCCCTGGCCGGGCAGGGTGGGGGGAAGCGGGCTCGTCCTGAGCGGGTCTCAGGTGGGGGTCTCCCGGCACGGGGCGGAGAGCACACTCACCCACCCTGGAAGAGTCCGCAGAAGCTAGCGTGACCGTCATGGGGTCCGCCCGGGACGGAGGTGCTCCCGAGACTCGGGACTCTCAGGGCCGACCGGAGAGGCTTGTGCAAACCAGGACAAGTGGTCCCCCTCACTGAGCTCGCCCTCGGCACCAGGGGTCCAGGGAAAGGTCAGCAGAGGCATCCGCTTACTTCTCCTAGGATGGGACCCTTGGGAGGGACGGGGAAGGGAGAGGCCGGGTGCCCTTGCCGGGCAAGTGAGGATGGCAGAGGCTCCGAAGTGCAAGCGCCGAAGCATGTGGGGGCTGTGGGTTTGGGGACAACACTGCCTTCGGTGGGTCAGTGGGCGACGGGGCGGGAAGGGATGACGGAGTCTTGGGGGTCACTGAGGGGGCTGCGTTGGCTGCGGCCGGCAGGTGGGTGACAGCGTCTGCATTTTAGAAAGAGCCCTGCTTTGCTGGGCCAGGGTTTTCCCTGAGGCGGACGATAGAGAGAGGGCAATACCGCGTCCTCGATCCTTCTTTCCTTCATTCTGGCGAGCACTGAGCACCTTCCAGATCCCCAGGCCCGGCCAAGGTGTCCGCACTGGGTCAGCAAGTCGTGGAGAATCCACGGGACAGGTATATGGGTGTTCGTTGCATGATGTTCTGTAGGTTCAGACATTTTCAAGAAATGTCTCAGGGAGGAATAAATAAAAATAAAATCTCGGCTGCATTGAAGGGGTCCAGGGAGGGCATAGATGAGGCAGTGTCCTTTCCTCAGCAGGCCAGGCCCCGGTTCGTGGTCCAGGGACGGACACAAACCCATCGTTCGGTGGCCTGGGGGCCCTGTGGGTGTGTGAGGTCCTCACGGGAAGGACCCCGAGGCAGGCCTGGGAGGCCGGGGGAGTCGCGCAGGCCGGAGAGGGGAGGGGCGCTCCGACGGAGGAACAGCGGAGGGGAAAGCCTGGAGGCTGGAGGCGTAGGGATGTTGAGGCACAGGTGGTTCTGGGTGGCTCAGTGGAGGGTTGGATAGCGGCTGGACGGGGAAGTTGTGGCCTCACGGACCTTGTCTCCATGAATCGGTCTCTGAAAATAAAAGTGAGACTGGCCCACTGTTGCAAAATCAGAGAACACAGGAAATTATTTTAAAAAAGGAAATATAACCCCTAGGTTAGCCCATCACCAGAGACAACCTCTCTACAGTATCTGATGCATTTCTTCCTAACATCTTCATGTATTTATGTATGTGTATCTCTTAACTTAGAATAATAAAATAGCTTGCATCTTGCTGGGGTTTTTTGTGTGTGGGAGGGTTTTAAAAAAAAGATTTTATTTATTTATTTATTCATTTAATAGAGAGAGAGAGAGCACAAGTAGGGGGAGCCGCAGAGGGAGAGGCAGAAGCAGGCTCCCCGCTGAGCAGGGGGCCTGATTCCGGACTCAGTCCCAGGACCCTGGGATCATGACCCAAACCGAGGGCAGACACTTAACCTGGGTGCCCCTGTTTTTTGTGGTTTTTAAATGATTTTATTTTTAAGTAAGCTCTACACCCAACATGGGGCTCAAACTCACAGCCCTGACACCAAGGATCACATGCCCCACCGGCCGAGCCAGCCAGGCGCCCCTACATCTTGCTGTTTTTTACTTAACTTTATGTCAGATGCATTTTTCTGGTGCCACTGAATAGTCTCTGCTAACCTGATTTCCAAGCCGTTTGGACGACTGCAGCCGGTGGTGGATTCTGGGCTAACGTGGTGATTTCTCATGGCTGGGCACCGAGACTGTTTGCACTTGTTTGCTCCAACAAAGGACACCACGATAAACAGCCTCCATCCATACATAATTCCATGTCCACATCGCTGATTATTTTGGGGTGTTTTTCTGATCAGTTCCTAGACACGAGATTCTTGGAAGCCCTGCCCGGTGCAGAGCTGGCTGGGTAACCAGGGGCGGGGGTGGGGCTTCTCAGGGCCACATGTCCCCACCTGAGGACAGCCTGGGCCCCAGCCATAAGGAACAACTTGCACTTTCTGAATGCCTCATGCTCTCTCCTACCTCCAGGCCAGTTTGGATGTTACCAACCCTCCCCCCAGCTTTCTGTCTACCTCCTCCTCTCTGTCTTGCTAACTCTTCCTCATCTTTCCAGACACTGGCATAAGCTTCTTCAGGGAGCTTTCCCGGAGCCCCCAGGCTGGGAGCCCCCACTGCCGTCCCCTCTGCGGCTATGCCCGGGGCCACCTCCATCCGAGTGCTTTCCCACTGGGTTACAAGTTCTGTTTCTTTGTCTGGTTTTCCTTGTCCCCCGAGGACAAGGCCCAGGCTGGATTCATTTCTGAATTTCCAGTACTGGGGGATTGAGCTGGCTCATTTCAGTTTCAGTAAATGTTTGTTGAGCAAAGGAATGGAGAGTTGGACAAATGAATTGAACAAATGAAGCGAAGTCCATGGGGGGGTGGGCAGGGTTGGGCTAAAGTACAGACATTGGACTTCAGATGAGAATCCAGTCCAGGGGGACATAGTGGGGTGCAGAGCAGGGCCCCTGAGCGAGGAGCAAGGAACAGGAAGACAGGGCTCTTGTGAAAGGGAACTGGAAGCAGGGGCCCAGGCAGTGCTGTGCAGGGTAATGCAGACAAGAACATTCCAGAAGAGGGAAAAGGGAAAAATTTCATAGGCTCTGGAGCTGCCCTGTCTGGATTCAAATCTTGACCCTGCTGCTTACGAGCTGTGTGACCCTGAGCCAGTGACTTAGCTTCTCTGTGCCTCAATTTTACCATCTATAAAACGTGGATGACAAATGTTAGTACTTCATTCATTCATTCATTCATTCATTCATTCATTCATTCATTTTCTTCCTCGCTTAACACTTGCTGAATGTCTGTTCTGGGCCCAGGACCAGGAGCTGAGAGGGAGCTGACCAGCCCGGTCCCACATGCAGGCAAGCCCTGCAGCTGAGACGGAACCCAAGTTTGGTGGCCACAGCTTCTCCTCGTGATGCCCCGCAGTCGACCGCCCAGGCTGCCGAGGGACCACGGCAGGTGCTGCGCAGAGGGAACGCTGTCACCGGCCCCCTCCAGCGTCGTCCCCATCAGGAGTCTGTGCTGACCCACCACAAGGTCCTGGAGAACACTGCCACCTCTCTGAGCCTCTGTTTCCCTTAGAGTGAACAACCATCGTGGTTGGCCTGGGAAAGAGGGTCTTTGCGGGGTGGGGGACTCTCGATGTTAAGACTGGGTCCGTCCTAGGCAAAAAGGGATGGTTGGTCCCCCTGGTTTCCTCACCTGTAACACGGGGAACCGCCTGCCCCCCAGGGCTGCGATGCGGAACAGAAGCAGGTTCATGGGAAAGTCCGAGAAGAATTCTAGATCGATTACGTGAATATTGAAAAATTCTGGGTGGCATGGAAGTCCAGTCATGAAAAAGAAGGAGGCCGCTCGCAGGTTCCGCTATGGAGGCAGCACTAAGATACATATTCTTAGTGAAAAAAGCAAAGTACAGAGCATTTTGTGTGGAGTGCTTCCCCCAGAATCACAGGAGGGGCGCGACTAGATCCACATGTGCTCATGCGTGCGTGGGGCCTCCAGGGACGGAGCCGGCTGGTGGGGAGAAGAGGTGGGGAAAAGATTGGCTCTTCACTCTATATCCTTTCACGTCGTTGGCATGATTTTAACTTCCGTTGTCACCATCAGGTTGAAAAACCTCCTCGACTTCTGTGTGTCCGGAATTAAAACAACAAAAAAAAAACTATTCGAAACTGTTAAAAGGCCAAAGATACAGAGTAGGAAACGTGCCTAGCTCAGGGCCCAGCAGCAAGCAGCCAGAGGGTGCATGAATGGCCTTCTCCCCTCGCCTGCCCTCGGTCTCGCACACCGCTGGTCTGGGTATTCGAGGGGCACCGTGCTCATCAGGTTTGGGGCAGGAGCGGCGTGGGAAGACGCCTGTGGGCTCCACGGGGCGGCCTGCCTGCAGGCCTGGGGCTCACGGGACCCTCACCCACTCTGGTGGCTGCATGTCCAAGGTTGCTGTCTGCCAGGTTCTGGGGAGCCTTTCCTGCCTCCTGAGATGGGGGCGGGCCCATCCTGCAGGCTACATGGCTCAGGTTTCACATCCTTCCAGACTAGGCAACCTGTCCCTGCTGCCGTGGCCACCAGAGCCCACTCCCTCTGCCTCTGGCCTCGGGGAGAGAGCCATGGCTGGTTTAGGAAGAGGCCCCAGACTTAGCCTGAGCCTGCCCCCCCGGACCTGCCCCCCGCCAACCAGCCTCCGCTGGGCGCCCAGCCCAGCCCTGCCTTGAGCCTTCAGACGCGTGGCCGGGCTCTTCTCTTTTTAATTTAGCCTCGTGCACGTATTTCAGGAACGTGGTCTCATTGTACTATCTCAAACATTAGTAAAACGTAGCGAATAAAAACCCAAGTAATTCCCCTGCCTTTCCCAAGCTGCATTCCCCTCACACATTGCTGGCAGTCAGTGGGTGTTCTTTTGAACCTTTTACTACCATGTGCGTGTGTGTATCTTTAGCTCTTCTTCCGTCTTTACACTTCTGCATCCGTCCCCACACCTCTGTCTGGGTCCAGGCCTGCTGTGCACACAGGTGTGTGCGCTCCTCCCATGAATGGTAATGTTCTGTATATTTTGTTCTGCGAGGCGCCTTACTTTTCACAGAATGCATCATGGACGTGGCTTTGGGTCAGTACATGTACAGCCCCCTCCTTTTTAACAGCTAAGCGGTATTCCTTCACGTGCGCTGGCCCATCTGTTCTTTGTCCAGCCCCATACCGAGCATGTAGACGGTTTCTATCGTTTTGCTTCAACAAACAGCCCTGGGCAGGCTTCATTGTGCTGAGTGATTTCTCCAGGACAGGCTCACCTCCTGGCACTACTGGAGGGGCTGGGTACCACATTTGTGATGAGTACTAGCAGAGGGGCCTCGTACTGGGGCTGGGTACTGTATTTGCGATGAGTACTAACAGAGGGGCCGGGTACTGGGGCTGGGTACTGCATTCGTGATAAGTACTAACAGAGGGGCCGGGTGCTGGGGCTGAGTACTGCATTCATGATAAGTACTAACAGAGGGGCCGGGTGCTGGGGCTGGGTACTGCATTCATGATAAGTACTTAGGGGCCAGGTACTGGGGCTGGATTCCACATTCATGATAGTACATACTAACAGAGGGGCCGGGTACTAGGGCTGGGTACTGCATTCATGATAAGTACTAACAGAGGGGTCGGGTGCTGGGGCTGGGTACTGCATTCATGATAAGTACTAACAGAGGGGCCGGGTGCTGGGGCTGGGTACTGCATTCGTGATAAGTACTTAGGGGCCAGGTACTGGGGCTGGATTCCACATTCACGATAGTACATACTAACAGAGGGGCCGGGTGCTGGGGCTGGGTACTGCATTCGCAATAAGTACTAACGAAGTGCACCCCGAGAAGCCAGAGCTAGCCCCGCTCCCACCCAGGACACAGACCGCCCGTTTCTGCACACATCACCAGCGCCGAGCTTCCCAGTGTGTCACATTTTTCTATCAGACCTTCTCTCCCCAGCATAACCCTTACCTCCCAAGCCACAATCGTTCCACTGGGATAGCTTCGAAACCTGCATTCCAGGGAACTTTCTAGCCATCTCGATTTGTCCTGCTACTGAGTAGCTTGAGCCTGGGGTGATTTCAGGAAGAAGGGGAGATCCCCCAGTCCTCACATTTCTCCCCCATCTAGAGGAAGAGGCAGTTTGGGGAAGGCCCTGCCCCCTTTGTGAGCTCTTTTTCCTAAGGCTTCCTGCCACATGGGCAGCATGGGACAAAGGAGGGCAGCTCGGAGGTGGAAAGCACAGGGGGAACCAAAAGAAATAAAACCACAACAACGGCCTATTCCTTACAAAGTGCCTCCCGGGCCCCAGGCATGAGCCTGAGACCCACGCCGCAGCTGCCCCCCGCCGCTTGCAAGTGAGGGAGCCGAGGCATAGAGGGAGGGGGAGCAGGATTGAACTCGGGCCTGTACAGTCCCAGAGCCCAGGTTCTGTAATCGGGAGGGGCTGACATGTGTGCCAGAAGCTAGTCCTGACTCCCTGGGGAGCCCAGAACAAATGAAGGCTGGAGAAGTGTGTGTGTGTGTGTGTGTGTGTGTGTGTGTGTGTGTGTGTTTGTACGCGCGCATGTGTGTCTTGGTGAGGAAAGGGATCTGGAGGGATGGGTGGGATTTAGGGAGGAAAGGAAGGGCCTTCCAGGTGGGCAGAACAGCCTGAACAAAAGCCCAGGGCGGGAGCCCAGCTGGCATGTTGATGGTGGAAGGGCCCCGTGTGGGTCGTGGTGTGAGGTGCGTGCAAGCTGGAAGACAGGGGAGCCCAGAATGCCAGGCCGGGAGTCGGCCTGCCATGGTCGCCAGCGTGCTTGCTATCCTGGTCAGTGCCATCTCCAGCCCTAACCCAGCTGCTGTCCCGCTGGCTGTCCACACGTGTCTGAATCTTCCAACAACTCCAGGACGTGGCCCCCTCGATGCCCGTTTTGCGGATGAGGAAACTGACTAGGGAGCCCCAAGGGGGCAGGATCAGGGCTGCCAACGTGCCCTGTATGCCCTGTCCCCAGCCCAGGAACTGTCCTCCAGGAGGAGAGGAGGGGGGAAGGGAGGAAAGCAGATGGAGGGATGAAGGATGAGGGACCTGGGGTGCCCGACCCCACCGTCATCACCGCTTGCACCGTCTAGATTTCTGAAATGGCTGGTGTGGGCGGTGGCGTGCTCTCCTCAGCCCTCCTGACCTGAGCCGCTTTGACCCACTGACCTGCAAATCCCCGGGGCTGACATTAGCTGTAAGGCTGGCCTGGAACCCTCTCTCCTGAATTTGCATCCAGAGTTCTTCCTCCCATATTCCAAGTGCCAGCGCCGCTGGATGGCTGGATCTGCAGAGCCCTGGGAGTCCATGGGATGTACCCACCCAGTTCTAGCTACTCCAAGATCTGGGAAACCGTAGGCTTCTGGAGTCTGATCCTAGCCGGGACCTCAGTTTCCTCGTAAGTTAGACGTGCTCACTGTCAGACTGGAAAATGGCTCTGGGTGTTTATGTTGGTCTTGGGCCCCTGCTCCTCTGGCTTCTAGTCTCAGAAAACAGCCTGGCCGTGCCCCAGACCCTTGCTAGGCCGGTGTCTCAGGAGGAGAGAGCAGCCCTGGACCAGGGGGTCAGCCACGAGTTCGAGCTCTGCTCCTGACGCTTTCTCACTGCAGCCCGAGTGAGCATGCCGGGTATCCCCCACGTAGGCGGCCCTTGACATCAGCACCCCTCCTTTCCCTGCCTGAGCAGATCAGGTTGTTTCTCTGAGCCTCAGGCTCTGGGGGGCTACAAGGGCTGCTCCTCCCTGCCCAGCCTTGCACCAGGGCTGTTTGAAGCCAGGGTAAGATGCCGGATGGGAAAGAGGATGCAGATGGAAAACTTGGCCCACTGGGAAGACTTATTGCTGTGACTGGAAGTGTGAGGTCCAAAGGCCATTGGGGCCTAACGGCCCGTACCCAGAAGGCTATGCTGGAGCCCAGGCCGCTTTCCCTCCATCAGTGATGAAGGAGCAGATGACCTTCTCCCCGGGGCCCTGACATCTGGTGGCACGCCACCAGGCCTGGGCTCCCTTTCAACCAATATTTAGCCTCTTATTTTGCCATGTCCATCACCCGGGGAAGGGCCCTGGCCAGCACCTCAATGACCCAGGTTGGGGGGGAAGACACAGGCGGCCGAAAACCCTGGATAAACCTGGAGAGGCAGGCCAAGCCCTCCCTCCCTCTCAGCCCCCAAGTCCTGTCTAATCTTCCTTTTCTCCTCTAAACGGCTATCCCAGCAGGGTCTTGCCCTACCTGTGGCCCCTGCCAGCTTCCCCACCATCCTCACGTCCTCTCCACGCCCACCCTTGCCACCAGAGACCTTTAGAAATCCAGGATTCAGGCAGATCTCGCCCGCCGGGTGCCCTCTGCCAAGTGTCCAGGACAACAGAGGCCACAGGAGAAGGAGAGCGTCCCTGGGCTCTGCAGCCCGCCAACCCCCGGCCCGCTAGAGTGGCCTCCCGCTGCTCCTGGGCCCTGGGTCCTGACTGAGAGGCGTCCCACCCTCCTGCCCACAAGAGGCTGTCCCGGGTACTCCCTGCCCCTCTGCCCGGACCCCACCCCTTCCCTCACACCTGACGTCTCCTCACCTCATCAAGCCTCACTCAGGGCCCTCCTCCCATGCTGCCTCCAGTCTGCGTCAGGGGACCCTGTGTGTGTCCCCTCGTGTCAGAGCTGCAAGTCTAAGGGGTCCAAGAGCCTGGAGGCAAAGACGCAGCTGCCCCATGGCTGGGGCTTGGAGCTCAGCACTGTGCCTGGCTCCTGAAATGCTTGTCTGATCCCCAGATGGATGGACATCCCTTGCCGCCCTGCGCGTGGCCACCCCAGGCGGTTGAGAGTGTGTGTGACCTCAGGCTCAGCCAGCCTGAGCTATATTTAGACACCGGGGCCAGGGTGAGCTTCTGGGCTGGGGAAAGCAGCAGCGCCCACAGTGGGGCCCCAGGGGGACCTCTTTATCTAGGGGGATGGTCCCCGTGTAAGAGGCCGTCACCCAGACCAGGCACTGTGGGCTCCCGCTGCCCCCAAAAAAGGCCAGGGAAAGATTCTGTTTGAACAAAGGAGGCTCTCTGGCTGCTTTCGTGTGTGGTGTGTGTTTATAGTTAGAAAAAACAAGTTCCGGGCTGGTTGGTCAGCTCCAAGGGTGGGCCAGAGGTGGGGGGCGTAGGGGCGAAAGTTGCGGGGGGGTGTCTTCCACCGGGCCCCTACCGGAGCTGGCCTGCTGTGGGCCCCTGCCGCCCGCACGCCTTTCCACCCCTGCGTACACCTCGGGTGGCGCTGTGCCAGGCCAGGGTGCGGCCACCCGGCGGGCGAGGAGGGGCTGCCCTGGCCCCGGCTGCTCGCTCCCCTGCTCTCCCAGGCGGGCAGGAGGCAGGATGGATGTTCGCAATAATTACCCAGCTGCAGCTTCCCTAGAGCTGCCGCCATAGCAACGGTGCCGGGCGCCCCAGCCGAGCGGCCAAGTGGCAGGAGGGGGTGTGGGCGCTCTGGGCAGGTCGGGGAGGGGGTGGCACGAGCCCCAGGCACAGCCCCGCTGGCTGCCTTTGTTGGCTCCCTCTCCCGCCTGCCCCCTCCCCAGAGGCCGGGGGGAGGGGGCTTTGTCTAGGCACCGGGAGGTTGGCACGGCCCGGGGGAGCCTCCAGCAGACGCCCCGTTCCCGCTGCCAGGACCCGTGGGGCCGGGGAAGCAGGTGTCAGGACCGGGGGTGCCGGGGGGTCCCTGTGGTTCAGGGCTCGACTCGCCGCACACTGGGACCCTTGGGTGCGTGCACCCTCCGTGTTGTCTCCCCTCCGCGGAGGGGAGCGTGTGCTCACTGGGCGCAGCCTGGGCGGGGTGTCCGCGACCCCACGCACGCGGCCCTGCGGGGCCCCGCAGAACCAGGCGTGGAGCTGCCCTGGGCAGGGCTGGCTTTGTGTGTGCGGTGACCTCCGGGGGAGGCCCTGGGCCCAGAGGCAGTGTTTGGGGACCCTCGAATCCTGCCCCCAGGGCACCCAGCCCCCTCCACTCAGTAGTGAAGGCTCTGTAGCCCTCCCTCCTGAGAACGTTTGATCTGAGGAAAGGGACGGCATTTACCTCCATTTGCAGATGGGGAAGCTGAGGCCAGAGAGGTTACATGGCCTGGCTAAGGTCCCACAGCTGAACATGCGGAATCTCAACCCAGTCCAGTCTTGTCACTGCCCTGCCATTGCTGTGGCATTTGCCGTGGCCCTCGCCCGTCAGCTAGCGGTGTAGCCCAGTGGTTAGCTGAGAGTGCGGCCCAGTGGCCTGGGCGGGAAGCAGGGATGGGAGTCAACCTCTCCCAGCCTCAACTTTCTCCTCTGCGAAGTGGGGCTATAGTGAACCTCCCCTTATGGGCTGGTCGCGCGGATTAAAGAAAACAGTGCACGGGAAGAACAGTGCCTGGCACGTGGGAAGTGTTAGCTGTTGTTATTGTTGGAATTATGATTATTTTTATTATTGTTACAACACGAGGAGGTGGACCTAGACTCTCACCAAAGCCCCTTCCGGCCCCGGCCTCCCGGGGCTCCCCAGGCTGCTTTCTGAAGGCGAGGCCTGTCTGGCAGGCAGAGAGGATAAGCGGGCTGGGAAGCAGGGAGTTCACAGCCCAGTGAGGAGGCGGGTGCTAATCGCCTAATCCCACAAGAGTGTCTGGGGTGTGGGTTGTGAGTGTGAGGAAGGAGACAAACAGGGGGCCGAGCAGGGCCGAGACCCCGTTTACACGGAGCGAGCAGGGAGGGCCTCTCCAGGGGGCCGGGCTGGAGAGGCCAGGAAGAGGACATTCGAAGATACAGCCTTGCTTGAGGAGCCGAAGCGGGGGCCAGAGTTCTGGAGCAGAGAGGGACAGGGAGAGCGAGGTCAGCGAGGTCACACAGGGTTGGGTCTCCAGGGCTTCGTGGGCCATGGAGGAGAGTTTCTGGATGTGATTCTGGAAGCGGTAGAGAGTTAGCAAGTGGTTTTAATCAGAGAAGGAGGTCAGTATATATTTGTTAAACGGATGAATGAATGAACGCGCAGTTAAACGAATGGAAGTTTTATTTTGCATTGGCCACTGCGAGACCCTCCCCCCACCCCATTACTCTACCCCTTCCTTGCTGGTTCGGTTCAGTCATGGGTCAGCTGCTACCCTGGGAGCCCACGGTCACGTGATGGAGGACTAACAAGTAAATGGAAACATTCCAGATCAGTCGTTCCGCCAGTATGGAGGAGTATTCTAAGAAAGGAGAGCTGACATACGCAGGACACTGTCTGAGGGGGGTGTTGAAGGATCAATAGGAGTTCTCTCTGTTGCCAAGACAGAGGACACAGCATCTGTCAGGACACAGGTTCAGAAACAGGAAACAGCTCAGCATGGTGGGGGAGTTCTCTACTATTTTCACAGGACCAGTGATAAATAAGGATAGCTACCTTTATAGAGCACTGCGGTATGTCCAGTCCCCAGGCCACAGGCATGAGCTCATGGGAATCACACAGTGTAAACCCTGCTCCCATTGTGGCCGAGGCCTGTTGCACCTTTCACAATGAAGAGTTGAGGTTCAGATAGGTCAAGTTGCTTGCTCAAGGTCACACAGCCACCGCAGAGCCCATGCCTTCCAACACTCGGGGGTGGGGTTGGACTGCCCATCTTAGCTGGGCCATTAAAGGCCCTGAAGGCCAAGCGAATGTCAGGTCCCAGTTCTGGGGCTCGTGGAGAGCCACAGCAAGGCTTGGAGATGGGGGACAGAGGCTCAGAGCTGTGGTTGAGACAGAAGACTCCGTGGCTTCTGTGGAGGGCACACGGAGCCTCCGAGCCCAGCTGAGAGGATGAGTGAGGGGTGGTGAGGGCTCGATCCCTGGGGCCCTGGGGCAGGACAGGGGGAGGACTTGGAGGGAGGCCAAAGGGCAGAGGTGAGGCCAGGTGAGCAGAGAGAGGCCGTGGGCAAGGAGGCGTGGCTCAAGGCTGGAGACCAAGCCTGATCAGCCTAACCGGAAGTCAGCGCTCTTGCCTCCCCTCTGGCTGCTGGTTATTATTTTATTTATTGATAAGTTCGAGAGTTGGCATTTGCTGCCTTGTGAGATTACGGGCAGCTTTTTTCTTTAAAGGTGGTTGGGATGAGGCCTTTCTTAACCCAAAGTGATGCTGGCTGATGGTGGCATTTCAGGCACGGGGTCCCCACTGCGGGTTTTCCCCAGAGTCTCCAAGGCCGACGGCACAGGGCACCATTCTCGGTGGTCGTGACCCTTGAGCGTGCTTGTGGGAACCAATATTTGGGAGAGGGTCTGGGCCGGGGTCAGACTGCCTCGGGTCCATTTTAGAAGTTGCTGCAGCTCTGGAAATTGGAGAAGCTTCTGGAAGCCTCACAGCGGCATTCCTGACCTCCCTCTTTGGGCTTCCTGAGGCTGGGCCAGTGAACTGAAGCCCTTGGCCCGCCTGCCCGCTGCTCTGGGAATACTGCTGCCGGTAGGCCAAGCCGGTGGCTCGAACTGCAGGTGCTGTGTCACCTGAGCCCAGGTCACGGCTGCTCCACGGGGAGGAGGGAGCTTGTTCCCACACGGCCTGCTCCCTGGCACATTTCCTCATAACTCAGAGAAGCCGTGGCCCGGGGCCTTCCCTGGCCCAGAACCTGGGGTGAAGGCACTGCTTTGTCAACCCCCAAGCCCCTTCCAGGTGGCTGCGGCCAGCAGGGAATTGGGACTCAGTGGAAAGTGCTGGTCTGGAATCCAGTCATCCGAGGTTGAAATCCTGGCTTTGCTTTTAACACTTAGGGGCCCTTGGGCAAGCCACCATCTTGTCTGAGCCTCGGTGTCCACACCTGTAAAGGGAGGTTGGTGGAGGACAGAAGGATGTGATGAATGTCGAGGCCAGGCAGCCCCAGCGTGGAGCAGACAGGACTGTGAGCCCCCCTGTCCCCTCTCATTCCCCGGCAGTACAACCGGGCGGGGAGATGGGCCAAAACACGGGACCGCACCAAATCACCGGAGGCCTGATGGAGCTGGGAGTGATCTCTCGTAAGAGGCCCCGCTCGGGCCGGAAGTGCTCAGCTTGGCGTCCAGATGGGCAGCCCGGAGCAGGGCGCGCCTGGCCAGCCATGGTGCACAGATGGCAACAGCGCAGGAGGCCAGACTCGGATCTCCGGAGCCAGAGCCAGGACTGGGGCGGGATGGGCCGCGGAGGTGGCCGGGGGCACCACCAGCCTCCAGACCCTCCTGTCCTCCCAGCGGAGCCTCAGCTGCCCAGGCCAGTCTCCCCCGGTGATCACACTGCTGATCCTGGCGCTTAGCGTCACCAGCCTTCTTCTGTAACCTTGTCCCCCTGTGACGAGGCAGACAGTCGAGTCCCCAGGGACTCGGTTGCTGGCTTCCATCTATGTGACCGGGTCCTCTCCAGCACACCCCAGAATCCTCAAAGGATGGGCCAATCCCTTCTGGCCTCACCACTCTGGGATTTTCTTCTCCCAGAATCTCTTACAAGGCGGGCCGTGCTGCTGAGGCCCCACATCCCCATCCCCTGAGCGGCACCGGTGGTGGGCGGTGTGGGCAGCTGCATTCGTGGCAAAACTCATTCAGAGCATGTCAGGTCCCCACTCAGCAACCTCCAGAATGCCTCTGTCGTTCCGGAATATTCCAGCTCCCCCAACCCCGCATGGCTGCCCCTGCCTCTGACCCGCTCTGCTCCACCCTCCTTGCTGGGCCTCAGACACCTCAAGCAGGACCCGTTGTGCAAAGTGCAAAGTGCCTTTGCACTTAGCGTTCCCTCTGCCCCCAGCGCTCCTCCCCCAGATCCCTACACACTCCTTCGTGTTCTCGAAACCTCTGCGCCCATGCCCCTCCTCGGAGGAGCCCTTGATGAGCACTGAGGGCACCTCCCCTCTCCCTCGGTACCTTCTCTAGTCTTCTGCCTGGCCCTTATATTATATGGAGTTCCCTTACTGCCATTGCCTGCTTCCCCACACTCTGTCCCCCAAGAATGGCAGGGCCACCAAGGTGAGGGCCCGTCTTGCTCACGCCTGAATCCCGGGGCCTAGTGCAGGGCCTGGCACGGAGAAGGCACATGATACGATTGTCGAATGAATGAATGAGCGAATGAACCAGAGAAGGAATTCATCCCTCAGCAAATATTTCTGGGCCCATACTTTGGGCAAGTTCTTACTATCGCTACGGGACCTGGAAACCAAACCCTTCACACCAGGCCTTGGGGAGGACATCCCAGGCCCGATGATCCAGAAGCAGAGAACAGGAGACAGAGAGGAGTCCCAGGGAACCCAGGCATGGGTTCTCATCTGGGGCCATCTTCTATTTCCTAGCTATGGGTTCTGCACTTGCCCCGTCTCTGCTCACAGTCCTCACTGTAAAGTGAGGCAAATGGTTCTGACCAAGGGGCCCCACCTGGCCCCCTCCTCAGCTCCCAACCACCACCATCTGGGCACACCGAAAATCCACTATCCACGTGGCAACCAGAGAGGCCTTTCTTTCTCTTCTTCCTCTCACCTCCAAAAAAGTATTTATTTATTTATATATTTTTAGAGATCTTATTTATTTATATGACACAGAGAGAGAGATCACAAGTAGGCAGAGAGGCAGGCAGAGAGGAGGGAGGGAAGCAGGCTCCCTGCTGAGCAGAGAGCCTGATGAGGAGCTCGATCCCAGGACCCTGAGATCATGCCCTGAGCCCAAGGCAGAGGCTTTAACCCACTGAGCCACCCAGGCGCCCCAGTTTTTGTTTTTTTTTAAGCAAACATGCACATGGTTCTGCCCGTGCTTTTATCACTTGACAATCAATCTGGAGAATTTTCAGGGGTCTTTTAAAAACAGTTTAACTGGTCCATCCCCTGTAAGCCAGCCCTCTGGTGGATCCCTAGCATTCTCAGAATAAAATCCAGACTGCCACAGGGCGCTCTGTGACCTGACCCCTGCCAGCATCTCTGACCTTGCCTCCCCTCTCTGCCTCACTGGCTCACTCTGCCCCAGCTGCTGTGCCTCCTCTCTGCTCCTCCAATACGACAGGCACAGTCCCACCCCAGGGCCTTTGCACTTGCTGTTCTTTCTGCGCACTGTCTCCACAAACTCTCTCAGCTCTCTCTTTTTTCAGGTCTCTACCCAATTAGCACCTGGCCAGAGAGCTCGTCCCGATTATCTTAACTAAACCATCCACTCTCCCACCCTGTGCCTTGATTCCCCTTTCTTTGTCTTGACAGCATTGATTACTGTTTGTGGTGGGATGGAATTGTTCGTCATCTGACTCTTCTGCCTGACTGAGCTC
This sequence comes from Procyon lotor, assembly GCA_028646535.1. NCBI lineage: Eukaryota > Metazoa > Chordata > Mammalia > Carnivora > Procyonidae > Procyon > Procyon lotor. Next base: position 20,607,813 of record CM053610.1, read on the forward strand.
CATGGGTCCGTCTTGGTCCAACACCATTCCAACACTGGGACTTTAACAAGTGCTTCGTAACTATGTGTTGTCTGGTGAAGATACATATCCCCATTTTACAGAGGAAGATTGAAGCACAGAGGAGGGAAATCCCTTGCCCAAAGCCAGCAGGGAGTCGCTGCAATTCATTCACCCCAACCTGAGTTCTCCTCCAAGCCCCTCCTCCTGTGGTGATCTGGGCTGGCCTCTTGCCCTCTCTGAGCCCCAGCTCACTTTCCATCCTGTGAGGGACTGGGAGAAAAAGATGGGTGTCCGTGGTGCCTTCCTAGAGAGCGCATGTGTCCCTATCCCTTGGGTTCACGCACCGCAGTGGGTCCCTGTCCTTTGTCCACCGGGAAGGCCCCCCGGGCTGGCCCATGATGGCCATCTAATGCGAGAAGAAGGCTCCGAGCCATTAATAGTATTTTTAAACAACAATCCCAAGGAAATATTTTTAAAATCCTGCGTCGTGCTGGGGAACAGCTCTGAATTATTAACTATCAGGCAGCCCTGCTATATTTCTTGACAGAGTTTATTCCGACACATACAATTTTCCTCCTGGTAATTTATGAAAAGTGCATTCCCTTCTTCAGGAAATCACACCCCCTCTGAGCGCCCCCCCCCCGCCCCAAACTGGAATGTTTACTGGGTAAACGCAACAAACTTTTATCTTAAAATGTGTCTGCTTTCTCGCCTAATGTTGGAGGACATTTCCCAGGGAGTCACTGCAACCGTATTTTCCAAAATGTCCAGCCTGGGGCCTTGTAGGACTTCCACAAAGCCCTGTCAGTTAGGATGAATTAATCATCCACCCCCCAGCAAATCCCCTTTCGCTCAGCCCCGCACTGTGATGCCTGGTGGGGAGATCACATATCCGCTTCATAGGCAAGTGGTTGTGGGTTCAAGCCCCCGGGGAATCCCGTTTCCTGGGACTCAGCTACTCCGGCCTCCCTCTGCATTGCCTACCCTGTCCCAGGCCTCGAAGGCACACACAGAGGGAAATGAACCCAGATTTAGTGGCAGAGGCCCCGGGTGGTCTTGGCACCACAGACTTAGCTGAGTGACCTCAGGTAAGTCACCAAACCTCTCTGATCCAGTTTATTATTTTCTTCTTGATGCAGTTTTCTCAGCCCTAAGCCAGGGGCTGGTGGTCTGAATTCAGACAGCCTCTCAGCAAGTCCGTAGCACACCTCACGCTGGGCGCCCGGGACCCCAGCCGGCACCCGCCGTCACGGAGCTCCATCCAGATGGCAGGCCAGGCCAGCTACGCACACGAGTGAGCTAGAGCAATGCTGAATGCCAGTGAGAGCTGTGGACAAGGGAAGGCTCGGGTAGGGATGGGCCGCACTGCTCGTGTTATTCTCAGAAGGAGGTCCAGGACAGTGTGGGATGGGGCGGGGGATGAGGCAGATCTCCAACCCCAGCACAGAAGACTCTGCCCCCACTCCCATGGAGACAGACAGGTGGCAGTCTGGAGACTTGGGGTGGTCACCCTGGGGGTGGGGTGCCGCTGACATCCTGGGACGCACAGGGCCGCCCCGCAACAGAGAGTGACCGGCCCCGAACATTGTCAGTGCTGAGTGGAGAAGCCCCTGGGGGCCATTGCAGAGCCTTTAACTTTGACTCCAAGTGATCTGGAAGGCCCCAGGTGCTGCGTACATAGCAGCAAGTGAGCAGCCCAGGGCCAGCCCTCCCCAAGTCCCTCTTCCGCTCGGGGAGGCGGCAGGGTGGGGACAAATGGACGAAGCCACCGCTCTGTTCAGAGCACAAAAGGCTCCTCCTATCTCACTTGGGACAATCTCCAGGGTCCACAGGCTCTGCCCGGCCCCTCACCGCTCTTCCAGGCCCTGTGCTCCTTCTCACTCTTGCTCATGGCCTTTGGGCACACCTGGGGCGGGGGGTAGAATGCAGGCTTCTCCTCAGGGGTGGCAATCCTGCTCTCTCTGCTTAGATGCTCCCCCACTTTTGTGACCCTTCCCAAACCTCACCGCCTTACCAAGTCTCCCCTGGCCCCCAACCACACTGTCTAAACAGCTGTGGCTTCATCCTTGACATTGTGTTTTGCTCACACTGCTTCTGTCTACCCGCCACCCTCCCATCCCTCCTTCCTTCCATTTATTTATCTGTTCTCTCATTCATTCATCAAATGCTCAGCAAGTCTGCACTATGTGCCAGGCCCTGTGCCGGTGCAGGGGCCCCAGGAAGGAGTGAGAGAGACAGAGCCCCACCCGCGCAGGCCCGCAGAGGACAGATGTTATTTGTCACAACGCACATGCCTGCAGCTGTAGGGAGAACTGTAAACTCAAGGTCTGGGTGCCATGGGAGTGCATATGGGCATGCTGGGCACTGGCTGGGGTCAAGGAGAGCTTCCTTTGGGGAAGTGGCTGCTGAGCTGGGTTCTGGAAGGGAATAGGAGGTAAGCGGGTGAAGTGTGGGTACGTTGGTTAGGGGTCTGGGCGGTGGACAGGAGTGTGGTGCGTGCGGGGAAACTAGAGGCCAGTCAGTGTGAAAGAGCTTGGAGAGGTTGGGAGGTGGGGGGAGGGGGCGGCCCGAAGGTCCAGAGTGACTGGGGGCTCAATCCCCTGAGGCCTGTGGACCAGGGTAAGGAGGGCCGGGGTGGGGGGGGGGATTTGAGGCAGGGGAAAATGGGAGCAAACTTCTATCCTGGCTCCTCTTGCTCTTGGAAAATGATCTGAAAGGGAGAGGGGGGTGAGGGAGGCTGCAGAGAACCCAGTGAGAAGGGTGCTAGGGTTGTTCAGGCTAGAGAGGATAGTGGCCTTAGCCAGGAGGTAGCAGAGGAGATGAAGAGAAAGTTGGAGGTCAAATGGATGGCTCTGAGGGTTGGGTGGATCCTAGGCTAAGAGCAAGGGAGGAGTTAAGCATTCATTCACCTACCAAGTTGTCCCTTGTTGGACCCTGAGGATTCCACTGGCCCAGGGGTCCCTTTCTCCATCCATCCATCCGTCCATCCATCCATACATACATACATCAATCCACCTATCCATCCATCTATCCATCATCCATCCATCCATCCATCCATCCACTCACCCACCCATCCATCCACCCATCCATCCATCCACCCATCCATCCATCCATCCATCCATCCATCCATCCATCCATCCATCTTTCTATTCTGTGCTTCTCAGCACCTACTGCGTATCATCAGACTGAGTGTTGAGGTCCAGGGGCCAGAAAGTCCAGCATTCATCCAACTCTCACTAGGAATCCGGAAGTCTGGTTTCAGTTAGAGAATCTTAGCAAGGCTGGAAGGGGCCAGAGAGGTCAGAGGCCAGATGCCGTTGCTCCAGGGGCGTTGGGACCAGGAGAAGCTCAGGTCCCCATCCACGGTTACATGGTCAGGAAGACCTTGGAACCTGAGAGCCCCCATGCCCCCCACTGTAGCCCTTTTGCAGGCCTCCTGGAGGTCCTGGACCGGGCAATCCCCAGGGAGGCCCCACAACTGGGAGGGGAGCAACCTTCCTGGGCCCACCGTCCCCTCCTTGCAGACCTCCTTGTCCCACCCCTCACCCACCCCAAAGGCTACAGGAGGGGCCTAACTGGGAAAGTGCCTCTGTGACCAGAGGGCCCCTGGGATGCTGATTCATGGCTCACAGGAGCTGCTGGTTAAATATGCGGAGCTCGGCTATGGCCTGCGCCTGTCTCTTTAAGGAGGGCTTGCGGGGGGGGGGGGGGGGGGTTCCCTGACCAGCATTCCCTGAGGACTAGGAACCTGGCAGGCCCTCCGGGGTATAGACCTAGTAACTCCAACCTGTTAAGGCAGCCTGGGGCGGGACTACAGGTCCCTGGGTGAGACAGGGAGGCACCCCCAGCTCAGAAGGGCCTTCCTCTTCCCAGGATCACACCCCCAGGAAGAAAGGGAGCCTGGACCCCAGATGAGGCAACTGGACTCCAAAGTTTGGGTCCGAGGCACCCAGGAGATCCCTAGCCAGGGTAGCTGACCTTCCGGCCGGACTGAGGCCGAGGGGTTAGACCACCGCTAGGTGGTCTCTCTCTTAAGGGCACTCCGTCAAGGCCAGAGCAATCTCCACGCTGATGGGTCTGTGGGGTGCAAACTTCCTGGGTCCCAGGGGCACCCCAAATGGGTCAAGTGTGACCTCGGGTAGATCCTCTGACCACCAAGCTTCCACATCCTCAGCTGTGAGGCCATGGCCACTGGAGACCTCCCTCCAGCTGGGGGGGCTTCTGAGCTGCCCAGACTGATCCTTCGCTTGAAGCTGTTTCTGTGCACTGGGGTCAGATGTCCTTGGGGACCTCTGGATGGGCCAGGGTGAGGGAGGGGGTCCACCAATTCACCCGGCACAGGGCTTGGCACGTAAGAGGTGCTCGGTGCCCACGGGATGAATGAACACAGGCCTGCATGAATGAATGGACAGACAGTTTGACGTCTGCCTGTGCCTCCTCCGTGCCCAGAGTTGGCAACAAAGAAGCACGAGACACATCTCCGACATCCTGAGGTCCTCCTCGGGGAAAGGGGAGACAGAAGAAGAGGCGGTGCTCTGAGTGGCCCCGTTTTGACCTCCTGGGTTACATTAGTGCCAGCGAGGGGAACTTGGGAAGATCGCTTTACTGCTCTATGTCTCGATGTTCCCCATCTGAACCCGGCATTCAAAGCAGCCTCCTTACAAGGGTTGAAAGAAGTAACTGAGCAAATGCACGTGGAGCCCAGCACCTGTGCCGAGGCTGTCTTCTTACTGCAATTGTTGTGTGAGGGAAGCAGATGGGGGACAGGGGAGAAGTTGCCAGGAGGAGGGGACAGGGGCAAGGGGAGAGCCAGGAACCTACAAGGGCGACCTTGGGGAAGGTGCCTCTCCCCTGTCCCCGGCTGCTCCACAGGAAGTTAGAAGCAGTAGTTCTCGGGCCCCTGGGCGCCACCGGCCTAAGTCTGCACTGAGCCGTCAGGAAGCTGAGATCCCCACCTTGGGGGACCGGGGTGGGGGGTGGAGGGGCCCTTCCTGGCAGAGCCCTTCTGCCCTGCCCACAGCTCTTCAGGGTCAGGGTTGGGTCCAAAGACAAATCACACAGCGGCCACTGCCCAGCAGCCTCCAGCCTTCGCGTGAGAACACGCTTCACAGGCGAGGAAGCCACAACGGCTGAGGTCACCAGCTACCTGATGAGCCAGGGCGGGGCACCCAGTTCCTGTCCCCGAGCCACCTCTGCGGCCACCCCATCCCACACAGAGCCCCTTCAGCTCTGCCAAGGAGGCGCTCCTCTCCTCGGTAGGCAGATGGGCGACTGAGGCTCAGGGAAGCTGGCGGGTCACCCGTGGTGCCCAGTGAGCAGGCAGAGCAGGGAGGCCTCCAGTCGCTGCCTCCTGGGCTCCGGGGAACACACGGGGACAGGGACAGATGACAGGGCTTCTCCCCAGGACACAGAGGCATCGGGCGGTATCCTAGCCGGCGCTCACGCCGGCTGGCGCACTGCCCTCGGGCCCCCGTGCTGAGGCTGCGAGTGCCTGCGCCGGCGCAGGGCTCCCGGCGGCCCTGTGGCCGAGCCCGTGCCCTGTGCGAAGGCCAAGCTGCCTCTGGCTGACTCCCCTCCACCCGGCCCAGGGGTCGAAACCCGGGGACAGGGCTGATGCCGAACTGGCCAGGCGAGGGGCCTGAGGCCAGCCCCTGTGCTGAGCGGGCAGGGGTCCTGAGCCACTTCTGGGCACCTGCTCCCTCGCTCGGCCTCGTTCGCCATCATTACCCAGCCACCCCCTTCCAATGTGCGGCAGCCATAGCAACAGACAGATGTTCCGTCCCGGCCACAGTCCACAGTGAGCCCGGAGGCAGCACAAAATTTAACCCCTTCCAGCTCAGGCAGGCAAGGGCAAGGGTGGACTGCGGGCCCAGAGGCCCTAGCCAGACGTTCAGCCTCACAGGACCCCATCCCGTGGGGCTCAGTGACTCCCGAGGACCCACTTACCTCACTCACTTCTCTGTCGGCCCCCTCCCACCCTGGCTACTCACTTCCGTCTTCTCCTCGGAACCGGAAGATAGCGGGGAGGGATAGAGGTCCTATAGGAAAGGCTGGGACAGGCCTGGCGGAGCCTTGGGTGCAACCGGACGCAGGGTCAGGTGAGCTGAGCTGGGCTCCTGCCTTAGTTCCGCGTCTGGGTTGCTGTGTGACCTGGGGCAGGGGACTCGCCTTCTCTGAACCTCAATTGCTACCTCTGTAAAACGAGGGCGGTAGACTTTCATTCCACAAATATTTATTGATTATCCGTTGTACATATGTATTATCTCTATTGAGAAGACTCCAAGGAACAAGATACACGGGGCATTCACTCCCCAGCGTCGGGACAGGGACATTGATAATAGGCAGGAACAGCACACAGGCCGACTCACATTTTTGTCAAGTGCTATGAAAGACCTCCAAGTGCCCTCTGATGGAGTGTGCGAGGCCATGGGGGCTGGCCTGCTTGAGACGGGTGGCCGGGGAGGGCCTCTGAGGAGGGAACCCTTGTGCTGAGGCCCGAGGCTGAGCAGGATCCCATCACATGGCACCGGGGGGGCGAGAATCCCTGGCAGAGAGACCGGCAAGGGCAAAAGCCTGTGTGGGAGGGGGGATTGGAAGGGGGTTGAGCGAGCATGGCCTCCGCTGTCGGGGAGCAGCGAGGAAGCCCAGGTAGCTATCAGGGCGTAAGTGCAGAGGCAAGAAGAGGGGGAAAGTTGAGGTCCTGGTGGGAGACGGTCCCATAATGCCTGGCGGGCCCACCTGCCCTGGGAAGGTTCTGAGCTGGGGGCCAGCTGGCCCGACTTCTGCACAGTCTCAAGGCCTTGGCTGTGGTGTCTCCTGCGCCAGCCAGGCACCCTCAACTCCAGCACATTGGGCCTCTCAAGGGGGCAGGGGACAATGGCTCCAGCTGCCCCCGCCTCCCCACCTCCCCGGCTGGCCCCTTGTTCAGTCACTCACTCATTGGCCTTGGCCCCAGAGGCTGCTGGGCTGAGCCAACCCCTCTTGGCTCCTGACCCGACAGGGCCCCACCTGGGTTAGCTATTAATGAGCAGAGCACAGGTGAGTCCCTAGAGTGACTGGGCGAGCCCCACCTGGGGAAGGGGCCCCACACGCCAGCAGGCCTGAGTCCAGGGCCACCTCCGCCACTTTCTTGTTTTGTGGCCTTGGATAAGTCACTTAGCTTCCCTGAGCCTCCGCTGACCCTCCTGGGAAAGGAGGCTTCTCCCCTGGCCCCCACCCAGCCCACTTTCCTCTAGCTCACTCAGCTCTGGCCTCACGTGCTGTTTCGTGACACCCTGAGCTCAGCCCGTCTCAGGGCCTTTGCAATTGACCGCTTCCTCCACCTGAAACATTCTTCCTTGGGCTCGGTCTTCACGTCCTGAGTCTCTGCTCTTGCTGCCTCCTCAGAGAGGCCTCCGGGACCACTCCAGCCGAAACAGAGTCACCCCATCACTCTGTATCTCTGTGGCGCTTGGTGTTCTCCTGGTCCTTCTAGACGGTACGCCTTCATTCAACGCGTATTTTCTCTGTGCCTGGCACTGTCCTAGGTGCTGGGGAGAGAGAGCAGCCAACAGTCCCTGCCTGCTGTTCCCAGAGGGCACATTCTAGTGGGGGACACAGACGAAAACAAAGAAAGTGGTGAGAGGGTGGGGAATTCGGTGGTTGGGAGCCTCATGGCCGTGGAGCAGGAACCTGGGGAAGCCGAGGCAGAGTTCGCAGATCTGTGGGAAAGGCATCAAGGCCGAGGCCCTGAGGAGGCATGTCTTGCTTATTGCTCCCCTCCTGGCGCCCCGCACACAGTAGGGCTTCATGGAAGCCTGGCGCCGTCGCTACAGCAGGCAGCTGGGGGAACACGGGCTGCTGCTGAGCTCCTGGCCCACCGGGGGCTGCCCACCAGTCCTCAGGGAGCACGCCCCCCCAGCCCAGGGTCTGCCAGCCAGAATGTGGGGGAGCCGGGCGGGGAGCCCTCCCGTGGGCACAGAAAGTTGGTGAGAGCCAGCAGGGAAGGAAGAGGCAGGCCGGTGGCCGGGGCTGGTCTCCAGGGCTCTCCCGTGCCAGGCAGGGAAGGGGGACATTATCCTGAGGGCCATGGGCAGCCCTCGAAGCCTCGGGTGGGTGGAGGACAGGATTAGATCCAGGCTCTGTAAAGCCCTTCTGGCACCCGCTGAGGAGGATGGAGGATCTGAGTGGGGCAAGGGGACGGCTAGAGGCCGGGAGCCGGTGGGAAGCACGGACAGGGCCCTGGGGGAGCAAGAAGGCCTCCAGCAGGCCCAGTGCAGCTGCATTTACCACCGGCTTTCACACAGCCTCCTCCCACTCGACCCTTCCACGGGCGCATCCGAGCCCCTGATGGCTGGCCAGGCCCTGTCTGAGGCCCAGCGGAGGCCGCAGGAGAGCCTGAGCCCAGGACCAATTCCTGCTCTCCTGGGAGGGGCCAGCTCTAAACACTGTAAGTAAAACACAAGGTGTGTGAGACTGTGGTGAGTGCTGAGGAGAAAGAGAGAAAATGGGGAGGAGACAGGGAGTGCCAGGTGGCAGGTCGAAACTGCGGCTAGGGCCCCAGGGAAGGCCTCCCCAGAAGGAGACTTCTTTCTGCCTGCATGAATGCTGCTGGGGGAAGAGCGTTCCAGGAAGCAAACACCATGCAGCAGGAGCTGGAGGGGCCGGCCCCGCACAGGAGGAGGGAGGCAGCCTGAGGGCTGCAGAGCTCCAAGGGGCCTGAAGATCTTTCTAAGGACTGGGGCGGCTCTGAGGGCCCGCCCCTGCTGCCCTGCGAGCTCCGGAGGCTCTGTGGGACTCTCCGTGGAGTAGGGTCCCTCTGGCTGCCACGTGGAGAATAGACTGCAGGCAGCAGGGCAGGAGGGGGCCAACAGGAGGCGGCTAGCTGGGGGGTGGTGGCAGGGGGAGATCTGGATGGAGGCTGGTCCAGGGGGAGGTGAGGGACGGGTGAGGGCTGCTGGAAACGGAGGTGAATCGAGAAGTTGGAGCCAGCAGGACCTCCTGGTGCTGCTCATGTGGGATCACACACACACACACACACACACACACGCACGCGCGCGCGCGCACACACACACACACACACACACACACGGAACCGGAGCCGAAGTCAGGGAGGAAGGAGTTCAGGATGTCAGCCAGTATTTCGGCGTGGGCCGTGGGAAGACTGGAGTTGCCATTCACCGGGATGAAGAAGGTTGTGGGTGGAACAGGTCAATGTGCAAATATCGGGAGGTCAGATGGGAACAGAATCAGCTAGAGAGGCCGGGAGGGGCTGCGGGGCTCCAGGGGGGTGTCTGGGTTGGCAGTCTTGGTGCGGGGGTTGCCCACAGAGGAGTCGTCTTTTAAGTCAGCCAGGGAGGAAGGTAGACGGAAGAAACAGACCCTAGCAGTGGGGGTGAGATGATGGCAGAAGCCGCAGAAAAGGGACCGAGGCGGGGCAGCCAAGGAAGCAGAGGCAAACAGAACATTCTGACAACCAGCAAGGAGTGAGGCCGCTGGGGGGTCCAGGCAGTGAGGGCTGAGAGATGGTCCTGGTTTAGCCTGATCCTTGGTCTCCTGGGAGGGGAGCTGAAAGGCTGAGGGCTCAAGGGAGGAGAGGGTGCCATGAGGAAAGACACTTTTAAGGAGCTCCGCGTGCAAGGTGGGAGACAAGCGGGACAGCAGGGGCGGGGATGTGGGCTCCGAGAGAAAACCCGGGAGTCTGTATGCTGCTTGGGTTGAGTGGGCAGGGAGGGAAATGCTGGTGAATTCTAAGGGAGGAGGGTTGCTGGAGCCCTGTCTCAGGGAACCCAGAGGGACCACGTCCCTGGATCGCCCTGTCAACCTTGGGAGGTGAGCGATGCTACCGTTTCCACTTGACAGAGGTGGAAACGGCAGCCCAGAGAGGTTGTTCTTCCTGCTCCGGGTCCCACAGCCAGGAGTGCGGGCGAAGCTCCGAGGCTCTGCCGCACCCTTCACAGGTGGGGCTGTTGTCCCCAGACAGATAAGGCCCAGAGAGGTTCAGTCATTAGTCACAGCTCACAGAGCAGGGGAGGGGCCAGGTTAGGAGGTAGATTTGACAAGATGTTGGGGGAAGGGCCGCGGGAGGGGTCAGGAGTGACTCTAGTACCCGGTGAGGGTGCCCGCGTGAGTTTTCCCATGTGGAACATGGGGGGGCATGGTGCTGACCTCACCGAGTCATTGAGACTTGAGGGAGCAGATGTAGGTAAAGCCCTTAGAACAGGGCCCAGCACCCAGTAAATGCCGTGTAGTGGGTCTGTTCCCGGTATTCTGAGCTGTCTGGCTGGAAGAAAAGGGGGCCCTCCACCCACAAACGTGCCCCAGCAGCTGGCTCATGGGGGAGCCCGGCAGCACGAGAGGGCTGATGGGAAACTCAGGGCCGCACAGACCCTTTGGGTCCTTCCTGGAGAAGCCTCAGCTCTGAGGTCATCCCTGGGTTTGAAGGCCCAGCCTCCAAGGGACCTAGAGAGCTCTTAAGAAGCTCCAAAGGTGGAGCCTCTGGGGGAAAGACCTTTTGCTTCTAGAAGCCTGAGGTCTTCATCTATAGGATGAGTGGCCCGACTCTCACTTTGTGGAGATGCAGTGACTGTAAGATGTGCTGACTGAGCCCTGGGACTGAAATTCAGGAGGGTTAGGCACCTACCTGCTCTGCCCTGATTTGCTGTGTGATCTTGGACAAGTAGCCTAACCTCTCTGGGCTTTATCTGTAAAAACTGGATGATGTATGTGTTCCTGCAGACTGATGATTCCATCATTTCTTTTTTTAAAATTTATTTATTTTTATATATTATTTGTTTCAGGGGTACAGATCTGTGATTCATCAGTCCTACACAATTCACAGTGCTCACCATAGCACATGCTCCCCCCAGTGTCCATCCCCCAGCCACCCCATTCCTCCCAGCAACCCTCAATTTGTTTCCGGAGATTAAGAGTCTCGTATGGTTTGTCTTCTCTCTGATTTAGTCTTGTTTCATTTTCTTCTTTCTTCCCCTGACCCTCTGCCTTGTTTCTCCAATTCCACATATCAGTGAGATCATATGATAACTGTCTTTCTCTGATTGACTTATTTTGCTTAGCGTGACACCCTCTAGTTCCATCCACTTCATTGCAAATAGCAAGATTTCATTTTTGATGGCTGCATAATATTCCATCGTAGATGAATACCATATCTTTTTTTTCTTTTTAAAGATTTTATTTATTTATTTATTTGACAGAGAGAGAGATTACAAGTAGGCAGAGAGGCAGGCAGAGAGAGAGGGGGGAAGCAGGCTACCCACCGAGCAGAAAACCCGATGTGGGGCTCAATCCCAGAACCCTGAGATCACGACCTGAACCGAAGGCAGAGGCTTTAACCCACTGAGCCACCCAGGAGCCCCTATAGCATATCTTCTTTATCCATTCATCTGTTGATGGACATCTGAGCTCTTTGACTCCATCATTCTTTAGAGCTTCCTGATTTCATTAGGTGGTAAGTCCCCAGCTATACCTGGGGAGTTTTTCAGCTTTGAAGGCCTGTTTCTCATCAGAATGGGACAGGGGCTGGAACAAGGCCACCTGGGTCTGACGGATCCCACTTTGGGGGACCCCTGCCCCAGGCATACTTGGAGGGGTCTAGGGTAGCGTGTTGGTTGGCCTGTATTTCATTGATCCAGGTCACAGAAACTGTGGGCCCCATTTTCCAAATGTCCCCATTTTATGGGTGAGTAAACTGAGCCTCAGAAGAAATATAACGCATTTACCCTCAGAGCCACAACTCCAAGCCACCCTGAGGTGCTGGCTCTCAGGGTGGAGATATCAGACCCTCAAGGGCATGCATAAGCCTCTGCCCTGGTCCCCCATTCAGTCCCAGGCTGTGGCATCCCCCACGTATCAGGCTCTGTACCGGGCACTGGGGACACTAAGAGGACTCAAATGGGGTCCTCACCTCCTCTGGTGGAAAAGACACATGTGAACAGAAACACAGAAGTTAAAGAGGAGAGGTTCGTTCTGATCTAAGGATCTGGGGAGGCTTCCTGGAGGAGGAGGCACTGAGATGGATCTGGAATACCAACGGTAACTGTTACCGTCTTTTGAGCAATAGCCTTAGGCTTCAGGACACAGTCTTACTGTACCTTTCCGGTTTCCATTACCATAGTGTCGTTTTAGGGATGAGAAGAGTGAGGGCCAGAGAGCTGATGTGACAGGTCCAGGGTCACATGCTTATGAGAGGGGCCTGATCCCATCCCCAAGAACCAGCCTTCCCGGACTGAGGAGGCAGGGGAAGACTCCCTACCCCAACAGCCTCAACCCAGGAGGCCCAGGTCTTCCCCTGGCCATGTCCCCAGCACCCAGTTTCACTTCCCAAAACACAGACCTATTTTGGATCCTGCTGACTTCCTTTCTCACTCATGGCCGTTCAGGCTCTGAGGACCGGGCAACCGTAGAATGGACCTGGTGCCCCTGGGCCTTTCCCAATGCCCCTCTTACACCACCGCCCTGGAGCCCTCTCTGTGCTGGGTGCCGTGGCTCCTCGGGGAGGGCTGACCACACAGGGCTGGCCGAAGCCGCTCCCCACGCTGCCGCCCGCTGCAGCCTCTGCTCCCAGCCCGCTCCCAGCCTGCTCCCAGCCCTAGCCGCCGGGGTCCCGGTCCCAGCCCCGCAGGGTCCTGGCCCCGTGACCTCAAGCGGATCCTCGTCCTCCCTGAGCCTCCGCCATAAGTTAGGTCAAGTAAATAGTGTCTTAGAAAGTCAGGTGAATTACGGAGAAAATGAAGCTGAGAAAGGGATATGGGCATGGTAGGAGAAGGCGTTGTCATTTTTAAGTAGGGTGGTGGTCACAGGAGCCCGAGAAGGTGACATCGGATGACCCGGAGGAGGTGATGGGGCCAGCCCTGCAGAGCCCCCGGAAGGGTGTAGCATGTGCAAATGCCGGCAGGTGTGAACACTGACCAGGAGGAGAGTGGGGGACACCCTGGGGACCACGGGGCCAGACAGGCACAGGGAGGCCCGGGCACGAAGGCCTCAAGGGCCGAGATCAGGACTTCACTCCGAGGGAGGCAGGGAGCTGCAAGAGGCCTCTGAGCAGGGGAGGGAGGGTCTCCCTCCCTGTGTGCGGAGGGTATGCTGTGTGCCAGGGCAGGGAGAAGTGGATGCTGCAGTCCTGGGGAGGGGGGACAGCAAGTCAGGGAGAAGCAGTCACATTCTGGTTCTATTTCAAAGGTGGAGCTGAAGGGTTTTGCTGACTCATCAGGTGGCATGGCGAGAGACAGGCGGGTGGGCAGTAAGGGGGACTCCAGGCTTTTTGGCTGACCAATGGGAAGAATGGGGTTGGTGTTTGCTGAGAGGGGGAGGCAGTGGGAGGGACCAGTTAGCGAGTGGAAATCGGGAGCTCAGGCTTGGAGTGGTGACGTGGAGTCAGCCGGTGGGCAAGCAGGTCTGGAGGTCATGGGACAGGAGCAGCGTCCGTGCCGCCTCTCGGGCCTCCCCCTGCCCCTCCTGCCCTCCTGCGGGCCTGGTGCTGGATAGACCTTTCCAGTCCAATCACTTCCCATTGCTGTGGCCTAGAGCCCAAACTCCTTGCCTGGCTTGGCCCCAGCCCACCTCTCCAGCTTTGTCTCCCTTCAGCCTATTGGCCTATTCATATTTTGTGCCAGCCTCCGGGCCTTTGTACTTGCTCTGCTGGGTTCTGGTCTGTGCTTTACCTGCTTGATGGCCCTGGATGTGGCTCATCCTTCTTCTGGGCCTCAGTTTCTCCATCTGTAAAAGGGGAAGCTTGGAGTCCTTGAGCCCTAAGGAGGGTCCTTAAGTTTCCACACTTCAGAGCTTTGGGAGCCACCGAGAAGCCACCCCTGTTTGCTGTTTCTGCCTGGTGAGCCCCTGGGCAAGATGCTTCATGTCCCCACTCCCCTTGGTCTCACCTGCCTTCCAGGGTGTGTCGCAGGTGCTGGCTGCTGGAGGAGAGACACACAGTCCCTGGGATCCCACCCTAGAGGAGAGCAACCTTTCAGAGAGACCTGTGTGGCTCTCTGAGGCAAGACCTTCTGCACTCAGAGCCTCACCTGCAGAGTGGAGCGCCTGATTGCTGAGAGGTCTGGCGACAGCAGAGTGCCTGGCACACTACCCATTCGACAGGGGAGCCAGCCCAGCCCTCACAGAGCTTGCCCGGCTGGCAGTAGGTAAATGGTGTGCTCAAGTCAGGTATGCCCAGGATCCCACCCCGGGGGGGATGGGGCTCTAGCTCTGCGTTCTCCTGACGCCCGCTGCCCAGGCTCTCCTGAGCCTGCGAAGCCCACTGGCCCAGAGCCTCCCTCTAGGGCTTCACCCAGGCTGGCAGCTCTAAGGATGGGTTGGAATCAATCAGGTGAATTCACGGCAAGAGGGGAAGGGTTTGGGCAAAGGCCCTGGGGTGGGAGGGAGTGACACTTCCAGGGTCACATGGCTTGTGAGAGGGGCCTGAGCCCATTCCCAAGGCCCCGCCAAATTCAAGGAAGCAAAGGAAGATCCGTGTATCTGGAACTTCCAGCGATGGCTGGTGGGGAAGGTGGGGGAGCAGGGGTCAGACCTCCCTGGGTCAGTCATGGGTTTCCCAGTTTCAGGAGAGAAGTGATCTTGGAAACCATCCAAACTCCTCGTGATACAGATGGGAAAAGAGATTCAGCTGGGTAAGGGACATGGCCAAGGTCAAAAAAAGTTGGGGGTAGACCCAGGGTTAGAATCCGGACTTTCTAGCACCTGCCCCTGGCTCTTTCTGCATCTGGTGAGTGGCCCAAGAGAAGGGGGAGAAAATAAATTGTTAACTTAGCTCCTACGATGTGACATAAACACACACACTTCACCCTGGGTCCCTCGGCCTTAAGTCAGGGCCATAGCCCTGGGAATCCCTTTCACATAAGAAAGGAAAAGGAACCCAGGAGGTCACTTGATCCAGCCTCCTGCCACTGGCCTTGAGGCTTCATCCCACTGTCTCATCTGAAATCCTCTGTAGTGAATAGACTTTATAATCCCCAACTTATAGATGAATAAACCAAGAGGAGAAGTGAGACGCTGATCTTAGGTCCCACAGTAATCATCAGCCAAAGCTGCCTTGATTCCTAGTTGAGTATTCTTTCCAAGGTCATACACAGCCCAGGTTTGAGCTATCTGGCAGGAGGAAGTCCTTCCTGTTGTCTAACTGAGATCTCTCCTGCTTTACTATGTCAGCTTCCCCTTGCGTGGACGCCTGTAGATGTGGAGAAGCACTGTGATCCACCGCACGGCGCTTGACTATTATTGTGGAGGGCACGGAGCCGGGGGTAGGAAACTCAGAGGCAGCCCCTCCCCCCACCCCACGAAGCTGAACCCATGAAGCTCCTTTGCTTGGTGGGGGAGGGGGGGGAGGGAAGTAGCCAGGCCATTTGCCATTAGGGCCTTCCCTCTAAGGGAAGGTTCTGGGAAACCTCTAGAAAGAACTCTCCGGGGAAGAAGTCCTTCTGGATCACCCCAAGGACACCGGTTCTCTCCAGGACGCAGCTGCCGGGGGACTAGCTCGCGGCCAGCAAGCGGAGAACCCAAGGCCTCGGATCCACCCCCGTGGCCAGAGGCGGCCTTGCGTTTCCTCCACACACAGGCCTGTTCGACTTGCTTGTCAGAAACTACTCAACAAAATCCAATTTATGGAGCCAATGTGAAGTGGGGGGAAATGCCTCTAAACAAAAGATGTCTGTTTCAAATCAAGGAGGACGAAGGCCCAAGAGTCGGACATCCGGACGAGCAGGCCCGGTGCGAAGACCTGGACAAACCCTGCAGTGGTCAGTCCGGGCTGGGCTGGCATCTAGTCGGCCTCTTTCTCCCAAGAGACCACAGCTCCCCCAAGATGTCAGTGCTCAGTGTGCCCAGGATTTCCTGAGAGAGCTGAGGTTGCAGAGACTGGCGGCACCGTATTGAGGGCCTACTGTGTGCCAGCCACTTGACTAAGTGCTTCCTGATGGGCCACTTCGCTGGAGCCCTCACAGCTGCCCCACAAGGTGGGTGCTGCTATGGTCCGTACCGATGAGGAAATCAAAACTCAAAGAGGCTAAGTCACTTGGCCAAGGTCATACAGTTAGTGAGAGGGAGTAGAGCACTCAAATGCAAGCAGTCTAGCTCCAGAGACCCTCACTCTTGACATTTTGCTACAGGGACGACTGGTCCCCAGCAGGGGCCTGCGGGTGCCCAGGAACAGAGGTGCGGGGGGCAGTGCCCTGGTTGAGGCAACAGGAGGCTGGACCCCAGGCCCTTTTCTGCTGTCAACTGCCTGGGAGTCCCTGTCCCTTGTCATTCCTGAAATGGGCAGCTGGGCGAGATGACTCGAAGCTGGGACAGAGGTTCACAGTGCCCACGAGCACATTAAAGGTTCTGAGAAGTCCTGAAGTAAAGAAAATCCAGCGAGGGGTTAACCAAAAAAGTTGACCAGCAGAAAGTGTTACCTAATGATTCACAACCTTGAGCTGAACTCCCATCAGTAAGTCAGTAAGTTGACAGCTGTTAACGGGCCCTTTGGGAGATAAATGGGCAAGACATGATCCCGTCTTTGAGGAGCACCTTCTCTGGAAAGAAGGTAGCCAAGTCAAAGATAACGACCACACCGTATGGTCACTGCTCCAAAGGAGACCAGCCGGGGAGTTCAAGGTGCCGGGGGAAGAGGCATCTCATGCCGTCTGAGGGCCAAGGGAAGTATGGCAGAGAAGTTAACAGTCAAATAGGGTTTTAAAGGATGAGTAGGAGTTCTCCAGAAGAGAATTAGAGAGGAAAGGCAGCCCCCGTGGTGGGAATGGCCTATAGGAGTCAGTCATCTTAAGGTTTGTTGTTGCAGGGGATGGAGACTTCCGCGTGGCCGGCAGAGCGGGGGAGCGGTGGGGAGCTGGAGCAGGGCAGTGAAAGGCCTTGAATGCTAAGCCAAGGAGTTCAGACTGTCTTGTGGGGCATAACAGAGGTCATAATGGAGAGAAGAGACCCTTCGGGTTGGGGTGGAGGGGAAGATCTGTAGGCCAGGAGTCCAGCGAGGAGGCTGGCACTGCTGTGGGCCAGACCAGAGGAGGCCCGAACTGCACTGAACAGATGGTCCCTCTGACAAGGATCTTTGGTTTGCAAGAAATCCAGCACAAAGAGACTTAGATGAAAATGAAAAGGGCCTTCAAGCATGACTGAATCCAGGGGCTCCAGTAGTGCTGTCGGAAATCTGACCACAGTCACACTGGCCTAGGGGGCAGGGTGTCTTCGATGGCCGGTGTTCAGGTCAGTCATGCTCCAGCTACGTGCTCCGACATCCTCTACAAGCCGAATCCAGAAGTTGGTTCTTTCAAAGAATCAATAAGATTGATAAGCCACTGGCCAAACTCATCCAAAAGAAAAGAGAGAGGACCCAAATTAACAAAATTATGAACGAAAGGGGAGAGATCACGACTAATCCAAAGGAAATAGAAACAATCATCAGAATTTATTATCAACAACTATATGCCAATAAGTTAAACAACCTAGAAGAAATGGATGCATTCCTGGAAACCCATAATCTTCCAAGACTGAAACAGGAAGAAATTAACAACCTGAGGCCGAGGCAGGCACCCGAAGGGCCGGCAGGAGGGGGCGGGGGTGTGGTCAAGGTGGGCTTCGCGGAGGAAAGGAGCGTGGAAGTGAGATGGGCATAGTGAGTAGGACTGCAGTGGATCAAGTGGGCCCTCCAGGAGGAAGGATCTGGGAGAACAAAGACACGGAGGGGAGAGCGAGCAGGTGTTCCGGAGCCGGTGAGCATGCCAAGCCCCGAGGGCTGGTGAAAGAGGGTGGGGGAGGTGAGGTTGGGCCTGATGTCAGAGGTGCTCCTATGCCAGGGCCCTCTGGCCTAACCGGCCAGCCTCTTCCAATACCCAGGTCATGGGGAAGCAGTGGCCTCATTGCTCAATAATCTCCCATGGCTCCCCATGACCTTCCCATGAGGGCAAAAGCCTAGCCAGGCATTCAAGGCCCCAGCATGCCCACTGCGGCCTTACAGCCTCCGCTCACCCGGGGGGCCATGCCCACCCCGCTGAGAACACACCCTTCCCTTTCTACCTTCAAGCCTTTGCTCAGGATGTTTCCCCACTCTGAATCACTCTCTCTGTTTGCTATTTCCACCCATCCTCTGTAAGCCAACTAGAGGCCGCCGCCTCCAGGAGGCCTTCAGTGGAGTGGGCCTCTACTCACTTCTCACTTTGAACTCCCAGAGCCCTTTATTTAGTTATTTAGTTAGTTAGTTTGTTTGTTTTTTACACATGCCCTTAGCCCAGCCTGTCTGGTGGGAGCAGGGTGGCCATCTCATGTACCGTCTCATGTACCGTGTCATGACCGGCCTCGGAGCCGGTCAGATCTGGGTTCAAATTCTCCCAGTGCCACTCACTATCTGCGTGACCTTGAGCACATCATTTGACCTCTCCTTGATGACAAACATAAGATACGAATAAGGCCCCATATGAGGCGTCAGTGTGGTTATACATGAAAGGTTCCTGGCATATAGGCCCTCATGTAGCTCTCCCCACTTTTCTCGTTGTTGTTCAAATTAGGAATTATGGCCATCTCACCCTCTATGAGCTCAGGCTGGGTAGGGACCACACCTGGATTTTTTCCCCAGTCTGTCAGTGCCGGACACATAGTAGGGAATTTGTAAGGGCTGACCAATCAGTTTTCCTGGGCCACGCAGATCCATTCTCCCCATCCCGCTCCGCCTGCGTGAAGCTGGGTGTAGGGCCCCCTGGCCCCACACCTGCTCCCCGAGGCTGACCCGGCAAGCTGCTAGGTGCCAGCATCCAGCATCAATAAATTACTGGCAAGTTCAAGTGACGAGACAGATCCAGTGTCAGCTTCCTCTGTGTCATGCAGGAAGGCTCAGGCCCAGGGGCTCCCCTCCCTGAGCCTCTCCCACCAAGGGCACCATCAGAATAATAGAATCGCACCTACTATGTGCCAGGCCCCATCTGGACACTTTGCACCGTGTTTGATGGATGTCTCACAGTGATCTTACACATGGGGAAGCTGAGGCTTGATGAAGGGAAGTGACTAGCAATAGACCAAATTAATAACAGAAACAAGCCTCCTTCCCTTCTAATTCGACATAAATGTGCTCATTGCAATTTTAGTTACAATACACACACACACACAACTTGGGGTTTCTTCATTTATTCAACAGCGATGTATGGCACACCTACTACGTGCCAGGCCATTCTGGTCTTGGAGATACTGCCATTGAGAAAGAACCCCTGCCCTTTTGGAACATGAGTCCCAGTGCATGAGATGAGCAGGAACAAGGAAACAAACAAATCCATAGACTACAAGGTGCTGCTGAGTCTGTGGAGATGAACAAAGCAGGGCAAGGGGATAGAGTCCCTGGGGGGCTACTTTAAAAAGGGCAGTCAAGGAGGGCTCCTCTGGGGAGGGGACATTTGAATGAAATTTCTTGTCTCTTTATGCTTTCATTTCTGGAGAAGGGAGATGCTGGACCCAGAAGATTTGCAAACTCTGTGAGGTGGACAGAATGCTTTCCCGCTGGACTGTGGTTCCCTGGGCACCATGGCCCGGGCTGTTGGAGGCGCAGAGACATCATTCTCCTTCATCTGCTCTTTGCCCTGAGTGCCTCTGTCCTGGGAGCCCCTGGGTAGGGCTTCACAGAGATGCTCGTCCGAGTCCCCCTGCCATGTGTTCCCATGGCACCTTTTTGTTTTCTAATTCTCAACCCATCTGTCATCATCTTTGAAAAGTTGGCTGTCCCCTGAGCTTCAGGAGGGCTGGGTCCGGGTCCGTCTCATTTCATGCTGTGTTCCCAACGCCAGGCGTGACTTCAGGCGCGCGGGGCACACGCACAACAGAACGTCCAAATATATGGTAGACAGACCTCGTCACCGTAAGAGCTACCACACTTACGGGGTGCTTGGTCTCACGACAGCCCCATGAGTTAGGAGTACTTATTATCCCCACTTTACCAGCGTCGCAAACCCAGTCTCGGAGCAAGGAACCCGTGTCAGGCCATGTGACAGCACAGCCTGCCCCGAGCAGCACGCTGAGGGCTGAGACTGGTCGGTAAGGGCGCGGCAAGGAGGGTGGTGAAAGACGCCGCGGACCTCCATCTGGGCTGGGCATTTTTAGAGCCAGCCCATTTATTCTTACATTCATTCTCTCACTTTTCAAAAATTTATTCATTTATTCAGTAATTGCTAAACCTCAGCTCATGTGCTGGGCCCCGTAGGTGCAGGTAACCAGGCAAACGTGAGATTGGAGAGGTCCTCGGAGCGTGGGGAGAGCCCAGGAGTCTGCGAGCAGCCATGGGAGCCCCTGGGCCAAACCAAGGGATCAGGAAGGCTTTCTGGGTGAGGTGGACCTGGAGCCGCAGGGCTGGGGTGGTAGTGGGGGGCCATGCAGGTCGACTACAGGGGGAGGTGCTTTGGAGTGGGAGGTGACAATGGCTACACGAGCTCTTGGCAGAAGGGGCACCAGGTCCCAACATGGAAACCACCTCTTCCTGAGGCTCCAGGGCCTTCCTGCTCCCCCCAGCCTTTCGTGGCCTGGCCAGGCGTGGGGAGGGCCACCTTGCCTCTGAGGTGTAGGCATTCCCACTTGCCTGGGCCCAGAGGCAGAGCTCAGCAAAAAATGGGTGATCTGTGCCAAGTCAGCTAAAGGTTCTACCTGTGGCCCTGAGCCTCTTCCCTGCTGTGGGACTCAGTTTACCCATCTGTAAAAGGCAGAATTTGTACTGGATACTCTCTGCAGACCCGGCACGGATAACCTTTTATGACCCAGGACATTCCCATCAGCATCCCAAGTGGCCACAAGCCCTGGGGGCCCGAGTTTGCTGTGCTTCGATCCCAGCCTCCCTTGGACATCTGGACTGACGGCAAAGAAAAAAATCCGAGGGATCTACTGACCTTGATTAATGGGACAGCGTACTTTGTCCTTTCAGCAGGTGGCTGGAATAGGAAGAAAAGAGGAGCGGTTGCCCCCCAGGACCATGACTGCCCTCCCGCCCCAAGCTGGACATTGTGAGAAACTCACCTCCCGCCCAGCACGCTCTGGGGCAGGACCCCTGCTAAAGGACGCCACTGGCATGAATAGGCTACAGGTCTGGGGGTCTGTTTTGGCAGAAGTGTGTTTGGGCTGCAGTAAGCCTCTTTCATTCTGCTTGGCCACTCCCACTTTTTCCTGGTACTTTTTGGGGCTCGAGGCTGAGAGGCGCCTACTGTAGAGTAAGCTGACATACAGGGGGAGAAAGCAAGGCCTCTGACCTCCAGAGCCCTTGACCACAGACCCCAGGGCCTCCACCCCTCACTTCCTCTCTACTCCTCAGTCTTTCCCCTCTTTACGACTCACCAGTGGCTTCATATCACACTTAGAATGCAATTTGAAGTTTCTCCTACAGTCTCCTGCATTCTAAGCCCTCCTCACTCACTTCACTCTGGCTACACTGGCCTTCTTTCAGCTTCTGAAAAATGCCAGTCTCTTTCCCACCTCAGGGCCTTTGCACGTGCTGTTCCCTTTGCCCAGAATGCTCTTCCCTCAGAATGTAGCATAGATGGTTCCTTGACATTTAACTCAAATGTTCAGATATGCCACCTCAGAGGGGTCTTCCCTGAGCCCCCTAAGAAAAGCAGTCACTTGTGTCCATTTGCTCTCGTAGTTTCCTAGTTCCAACGAGGCCCTTTCTCCAAGATGTAATTACTATTCCTTGTAAGATTTTATTTTTTATTTTTTAATTTATTTTATTTTAAAGATTTTATTTATTTGATAGAGAGAGCACAAGCAGGAGGAGAGGGAGAAGGAGAGGGAGAAACAGATACCCCGCTGAGCAGGGAGCCCAATGTGGGGCTCGATCTCAAGACTCTGGGATCATAACCTGAGCCAAAGGCAGATGCTTAACTGGCTGAGCCACCCAGGTGCCCCGTTTAAAAATTTTTTTAAAAGTAAACTCTACCCCAATATGGGGCTTGAACTCACAACCACAAGTGGTGTGCTCTACTGACTGAGCCAACCAGGTGCCCCCCCACCCCCACAACCTGTAATTATTTTTTTTAAAGATTTTTTAAAAATTTATTTGACAGAGAGAGATCACAAGTAGGCAGAGAGGCAGGCAGAGAGATGAGGGAAGCAGGCTCCCTGCTGAGCAGAGAGCCCAATGTGGGGCTCCATCCCAGGACTCTGAGATCATGACCTGAGCCGAAGGCAGAGGCTTTAACCCACTGAGCCACCCAGGTGCCCCACAAGCTGTAATTATTGATGGCTGATTTATTCCATGACCATCTTCCTCACCCGTTAGTGAGCTCCACTAAGGGCCTTCGGGATCCCCCAGCACCTGGTGCATAATGGCTGCTCAAGAAATGTTTGTTGAGGGGCGCCTGGGTGGCTCAGTGGGTTAAAGCCTCTGCCTTCGGTTCGGGCCGTGATCTCAGGGTCCTGGGA
>CM053610.1:20630698-20653750 GCA_028646535.1 Procyon lotor
GGAGTCCACTCGGCTCCCCAGCGCCAGGGGAGGGGGCCCGCCCGGGCACTGTCTCCACGACCCCACCCGGGGCTGGCCCGGGGAGGGGCGGCCCGAGCCGCAGCCTGGCGCAGGAGCAGCCTCGCGCGGGTGGGTGGGGCGCCCCCTCCGCCCCCCGGGCCCCTAGCTTCCCCCTCCCCGGGACGGGGGCGGCCTGACCTATCCATCCCCTCCCCTCCCCCGTCCCCGGGGCCGGCCCGGTCCGGGCGGGGTGGCGTGGGGGAGGGGGCGGGGAACCGCAGCCGCCGGGAGGGAGGAGGCGGGCGGCCGGGCGGGGGCGTCCCCTCCGGCCCGGGGCGCCCTGGAGAGGGCGTGCGGCGCGGGCCCCGCGGCTCCCCCGCCGGGACCTCATTGTTCTGCAACGGGTGGGGGCTGCGGGGGGGCGGCTGCTCCCGGGGCGCTGCTGAGCTTTGAACTTTCCGTCGCGGAGACCCTCCATTAGTGTGTTCAGCCCCCGGCCCGGCCCGGCCCGGCCGGCCTCCCTCCCTGCCCCCTCGCTCCCTCCCCGGCCTCGCCCGGCCCGAGCGAGCGAGCGGGGCCGCCCCGCGCCGGCCTCCCTCCCTCCCTCGCTCCCCCGCTCCCCCCTCCGTGCTCCTCCCCCGTCCGGCCCGCCCGCCCCGCGCTCAGCCCCGTCCCCGGCCGGAGCGGGCTCTTCACACACAATTGATTCGGTCGTTACGAAAAGTGCACTTGTCCCCTCCCCCTCCCCCTCCGGCGGCCGCCCGGGCCCGGGCCCGCGGGGTGAGGGGGCCGCGAGGGAGGGAGGCGGGAGCCAGGGAGCGGATCCGGAGGCGCCTCCCCCCCGCGCCCAGGGGACGGGGCTGCAGGCCGCGGGGAGTGGGGAGCCGTGAGCGCGGAGGGCGGGCGGCCCATCTGCGAGGAGCGCTGATAACCGCGCCGCTGCCGCTGCGGCCGCCAGCAGCCCATCTGCGCCGCTGCCGCCTCCGGCCGGACCCGGAGCATGGGGCCGGGCCAAGGGGTGCGCCGGCGCCGGATTCCCGGAGGGCGAGGCTGGAGCAGTGGCCCACCCCACGCCAGTCAGGGACCCCCCCCAGCCCCAATCAGTGCTCTCCCCCACCCCGGGGAGTCTGGGTCATTGTCCCCTCCCCTGATCGAGTCAGGGACCTCTCCCCCCTCCCAAATCAGTGCCCACTTGCCCATACGGGGATTAAGGGCCATTGCCTCTCCCCAGCTTAGGTCAGTCTTCCCCACCCTGCCAGTTCCATACCCCCTTGGGTTTCCACCCCATCTTGGGCTAGTGTCCCCAATCTAAGTGTGGGTTTTTTTTGGTTGTTTTTTTTTTTTTTTTTTTTTTGAGGTCAGTGACCCACCAGGTGGTTGACTGGCTCTGTGCCCCCTCCCCTGGGTCAGCGCCCTCAGCCATCCAAGCCAGCTAGCACCTCCTACCCCAGCCTGGTTATCCCTCCCCAGGGAGCTGAGAGTCTTGGTTCCACCTTCCCCATAGCTGGTGGCAGGATCCCCCACTCCACCCACTACTGAAGTTGGGAGGCAGGTGACCCTCGGACTTGGCAGCTGGCTCACTGGTTCTGTGTGGGTCCATCTCTACCCTAGGGAGTGGGCATCATGGGCCCATCCCTCTACCCTCTTAGCAACACTGCTGTCAAGGCAGAACAAGCATGAGCATTCACGCACAGGCGCGCGCACACACACGCGCGTGCACACCCATCCAGGCCACATGCAGAAATTGGGCGCTAGGCCTGGGCTCCAGCTCCTCCTGGCCCAGCCAGTCCCTTCAGATCCTTCACGAGGCCCGTGCTGGCCTGCCTCACCTGTCCCTGGCATCAGGGGGCCCCACCAGCCTCCACCCTGGCTCCCAGACCAATAATAAGCTTTCCCCAAGGGACCACCTGCCTGGGAGGCAGAGAAAGGGGACCCAGGTCTCCCTGCCCAGGCTGCCAGGAGGACACAAGCACAACAGAGCAGATGTGCCCTCCTTCGACAGCCTGCTCCTCTAGCTCCCGCGGCCTTCCCGCCTGGCCGGCTGGTCCCCGAGAGCCCGTTAGTTACCTGCCACTCGCCCAGCCGACTGGGGCCAGCCGCAGGAGCTGCCCCGAGTCCTGCCACCCCCCCCCATCTCCGAGCACCTTCCTGGGGCTCAGTAATTATTTTTATATTTCCATTTTTCTTTCCACTGATCTAAGAGGAACAAATCCTGCTGGGAATTCTGGGCCAGCCATGGCCTCTTCCTGGGAGGGGCTGAATGGGACCGTCTTTGAAAGGTGCAAAGGACATCCCCCTGCCTTCACTGGCCTACACACACACACACACACACACACACACACACACACAAAGTTGCCATTGCCTCTGGTGGCAGTTGGGAGACATCCTGTAGTTTTGTCCTGGGTAGGTTTTCGTGAAGGTCATCAGGCTGTAAACCTTTGTCCGAGGCACTTGTTTGGCACCCACAGGCCTTGTGTCGGGTGTGGGGTATGGGGCCGGTGGGACTCTGCCTGCTCTGGGGCACCCAGCTGGTGGGGGAGGCAGGCCTAGCTAAGGATGCGATAAAGAAGCCCAGGAGCCCCCAAGGGAGGGCGGGCAGCAAAAAAAAATGATTTCAGGGAAGAGGGACTGTGGGCGTTGGGTCATCCAGCGGCTGAACCAGGGTTCCCCCCCTGCGTGGTGTGCGGTCCCAAGGGTGGCCATGGTGTGTCATCTCTCTTCCATGTTGTTCTCTGGCCGCCCCCCTCCCCGGGCCCCCTTTCCTCCTCCCACAGCCATATGCGGTGCCGTGGTCGGGCCCTTCCCTAGTCCCGGCCGGCCGCGGGTCGATGATCTGACACCACTTGTCCCGTCCCATCTGGCCCTGTGCTTTTCTGGGTGTGTGTGACAAAGGCTTAATCTGTCCGGACGGGCCCAGGGCGGAGAGGAGGGCGAGGGGAATTACACTCTGCCTCTGCTGGGGCCTCCTGCAGCTGGGGCCCGGGCGGGGGCGGGGCGGGGGTCGAGCGGGGCCTGGGCGTGGGGGAGAGGCAAGTTGGCCTCCAGTCTGCAGGTTGTCACAGGAAATAGAAGTGGAGGCGGAGGGCTGAGGGCTGAGGGGAGGAGGGCGGAGTCCTCCACCCGCGGCTCAGGGTGCTCACGGGGATAAGATCTTTTTATGACAAGAGCCAGCCGGGGCCTCCTGACTGGGCAAAGCCTGGTTAGGATTTATCATTTCTTGTGTTTGGCCTGCTCCGGCCTCCGTGCGCTGCCACGCAGGGGAAGCAGACGGCTTGGAGGCAAGACCCTCGGATTCCACTCCAGCATTGGCCACAAAGTGAACCAACCTCCTTTTCCTCTGGTCTCTTCGAATGGGGCTGTCCCCTCCAGGGCCTGTAGAGGCCACGGGTTACGGCTGGGGCGGGGCCCTGGGGCCGCCTGTCAACTCCCAGGACCTCCTTGGAGATAGATCCGGAGACCATCTTCCGGATGGGAAGACCGAGGCCTCGAGAGAGGTGCTTCCCACGGGTAGGGAGCCAGGACTGGATGCAGATTTCTGTCTCCACTGTGGGCGTCGTGGGCCCATCGCAGGCGTGAATCCCCCCCATTAGAGCCCCATCCCCTGAGGGGAAACGCCGGCTTGCCGAAGCCCACTGTCAACATTAGGCTTTTGCGAGTCGGACCCCAGGTGTTCCGCTGGCCAAATTGACTAATGGTGGTCTTTTCCCAGTTTGCAGGCAACGTTCATTTAGCGGAGAGCATTTTCCCAGTCTTCGTTCTTTCTCCCCAGAGCTTTTGTGTAAAACCTTTGGCACCTGCGGCCACTGGTCTGGGCGGGAAGCGGCCTCTGACTTAGCCCAGTGTAATGTGTGCTGTGACCTTCGCTTGAATTCCTGAATGTTTCCTGCTTTTCTCCAAGTTATCACCACAGTGACCGCTTCTGAGTCACCTATCGTGTGCCTGTCACTGTACCAAGGGGCTGACACACGCCGACTGGTCAGATTCTCACCATCCCCCAGAGGTCAGTGCTGCTATTTGCACTCCCCTCCAGATGAGGAAACTGAGGCTTAGCAGGGTGAGGGACTAGACCTCATTGCTGAGAGAGGCAGGCCGTGAGCTTGGCTGCTGCTTGTGCACGTCCCCGTTCTGACCCGGTCTGAGGGGTCTCGCCACCCGATCCCTTGGAAGCATAGGTCCTTCGTGACAAGCCTTTCCGTCCATTACACCTTAGTCTGAGTTAGTTTACGAGAATCCCTGTGCTCAGGATGTCTGTGATCCCTGGCTGGTGCTGGAGGCAGGGCTGGCTCCACGTGCGGGTCTGGGGACCAACTGGGGCTCATAAGGACAGGTTCGGGGTGAGAAGAAGGGAAGAGACCTCCGTCATGCTGGGTCCCAGGAGACTTTTAAGGAGAAGGTTGACAGTGACATCTGGCGGGACCCCATTTGGATTTCTCCTGAGTGGCAGAAGTGGGCTATTTTGTCACTTAAGTCTCGGTTATTTGGGTGAATGTGGTCTTGGGCACTCTAGGGGCTGTGTTTCCGAGCCTGAATGATGCTGGGGCATCAGGCTCTGCCTTCTCAGGCCCCCCCCTCCAGGTCCTGGGTCACTCTCCACTGGGCGTGGGGACAGCATACCTCCTTCTTCCTTGGGTAAAACCTGACACGGCCCCCAAGACTGCCTTCTTGTCCTGGGGTGTCTGAAAGCCAGGAGGCCCATCCAGGACCCCAAAAATGCCAAGGGGAAGACTGGGGGGTGTGGGCAGCTTGTGGCTGGGGCTATCTGGGAACAAAGGTCCAGAGCTTGACCCAGCCTCGGGCAAGTTTGGGCTTTTCCAACCTCAGAGATTG
Source organism: Procyon lotor (assembly GCA_028646535.1). Classification (NCBI taxonomy): domain Eukaryota; kingdom Metazoa; phylum Chordata; class Mammalia; order Carnivora; family Procyonidae; genus Procyon; species Procyon lotor. Next base: position 20,635,526 of record CM053610.1, read on the forward strand.
TGGGGTTGATGGAGTACTGGGCACGGGCGCGTGTGCCCGTGGGCTAGAGTGTGTGTGCGTGCGTGCGCACCAGGAGGCTGTGTGTGTGTGTGTGTGCAGCAGTGTGACTGTGTGGGGGTGAGTGTGCATGTCTGGTCCATGTGCGGGCTGGGGATGCTTGTGCGCCTGGGGCAGTGCGTGTGTGTGTGCGCGCGCACGCGTGCACGTGTGTACAGGTGGAGGGGACTACGTGCCCGTGGACATGTGTGACTGCGGGCATCTGCGCTGGCAGATGTGCAAGCACCTGGGGCGTGGGCATTGGCAAGACCACGAGCATGAGTGTGTGCAGGCACACATGTTCCAGATCCTCTTGAAGAAACCCCAGCAGTCTGGCAGTGCTGGGCTGGCAGGGGTGTCCTTCGTCATCACAGAGGCAGCCCGAGCTGCCACCCGGGTCCCGGCTGCCCCCAGAGCCTCTGCCGCTGCGGGAGGGACACGACAGGGAAGCAGTGGGTGTGAGAAGTCCCTGTCCCCATCCCGGTCCCCATCCCCATGACAGTGGCCAAGGCATCTCCTGGTTTCCAGCCTTCTTCCTCCTCCTCCGCCACTCCCTGCCCTACAAGGGCACACTGAGCCCCAAGCCAAGCACCATGGCGGGGGGCGGGGGAAGGCGTGCCCTTCTGGGAGAGAGGGCTCTGAACTTGAAGTGAGGGAGGAGGTCATGACCTACGGAGCCCAACCCCACCACTTCCTTGCTGTGTGACCTCGGGCCTGATCTCTTGGGGTCTCACTTTCCTCCTCTGGCAAATGGGCGTGAAAGCCCCACCACCAGGAGGCTTGGCAGACTGTCACTTGCAGGATTCTGTCTCCTAACTTGTGTCAAAGCCAGGCCTGGACCCTGGGCGCCTAAGCAGGACGGGGAGCAGAGGAGATCTGGGTGAGGGCCCGTCACCGCGGGCAACTTGTTGGAACGAGGACTCCTGAGGCCACTGCCTGTCCCTGGCCCACCTTGACTTACAGGGGAGGGGAAGGGCTTGGGGTCTCTAGCCGAGGGTTCCTGAGCTCAAATACCAGCTCTGCCCTTTCGCCAGTTTGACCTTAGTCGGCTCGTCTGTAGAACGGAGCTGATGGCTCTGTCTCCCTCATAGCACTGGTGTGAAGGTGAACGTGTTGAGCAACGTAGGGCCTGAGGAACGTGCAAGTCCTAGGGAATGTTAGCCGCTGTGTGATCTCACTGGGCCTTGGTCTCCCGATCTGGAGAATGGGGATGACGATGAGAGCTGTGGTGGATGTTAAATGGACCCGTGGAAAGAAAGCACGCGGCCAAGTCCTGTCACGTAGCTGGTAGGCAGTAACTACTGGTTCCCTAGAGGTCGCGTGGGAGTTGTTTCTGTGTCCCCAGTGCCATTAGGGGCTGGTTTGTGTGGCACTGAATTGCGAGGAACACCGGAAGGGGCTCGATGGGGGCATAGGTGTGGCACGAGCCTCCAGAGCTGGGGACTTGGAAGCTCAGGGTTTCTCTGCCCTGCTTGGCTCCTGCCCTGTTCCGAGCCTCAGTTTCCCTCCTTATTACGCAGGAATGCCCTTTTGGTCCCTCCTGCCTCTGAATCCCTTCCTGGTGCTGTGCCAGGTCCTGGATCCGGGAGGGGCACTGGTGGGGTGAGGCTGGTGACTCTGCCAAGGCCTGTAGGCGTCCAGCAGGTAGAAAGGTAGTAGGACGAGCATCCTGGAGGCCTTCTCCCTTCTACCCCCCGTCCCCACCCCTGCTCTGGTCCCTGGCCAGGAACCCAGGAGTTCTGGGCTCCGGGACCTTGGAACACAGTGAGGCCGCTGGGATGACAGCCTTCCCCAGTCAGGGGCCTGAGCCCATCTCCAGTGTTTTCTAGCCCCTGCCATGCGCCAGACACTTATTTCATTTAATTGCCCCTGGATTCTGTGCGGTAGAGAGGACTTGGCATCAGGGAGACCAGGGAACCCGCCCGAGTCCCACAGTGAGGAAGTGGCCAGGCTTGGGTTCCGTGGCTGGCTGACCCTCTCCACCGCAGGCGTGGAGGTGGGGTCCACGGGTGCCTTAGCTCTCTCTCTGCACCTCCCCATCCCCAGCGTATGAGGTCCCCCCTCATCTGGGCACTCCACAAAAGCTTCTCAGAGCTCAAGGCTGCTCTTTACCTGCCCAAGACCCAGCCTGGTGGGAGACAGATGCCCCCTCATCCTTCCCCCTCACCTCGACTGCAGCTCCGGACCCCAACCTAACCTGGGCAGGCTGCAGGGATGCGGAGACAGAGCAGCTGGGAGGCTGGGCCTGTCCTCTCCCCACGAAGTCTCCACTCCCAGAGCGTCTGGTCCTCTAGGCCAGCCTGGGAAGGGGAGCCAAGGCTGAGAATGACGGGGACTCACTCACAGTCCTGCAGAGCACCAGAGCTGGGTGCGGACAGCCAGGTGACGCGCCCCTCATTTGCTCTCCCACTGTCCCCATCCCAGCAGCCCCACCCTGCCCCTGCTCGGCCACACCTGGGAGTCACGGTGACTCTTTTCTCCTACAGCTCCTCGTCCCCATCCAACTGTGTGCAGATACTGTTGGCTTGACCTTGAAAATACATCCCAGATTTCACCTTCTCACCACCTCCACCCCCTCCAGGCACCCCACTGTGCCCACCCTGCCCCCCCAACCCGTAATCCCTTCCAACCCACACACCAGAGAAAACTTTGCAGAAGATAAACCAGATTCTCATCTCTGCTCAGAACCCTCCAAGATTCCTGTCTCACTAAAGGCAAGAGCCCATCTTTCTTGAAGCCTCTGCAGCCAGGCATGATCTGCCCCAGCTACCAGCAGCCTTCACCTCACTCCACTCTCCCCTTGCCCACTTGGTCTCAGCCACACTCACATCTTTGCTATTCTAGTAACAACCAAACACAACTCCGCCCCAGGGCCTTTGCACTGGCTATTTTCTCAGGCAGTTTCCCCAGATCTCTACATGGCTGGTTCCTCTCCTCTTTTGGGTCTTTGCTCAAATGTCACCTCCTCAGAGAAGCCCTCCCGGATCACCCAGTCAGGGCCATTTTAAGTCTTTGGACCCTTCTCACCCCCTCTTTCTATTTAACTTTTTCTCTAGCTCTTGTTCACCCTGACATTATGGATGGTCTTTCATTTATAAGTTTAGTGCCTGTCTCCCCATAAGATGGTGAGCTCTGCCAGGACAGACCAGTCTGTTTGTTCACTGTCGTGTCCACAGGCCAGAGACTAGCAGCTGCCCCGAAGGGACTCCCCACTGTGGGGGCAGCAGATGCTTCAGAGCCAGAGTCTGAGAACTGTCCGTCCACTTCTGTACTTGGAGGGCCTCGGGAGCCCCAAGGTCCAGACCATTCCTCCTGCCCAGCCGTGTCCAGGGAATCCTCGGGAAGATGACATTTGAGCTGGACCTTGAGGGCCCAACCAAATTTTTCAGCGAGAGCAAAACATGGGGAAGCTCATTCCAGGGGGTGGGAATGTGAGCAAGAGCTTGGAGGTAGGACAGGTTTTCACAGGTTAGCGCAGGCTCTGCGTGATGGTGACTGGGGCCACTTTCCTGAGGAAGCATGTCCTGCAGAACATTTCAGATGGGGTGGGGATGGGGAAATCGGCTCGAGAACCGCTGCGTGGTCCTGAGAGGATGAGCTGGTGAAATCACTTGGGGCCAGATGGAAGAGAAGGATCTGGAAAGCCACTCAGAGGAACTAGTGTGTCCTTATCTCCTTGCGTCATCATGAGGGAAAGCAGGGAGTCCACGGAGTGGACTGCAGTGTTTTTAGTGAAGGGAGAGAAGGTCAGATTTGGGTTCTAGAAGGAACCCTCAGAATATTGGGTAAGAGAAAGACGTATTCCATGAAGGTGAAACAGAAGGTAAAGGAATTGCGAGGTGCAGAGAGAGAAGGCCGGCCTGGGAGGAAGAAGAGGGGCTGGGGACAAGGGACTGGGCCTGGGTGATGGGGGAGGGGTGGAGAATGATGCTCAAGGGTCAGGGTTCACCCAGTTTTCTTGGGTGGAAGGAGGGGAGTTTAGGCCACCAGGAACGTGGACAGATGTACAGATCTGGGGCACAGGGGTGGGGCCTGTGGGCGGAGTCTAAGGGCTGGCCTTAAGGCAGGTAGCATGCGGCAGTCACCTGTGGTGACTCCAGACTCAGGTGGGGCCATCTCGGGAGTCATTGTGTCCGAGGGGCCCCCTCCCCAGCTTGGAAACTTCCGTGCCCCGGCTGGGACCCAACTGCAGGCTCCTGGGAGGCCTATGCTTGGGTGGATGACTCATCATTTTCTCGGCATCCCGGCATCCCCGGGCTGAGGAAATGTTCAGGGAGACGTGGGGCCCTTCCTTTGGCAGGCCAGGCCCCGACTGGATGCCGGCGGGTAGAGAAAAGTGCACTTGGGCCTCATCTCCAAGCGTCCTGAGGGCGTGTCTCCAAGAGCCCCTGGCTTCCAGGATCCTGCACGGCCCTCAGCCACCCTGGGAGGAGGCTGTTATGACCCCATTCTACAGGTTAGCAAACCAAGGCACAGCCTGCATGGGCGCCCAGCTAAGCTAGCACTTCGTGCTGCAGTTTCTTCGTCTGAAAAATGGGTCTGCTGATTGTCCTTCCCCAACAGGTTTGTCGGGAAAACCAAGGGGAAAATCGTGTGAAATGCTTAAATAGTGGCTTGTTGCTTTTGTAGGGACACAGAGAGGGGTCTGCCCAGGCAGTCGGGACTCCGACTGGGTAGAGCAAAGCTAGGCAAGACGGGAGAGTAACCTGGCAGACAACTGGCCTGCATTTGGACCCCAGTTCTAACCACTAGCTTCTGGCTCTGGGCAAATGGCTTGGCTGCTCTGATCGCTGGACCCCTTGTGTGTCGGTGGTGATAACCCACACCCTGTGGGGTAGCTGGGAAGATGCCCCGAAACCAAGCCTGACAGGCAGGCCTCAGAGTAGGGGCTGCTGCTCTAACTCAGGGTGCTTTGGAGGACCCCTCTTCTCTCTTCCCACTGCAAAGATCCCCAAAACAGAGAGCTATCAACCTTCCAAGGGTGGCTAAGAAGCACTTTGTGGGGCGACAGGAAAGCTTGGGTCCAGGGGGAGGGAGGAGGGTTCAGCTCAGAGAGTTCCTGCTGGGAAGCCCCATGCGGAATGGGGCCTCTCTGGGAGATCCGGAGCTGGGACAGGAGCGGGCTGGGGACAAAGGGGTTTATGTTGAATGTGGGGCCCCTGCAAGTCAGAGGAAGAGTGGGGAATGTGGAGGCAGAGGCTGTGTCCAGGCCCTGGACTCAGCCTGGGCTGAGCAGGCTGTGCGGTCTAGGGCAAATCACTTTCCCTCTCTGAGCCTCAGTGTCTCATCCCTGAAATGGGGGTGATGCCAGCTGTGGCTTCACGGCCATCTCCCTTCTAAACTACATGGTATGGTATGGCGGCAGCCGTGGCAGGGTGTGGCCATCGCGAAGCCCTCCATGAAAGGGGGCTGTAATGACGATTCCGGTTGGGATTAAACCAGTAACCCTTGAGTCTGTGATGAGGCCATGGGGAGCAGTCCCACTGGGCTGGGCTCTGGAGCACAGACTGGCCCCAGGTTTGAACAGGGCACTGTGACTCACCAGCCCAATGACCTTGAAACAAGTCAGTTGTTGGAGCCTCAGTTTCCTCCTCTGTGAAATGGGCCCAGTGGTATTACCCGTCTCACAGGGCCGCTGTGGGAAGGTGAAGAGAGGTCCCACACCAGGTGCTTGGCTCAGGAACCAGGAGCTTTTGTCTCTTGCGCCTGCAGCACGGCGAGTGGCAGTTAGACCTCTGATCTGGGGTCTGGGAAGGGGCTGGAGCGGCAGTGGCCCGAGCTGGAAGGGAGTGAGCGCCGCAGGAGCGGGTGCAGGGAAACCGGAAGCGGAGACTTCTGGCAGGAGGGGTGGTCACCGGCTTGCCCCGGAGGACGGGCAGACCCCCAGACCCCAGGTCTGGATGAGAGGAGGCCCTGATAGAAGCCAGGGGTAGAGGGAAGGCACCGCGGACCGAAGCAGGTGGGGAGTAGAGGATAGAAACCCCCTGGTCCAGCCAGAAGTTGGCTCTCAGGGAGAGAGGGGGGCAGTGGGCGGCCCAGGGTCCAGGCTGCCCATTTTGGGGCTAAGAGTGGGCATGCTCCCCGGACCAGAGAGCCCTGCGTTTAAATCCTGCCTGACCATCCAGCTGTGCGACTTCGGACACCTCTCTACCTCCTCTCCGAGCCTCCGCTTCCACATCTGTAAAATGGGGAGAGCCCTGTCGACACCCTTGTAGGGTTGTGGGGGTAGTCTGAAATCCATAAAGTACACAGCGACTGCCTGCAGCGGAGCAGAAACAGTGACAGTCGTAACCCAGCCAGTATTTGGGGGGTGCTTACGAAGAGTCGGGCGCCGCTAAGCAGTTTATGCCCGTGACTCCGTGTGATGGTGCGAATGCGGCTACCTTTGCAATCCTTGCTGATGAGGACGTCGAGACTCTGAGAGGCTGGGTAACATGCCCGAGGCCACACAGCTGATGAGAGGCAGAGCAGAGACTTGAGCCTGCGCAATGGGGAAGTGTCGTGTCCTCGGCTGCCTCTAACCCCCATCCTCCCTCCCGACAGCAGGTGTCAGATCCCAGGGTCCCCTGTGGTACTATGCACGCTTGGCCCGCACGTGCCTCCTCCCGGAGCAGAGAGGCAGGCATGAGTCTCCGGCGAGCGTGCGAACCCCGGGACGCACTAATAAGGTGCAGACGGGATCTATGGGGAGGGTTGGTTGACCCTCGGGGTCACTGAGGGATTCTTTGGTTCAGGGAGGGCCACATGGCGGCGTGGGGCCTCACAGCCAGCCGGGCAGCCAGCATGCTGCACGTCAGCTGAGGCAGGGGGAGCCCTGCGCCCACCGGCACGAGGCAGGACAGAGCTCATCACCAAGGTCACAGCCAGCCTCCAGCAGCCCTGAGAGGAAGCAGGTGGCCAGTGCCTAATTCAGGTGGCACTGAGGGGCGTCGAGGCAAGGAGAGGTATCATGGGGACTAGGGAGGACCGGGGGGGGCGGCTTTTATGAGGAAATGAGCCAAGAAGTGGGAGGTGAGGGGCTGGGCACTCCCAGGAAGGGGGAAAGGGTGCTGTGGACAAAGGAGCCCAAGAAAGTATGTTTTTCAAGGTAATGCACACACATGACTTCAAGTAACAGCAACAAAACAGCAGGCAGCAAGGGGGTGAACAGTGCCCACCCTGTCCCCCTCCACCTAGGGGAGGTCCAGTCCCTTAGGTGTCAGGCCTGATCCCCTTGGCTCTGAGCTGGGCTGCCGGGTTTGAACCCTGAATCCCCTGTGTACTCACAGACTTGGACAACTTACTCTACGTCTCCGTGTCTGAGTTCACACATCCAAACCAGGGGTGCTACTGGGGCCTTCTTCCCTGGACTGTGGCCTCATGCCCAGCAGAGGCGGGCCCCAGGGCCGAGTGCTCCCCGAGCAGAGACGGTCCCTATGACCGTCGCCTTGGCGGCCAACGCTTCTTTACTAGGCTCTCTGCTGCGCACGCGTGCCCATGCACACCATGTGTGAGGTTTGAACGGCGAGCTTCCCTTGCGGGGCCCGGAGCTCGGTTTTCTGGGCTTCTATCAGTTGAGGCAAGAGGCAGAGGTGAGAGGTCAGCCCAGCGGCCCCGGATCTTCAGACCAGGCCCCCCATGTGGAGGGTATTTCTGACGTTGACTGGCCCCCAAGGGTTAGCCATTGCCTTGTCCAGGGGTGGGGGTGCGGGGACTCGATCCCCCGCTCCTGTGCTGGGAACTTGAAGTGGCCGTGGGGACAGGAAGGGTGAGGTGAGCTGTGGAGAGAGCCCTTGTCCAGGCTGCGAAGGTGGGGCCTTGAAGCCCTCTTTTGCCACTTCTCAGCCATACCGTTACTGAAAAGGTTCTCGGCTCCTCATCTTGGTTTCCTTATCAGGATGGTGGTCCAGACGGTGGTGAGGGCCCAAGACAACACTGCAGGTGTGACAGAGCGCTGGGCTTGTTTGCGGGGGGGGGGGGGGGGGGGGGGGGGGGGGGGCACGTGCAAGTCCCTGCCCTCAGGGGATCTACAGCTGAGAGGATGCTGCCGTTCCTAAGATCCCAGGTTAGGAGGTGCCCAGCCCTGGGCTCAATCCTAGCTCTGCTGCTTTGGAGCTGAGTGACCTTGGGGGAAGTTGATTAACCTCCCTAGGCCTCGGTTTCCTCCTCTGTGAAATGGGCATAGCAGGAGAGCCTGCTGGGTGGGGGGGGCTGTAAGATGCAGCTTAAGAGGCTGAGCCGGGAGCCTGGTTCATGGTGAGGCTCTATAATCAGCAGCAGCTGCAATTATTTTAAGACATTCAGACTCATCTGAGAATGCCCGGCTAACCTCACAGGGCTGCCGGAGATCCATTCATTCACGGACTCATTCAGCCAACAGACTGGCACCTGCTTTGTACCAGGCCCTGTGCAGGCACGCCACCGAGATTTACTAAGCACCTACTATGTGCTGAGAGCGGTGAACAGGACAGAATTGATCTTTGCCCTCCCAGAGCTGGGAGCCTCATGTAGCCGCACACGCTGGGGGGCTAGGGGCAGCCTGGGGCCCGATGTGCCATCCAGCTGGTCGGCTCTGGCAGCCAGGCCCCTGCCCCATTGTGCCAGGCTTGCTGAGATTAAAGGGGCTGCTTCTGCCCAGTGTCCCCAAGCTGGCCCTGCCACCCCCCCACGTCCGGCTCCCCTGGGTCCCCCTTTCCTGGGGAAGTAAACTCTGAGGGGTATGGGGAGCGCTGGGCCTTTTCTACCCCCACCCCAGTTCTCGTCAACCTCCTCCCCAGCGAAAACTCATTGTCCTTCCTCCCTCTTCATACAGCAGCCAAACTGCTGTATTAAAAAGGCAAACCTGACCATGTTCTCTCTCTGCTCAAAACCTTCTTGCGGGTCCCCATCAGCCTCTGAGCAAAAGACACCAAGGCGCACAAGGCCCAGCTCTGGCCCCTCTCTCCACCTCTGGACTTCTGCTCACTACTTTCAGCTGCACATCCTCCAGACTACTCCCCCCACCCTCACTGGGCCCTGCTACAATGTCACCTCCTCAGGCAGCAGTGAGGACCTCGCTGACTGCCTTTTCTTTCTTTCTTTTTTTTCTTTTTTAAAGATTTTATTTATTTGAGAGAGAGAACAGAGGAAGAGTAAGAGGGAGAAGCAGACTCTCTGCTGAGCAGAGCCCAGTGGGGCTCGATCCCAGGACCCTAAAACCATGACCCGAGCAGAAGGCAGATGTTTAACCAACTGAGCCACCCAGGCGCCCCTTTCTTTCTTTCTTTTTTTAAAGATTTTACTTATTTATTTATTTGAGAGAGAGAAAGAGAGAGAATGAGCAGGGAGGAGGGGCAGAGGGAGAGAAAGAAGCAGATTCCCTGCTGAGCAGGGAGCCCCACATGGGGCTCGATCCCAGGACCCTGAGATCATGACCCAAGCTGAAGGCAGACACTTAACGGACTGAGCCACCCAGGCGTCCCCTGACTGCCTTTTCAAAATGCTTTTCGGCCACATGTTCCCAGTGCCTTCCCCTAACTTTGGAGCCTTTTTATTTATTTATTTACTCATCCATTTATTTATTTTTTAAAAGATTTTATTTATTTATTTGACAGAGAGATTGAGCACAAGCAGGGGGAGTGGCAGGGAGAGGGAGAGGCAGACACCCCACTGAGCAGGGATGTGAGATTCAATCCCGGACCCTGGGATCGTGACCTGAGCTGAAGGCAGACCCTTAAGGACTGAGCCACCCAGGCGCCCCCGGAGCCTCTGTTACCCCCTCTGACTGGAGCTACATCTGTGTGCATGTCCCTCCTGGGCTCCGAGAGGACAGGGATAGTGGCTGTCTTGCTCAGTGCTGTGTTTGTAGCGCCTAGTGCCTCGTCAGCACTCCGTAAATATCTGTTAAACAGTGTCTCAAACGTTTTAATTCTCCTTCTCGTGCCTCGGTTTCCTCCTGTGCAGAATGGGCCAGAAGGACTGTCGTGGGGCTGACGTGAGGGCCGGCTCAGCGGTCAGGGGCCCGTCCAGGACTGTCTGGGCCGCCGGCCAGTCCCAGGGCTGCGGGAGCCGGAGGAGGCTGGCGGGGTCGGCAGGCGGTCACAGAGACATTTGGGCTCGCTGCTGGCCGTGCCGAGAAGTCCAGGTGAGGCAGAGACACAGCTGTGGGAAGAGGGGCCGAGACGCTGGTCTGAAGGGAGGTCTGGGCCTGGAGATGCAGCTTGCTGGCCGGTCCCTTAGTGGGCCCCGGAGGGCCAGATCTCAGGCAGCGGGAGCTACGGAGTACCGCAGAGCAGGGGACCGTGGGGAGGGAGGCATTTGGGGAGCCGAATCTGGTCCGGTGTGTGCAGAGCGGAGCCCGGGGGCTGAGGCCCAGGGGTGGACAGTAGCCCAAATGGGAGCAGAAGCTCCAGAAAGAAGGGGAAGGTCTAGAGAGGGGCTGAAGGAGCGGGTCTGTCCCTCCTTGCGTCAGCTGCTTCGTTCTCTGTAAAGGCCAATTCATTATCCATTCACTCGTTCGCTCACATATTCATTCACCAACCTGGGGAGCGCCTCCCGGGGTGTAGCGGTGAGCCCCACAGACCTGACTCCTGTCCTGCCAGAGCTCTGGCTGCATCCCGGGGCTTGGATGCCACAGGACCCTGGTGGTGGCAGCGCTGGTCATGCTGGGGACAGTGGCGGTTACAGTGACAGTGGGGAGAGTGGTGATGAGGATGAGCACGGTGTGCTTGCAAGGGGTGTCGGCCCGCCAGTGTTGAAGGCCCCCAGGTGCCGGCCTGCTCCCAGGGCTTCCCGTGTGTTCGCATGCTGGGCTCCTGAAACAGCCTCGTGAGGCACGGGGCTTATGCAACTCACCTGGGGCCCACGGTGAGCCAAGGACAGCACCCAGATGCAAGGCCGGGCAGGCTGGCTGGCCAGCAGGTGCCCCCAGCTGTGACCACTTCCAGCAGGCAGCTCCCTCCCTTAGCCGCAGCCAGCTCCCTGAACCCGGACCCAGCACCCAGCACCCAGCACCGGGCCCAGTCCGGGGGAAGGTGCCCAAGTCTGATTTGCCTGAGTGGGGCTTAAGGTCCGGCGTGGCTCCAGCAAGCTTGAGCAAACGGTGCCCTCGCTCCTCTGCCCCGAGCACCTCGTCTGGGAAAGGGGAAACCTGTCCCCCCCAGAGAGACCACGAGAGAGGCAAGGAACCAGCACCTTCACTGTAGAAGTTGATGTTTCCGGGGGGAGACCCCATTCCATAAATCACGAGACAAGAAGGAAACGAAGGTTCTATTCTGAGTTCTGTGCCTGGGACCTGAGATGGGGAGGGGGCAGGCAGGGAGCCAGGGGCTTGTGGATGGACACACTGTACATACCCGCCTTGCTGCTTCCCCTACATAAGCCCCAGGGAGGGGCTTTTCTTCTGCTACCCCACTGCGAGCAGATCTGAGCCCAGATCTGAGTCCCATGCCATGCCAAAAGAGAGGAGACAGAAGGTGAGGGCTGGGAGCAGAAAGGCTGGGCGTAAGTACCACCTCTTGTGCTCCCTGTGTGGCCTGGGACCAACGCTGTCCCTCTCTGAGCCTCCTTGTTACTCAGTTGTCCAAATATCTCCGGAGACAGACGGAAATCTCTGCTCTCAGAGAGCCTACATTCGGGTGGGGCTGACACGACACAATAGACGAAGAAAGTGCCCCAGCTTGTCAGATGCTGCTAAGTGCTCCAGAGAAAAATCAAGCAGAGTTAGGGGAATCAGAGGTGCTGGGGAGGGAGGTATTGGAATTTTAATCAGGGTGTCAGAGAGGGCCTTACCAAGTAGGTGACATTTTGAGCAAAGCCTTGAAGGAGGTATGGGAACAAGTTATGCAGGTATCTGGGGGAAAAGCATTCCAGGTAGAGGGAACAGTAAGTGCAAAGGCCCTGAGGCAGGAGTATGTCAGGTGGGTTTGAGAAACAGCAAGGAGGCCAGTGTCCCCAGCTTCCCCCACACTTTGTATTTGGGAATCAAAAAACTACAGTTTATCCCTCAGGACCTTAGGACCCAGAACAAAATTACTCTGAGCTCTCACAGCCAATCCCAGTGAGCGTTAGTGATACCTGCACGGGCCCTGATACCTATTTGTTCAACCTGGAGGGTGGATTTTAAGACCCACGGGGGCTTGGAAAAGAGAACACCATTGTCTTCACTCACTCCATGTGGCTGACTCTCAGATGGTCCCAGGTTCAAATCCTGGACCCACCACTTTCTAGCTATGGAACCTTAGGCAAATTTTCTGAATCTCAGTGTCCTCACCTACAGAATGGGGATGTAACGCTTGTCTGACAGGGGTGATGGGATGGGATTCAGGAAACATACCAGAGAGCATGTGTGGAAGTGCCCAGCTCTGTGCCTGCCTGTAGGAGGAGCTTAGTAAGTGTTTAAAACCAGCACTTAACATTTGTATGACTTTGAACTATTTTCACAGTTGTTGGAATCTGTCACATCACTTGAATCTTCTAAGAACTCCATGAGGAAGAGGGGACCAGAAATAATAGGCCCAACTTACAAAGGGGTAAACTGAGGCCTGGAGGGGGTCAGTGACTTGCCCAGGGTTACCGTGCAGCGGGGCCACTAGAAGGCTAAGGCGTGGGTCTCCTGGCTAGGGGAACCCTGGGGATCCGGGGGAGTGGAGATTGTCCAGAGCCTGTCGCCCCCACCATGAGCGTGCAGACACGTGCGTGCATATCACTGGCACCGTGAAATGATAGCAACTTTGAGATTTGTGGTCCCCGAGCAGGTTTTGTAAGGCCTGGCTTGGTGTGTCAGGAGGTCTGTTGTAAGGATGTTGAAAGGCCCAAAGCGTGGGGAAGCTCAGGCCACAGGCAGGCGGAGTCTGGGGTCCTCAAGAAGAGGAAGAGGTCTGAGCTCATGTGATTGTCCACTCGGCCTGTTTGTCCATCCGGTGTCTGGCCTTCCTGGGCAGGGAGGGCTGGGTCCTCAGACTGGTCTCCCCGCAGCCTGGCCTGGCTCCTTACCCGCCTGATCAACCTCTGAGCCTCAGGACAGCTGGGGGGGGTGGGGGGGGAGCATCATGAATGAGGAAGCTGAGCCACAGAGAGTGCGTGCCGTGCTGGTGCGGGAGGGCCAGGGTTAGGACTGGGTCTGCCTGACCTAGCTCCAGCCCGGGCGGTCCTCCCGGGGACCGGCAGGCAGGCTCTGTTCAGGGGGCCCCTCCTTCCCTCGGCCCACCTTCCCGGCCGCAGGCTGGCCTCCTAGCCCTTGACAGAAGACCCCGGCCAGCAGGCTGTGCTCCTCAGTTGCTCCAGCCTGCCCCCTCGTCACCTGGGGCCTGGGACCCAGGTTCGAGCCCCACCCTGCCCCAGCCCCCTGGGCACCGTGTGACCCTGGGAAGGAGTGCTCAGGGAGCCTAGCTGTGCTGAGCACCTTTAGGGGCCCAGTGCCTTTCCTTAGTGCCCACACAATTCAGGGGTTTCTGGGCCCATTTCCTAGACAGAGAAACCGAGGCCTGTCCGGAGGTGATATCCTGAAGCACACGGGCTGTAAGGGCAGAGCTGGGACTCCAAAGCCCCCTACTCTTTCTTAACATAGCCTCCAGCCCTCGGTTTCTTCGGCAAAATGGGAAATGGGGGCCGGACCGTCTCCGCCGGGAGCGCCGCATGGTGTGGGTCCCGGCTGTCTTGGCTCCCAGTGAGGTGGCCCGGGGCAGTCCCCTCCGTGCCCAGGGCATTGGTTTTCTCACCTGGAAATGGGACTGAGCGCAGTATCCACCTCAAGCCGTTGGGAGGTTCGGTGGGCAGCAGTACAGAGTGCCCGACAGGGGTCACTCATTCTGAAATCGCTGAGCTCGAAAGGAGGCCGGGGTGGGGGGGGCCACGCACATGCTCTCTTGGCCCTGTGGCCCAGACTGGCGGGGGCCGTGTGGTTGTGTTCTGTGGACAGACGCGTCTGGGGAGCCCCGTCATGGTGGGTGGTGAGCGGTGGTCGGTGGGTAGCCCTGGGTCATGAATGTGAGACCAGCTCAGGCTGTGCGGGGCAGCCATGGGCGCCTTTGTCCCCTTTGTCTCCTCTTGTGCAAATTAGCAATTACCTTTCCTGCTCCTGCAAGCTCGGCCTTTCCTGGGAGAATTATGCACAGCAGCCACTGAGCAAGCAGAAGCCGCCTGGCTAATTAGCGGGTGGCCACTGGGGACGGGCTCGGGGCCTGGTGGCCAGAATTGGGGCTGCAGCTGCCTGCTGCTGCTGCCGGCTCAGCTGGGAGACCCCTCCATGTCCCTCCCGGGCTCTGGGACGTCATGGGCCTTTCAGTCACGAGGTTCAGATCCTTTTTAGCTGTGTGATCTTGGGTAAGTTGCTCTGCCTCTCTGTGCCACAGGCTCCTCGTCTTTAACTGGAGGACCGTGTGGGTTTGGAGCCCGGAACCTAAATGGTGTCTGTTATCAGGGGGTAGTATTAGCGCCGCTCTTCCTGTCACCGCTGTCACCGCCTGGGTCTGTGCTGGCTTCGGTGGGAGAATGCAAGGAATGTCAGCCCAGCAGCGACCCCAGGGCCCCTGTAGTGCCACCTTAGTGTCCCGGGCAGAAGGAGAAGCCCAGCTAGGTCTCAGGCCCTTAGGCAGTTGGGAGGCTTAATCTCCCCTGACCCCCGAGCTAAATTTTGCTGCCTCTAAGTGAAGGAGTGAAATAACTGACATACTGTGTGGTCCTGTGCCCCATCTCGGGCCTGTAGGCCCGTTACTAAAGGTGGAGCTCCTTCCCCCCTCTCTGCTTCCCCCTTTTCTTCCTTCCTCTCCCTGCCTCCTTTCCCTCCCTCCCGCCTGGGGAACACGCAGGAGGGAGGCAGAAAAGCAAATCGAAGGGCTGCCTGCGGTTTGGGGGAGTCAGGAAAAGGCTCCTGAGGACTCTGTGGGACAGGGGGCCGCCCAGCAGCGGGGGGAGGGGGGTGGGGGTGAGCGCGGGAGCAAAGCACCCCGAGTCCTTGCTCAGGGGCCAGGACTGTGAGGCCTGTGGCCCAGGACAAAGGCAGTGAGCGGGGAGCTGTGGCAGGTTAAGGTGGGGCAGGACTTAGGAGGCTTGCCTGCCGGGTACTCCCCCCAACCTCCTCAGGCCTGGAACCCCAGAGAGGAGATCTCCTGGGACTATGGGGGCGGGGGCTATTGGTGAATAGAGTGTCTCTGAGCACAGGGGAAGGTGCCCCTGGCTTGGTCTGGGGAATGCCGCGCTGGGAAGGCTTTCTGGAAGAGTCAGTCTTGGAGCCAAGGCTCAGCTCTTCTTGGAGCTAAGCAGAGGGTGGGGTGGGTGTCCCCGGCAGAGGGGCCAGGCTGGCAAAGGCACAAAGCGCCGCTCAGTGCTGGGGTGAGCAGGGCCGCACCGCTGAGGCCTCTAAGGCCCAGCAGAGAAGCCTGGATTCTATCTGGGCACTGGAGAGCCAAGGAGGGTTTGGGGCAGGCAGCTGGAGATCTGATTTTCCCAAAGTCTGGCTGCAGCCCCATTAGCTAGGGAGGTTGAAACAGTGGTTCTGCCGTACTGGAAACCTGACGGGCTCAGCTTGGAGTCCGACCCTCCTGGGGGTCCCACCTGGGCAAACTCCAGCCCCTCCTGGAGCCTCAACACCTGTGTGTGTCCAATGAGGAAGCTGTAGGCCGCCTGCCTCCCGGAGCCCTTGGGGGGACACTGAGATCGTCCTCGTGACACACTCGGGGCTGGGCACCCCAAAGCGACCCAGCAGAAGGTGCACGGGATCTTTCTTCAGGGGCTCACTCAATGCTGGGTGTTTTGTATGCATGCTTTGTGCATCTTATTCTCACGGCTGCCCTTTTAGGCAGGTCCTTCCCCCCATTCATTGAGGAGGAAACTGAGGCACAGAGAAATGACCCACCTACGGGACGGGGCTGGGACTTGAGCCCTGACTGGCCTGGCCCCACAGGGCTTGCTTTTAGCCCCGCCACACCCCGCCCCCCAGCGGGGCCTGGGCTGGGTGTGGCTTGGTCCCCAGCCAGTTCCCCAGGGCCCCGTTAATCCCCCCTCAGGGCCCACCAGCACAAGGGCCAATTAGCACGTGCTCTTTGAGGGGCACTACACCTGTCCCCCTGCCCTGGTTCCCCCCCCTCCAGAGGCCCGGCTCTGCCCAGGTCTCTTTGGGCCCCTCCCTCAGCTCCAGAAGCTGCAGTTTCCAGTACTGCGCCATATGAAAAAGGACTAAGGCTCATTTTTTTGTCAGAGAAGCTGGGAGAAATAAAGCCGGTGAGAGAAACATTACGGCGTTAGGATTGTTCCAAGCCGCGGCTGGGCCGCCCGCAGAGCGCCCTCTCCCCCGCCACGGGCTCCCCCGTCTCCCCCATCTCTCCCGCCCCTGCCTCCCTCTCCCCCACTGGGGGCCACTGGCGGCTGCCCCTCCACCCCTCCCCGCCCCCCCGTGGGTCCCCTGTGCCTGGAGCTGCGGGCGGTGTTGGCTGCAGCCTCTCACCTGTGTGCCGGGTCTGGCTCCAGCGAGAAAGGAGGAGGAATAAAAGGTCCTTGAGATGGTGACAAAGGTCTGAGTGTGGGCCGCCAGAGCAGCCTGTTTCCAGGCAACTGCAGGCAACTGCTCTACCCTGGGCTCCCCGCGGCGGCGGGCACATCCGTCATGCAGCAGCTCGGCTCGGCGAGGGAGCGCGGGCCGCCCCGGCAGCCCGGGCACGGGGCCCACGGCCCCCGAGCTCCAGCCCTGCTGGGGACAGGAGGCCCCTTCTGCAGAAGAAAGCCCGGCCTTGTCATGGCTGCTGCGGGCCAAGCACCTACTGGGTGCCCGGCTGCGGGCCTGGCGCACACAGAGCAGAGCTCGCCTCCGTGAGCTACCCTGTCCGTCGGTCTGTCTGTCCATCCATCCACTGGGGAGGGAACTGCGGTTTAGTGTGCGGGCTCTGGATGGCTAGACGGAAACCCCACTCCACCACACGCTCGCTGTTCGATCTTGGTCACCTTACTTTACCTCGCTGGGCCTCATTTTCTTCATCCTTAAAATGGGCATAACAATAGCTCTTACCTCCTAGAGGTGTTATGAGGACGAAGTGACTTAGTATAGGTAATACCCTGGCCACAGTGCCTAGCCCCTATTAAACGCTCAATGAATGTTCAACGTCGTTTCTATTTTTATTATGCATTCTTTGTCAAGAGACCACGGGGGCAGTGGGAAGCATGTGGTCTGTTGCAATCACATAGACCAGGGTGGGGTTCATGTTTGCCCCTCAGGCTTTGCCTCTCCGACCCTGTTTCCTCTTAGCTAAATCGGGGCGAGAAGTCATAGTTTGATACCTGCTCTCTCTGGCAGAAGTCGGAAGCCCCATCTCTGGCTGGAAGGATCGATGATGCCCCACCCTGACTGTCCTGGCACCCAGAGAGGTCATTATCCAGCAAACTGCGGTTGCCACCTGCGGGGTGCCCGTGGGGGGTGCCAGCCCCCCAGCCACCTGCTTTCTGGGCCGCTCAGCCCTGCGGGCCTGCCCTGTTCCTCGCACATCGTTCTGCTTGTACCAGCCTTTGCCCTCAGGGCTGCCCAGTCCTGTCCCTCATTCTTCCTTCCACCTCCTTTTTGAAAACAACCTCTGCCAGTGCCCCCAGCCCGGGCCCTGGAGAGAGGAGGAGGCGGAGGCGGCGGCGGCAGACCGAGTGCCAGGGGATCGGGCACGCTGCCGGCCTTTGTCTGGGCTGCCCGGCGGCCGGGGCTCAGTCCCCCGGGGCAGGCCACGTTGCCGGCCTGCTGGCAGCTCTGGGAAGGCCGCGTGGGCGGCGGGGCCTGGACAGGCCCGGGCTGGCAGCAGCCCCCAGGGACGGCCTAGCCCACTTGGGCGGGAGGGAGACCCAGGCCTGGGCGGGGAGTGGGATTGTGCTGCCGCTCTCAGCAGCAGCAGGTCTGGGATGACTGTGGCCTTCTGAGGCCCGGGGCAGACGCGTGTCGGCACCCGCCGAGTACCAGGGACAGTGCAGTACTTGGCCTTCAGAACGAGACCATACAATTCGGTCCTGGAGCCTGACAGCCCGGGTTCAAATCCCCGCTCTGCTGTCTGACAGCCTGTGCGGCCAAAGCAAATGCCCACACCCTTTTAGGCCTCCATTAGCCAGTCCGCAAATAAACATCACAATCCTAGCCGAGGGCTTAGGGCAGTCCTGGACCGAAAAAGCACTCAGTAAGTGTTACTGCTGGTGCTGTCGACTCGGTCCTCGAGGGGAAGGGGCTAGATCTTTACTGAACTCCTGCTGGGGAGATGATCTGTTTCA
>CM053610.1:20653850-20688112 GCA_028646535.1 Procyon lotor
AAAAAAAAATTTTTTTTAAAGAAAACTGTTTACTGAGCACCCACAGTATGCCAGTGTCTGGGCTGGGCATTGGGGGTGCCCAGATGGAAGACCTGGGAGAGGGCGTGTAGGGGAGAGAAGGAAAAGAAACCGAGAGGAAGTGATATATGAGGTCCTGTTGTGTGCCAGGCTCTTTGCTGAGGACTGGGAATCCAGAGAAGAGCAAAGTAGCCCCTGCTGTCTTGGTTTTAGAATGACATAGAAATCTGGAAAGCAGTGATTATAACCCAGGATAATTAGCGCTGTGACATGGGATGCTCTGAGGCTGCTGACAGAGCCTTGGAAGTCAGGGAAGGCTTCCTGGAGGAGGTGACCTGGAATCTTGGCATTGTAGTCCAATGTATCAAGTCCCTGCTGTAATAGATCTGTCGTGTGTGTGGCTTGTCATGGTGTGGCCTGAGCTCGGCATAAACTTATTGAGGGATAGGGGACTTACTCCCCAAGGAGGAATATACTTTTGCCATTTGGAATCAGCTCACCTTCCTTGGACCCGTTCATAGCTTTCCCACTGCTCCCCATCTGGTCCAGGCTACATCGGCTTCTGCATCAGTCTCCTGCTCCCTTTCTCGCCCTTCCAGTGCATTTTCCACCCAGCAGCCAGAACAATCTTCTGAAACATAAATCAGACAACATCAGTTCCTAGCCTAAAACCCTTCAGTGGCTCCCCAGGGGCTCTTAGGACAAAGACCGGACTCTACCACAGCCTGCAAGGTCCGGCCGGACCTGGTGTGGCAGACCCTCCAGTTTCCCTGGGTTGCAGAAAGGGCCATGTCCAGGCCAGACCCTCCACCTGCCCATGCGGCCTCTTGAGGGTGCAGGGGTGAATTTAGTACAGACGAAGCCCCCCAGATGCCTCTGTCCGGAGACAAGTGGTGCTAGGCTATGGGCACGTGACATGCCCAGTTTGGGGGTATCATCTGGGCACCGTGCCATGCCAGCTCGGTGCCTCAGTGTCCCCATCAGTAAAATTAGGGGGCTGCCTGAGTGGTATTCTTGAGAGTCTCATTCACAGGGCTGGACCATTGGGGTTTTAGGAGCTCACCCCCTCAGCCCGTGGCTCCCATGATGCCTCCCCCCAGAGCTGGTCCCAGGAGACTAGCAAATGGGGGTTAGATGATGACGTGGGTTTCAATGGCTGTCTTGATCCCAAGGAGACACTGAGGCCCATAAGGTGAAATGACCCCCTCCCAGCTCACTCTGTATCGGCCAAGGCTCTCTGGCCCAGGAAAGACAAAAGGGTCATGCCAACTTGGGGTGCTGGGGGTTTTAATCCTTCCACCCAGAACCCTAGGTTCTGTTATATTTGTAATTTTGTCTAAACATACAGTGCATTCACATGATGCGAAATTCGACAGTTTCAAAGATACGGTAACAATCCCCTGCCTGCCCCTTTTCTATCCCTTCTCTGGCGTCACTGCTGCGACCAGCTTGTCTGTCTTTCCAGAGGTATCTGATGCATACAGACGCATCAGACGTACAGAACCTGTTTCTAGAGCTACAGAGAACTGGTCCGTGTCAAGAATGACCCCTGTCCATCATTCAGGGCTTGCCAGAGATCACAGTGCTTCGTGGTCTGGGGGGGTGGGGTGGGGAAGGGTCTCCCACCACCCCTCCTACTAGCCTGAGCACTGGGCCTGCCCAAATGGGAAGATTTGGGCAGCCGGCTGGGTTGCTCCTGAATTTCCTGCAGAGGAGGCCAAGGACCCTGCTTTTGAAGTCTGTCTCCGTAGAAGTAGCAAGTAGACACCAAGGAGATGTTGAGAATGTTCTGACGGGCTGCGTTGACTCCTTTCAGTGCCATCCCCAAACTGAGTGACGAAGGGCGTTGGTGCCGTGACTCAGCAGATGGGACCACGGGGCAGCTCAGCTGCAAGGGGGCCCATCAGTGGGGGCGGGATGTAGGGGGCGAGGGTAGACTTCGCTTTACGGCATGGACCGAGTGGGTGGACCCCATGTTAAGCAGTAGTAGGCTCTGTGTTAACGTCTTCACCCTAACGTTAGCATGCACGTATGAGTGTTCACCTTAACATGGTTTCACTTAACCTTCGTCATATACACCCCCCTCCCATAGATGCCATTAACCCCATGTTACCATTGAAGGGAAATATCCCGGAGCCAAGGAGTCCCTTGCCCAAGATCACATGGCTAGATTTGAACTCAGGGCTGCCCGAGTCCTAGGATGCCCCACTCTGGCCTGCAGCAGGAGCTGGACCAGTATCCCACACCCCAGCTCCTGCAGTCAGCGCACCAGGGCAGGATGGCCGTGGGGTCCACAGCCTGGGCTCTGGGGCTTCCAGCTCTGGCCCCACTCTTTCCTGACCGTGTGGCCTTGGGCAGGCGACGTTCTCTCTGTGCCCCAGGACACTGGCAGTCCCTTCTCAGTCCAGGCAGACTTGCTGGGTGAGGCGAATGGAGGGAGTAGGAGAATTTCCCTGGGGCTGAGGTCTCTCCTGCCCCCTGAGGTAGAACCGGGCCCTGAGCAGAGGCTCACAGAGGTACCAGTCCCTGCCTGGCTGTGTGACCTGGGCCACTGTCTTTCCCTTTCTGAGCCTCCAGTTCATACCTCCAGGTTCTCCTAGGGTGAGGTTTTTGGGGTAGGAAGGTTTTGGGTGTACCCAAGGGAACTGGCAGGATTTAGGCACGAACTGGAACTGAGGGGCAGGAAGAACGGGATCCGAGGAGACACAGGGACAGGTGGACAGGTGGCCGAGGGTGAAGCACCTTTTGCTGACTCTGGGAATTAATTTTACCTTTTTTCAGCAAGGATTTGATTTAAAGTTTTGGGCAAAACCAAGCCCAGCAGAGCAGAGGGACTCCGGGGAAGGCCCCCACTCCATACATTAATATTTGCTTCAGAAAGTTCCAGAAGCCTTGGACTTGCTGTTTCATGATGAGGGAATCAGGCACAAAGAGAGGCAAGAAAACTCCCCAGGGCCTCAGAGTTTCATTTGTCCTTTATTCCTTCAGCACCTGCTTCTGGAACACCTACCGTGTGCTGGCACCATGCTTGGCCCTGGTGGAGACCACAGCTGGCCCTGTCTGTGCCCTCATGATGGTCACCATCTACCAGGAGAGAGGCTCACTGACTATATTGTCACACACATCAACAGTGTTGCTACTGTGAGAGGTGCCATGAGGGGGGCGGTGCTCACAAGGGCCCTACCTGGGCCTGGCCATGGAGAGGGTGGTCAGGGTGGGCTTCTCTGAGGCGGCGGATTCATCTGCTAGGGCTACCATTGTAAAGTACCGCAGCCTGGGGGCTCGGACATCAGGGACCTGTTTCCTCACAGTTCTGGAGGTTGTCAATCCGTGATCATGTTGTTAGAGGTTGGTTCCTTGTGAGGCTTCCCTCCTTGGCTTGCAGGTGGCTGTCTTTCCTGTGTCTTCACCTGGGCCTCCCTTTTGCTGTCGGTGTGTTCTAATCTCCTCTTCTTAAAAGGACGCAAGTCAGATTGGATGAAGGCCCACCCTAATAATCTCATTTAACTTAATTCCTTCTCTAAAAACCCTGTCCCCATACAGACACACTCTGAGGCACAGGGTAGGACTTTGACCTAGGAATTTGCAGTGGGGGTGGGAGGACACAGCTCAGCCTGTAACAAGCAGCGCACACTTGAGCCGAAGCCTCAAAGTCAAGTAGAAGTTAGCTTAGTAATAGGAGGGAAAAGAATGTTTCAGGCAGAGGGTACAATGTGGGCCAAGGCCAGGTGGCAGGAGGGAGCATTCGGCGGGCCTGGCTAGAGTGCAGGGAAGGCGTGCAGAGAGGTTTAGGACGAGGCCTAGGAGATGGAGTCCCTGTGCAGCCACTCCATGGCATGCTGACTGCGTCCTTTTCTAGTCACTGGTTTCCTCCCTGGCGAAATAGTAACCAAATCAGCCTTACGGGGCTGGGAGCCTGGAGTGAGGTCACATAGGCTTAAAATGTCTTATCGCATGGCAGCTCCTAGTAGGTGCTCAATATGATTTGCCCTTTTCTCTTCCCTGCCTAGAACACTCTTGATCTTTCTTAGTCCCCTTCTTGCCCCCTACCCTGATTTATATGACCCAGCTTGAGATCCTGATCTACAGAGCCAAGAAAGGCCTTAGCAAACATTATCATGATTCAGAGAAACTTTTTGGGCCTCCTGGGAACCCAGGAGAAAAGGACAATTTTCTGGGGAGGTGGCTGTTGGAGCGTGCCTCACTTCTGAGCTCTGTAGGGCCAGGCATGGATACTCCTTAAAATGTCTGAGCCTCCTGTGAGATTTGGAGAGAAAAAACACCCTCCCTCAATATAACGTTGCCCTTTGTTGCAAAATAAATGGATCTCCGGTGCTAGTAGCCTCCTTCTCTTGGGCCTATTTGCTGGGTCTCTCTGCCCAGAGGTCTCTGGTTTTCATTGGCTTCTTGGCTGTGGCAAGTGCCTGCCCATTTGAGCCTCAGTTTGTATATTTGTGCTTTCATTTGACACATTTGAAAAATTTTATATAAACCATCTATTTTCGAACAATTTTAGGTTTATGGAAAAGATGCAAAGATAGTCCAGAGGGTTACAGGAACCCTCTGTAAAGCCCTCACTCAGTGTCCCATCTTGTTAACGTTCAACATTATGATAACATTTGTCACAGCTGAGGGACTGACCCAGGTACATCACCAGGAACCAAACTCATCCTTTTTTCACATTTCACTAGTTTTTCCTTAATGTCTGTTTTCTGTTCCAGGATCCCAACCAAGATACCACATCACATTCAGTCAGCACTTGTCCTTAACCACTGACCGATGACAGTTTCTTAGGACCCAGTTTTATTTTGACAAATATTTTTGAGCACCTACAATGTGCATTGTTCTTGGTGCTGGGGAAAGAAAGAATTCTTCCTTCCATGGAGCCTACGTTGGGGGTTGGGAGACAGGTCACAAACAAGCAAACGTAAATATTAAATATGTCAGATACTATATAGAAAAATAGGGAAAGGAGATTGGCTAGGAGCTGCTATTCGAGATAGCGAGGTCTGGGAAAGCCTCCTTAGAGGAGACGTTAGTTGGAGGTGAGGAAGTCTCCACGTGGGTATCTGGCGGCAGAGTATCTACACAGAGAACAGAGCAAGTGCAAAGGCCCTGAGGCAGGTGGTGCCTGAGGAGTGTGAGCAACAGTGAGAAGGTCAGTGGCCTGGTGCCCAGGGTGTGGGGGTGACTGCCAAGGACAGATCTCTGTGGAAGTGGAAGGGTGCAAGCTGGGAGTAGGCTGGTGCCACAATCCGAGTGAGCCAGGAGAGAGGTGATAGCGGCCTGGGCCTGAACGGTGCCCATGGAGGGTGATAAGTGGGCATATTCTAGGCTTGGTTGAAGGAGGAGCCACAGGATTTGCTGGTAAAAGCAGGGCTGGTGCTGAAACCTCTGGCAGGCCTTGTATGAGGAATAAGAGAGGGTGATGTTGGCGAGGCTTGGATAATTGTCAAGTTGGGTTTCCCTCTCCATCTCCTGTGTTCAGAGCTGCCTGGCCCAACCCATCCTTTGGCTGAGGGCCAGTAATAAACCACTGGGTGTTTGTTTGTTGTTTTAAAGTATAACATTTTGCAAAAGTAATAGAATCTCATTCCTTAAAAAAAAAAAAAAAAACAAATTCATCAGGTATGAATGTATAGTGAAAAACAATCTCCCTCCTGGCCCTGTCTGTCTGTCCCCTTCCTAGCCCTGTCTGTCTGTCCCCTTCCTAGCCCTGTCTGTCTGTCCCCTTCCTAGCTCCCCTCCCCAGGGGCAGCCATTACTATTTCTTGGGTATAACTTCCAGAGGCATTTTATACATATATATATAAACACATATGCACATATATTTGTGGGGTTTCTTTCTATTTTTACACAAAATATGTTGTGCAAATATGTAGGTTGCTTTTTTCTTATAATGGCTTTCTTGAGATATGATTAACATAGCACACAACTCACCCATTTAAAATACAATTCAGGGGCGCCTGGGTGGCTCAGTCGGTTGAGCATCTGCCTTCAGCTCAGGTCATGATCTCAGGGTCCTGGGATCGAGCCCTGTATCCCACTTCCTGCTCAGCGGGGAGCCTGCTTCTCCCTCTGCCTGCCACTCCCCCTGCTTGTTCTCTCTCCCTCTGTCAAATGAATAAATAAAATCTTAAAAAAATAAAATACAATTCATTGCATCTTGGTATATTTTGACTTGTATAACCATCACCACAATAAGTTTTAGAGTATTTTCATCACCCCAGAAAGAAACTCCATACTTATTAGCAGTCACTCTTCACCTCTCCCTGACCCCCCTCCCCAGTCCTGGGCAACCACTAATCTGCTTCTTCCTCCATAGATTTGCCTTCTCTGGACATTTCCTGATCATGGAATCATACAATATCTGGTCTTTTGTGTCTGACTGCTCTTACTTAGTTTTTTCAAGATTTGTCCATGTTATTATAGTGTATATGTCGCTCATTGTACTACCAGATAATATCCCATGTTATGGACATAACACATTTTATTTATCTGTTCAACAGTTGATGGACATTCAGGTTGTTTCCACATTTGGGCTGTTATGAATAATGCTGTTCCAAGTAGTCACATACAAGTTCTTGGGTATATGCTTTCAATTCTCTACCACCTAGGCGTGGAATCACTGGGTCATATGGTAATTCTACGTTTAACTTTTTGAGGAGGTGCCAGACCATTTCCCAAAGTGGTCACACCATTTTACAATCCTACCAGTAGGGGATGAGGCTTCTGATTTTCCCACATCCTTGCCAACACTGACTATCTTTTTGATGAAGGCCATCCTCGGCGTGCGTGAAGAGGTACCTCATTGTGGTTTGGATTTGTATGTCCCTGATGATTAATGATGTTGAGCATCTTTTTATGTGTTCATTGGCCATTCGTATATCTTCTTTGGAGGAATATCTATTTAAATCCATTGACCATTTTTAATCGTATTATTTGTTCTTTTGTTATTGACTTGTAAGTCTTCTTTATGTATTGTAGGTAAAAGTCCCTCATCAGATATGATTTGCAAGTATTTTCTTCCAGTCTGTGATTCTCGTTTCATTTTCTTCCTTTTCTTTTAAAGTGAGCTCTATGCACAACGTGGGGCTCAAACTCACAACCCCCAGATTAAGAGTCATGTGCTTCACCGACTGAGCCAGCCACACATCCCTCTTTTCATTTTCTTCATGGTGTCCTTGGGAGTGCAAAACTTTAATTTTTATGAAGTCCAACTTGCCTACTTTTTCTTTTGTAACTTGCACTTTTGGTGTCATACTTAAGAAACCATTGCTTAATCCGAGAACCTGAAGATTTATCCCTATGTTTTCTTCTTGGAGTTTTATAGTTTTAGCCCTTACGTTCTTCGGGTGGTTTTCCCATTAAACAGTAAATCTGTGTACTGTCAGTGCATAAGTAGGTCAGAACGTAAAGAACTTTCATATTCTTTTTTACAGCTGCATAGTATTCGCTTTTATGCGAATATATATCTTTACATATCTTATTTATTTACCTGGTCTTCTGCTAATGGACATTTAGGTTGTTTCCAGTATTTTGCTCCACAAAAATACTTCAGCGAACAGCCTTGACTATAGATGGCCATTCCACACATATGTGAGTTTATATCAAGGAGTAGAATTGCAGGGTACAAGGGCGATATGTTTTTTGATCTTTAATAGTGCCCTCTACTCCTGGCAGCGATATCTAGAACAGGAACCATTAATGAATAATGGTGGTTACTCTGTCTTGAGTGCTCACTATATACGGGCATTGGCATCCCCTCCCAGTGACCCTCATGGTCAGATTTGAATCCCCCCTTTCCAGCGATCTAAGGTCCTATGGTCTGTCCACCTCCTGAGCCTGCTGACTTCCCACCGTCCAACCCTCCCTGTGCCTTTGGAGGGCCTCGAACCCCTTCCAGGGGGGGACTCCTGGAGGAGTGCAGTCTCTGCATGTGGGGCCTGGCACTTCTCTACCTAAGACCACACTTACTCGTGCGGAAGGCAGAGGCTGGCCGGGCACTAGGGAGTCTTGAAGGAGCAGCTATGGGATATTTGGCGCTGTCCCCAGAGGTGAGAAGTGGTCCTTGCTCTCCGGCTGCGTCCCTCCTCGTAAGCAAGGCAGCCGAGTCTCAAAGACAGACTGCAGGAGATGTGGTCTGGCTCAGGGGCTCAGGGGTCTAGCTGTGGGTCAGGCAGATGTGGGTTCAGTCTTGATTCCTCTCCGTGTCACTTTGGGCAAGTCCAGCCCTTCTCAGTGCCTCCGTTTCGTCATCTGTAAGATGGCATTGTGGGTGGTACCTCCTGGCATGTCGGACTCTGCTGACTCTAATGTCCTGGTCGGCAAAGGGCTGTAGGAAATCAGAGGCAAGAAACGTGGTGAAGGATCAGGGAAGTCTTCACAGAGGAGGGTAGAAGGGCATTGGAATGGAACTCAGAGGAGGGATGGCTCGGGAGGAGCCAGGTGATGGCGTTTCAGGCAGAGGAAACCATGGGTGTCCAGGCTGCCTCCTTGGAGCCGGATTCCCCAAATCTCATATCTTCTTGAAAGTGGCCTGGAACAGTGTTTAAGAATGAGTGTTCTGGGGCTGGACTGCCAGGGTTGGTCTCTGGCTCAGCGATTGATTGTGTGACCTTGGTCATGCCACTTAACCTCTCTGGGCTTTAGTTTCTGCAATGATGGAAAGGAGTTGTTCATATTTCCTAGGGTTGCAGTGAGGAGTAAATGGGTGGGTGCCTCCTGGCTCAGTCAGTAGAGCGGGCGACTCCTGGTATGGGCGTTGTAAGTTCGAGCCCCACACTGGGTGTAGAGATTACTTTAAAAACATTTAAAAATATTTTTTAAAAAAGTAAATGAGTTATTTTATTTTTTTACATATCTTATTTATTTACTTGACAGAGAGACACAGCGAGAGAGGGAACACAAGCTGGGGGAGTGGGTGAGGGAGAAGCAGGCTTCCCACGGAGCAAGGAGCCTGATGCGGGTCTCGATCCCAGAACCCTGGGATCATGACCTGAACCCAAGGTAGACGCTTAATGACTGAGCCACTATGTAAAGCACTCAGACCCATGAGGGTACACAATAAGTGCTCAATAAATGTTAATTTTTACAAGGAGGAAGGCAAGGCATTAGATTACTCAGTTTCTCAGATGGGAAAAATTAAGGCCCTCTGCAAGTGTGAATGGCCCGGGTCACTTTGGAGTGACTCAGAGGTTCATTCATTCTTTTATTCATTCGATAAATGTTTCCTGAGCACCTACTCTGTGCCAGGCTCTGGTAGATACTAGGGATCCAGGCAGTGGTAAACAAGACAGCCTCCACCCCGGGGAATTTCTGACCTGCCCCCAGGGTGCCCTTCCGAGGCCAGAAAGGAATCAGAATTTTAACATGAAGTGTCCATCTCCAAAATCTGGACAAAAGGATAACAGGACTCAAAACCACCTGCTTTATCTCACCCTTGCTACGGATGAAGCAACTGAGACTCAGGAGCCAGGCCGCAGGGCCCCCGAGTGCCAGCGTGTACCTTTCCCCGGTGCCCCGCAGGCGCTGGGGCAGGAGGTCAGGAGCAGGGAACTGGTAGAAAGCAGCTGGATTCTGGCTACAGCTTAAAGGCGGAGTGAACAGGATTTGCTGGTGGATGGGATGGGCTTGGGGGCGGTGAGAGAAAGCAGGAATCCGGGAGGACTCTAGGGTTTGGCCTGAGCCTGGGGGAGAGCTGCGGGCTGGCTGGGCCCTGGAGGCGGGGGGGGGGGGGGGGGGGCTCCAAGCACTTGCTGGACGGACAGATGGATGCTTTTTCCGGGCCCTCCAGAGGGGCCCGACTCACTCGCTTTCAGATTCATCCAGCTAGCCAAATGGGGGCAGCTGGAGAGCCCCAGGCTGGAGGTGTGGCCTCCCCCGGAGGCTCCAGGATTGGGTCCTAGGGCTGCCAACCTCAGGAGGTTCCATCCAGAGTTCAGGGTTTCTCCTTCCATGAAGTGTCCCAATTTTTAAGTATAGCGATAAATTTGAAATTGTAGTAAATCTCTGCATGCCCCCAAGATATGTCCATCGGCCCCATTTGGCCTGTGGCCTGGTTAGCACATGTGGTCTGTGGGTCCGGAGTCCGAGTGCCAGCGTCTGAGTCTGGCTCCCCGTTCCCAGCTTGGTGCCCTTGGGTGAGTGACTCAGCTTCTCAGAGCCTTGGCTTTCCCATCTGTGAAATGGGAACAATAATAGTACTGACCGCCTGGGCTCACAGTAAGGGCCCTGTAGCTGACAGTGAGGATGAAGCGCTATTGCTGATGGATTTTATTGGCGACCCGGGCAGATGTCGCTAAAAGGAGAAAGAGCCCTGGGCTCTGGGGTGGTAACGCACCTCTCTCTAGACAAGCGCTGTGACCTAGCACTGGGTCTGGGACCTCTCTGAGGAGGAAGTGTGTTGTTTCTGGAGTTGGGCAGTGGCCAGCAGGCCTGCTGAGGCCTCTGAGTCCTCACCCACCACTCTCCCTCCCTGCCTTCTTCCCCCCAGCCTCACCCGCCCACCACCTCCCACCCCTCCACCATGCAGCCAGAATGATCTTTCAAAAGCACAAATCTCAGCATGGTCTTTCCCTGCCTGGAGAAAAACCATGTTGGCTCCCTGCTGCCTTTAGGAAAAAGCCCAAGAACCTTAGCCCGGCGCGAGGAGGTGGGAGACGGGCCTCACCTCTCTTCTCTTCTTCCACCAGCCCCGCTTCTGGACCAGCAGCACACAGCCCCTCACCCAGCTCTGCCCGCCCACCATCCACCCGCCAGTGCCTGAGCGCTGCCCCTTCCTGGATCCTGCCACTTCCCTCCCGCAGTGACCAATGGCTTCTCCGCGGTCTCCCCACCTCCCCTCTTACCCTTTCCTCTCTGCAGCCCATTTTCCACAAGCAGCCAGAGGGCTCCCAAGAAAAATGCAATTTGGATGGTGTCACCAGCCTGCTTAACACCCCTCCGTGGCTGCCTCGAGCCTCGGCTTCTTGGAAGCCGCGAGCCCTGTCCCATCTCTCCAGCCATGAGTGTGGTTTCCCCACCTGCTCCCAGGGCCTCAGACGCCAGCCCCTCCCCCACCCCCCACCCCCAGCTGTGGGCCTTTGCACATGCTGTTCCCCTTCCTAGAGGCTTTCCCCGTGGCTCCTTCGGGAGGGCCCCCTTGACCCCCCACCCACATCTCGCCCACCTCAGCTCCCCCCTTGGGTGCAAATCACCTGTTCAGGAGGCCGGGCCTGGCACCGGTACCCGCCCCTTCTGTTGGCAAAAACGCCACTCACCTTTCAAGGCCCGGCCCGATGTCATCCTCTGCGTGAAGCCTTCCTTCTTTAACACAGCCCCGCGCCCCAGCCTGTTCGTGTGGCCCCTTGAGATCATTCCCTCCTGGTCCATCCTGGGCCGGGAGATGGCTCCATCCCGCCTTCCTGTGAGCTTTCTTTTCTCTCTCTCTGTCTCCCACACTCCACATTATAATTATCACTGGACGGGGAGCTCCTCAAGGCCCAGGAGCCTCCCAACAAGAGAGCTCATGTTTATCGAACAAGCGTGGGCCCTGTGCTCGGCACTGTCCTGCATTTTCTGCTTCAATCCTCACGACTCTGCGGGGTGGGCGCCCCTGAAAGCCCCACCTTAAAGAGAAGCCAGTGGAGCTTGGAAGGGGTTAGTGAAGTCACGTGCCCACCGTCACCCCGCAAGTCTGACACCAGAGCTGGAACCTTTAAGGAACCAGGGCAGTAACGTAGGTAGAGCGTCTCCCACGGGCCAGGCGCGCCACCGAGCGTTTCCACCAGGTGTTTCCACCTCCCAGTGACTTTGATCCCAACTCCATTTTGTGGCTGGGGGAACAAGTACAGAGGGGGTAAGGAGCTCTGCGAGGCTCAAGAGCAGGGTTTGAACCCGTGCTTTCTGGTGCTGGGTCGTGCTCGCAGAGCTCGTGCTGCGCTTGCCATCGGACCCTCCTCCCTCTGACTCGCCTGGAGGAGGCTTCTCTGTATCTTGGCCCCCCCAACACCCAGAATAGCAGCCAGCCCCCCCCACCGGGTGCCACTAGGTAGTGAGTGTGTGATGAAGGAGGGAGTGGGGAAGCGGCGGACACGGGACCCTGCCCCAGCCATCCCAGAACTGTGTCTGGAAGTTCAAAGATGCGGCAGCCCCCCTCCCAGGCTCGCTGCTCCCCCCACCCAGTTGTCCAGACAGCCCCGGGGAAGGACCAGATTCATAAACATGAGGCTCCACTTGGGCCCAGGAGGGGCTCTGGGCCCCGTACAAGTCCTCAATATTATTGCTTTATTGTCATTTAAATGGAGCCTGCCTTAAACAGGCCACCCAGTTCTAGCCACCAGCGCCGGACAAAACCCCCATTGAAAAGCCAATTACAATCACTCCATCTAAATTGTCATGGATTTGTATAGAAAATTACATCTCCATTTAGTCCTGAAGCGACGTCCTGGGCATGGACAGAGGGGAGGCCGGCCCATTTACCCTGCCGGCTCAGCGCGGGTGCCGCGGGCAGAGAGAGCCCAAGCTGCTGGGGCTCGGCCGGCCTGGGGAACAAAGGCCAGTTTGTGGGGGCCTGGAGAGAAGCTGGGCCTCTCAGGGCGGCTCAGATTCCAGGCCTGGGCCGCCGGACCCTGCCCCGCCAGCTGGTCTCCCCTGCTGGCGGCTGTGGCCAGACGAGCTCCTGACGGCTGCCTTCGGGCGGCCCGTCAGCCCTGCACACATCCAGGGTGGCTGGAGCTTGGCTCCTGGCCACACGGCCATGAAATGAAGCAGGTTTCCCCCAGAGAGCACTGGACTGGGATCCCAAGAGCTTGGATACATTCATTCATTCATTCATTCATTCATTCATTCATTCATCATTCACAAGTTATTAAGCGCCTGCTGGTGGTGCGAGCTGCACGGTAGTGTAGAAATGAGCACCAGCTTCTGAGTATTCTGGGTTTGGTTCCAGGCTCTGTCCTCAGGAGCTGTGGAGAGAAGGCCACTTCGATGACTCACTCAGTTCTGAAGTCGTGGGGCACCTACTGTGTGCCAGAGGATGGGATAAAACGGTCCTTGGCTGTGGCCCTTAATGTCCAGTCGGGATTTACTGTTTCCCAAAGCTACGTTTCTGAGGGAGGCGAACAGGGGCTGACAGGGGATTTGGGGACTTGCTGTGTACGTAGGCAGTTCGGCAGGAGCTGATCATGCCAAGACGAATGGCCAGGGCATTGCAGGCAGAGGCAATAGTGTATGTGGGTAGGGGCACGGGCTGGAGCAGCAAAGGGAGAGTGTGGCCGGGGACAGGGTCAATGGGGGCACCCTGAGGACTCTGGGGCGCTCCCCTGAGCCTCAGTTTCCTCATCTGCAAAAACAGGAACGATGACCTTCGCCTCCAGGGCTCGCCAGGGATCGGGCCAGGACGCAGGAGATTCTGTACACGGGCTCTCAGCCTGGCGCTGGGCACAGGATGCCCCTGGCTGACTGAGACAGCCTGACTTGGACGGCGCTCCCTAAGTCTGAGGGCTCAGCCCACTCCTCCTGGTCCCTTGGGGGTGACGGCTCAGGCACTTTGCATGCATTAGCTCCCAACAGCCCCGTGCGGTAGGGCTCTTTTCCCCCTTTCACAGATAAGGAAACTGAGGCAGCACCACTGGTCAGCTGATTATTTGTTACTATTCCCATAATTCTTAACTATGGGTAACCCAAGGCCTGGCACAGAGCAGATCCTCACGGGGCATTTGTTGAATCAGTGAACATATTGGGAAGGGGGGTGCTGGGCAAGCATGGGGAGCTCCGTGGGAGCTTCCTCTCCGTGTGCACACGGGCGAGCGGCTCCACGACTGCGTGTAACGGTGGGATTCCGAATGTGACCCTATTGACTCTCTCCGATGACTGAGCGCGAGGGACTGTGTCTGTCAGTGTCACACACTGGTCTCCCGGAGTCCTTGCCCAAATGCCCAGTGGCTGTGGGGACTCTGTGAGAGTGACTGTGTGTGTGACTGTGTCAGACTGTAAGTCACTGCCTACACAGGTCTGTCTGGGCCCACAGGGACACTTGGCACCCTTTCAGGGACGGGTGGACTGGCAGGCCTGGAGGCGACTGTGGGGCGGGGCAGGACGGGCAGGTTCAGAGGTGAAGAGGGCAGAGCCCCATCCTCCCCCACCCTGCCCCGCCAGGCAGACAGGCAAATGGAAAAAATGTTCACACCCGGGGCAGGCGGGCGGGCGGGCGGCTGCCCCACCAAGGACTACTCTGTGCACGGAAAACAAGTTCTTCTGGTATCAGCTCGAGTTTGGCAGGAAGTGGCTTTTGGGTGGCAGGAAGTTGGATTCAGCTCATATCAGCCCCGGCCGAGGGGCAGGAGAGCAGTTATCTGGGGTTAAACAGAGTTACCGAGAAGCGGGGCCCCAACGCCCTGTACCCGATAGAGTGGAGGGCAAAGCCCACCCCTCCTGGTCATTTGGGACGGTGGGTGGGGAGGGGGAGGCCTTGTAAAGAAGAGCTACCACCGCTCATGGGCTACTGGGCCCTGGATCCCAGATGGAGCTGCTCCTCTACCTCCCGTGACCCCCACTTAGCAGATGTGCAGACTGAGACTCCAAGAGGCAGTGACTTTCCTGAGGTCAGCAAGACAAGTGGGGAGAAAGGGAGGAGGGAAAAGGCAAGAAATGTGTAACTACCTAAAGAGGAAAACCAGGTCAGAGAGCAAAGAGGAGAGGGGAGATGGGAAGAGGACAGGACAAGTAGTTGAATGGAGGCAGGGAATAAAGAGACTAGGCCAGTGGGAAGATTTCTGGGGTGCCCACTGTGTGCCAGGCCCTCCCAGGAACATCACAACTGACCTTGGGATCCTGATCCTGAACCCATTTCCCAGATGAGGGCAGTGAAACCCACAGAGCCTTCCAGCTGAGCCCCGCCTGGAATCTAGGTCTGATCCCGAAGCCCATGTTCCTTCAGGCCGTGCCCCTGTGCCCGACTTCCAGGGAAAGGAAACAAATGTACTGAAAGGGGTGTCCAATCTCACTACCTGTTTCCCGGGGTATCCTGTTGAGGAATTCACCCAGCTGGCCCATGGAGAGTCAGGGTTCAAACCTGCGCCCAGTGGCTGCAGACGGCCCGCGCTTAACCATGTGACAGGGTGCGCCAAGCACTGTGCCCGAGCAGGCAGAGAAAGCCAGGGTTCTGCCCTCAGGCTGGGACCCAGAAGGTCCCATTGCTGATCTGAAGCCCCAAAGCTGTACCTAGAGAGAAAGCGAATCTCCCAACTCCCAGCCCTGGACAGTCTCGGGCCCCTCCACTCAGCCCCTACTGGAGCCCCTAGGGAGTGGGCCACTGGGCCTTCTGTTCTCATCCCAAAAGCAGCACCCAAGCTGTTCCCTGGCTAGGATGCTGATTTGTAAGTCGTTTGCACATTACTCAGTGCATGTCAGAAGGTACGAACATCTCCCTTTCCCAGAGAGAGCTGCTGGGCCCCCCTGCCCTCCTCCAGACAGCAAAAATGCCAGCCGGCTAGACAGGGAGCTGCGCCCTGGCCTCTGACAGCACCCGCCTGCTGCCGCCTCCCCCATTCCCTCCTGGAGCCAAATTTAGGCAGCTCTGTTACTGAGAGATGGGGAGAGCGGAGGCAGGAAACGGTGAGGTTGGAGGCAGCCCTGCCTTGGCCTGCACGGGGTGGGGTTGCCCCAGGGGTACCCCTGTCCCTAAAGCCCTTGGCCCAGCCTCCCCCTGTCCCTCCTCCCACAGGAATGCAGACCAGGTTGGGGAACGCAGGGTTCTCAGCTGCAGCCCAGGGTGCTGGCTACTCTGGCCATGAGGGAGGAGGGAGAGATGGAGGGAGGGAGGAGGTCATGGCCGGGGCAGTGGGGAAGGGATCAGATAGCCTCCTCCAGCCCCAGACACCGGCTGCCACTGGGGACAGGAGCCTGCTCTACTTCTCAGCACTTCCTGCCCCTCCTTGATGTGCCCACCCCAGATCTGATTCTGGGGTGAGGGGCAGGAGGTACAGCTGGGCTTTGGGGGGCTGAAGTCCCCCCCAAAGGCTCCACCAGTCTCCTTGGGCTAGGCTTTGGCCTTGGTGGTCTTGGTTTCCTACCTGGAAAATGGAGAGGCTGGCCTAGAATGATTTCTAAGTGGCTACCCGTGCCGAGAGCAAGGGTTTCTGGGAGGCCTGATAGAAATCAGGGATGTGGCAGTGGCTTTAGGCCTAGGAACTTCTTAGATTTTTCAGGTATGGCTACTCACTAATGTGGGATGTGGGTGGGCTGAACAATGAAAGACCTGGGCTGGATTCCAGCCACCAGGAACCTGGGGGTGGAGTTAATAGTGCCCAGTAGCTGGGAGCATGGATCCTGGGGTCTGACTGCCTTGGTTTGAATCCCGGCTCTGCCACTCATGACTGGGCAAGTTGCCTCAGCTTTCTGTGCCTCAGTTTCCTCACCTCTGAGATGGGGGTAATAAACCTCCCAGGGTTGCTGGGAAAGTGAAATGAGGCAGTGAATGTTTGGCACACATGAAGTGCACCACGATGCCAGCTACCAGTGTGACTGTTTTGTCTCCCTGAGCGGTTGGGAGGCCCCCGCCATTCCCACCCCCCCACCCCCGCAGCCATAACGGATGTGGATGCGATGGGGAGGTGCTGTAGCTTGATGGTGAAATGGGCATCAGGATGGGGTTCAATTCTGCGTGACCCTGGGCAAATGGCCACACCCCACTGCGCCTTGGGCGGGGAACGGCGGAGGCTCCTACCACACAGGGTTTGCGAGGATTACACAGATCGGGCTTGGCACAGCGCCTGGCACATAGCGGGCGCTCCCTGAAGGGGAGCTGGCCAGATCGAATGGTACCGGCCCGCACAAAGGACAGGTGGGCAGCGTCCCCGGGGGCGTGGGGGGGGGAGTAAGGGGCGGGCGCAGGGCAGGTGCGCGGGGAGTGGGGAGGCGGGGCTGGGAGAGGGGGAACTCGAGGGCGGGCGCGCGGGCGCGCGGGCGCGCAGCAGGTGCGTGTGGAGTGGGCGGGGTTTCCAGGTGAGCGGACGCGCGCTTGGAGGCTGGCGACAGGGGGAGGCGCGCCGCCCTGGCCCACCGCTGGAAAGCGTCCCTGTGTCTTTAACGCCCTCCTCCCCGCGTCCCCCCCGCCCCCTTTGTGCGCCCCCCCCAAGCAGGGCTGCAGCCGTGGAGCCGTCCCCCCTGCACTGACAGCTGGTATCTAATTACTGTGTGAGAATGGAAAGTCAGGCTGTCCCAGCTCCGGGGAGAGGGGATTAACGTCTCCTGCAGAATACACTTCCTCTGGTGGGTTGCCATGGTTACTCTCATTACCTGCCTGCCCGCGAGGAGCCCGCGCGAGCCGCTCCAGCAGGCCCTCCGAACCCGGGCCCGGCGCGCGCGCACCTCCCCGCTCCTCCCCGCTCCTCCCCGCCCCTCCCCGCCAGGCGCACGCGCGTGCGCCGTCGGGGGAGCGGGAGCAGCCTCACCCGCCACCCCCCACCCGCCCCGCCCCCCGCCCGAGCAGCTGTCAGCGGCGCGCGCGGCCCGGCCAGCCCCAGCGCGCGCTGTCAACAGTCATTAGCGCGGGCCCTCCCCTCCCCCTCTAGCTCCCCCTTACCCCCCACCCTAGCGCTGGGTGGGGCCCGCACCTGGGGCCTCCGCTCGTTAGCGCGCCCCGCTGCCCGCCGCGGCCCCGGAGGGACCCGCCCGCAGAGTCTGCTTGGCTCAGGGCCGCCTCCTTCCACCTAGAAGTCACCCCTCAGCGACCCCATTCCCTGTCCTTGGCCACGGCTCCCGAGGGGGGCGAGTCCCCAGAGCCCTAGAGCGCGCCCTTTCTGAGTAGTAGCGACAGAGGTCATTTATGGGTGTCTCGCCCAGGGTGGGCGCTATTTGTGCACCATTTGGGTTCCTACAGCCGTCCTGTCACATTGTGTCACCGCAAGATAGGAGACCGAGGCTCAGGCAGGCCAGCCCTTTGGCCAGGGTCAGGGCTGGATTGTCTTCAGGCCTGTGACTTCACCCCTAGGGCACTTGCGCCTGGAGGACACCCCCAGGCCACAACCCCCAGCCAGACCCCCTGATCCTGTGCTGCCTGACAGTGCTGCTCCCTCCCTCCCTTAAACTGGGGTCATTGCCCCCCTCCTGCCAAAAGGGGGACACTCCGGCCCGCTGCATTCCTTTCTCTTCCCACCCTTCCCCCCATCCTTTCCAGATATTCCAGAGCTAACCAAAAAAAGGAAAAAAAAAAAAGGAAAGGAAAAAGAAATATTCAGAGCTGCTTGAAGGATATGGCATCCCTCAAAGGTAGCGCTGTCGTTCGAGGGCTGATCCCAGGCACCTTCCTGTGGCCTGGGGTGTGCATTTTGGTCCCCAGCGTGATTTGAAAGAAGATGGAGGTTCAGCGAAGCAGAAAGGAGGTCTTGGAATATGTGAGGCCTGTTCCAGATGGCAGGTGCGCCGCAGTGGCGGCTCGGCACTAGCAGTTGGAGATTGTGCACAGGGGTGGAGAAGAGGCAGGTGCTACACTGAGTCCTCAGCGCCTTGTTTATGTATTTATTTATTTATCGGGGGTGTGGTCTCCTCCCTCGCCCATCCCAGCCTCCAGAGCTCACGGCAGCTATGGGTCCTAACATTCTGGCGCAGGTCTCTGTTTTGGAGGGTTGTTTTTTTGTTTGCTTGGTTTTGGTTTTGGTTTCCAGTGCACAGTAGGTAGTATTTATAACTGAGAGATATTCAAATGCCGTCCACGTTCTATTTAGGCAATGCCCTCCCCTCAGTCACCCGGACTCCCCGGCTTTACAAATGATAACCAGCTTTTCTTGGGGATTCTAAGAAGGAAATTTCTGGATATTTGGGTGCGGGTCTTCCTTCTGGTTTTCTTCTTTTCGGTCTCTCAGTTCAGTGTGGCTTATAAATTTTCTCTCCGCCTCTCTCCTTTCCCTCTGAGAACTATTTGCGGGAGGCTGACTCCTCTCCTTGGGTCGTCTTCCAGCCCTGCCAGGAGCTGGAAGGAAACTTTGTAAGACCCCCCCCCAAAAAAAAAAACTGGTACCCGCACCTGCAAAACCTCAGCCCTGCCTGAATATATTAAAGCGTGGTGTGAGGGACAGGAGGACTAGCCACAGTTCCAGAAGCTGGAAGTCTCATGCAGCTGATTATTTGCGGTAACTTTGGCCTGTGATGGCAGTTACTTAGCTGGCTGGCCCCGATAGGATGGAGAGTCACCCTCACATTTGCCTGAGCAGTCAGCCTCCTGAAGTCCCGGGCTCCTACATAAATGGTAGCCAAAGGTATGTCCTCTGCTGATGGCAATCTTGTTGATTTTTATGCCTTATCAAGAGCCGGATCTGAAATGCACCAAAAGGGCACATCCTGAGGACTTTCTGTGTGGTTTCTTCCTCTGCCGTAGGAACTCAGTTGAGAAATGTCCCTGCTATTTAGCCACATCCTCTCAATCATGGCCTTGTCGTTGCTGGAAGGTGCATGCTGCTAATTTGGGGGGGGGGGGCTAACCGGCCCCCTGGTGACCTGAACCGGTGAGCCCACCTTGATAAGTGTGTAGCTTACTACCAGCAAGTGACTTCGAAGTTCTGACGGAAATGAGAGAACTGAAATCCATTAGCTGTTGGACTGGGGTCTGTTTAATTGGCTTAAGGGGAAGATAGGCAAGGTAGCTCGCCTGAGGGAGGTCACCCCGGCAGGGTCCTGTCTCACAGCCTGGCCAGTTCTGCTCATCTCCCTTGTCTAGGCCTACAGTCCTGGGTGTCACAATCCTCCTTGTGCTGAGCGCTCAGATCAGTTGAGGAAACTGAGGAAGCCACAAAAGACCAGTCAAGGGATGACCTGCTTAAGTATTAATCAACTTTGCCAGGAAGGACCTAAAAATCTGGCGTCAGGTTGCTGAGCACTCCTGCCCTTTCTATCCGTAATCTGCATCAAGACACGGGGCAGTTGTTTTGAATTTATACTAATGTTGGCCAATAAGGTTCTTTTGTTCCCCCCATTAGGAAAATCGGCCTTCAGCGAAGGAGAAGGAAATATTAATACATTAGTCCTAGAAGCACAGAGCAAGTACCTATTTAAGGAGCCGATGTCAGTTTCCTTACTAGTTAGTTACCTCTCTATCTGAATCACGGAGACATTCTAATCAGCAGTTCTCAAAATCTGTGGTGCGTCCGAATCATCTGGGGGGGGGCCTAGTAAAACCCCCAGAGAGTGAGATTTGGTGTGTCTGAGGTGGGGCCTGAGAATCCGCCCTTCTCTCCAGGTCCCAAGTGATGCCGACGCTAATGGTCTAAGGACCACACTCCGGGACCGCCCTTCTACATGCTGTGAAACACGAGCAGTATGTACACAGACACTTGGTGATTTCCTCAGTAACTTGCACCCTGGCCTTTAGTTTGGAATCCAGATGGGCTGGTTTCAAGGAAGGTGGGGATGTCCAGGAAAGGTAGTATGACATTTTTAAAACTCCGTGAAATATTGAAAGCTCTTTCCACGTCTGGTTTTGTTGGCCCGGGCCTGGCTGGTTGTTTTGGAGTTGGCTGGTTCGAAAGGATGTCGTGTGTTGCCATGACAATCGTCTTCCCCGAGCAGGAAGGCCCCCGAGGTCGGTCCCGCACAACTGACCGTGTATCTCCCATGGCTTTTCCCTTGGGGTGCTTCAGGGTTCCGTTCCGTCACTCCTGGTTGGCATTCCCAGGAAGCTGGGAATGGCCAGGAGGCTCTAGGCCCCCTCTGCACTCAGCCTAAGCGTTCTTTGTCAAACCGAGGCCCAGCCACGGATTCCATGAAGCTAATTTGGGTACAAAGCAGAAGTGGTTGGCAGGGGCATCCCAAGGCTATGAAGAAGGTGCTTTCTGCTCCTTTAATCAGCAGCTCTTGCTTTGTAGGTGCTGTGTGTGGATTCTCAGGCGTGCTTCTCCTGCAGACTTAGCATGAAGGACGCAGGGCATGGCAGAGATATCTGTCGCACATGACAGCCGTGGGATCCCTTTGTTCTCTTCCCAGGGTTCTCCTTGAAGGACAGACAGGTGTCCTGGTGTTCTTCCCTTAAGGTGCAGCACACATGGTGTCCAGGTGGCCACAGCTCACCAGAGGGCAGTTCCAGGTGTGGCTCTGCAGATCTCGTGGGGTTTGAATTGGGGTTGCTACAGGCCCGCTCCTTTCCTGTGTACATTCTTGCCGCTGAGACAGACCAATGATAGGGCCTGGGTTTGAGCATCAGGGGGGATCACAATAGACATTTAAAGAGGGAGCTACTAAAAATGATCCCCCGGAGAGTTTCTCTGGGATAATTTTATAGTCACGTTGGATCAGGGGCAAAGCCGGTGGGTACCCGTGTCTGCCTTCAAATGGAGCTGGGAGGCTGGGACAGAGGTCTGTCCCTGGGCAGTGTATTTTGCTGTTTCATCTGGGTTGGTTAGTTACACCTTGGCTTTTGGAAAATTTATGTCAAGTTTTACGTGACAGCCTTTGTGTGTTACTTAGGAATTAAGCATTTCCTCTGATGGTGGGTATTAGCTTGGGGGACTCGTGCTGTAGCCTGAATGGGTCAGAAGGACAGGAGCTAAGAGCAGATTCCTGAACACAAAATGTTCAAATTCAGTGGGGCCAAAGGGAAGAGATGAGCATTGATAAGCCAGATGCCTGACATACACTCTTAATGTAATCCTTGGAACAGCCAAGTAGGACATTTTAGGCCCACTTTCCAGGTGAGGAAACTTGAGTTTCGAGAGGTCAAGAAGTGGGACACCTGGCTGGCTCATTTGGTGGAGCCCGTGACTCTTGATCTCAGGGTCATGAGTTTGAGCCCCACGTTGGGTGTAAAGAGTATTAAAAAAAAAAAAAGGTCAAG
Source organism: Procyon lotor (assembly GCA_028646535.1). NCBI lineage: Eukaryota > Metazoa > Chordata > Mammalia > Carnivora > Procyonidae > Procyon > Procyon lotor. Next base: position 20,675,674 of record CM053610.1, read on the forward strand.
AAGTGACCTGCCCAAGGTTACCAAGCTGGTTAGGGGACACTTCCCATTTCACCTACCTAAAATTGTCTTTCATCAGATTATTTTCTTTCTCTATTCCCTCCCACCAAATTTAATCTCCCTTTTCCAGAAATATCTGTGTTCTAGCTTGAGCAGAGAGATCTATTCACTTTTATGCAGTTAGACCCATTATTATGCCTCTAGATTCAGATTATCAAGATGTTGTGAAACGATCCACCCCATTATACTTTTCTGAAACATATTTTTAAAAAAGATTTTACGTATTTATTTACTTACTTGAGAGGGAGAGTATGCATGCAAGCTGGGGGTAGAAGGGGGTAGGGAGAGGGACAAGCAGACTCTGCACCAAGCAGAGAGCCCAACGTGGGGCTCGGCCCCACCACCCAGAGACCACGACCTGAGCCGAAATCCAGAGTTTGATACTCAACAGCCTGAGCCGCCCAGACAACCCTAATATACTTTTCAAATTAAAATTTAACAGACATACAGAGAAGTACCCAGATTATAAAGTGTTCAGATTAATGGCTTTTCATAAACTGAGCCCACCGGTAAAACCACCACCCAGATCAAGAAATAGAAACCCAGTTACATCTTTATGCTTCTGATCCTTTTGTTAGTTTTTGCCGACGGGAGCCTCTGGTTAGACGTTCATTCTAACTGGCCTGTCATAATATTGGTCCTGCCCAACTCTGTCACGGCAGTATTTGAAGATCCCCTCAAATGCTGGTTAGTTACAAGTCAGCTAATGAGCCAGTATGTCACTAATGAGCCTTCTTTATAGATGGCCCGGGACTTCAGAGGGGACTTCAGATACCCCCAGGAACGAGGTAACGGTAACTCCTGAGAGAGTTTGAGAACAGAAGAGTCATGGAATTTTACAGTTCATCTCATAAGTGAAGCTCAGGGAGGCTGAAGGGTTTGCCCACAATCTCACAGCAAGGAAGCGGGACCAGCAGGCAGCGATTCCTACCCAGCGTGCACGTGGGCACACACTCATGCACGCGCGTGCACACACACACACACACACACACCCCAGATGCATACTATCCGACAAGTCCGCATTGAAATGGATCCCGACTAGGAAGGAAGCCACTGACAGGAAGGTCTGTATAGGACCTGTGAGGTCACCCCCAACGGAGGCTCCCCACTAGCACGAGGACTTGGCTCCCCCCACTCCAGATGCCCATCTGCTCTCAAGGGGGCCACTGGCAAAAAGACAGCCCTCTTCACCCATCATGGCATGCTGGGGAAGTCGCTGGATGAAACCAAACCCTGTCTATGGCCAGAACGTTCACGTTCCAGAACGTGAGCAGGTGTCCCATTTAGCACCACCTCTCTTTTCCTTGAACTACAAAGACTGAGGTCCTAAACCTGCTCTGGCAATTACCAGCCCCTATGCCACAGGCGGGTCCTGACCCTGACAACCTCCCCGTCTTGTTGTGATGTTCAGCCTTATCAGACCTGGGGAAACTTTGCGAACGACAAGGCACTCGGTAATCATAGTACTTAACCAGTGTAGGTCCTGTGGGCTGGGCTGCACGGATATCTCCCTTACTCCCCTCCGCAGCTCGTATGGGAAAGTGCTTCTGTTAACCCCGCTTTCCAGGTAAAGGACTTGAGGAGTAGAGAAGCAAAGTAACTGCTCGGGGCCACACAGCCACGTCAACGATGGGCCCCATGCAGACTGAGGAAGAGTTGATGTCCAAGCGACCCTGCCTGCCTGCCGCTTATAGGCGGTCAGTCATTTGGTAGCTATTTTTTGAGCCTGTTGAGTATCAGGCATTGTCGTGGGTGCTAGGGAGGCAGCCTGAGCCCACATACGAAGCCTGCACCCTCCTAGAGCTGACATTCTTGAGCCATGAGCAAGATCCTTTAGGAGAGAATTCCCTGGGAGGTTTGTGTTTTTGGACACTTTTAGAGAGAAACCCCTCTCCTTTCCCCCCAGTGCTCCCCCGACACACACACACACACACACACACACACACACACATACACACACACACCTGCTTGCTCTTCATTATTGAAGCCCCCCAGAGTTCTCCAAATCTCGCCTTAGAAAGATGATGGCTGAGAACCGGGTGTCCCCAAGTCTGTGTGTCTCCGGTGCCCTATGAGTAAGGACCTCACCAAGCAGTCTGCTCCCTGAGGGACCCCAACTGCATCCCCCAGCCTCATACTCTGGAGTTTCCCTGCTCCCGCCCAGCCCCGCTAGCGGGAGTCCGGCAGGTGTCTGCCCGGCAGCAGGACCCCATCTCAGTCCCCGCGCCCCTTCTCAGGACCCGCAGGCAGCACTCATGCCGGCCTGATGAGAGGCTCGGGGTTCCACGGCCCCCTTGCTCACGAGCCCCTGCCACCTCCACGTGGCCTTGTGTCTGTTATTCTCTGAATTTGCAGACACAAAGGGCCCGGGTCTGTTGCTGGCGCTCAGCGGCGGGAGTGGGGAGGGCAGGCAGGGGTGATGAGCTTTTCAGAAAGGCCAGGGTGGAGGCAGGAGTCACCCAGGTGATCCAAGCCGGTCCCCTGGGACCCCAGCCCGGGACCACAGTGAAAGGTTACTGCTAATTGGCGAGCTCCTGATGGGGCTGCATCTACTTAGCACCCCCCCCCTCCCCAGAGACTTCCAGGATGGTCTTGGCACAGCATGTGATGCGAGAGCTCCCCGCCTGAGTCTGGCACAATCTGTCTGAAATTGTGAACATGGAGCCTCTTGGTTTTTTAATTTGTATTTTCGTCGTCGTCGTTCTCTGTGCATTGTTTCTGGGAGATTTGGTACCCTGACTCCGGTGCCCCCAGCCCTGGGGCCCTCTCAGCAGGCTCCTTCCACCGCCGGCCCCCCACCCCACCCCGGCCCTCCAGACCTACCACGGGAGGCCTTGCGGGTCAGGGAGCAGCGCCGTCCCTGCCTCCCCCCACCCTGCCCCGACCCTTTGCCAGGCCTCGGGGCCCAGCTCTCGCCCCGCCGTCATCCCGCCACTGACACAGCTTGTCCGCCCTGTCGCAGGGGGCAGATGGCCTGTCGGAGCCGGAGGGCATCTCTCTGAAGCGGGTCGCTGTGGTGGAAGATTTCTTTGACATCATCTACTCGATGCACGTGGAGAGCTCGGCGGAGCCAGGCAAAGCCCCCAAGCACGCTGGGCAGAAGAAAACCTACCGAGCGGTGAGATGTCTGTCTCTGGGCCTCTGCGGGCAGCCCCGGGCCTTGGCAGGAGGCCACGGGCTCCGCACATGTTGGGCGGGGGCAGGGCAGGGAACTGAGGCGTGATGAAACGGCCTTTGGGGACCCAGGGGGGCACAGGGCAAGGGCATGGCAGCCAGAGATGGCTCAAGGGGGGCGAGGGGGCGGGTTCTGCGGTCTGAGCACAAAGGAGAAGCAGGTTGAAGGGGGTGAGGGGGGGAAGGAGAGGGAGTTTCTGCTTCACTTGCTTCCTCCCCCCAGCCCCTTGCAGCCTGCTCTGGGACTGTGGGGGTGGGGGTGCCCAGATAATAAGGCTCAAAAGAGCGAATGTTTCCACGGTGTTTACCGTGTGCCAGGCCTGCCCTAAATGCTCCCTGTGTGTGTGGGTGTGTGAGTTCCTTCGATCCTCTGCCCCCCTGTGAAGTCCGGACGGGAAGTTCCCCAGGGGAAGTCTGACGACATGGGCCCTACCTCCACAGAGATCACAATTCAGCTTGAGGTGGGGAGGCTGAGAGCAAAACCAAGACTTGAGAACCAGAAATGTCTCCAAGACCAGCTTTGAGGGAACAAGAGCCCCCAGGGCATTCCGCCAAGGCACTTCCTGTTCAGTGCTAAGCCGGGGTGGGGGGGGGGGGTTCACGGAGAAGGTGGCATATAAGCTGGCATTCCAGGCTTGGGGAGGCAGAAGGGAGCGGAGACGGTGGGAAACATCACCCATGGGGAGGTAGAGGAGACAAGGGCCAGAGCAGGAGGGGCCTACCTGGTGCCAGTCCCATCCCCCTGTTGACTGCCATTGCCACGGCTCAGGCCCCGCTCTGACCCTGGGACCCACCACGAATCCGGTAAAGCCAAGCACTCTACGTTCATTTGAGCCTCTGAGCAGTCACCGTGGTCCCATTTTGCAGTTAAGGAAACCAAGGCCTGGAAGTTGATCTACCTGTCTAAGGTCACCTAGCACTTCAGTGGTGGTCAGCTGGTGCCCTCATGACCCCTCTATGCTGATGCTCTCTCTCTGGCTTCTTAGAGAGTTGCCCCCCACCAAACAAGGCAGCTGTGAACTCCACCCCCACCCCACCCCCACCCCACCCCCACCCCCAAGTTCTTCCTATAAATAGCCTTGGACTGCTGTGGAGGTGGCCCATATATTTTCCCATATGGCCTCGTTTTTTTTAAAATTCCAACCATCTGGTTTGTCCTTGTCCCCAGAAGATGGCCTTTGCCCTAAATGAGTCTTACGGATGGACCCATGTGCCCAAGGACCTCAGAAGATGGGGCTGGGCTGAGGGAGGCCGGAGATGATTCTGGCACCTGCCCCAGCCCCCCCTGCTTCTTAGTGCACATGTGATGGGACAGGGAGTCCTGAGGGTCTTCCGGCCAGAGGGTCAGAGATGAAGGGAGAGACGCCCGAGCCAGAGCCTTTGTGGCCCCTTGGTATTCACGAGACCTAGCACCTCTTCTTGGCGTTCAGTCTGCCAGTGCTGGGCAGCCCAGCACCTCCCAGCCCCCAGCCCTCTGAGCCTTCACGAGGACAGAGGGTGTATATATGAAGCAGGTGCTCCTGTGTTCTCCATTTTACAGATGAGAGAACTGAGGCTCAGAGGGACACAGAACCTGCCTTGAGGTCACCCCACTGGTGTTCAGAGCCAGGCTGCTGGCCCCAGAGCCCGTGCCCTCGGCAGCCCCCCTCCTGCCTCTGCAAACCCCCCTGTGGTCAGCTAGTAAGCCCGATGACTTGCCGTGGTCAAGGTGAATGGGCTTGGGCCAGCCAGACCACGGGACTTCCCTGGTCTCTTTGGTGACCAGCGCCGAGCCTCAAGCCATAGGCTCTCCCAGGGTATTTATTTATTTGTTTGTTTGTTTATAGATTCATTTATTGGAGAGAGAATGAGTGGGGGGTGAGAATAGAGGGAGAGGACCTGGAACGACTCCCTGCTGAGTGAGGAGCCCCGAGCCTGAGCCCTGATGCCAGGCCCCGTCCCACAACCCCCAGATCGTGACCTGAGCCCAGAGTCCGAGGCTTAACCCGCTGAGCCGCCGCGGCTCCACCACCCCCGTGCTGTAGAGAAGGCAGGGCTAGACTGGTCCCGCCAGCCTCTGTGTCCCTGGGCCAAGCGGACGTCCAGCCCTCTGCTCCGCACTTCCTGGCTTCTTGTCCATATGCCCGCCGCGTGCCCCACTTCCCGCTGCCCAGCCTGGGGCTGGCACATGACTGGCAGCAGGCCAGCTGGGCTGCGCACAGAGCTGGAATTTCAGCAGCAGGGCCAAGGCTGAGTGGAGCAGGCCGGGGCCCTCCTGCCGTGGGTGTGAAGGCCAAGGGGGCCGCTGCACCTCCCTCCTCCCCGGTGTGCCTCCTCTCCCGTCCCCCTCCTCTTCCCCATCTGTCACCCTCCTCTTGCCACCCTTTTCCTTTTTTGGGGGTGGGGGTGGTGCCTGGATGCTTTTGTCCCCCTTCTTTTCATCTGCTCCCATTTTCCTCAACCCAAGCCCAGCTCTTCAGTCCCATCCGCGCCCGCCGGGGAAAGAGCCCCCCAAGGAAACTCTGTGCCAACGGACGGCCGTGGAGAGGCCCAGCCTGGCCCCGTGGGGTTTGCACCGGGCCCCTGGCTGAGGGTTTCTGGACCTGTCTCTGTGTGTTTTGCCAGACCTGAATCCTGGGACTGCCTTGCCATTTCCAGGCCACCGGGAGCCTTCCAGATTCTTACAGGCCTGCGGTGCATGCAGGAAGCAGGGAGCTGGAAGGGAAATGGGCAGACTTGTTCAAGGGCATTAAAGGAAGCACATTCTTCTGTGGGAAAAAGAAGCTTCTGGCACCCACCACTAGCCAGCGGTAGATCAGAGAGAGCAGGTAATGAGCTTTCTGAAACCGAGGGTGTGTGAGCCAGGGCTAGATGGCCATTTACAATGGATAATGCAGGGGATTCCCATTTGGGGCAGGAAGTCCCTGCCTTACTCTGCCTCTGATGCAGTGTGACCAGGCGATCCAAAGGATCCACAGGAGGACTTGCCCCTGCCCCGGGGTCTGGGGAGGGTTCCAAGTGGTTCTACAGAGTCCCTGATCCCACACAGAGGACCTTTTTCAAGGGGCTTTTCTGGCGTCTGTACCCGTCTGGGTTGGAACAAGCTCTTTGCCCCCTTTCCTCTCTCCCGGAGTGCCAGCAGGCTAGGCCTAACGGCAGTCTGGATCTGGCTACCCAGACCACTTTGGAGTTGGGGCCAGATGTGGTCAGCAGCTGCTCCAGGCCCACCACGTGCTAATCCACCGCAGGGCAGCAGGAGGATCTTGTAAAGTGGTGCAAATCCCCCCAATTGGCCTCATCTGTCCTTGTCGGCCCCGGAGCTGGGGAGCGAAAATGGGGCCTTACAAGTCAACGACTCTGCAAATAGCTTCTGCTCTCCCTGCCCCAGAAATCTCCCTTCGTTTTACCCCTGGGAAAAAAACGGGAAAGGTCTCAGTGTCCAGGCAGGACCCCCCCCCCGTGCAAGGCAGCAGGCCCTGGGGGAAGCGGGCTGGGGGCAGGGGTCCCGGGGCTTCCCTTCCTTAAATGCAGCAGCTCTTTCTTTATCTGTTTCACATTTTGGGCTTCAGCATAAGAGACTATTTCCAGAACTGTGTCTGGAGCTCCAAAACTATCTGAAAACCACCCTACTATTGACTAGGGCATAAGTGAGGATTGTCTTCCTCATTTCAGCTCCTCCTGGGGTCCTGTGGCCTTGGGCCTCTGTGTAGTAGAACAGGAGTGGCAGTCCCATTTCTCCCATGGACAGGCCTGAGGGCCGCCCGCCCCCCCCCGCCCTCCCCCCGCTCCCCCCTGCCTTGTGGGTCTCTACAGCAGCAGGAGCTGACTCCCCACAGAGCTCTTCATGAGGCTGCAGACCTTCCAGCCGCCCAGGGCGGGGCTTCCAAGGACTTCTCCCCCAGCCCCCAGCCGTCTCGAGTCCACCCCACCTGCTCCTGTGGGGCACCCTGGGCCGGAAGCTGTGTGCCCAGGGCTCCCTGCCCCATGGCCCGACAGCCGGCATGGCGCACTGCTGGGGTCCCTGCTGAGGCCAGGAGAGCCGGGGCCGGGCCCTCTCTGGGAACTGCACCCACTCCCTCCTCGGCGGGTCATGTGGCGAGTAGGGCCTCTGCCCGTGCTGCAGGCCGCCCTTGCCAGAGCAGCCAGGCCAGGAGGGCCCTCCTTGAGCACCAGAGAAATGATTTCTCTGCAGAGCGAAGTCGGGCTGTTCCTATGGTAGCGACTTTCCTCCCTTCCCAGCAGACCGAGGCGCTCCTCCCCCAGGTCCTCAGCTCATCTCTTGGAGGTATGACCTGGGACACCACACCTTGCGGCGCCTCCGCAGGGCTCACCTGTTTGCCCAGCTCCGCCAAGGCCCCGCTCTTTGCCCGGCAGGCACCCTGCCCTCTCACCCCTTTACTCCTGCAGCCATCAGCCCTTGAGCCCCGAAGGCCTGCGAGGGACACGCCACCCGTAAGACTTCCAGGCAGGTTGGGCTGGGAATGAAGATGTCTCTGTGTGTGGCAGGAAAGCCCTCATCCCGGAGCCCTGAGACCCGAGGAGGACGGGCCCCTGCCCTCCCATCCACCAGCTCCAATCAGAGCGCAGGGCTTTGCCCTTGTCCCTGACCTCCAGAGGAAGGCAATCAGACAGGGAATTTGGAAGGGAGATAACTCATCAAGGAGCCTGCCTGCTCCGCAGAGCATCAAATCAGCTGAGAAATAACAATTGTGTCACCAAAATTAACTCTGCCTTTGCAGCCGGCCACCAAGCAGGGGTGGCCTCTGGGCTCCACAGACCAGCTGAGCTGAGGGCACAGCCTGAGCTGGTCCTCTGAGGGCCTGGCCACAGCCCTGGGACCCTGCCCCGCTCCCCCGGCTCCCCCCACCCTCTCTGCCCTACCCTACTCCACCTCCCGACCGCCGCAGAGATGGCACAGGGCCCTCATGCATCCCAAAGGAGCAGACCCGGTGCCGTCCTGTCCTGGAGAGCAGTCCCCTCCCTCCGTGGGCTGACCAGAGCCCTCGGCCAACTTTCCCGGCTGGGCTGCGGGGAGAACAGTGGAACGCTGGGGTGATGCTGCCCCTTAGTGGAGAGGAGCGGGACGGCCCGGGCTCCGGGACACGGGCGAAAACCAGCCTCAGCCAGCGAACCCCAGCCCAAGAGGCCGCCAAACCGGGGCCAGTGCATTTCCCCGAGACCCAGAGCAAGAGGGGACGGCTGGGCTTCCGGGCCCCCACGCCCTCGTCCGCTCCCCTGCGCAGCCTGTTTCTCGTACCCCCCCCCCCATTTACTCCCCTCCCTTCCCTCCTCCTCCCTGTCGAGGTGAGGCCCCCTGGAGGCAGTCGTGGCGGGTGTGACCCGGAGCACGGGCTTCAGTCCGCCACTGCCTCTAACAAGCTGTGTGGCCTCAGGCAAGTAGGTCTACCTCTCTGAGCCTTGTGACTGCACCTGGAACGTGGGGGGTCCTTAACAGCACGTCCAGTTTGAAAATTTGTCGTCAGACTTTCACAGCTCTCCCTAAAATGTTCTTGATTTGTGAGTGATCGGAGGAAGACCTTATAGAACCCTGGGCCCCGTTCATAGGCCCCAAGCTGGTAGATTCATAAATGGGTCTCAGTTTATCCATCCTTAAGGACGGAGGTGGTTTCACCCTCCCCTAGAGCAATGTTCAAACTCTCATTTTTCAGGAGGAACAATACTCTGAGAGGAGTATTACTTATTAAAACGTAGGTTAGATAATGTTTCATTATTTTTGCTTTCTCAATTTCTAATTCTTGCATTCAGAATTTTTAAAAAGGGGTTTTCCATAAGAGGACCCGCTCATTTCCATGGCTAAGAATGGAGGACGCCTGCCCCTTGCTCCTCAAATCCCTTCCCTTTCTTCAAGGGCCAAGCACCTGCCACCGGCGCACAGACCTGGGTGACCTGGTGACCAGGCGGCCTCCCCCGGGCCTGTGTAATGAGCAAACCTCCTCTGTCCCCAGATTGCAGAGACCTATGCCTTCCTCCCACGAGAGGCCGTGACCCGGTTCCTGATGAGCTGCACAGAATGTCAGAAGAGGATGCACTTTAACTCCAACGGCCTGGAGCCCAAAGGTAGGGGAGGAGGCGGGTGTGCTGGGGATCCGGGGGAGGCCGTGCAGGGAGAGGCCCTCCCACCAGCAGGGCCCGCCCTTTGCTGGCACAGACAGAGTAGTGCATGGCCCACGGTTGTCACAATTCCCAGAGGCCAGTGTGGGGCCCTGCCCAGAGAGCCTCATTTTTGTCGTCGTTTTTTTAACTGTAAGAAAAATGTCAAGTTTCCTTGAAAAACCAATGGTACCTTCCTACTGCCCGTCAAGACCCTCTTCCCCCCCGCAATGTTCCTGATGGAAATGATCACCTCGCCCTCTTCCCTAAGCTCCTTCATTCTTGCCACCCAGGCCTCGCCCTGGGCAGTGTCCTCGTGGGTCTGGTCACACTGCCCTGCCTGTGAGCTCTCTGGAGACAGGAGCACGCCTCCCGCCCCCTGCGCCTTTTTACCCTTGGGCCTGGCACCTACCAGTAGTAGGTCCTCGCTGAGTGTTCCATCCCTCCCTGCAAACAGCCAGGAAATCTGTGGGGATAACTTAGAATTGAAATGGCCGGAGCACTTGTGACCAGCCGAAGTGGGTCCCCTGGACTGATGTCCATGCTTCTAAGCTCTGCCCCGCCCGTGGAAGTGCAGCGTGGACCCCCACTTCGGTCCCCTCACTGCCTCAAGCTGAGCCTCCCCAGAGGCCCCCAGTGAGTCCGGGGCCCATCTCCTCGAGGGCAGCTTTGGCACAGCGAGGTGGCCCAGAGCATTCAGCCGGTGCCATCACAGCTCTGCCCCGAGAGATGGTGCCCACGTGGGCAATTCATCAGGGCCTCTAGGCTGCTCCTGGACCTCAGGCCTGTCGAGGTGGCTAGAGCCAGTGGCTGTCCTGCCTGAGGATGGGGATAGACTCAGAATGAAGCGCCAGCTGTGCGCCCGGGTGCTCCTCCAAAGGCGCCCATCATCTCTGGGGAGGGAAAAATCAGCAAAGCTCAAATAGATAGCAACAAAGAAATCGGAGCATAGGTGTCAAGGGGTTCTTGTTTTGTTTTGTGTTTTGGTTTGTTGTTGTTGGTCTCCGATGCCCGTGAATGACTGACACCCACTAGCTGACCAAATCTGGAAGCCTTCCTGTCCGTGGGGTCGTCAGGCCGTGGCTACTTTGCTGGCAACATTGAGTAGCTTCCTTTTTTTTTTTTTTTTTTTAAGATTTTATTTATTTGACGGAGAGAAACACAGCAAGAGAGGGAACGCAAACAGAGGGAATGGTAGCGGGAGAAGCAGGCTTCCCGCTGAGCAGGGAGCCCGATGCGGGGCTCAATCCCAGGACCCTGGGACCATGACCTGGGCCAAAGACAGACGCTCAACAACTGAGCCACCCAGGCCCCCCAACATTGAGTGGCTTCTAAAGCCTGTGGGACGGAACAAGCGTGGCTCATACCTCATAAATGCCGGGTTCCTGGTTTAAGAGCAGAGCCCCCAAGGCCACACTCCGTGGGTTTGAATCCCAGCTCTGCCACTCAACAGCGGGGTGTCCTAAACAAGCCATTTCAACTCTCTGAGCCTCAGTTCCCTCATCGGTGGGTGGAGCTCATCCTGGTACTGACCCCAGGGGGCCTCAGGGGGCCAGTGAGGTTTGAGAGTTCACCCCCCAACCTGGCACGGAGCTCATGCAGGAGGAGGGAGTTGGGGCTGTTGCAGTTGTCACAACCCCAATGGCTTGATGGCTCCGAGGCTGCTGCCGGCCCCCCACCCCCGCCAGCTGAGTGGTTGCCCCCCGGGCCAGGAGGGCTTTCCTCGCTGCACCCCCACCCTGCCAGGGGCCGGTCCCGGGGCGCGTGCCCTGCTGGTGGCTGCCTGTCCCTTCCTGCTCTGGCCTAACCGTTTCCATAGCAACTGGCAGAGGCAGCCGCTGAAGCGCTAGCCTAGAGGCACGGAGGCGAGGCCGCGAGGGGCTGGCTTTGTGGGCTGCACTGGGGTGTCCGCAGGCTCCCTCTGTTGTGCTCCCGAGCTCTCTGCCTGCCGGGGTGGGAGGCCGGCTCTCACCTCCCCCACTCCTCCCCATCCGGGGGGCTCTGGCCTGGCCGGGAGGCAGCCTGTCTCTTCCCCAGGCTAACCCCCGCCGCGCCCCCAACCCTCAGGGGAGGAGGAGGGAGGAGGAGGATAGGAGGGAGTTGGGGGGACAGAGAGAGAGAGAGAGAGAGAGAATGTGAGCTCTCCCGCCAGGAGGGAGCCGCCTGGAATTTCAACCAGCTCTGTGGGCTCGGCCTCTCCTTCCGGGGCTTTGCTCCAGACGGGGCCAGGGCAGGAGCGCAGGCAGCACAAAGCTGCGGGGGACCTGTGCTTGCGGGGCGGCAGGCGGAATGCTGCTTCCCCGGCCCCGGAGAGCAGCTTCCCACACAAGGGGGGGAGGAGACACTGAGGGAGCTGGAGACAGTGTGGCCCATGGCAAAGTATGGCAGGAGGCCGGGGGCGTCGGGCAGGCCTGGCTGTGGCGCCTGGTTGCTGCTGATTGTCCCGTGGCAGGCTGGGGACCTGCTCATAATAGCTTCCACGGTCCTATGAGGGATATGTCCCAGCTTGCCGCTGAGGAAATGAAGCACAGATGAGTGTCCTGGTGAAATCAGTTGTCCGAGTTCCACCAGAAGGCAGGAAAATCTATCTTATCATCAGCAAAATGGGAGGAATGCCTGCCTCTCGGAGTTGAATTAAAGGAGCACGTTCTGGAGGGCGCCTGGTGCAGCAGGCACGTGGGAAGGAGCAGCCTGCCTCCCCCTGCCCTCTGTGCCCGATGTCCAGCCACGAGAATGCCAGTGTCCCGGGGGCTCCCCAGGGAGACAGCTGATGAGCCACCCCGCCTAGGTGAGCACCCCGGGAATGCAACCTGGATCCTGGGCAAACGGGAAGGGCTTGGTTTCTGGAAGCGGCTAGTGGAGAGCCTCAGAGTCTAAAAGGCTCCCCTGTCTGCTTAATGGCCAGAGGCATTAGCTGCCTGGGCTGCCCTCGCCAGCTGGCAGAGTGTCCCTTCTCCTACCCCAGCTGAGAGCCTGCAGATCTGATCTCCTCCCGCCATGCCGGCCTCTCAGGGTGCGGCCACACTGCTTGCTCTTTCCTAGGCACCCCTGCCATGCCAGCCGCCCCCCTCCCTCTCCTGCCCCAGGCTGCGGACCCCGGCCCCATGTTCCTGTCCCA
>CM053610.1:20688612-20703797 GCA_028646535.1 Procyon lotor
GTCACCCTCTGACCCAGCCCCAGGCCCCGGTCTCTGTTTCCAGATCTGAGCACCCTCACAGGCTGGTGGCCCTCGTGGCTCCTCTGGGCCCTCCTGATGCCCCCACCCTTCAACACCCAGCCCCGCCTGGGAGATTGGCCCCTGGCCCCTGGCCCCGGGAGCCACGGGGGTCCCAGGACTGAGTTCTTGCGTTCTGTAGGTGAGAGCTCCAGAGAAGTGCCCCCGTGTGCCCCACCTGGAGGAGCGAGGCCTGCTGCCTCCCGTGCAGCTCACCTCGATGGGAGCATGCCGCCGGAGCCCAGAGGCGGAGGTCAACGCTTGGCTTGGCCTGGCTCCAGATGCTCCATCACTGATTATTTCCAAGGCCTGTAAACCGGGGCTAGCTCTTGGGCTGGTTTCGGTTGTCCTTGGCAAAGAGTGTTGAGACATCTCTTTGAGATGTTCCCCTGCCTCTCTCCGTCCAGATGGCTCCATCCAGCCATCTGCTGGATCACGGTGGCCCCGTGACCCCCACGACCGCCCACTGCCCGAGTGCGGCTCAGGAGCGGCCACTCTGTGTGTCGACCACTGCAGGGGCCGGCCTGTCTCAGCAGAGCCCAGGGAAGCCGCTGCTAACCCCTTCATGCGTCCCCCTTAGCTTCTGCCAGCCTGGCATGCGTCTCTCCTCTGAGCGCAGGACCCCACAGGGCTCCCGCTGGCCCCCGCTCCTCACCCCTTTCCTACCAAGCAGATCCTCTTGACGGGAGCCACTCATCACCTCCAGAACCCTGGGGCTCCCGACTGCCCAAAACCCTGCCTGCGCTTCTCCTCACCGAGGTCCCACCACCAGCTCCCGGCACCTTCCCTCACCTGGAATGCCCCCTGCCCGCCCGCCATGGTCCTGCCTCCCTGCAGGAACTCTCACTTCTGGAGGTGCAGGCGTGAGCATTTCACCATGCTTGGGTCTCGGATGGATCCGTGTGTGTATGCGTGCGCGTGTGTGCACATGTATGTGCACGTGCGTGTATGTGCACGTGTGCACATGTGTGTGCATGCACGCATGCACATGCACGCTCAGCGCGGCCTGGCTCCTCTTCTCCAGCCCTCCCAGCTCACCTCTGGGTGCCGGAGGCAGTTTCTGAGCTGTGGCCGTGCTGGGGAGGGAACAGGCTGAGGAAGACCCCCCTCCCTCCTGAGAGCGCCATCTTAGCCGTTGCTTTTTTCCTTCCCCCTCTTACCCAAGCCGTACCTGGCTTTATTAAAGATGCCTTCTCCTAAGCAGTCATGGCATTTTAGGCAGGCCAGGGGTGTCCATCAGTAGAAGGAACACGGCGGCCGGTCTCCACGGATGACCAAACACGGAGAGTCGCCGTGACACTCGGTGAGGCCTTCCTTTGCAGCTCTGACTGGCTGTCCTTAGGGCGAGGGGGGCCCTGCTCTCAGCTTTTCACCAGACGGCCATGTCTCTAAGGAAATGAAACGGAAATGGCAGAATTCTCTGTCTGAAGACCCAGGATCTGAAAACGGGAACCATGGCTGTAGTGAGTGACGCCATCTCAGCGCGGTTGCTCAGGTGTCTGCCTCACGCAGGCTTCCAGCCCCGTCGGTCGGTCGGGGCGGGAGGCAGGCCCCAGCACGCCCCCGGGTCTCAGGAGGTCAGGTCTGGGCGGAGGGGGGGCGGCAAGAAGAGGACCCAAGGCCACGGAAACGGATTTTAGTTCCCCCCCAGCACCAGGCGTCCCGGCGAAGGCGCCCATGGGCAGCCGGACCAGATGCCTCCACCATAGAACCAAGGGGAAATCGCTATTGAAAAAAGAAAAAAAAGTTCTGCCCATTTTAAGCCAGTTTCTGAGATATTAGCGACATTTAGTTCTTCCTCAAAGAATAAAAATCTTCCTTAAAGAACACAAAAACTCTGACTGTGACAACACGGCTTTAAAAAGCAAAACATAGTTCTGCATTTTCATAAAACTTGGTAAGAAGTGCTATTCAAACTGGATGGTCCCCGGAAGTATAGAACCTCAGAAGGACCTCCCCTAGTCCCCCAGACCCGGTCTACATGGACTCCATTTTCTGTAGGGCTGTTTTATCCGAATCAGGCAGGGACTCCCGTATCCCCTTTGCGTAGCTTCACCCTCTTGTTTGCAGGGGCTTTTTTTTTTCTTTATTGTAAAAGATTTATAACATAAAACTTTTTATTGTAATAGTTTTTAAGTGTACACTCGGTGACACTATTTATATTCACACCATTGGGCAACCATCGCTGCTGTGTGTTTCCAAAACATTTTCGCCACCCCAAACAGAAACCGCGTACCCGTGAGGCAATAACTTCCCATTCCCAAGCCCCAGTCCCTAATAACCTCTCCTCGACTTTCTGCCTCAGTGAGTCTCCCTACTCTAGATATTCCACCCAAGGGCAAGCGTGCAGCGCCTGCCCTTTTGCATCTGGCTTCTTTCACTCAGCATAGTGTCTCCAAGGTTGCAGGGACCTTCCTGGCCTGGTCTCTGGCTCCTCCACTGGGGCCCCGGCACCCACGTGCCCTTCAGCCCATCTCTCCATGCCGGCGGTGACGGTGGAGGGCAGGCTCTGGCCAGTCCAGAAGTCGCTCCTGCTTCTTCTCGCACTGCTCAAATCCCAGCCCTTGAACATCAGAACCAGGTACCTGGGTGGCTCAGTCAGTTAAGCGTCTGACTCTTGGTTTCGGCTCAGGTCATAATCTTGGGGTCATGAGATCGAACCCTGCATCAGGCTCTCTACTCAGTGCAGAATCTGCCTGAGATCCTGTCTCCTTCTCCCTCTGCCCCTCCTACCACTCACACGCACGCCTGCGCTATAAATAAATAAGTGAATGAATGAAATATTTACAAAAGACACAATCAGAAATACATACCAATGTTCATGCACAAAGATGTTCCCTTTGGTATTGTTTATAATAGCCCCCAATAGGAAACAACCTAAGTAGCCATTCATAAGTGATTGACTTAAATAAATTATGATAAAATAGTACACAGCTATAAAAATGCTATCTGCAAAGAAAAACAAGATTTTTGATGGTGGGTGAAATGACTATGATGATGTTAAGCAAAAAAAATTTTTTTTTCAAGCGACTACATAATTTTCTGTATGCATTTTAATATCAAGTACATAAGGAAGAGAAACCACAGGAAAGAAAAAACAAACAAAAGCATATGCCAAGCTGCTTGGTGCTGTGATCGCTTTTGTTTGTTTGTTTTTTTGCCCTTTTTTCTTTACATCTTTCCACAGTTTGCAAATGCTCTATAAAAAGAGCATGACTTACTTTGATCTTCAGGACAAGAAAGCAATAAATGGGGGGGACCAGACCTCCTCTCCATGCGATTAAGGAGGAACCAGAATTTGGGAAGGGGTCACTGGAGGCCTGGGCCAGACCCGTGAGCCATATGGTACCTGCCCGTGCTTTTGGGGGGACGCGGCGGGGGTGGGAGGTAGGGTCAGGCGGTGTTGGCCTGTGTGCCCCAGGAAGCTGGCCCAGACCGGGCTTGGAAGCATAGATGCCTTCGAGGGCCTGGCAAGTATCGTACTCACGTGAAAACGGGCATAGGGAACGGCGGAGACTGTGGCCAAAGGGAGAGCTCCCGCCCCGTCTGCAGGAAGGAGCTGCTGCTCATCCGCCCTGGTGGTTGGCCCCGTGGCCACGTGGGCCCTGGGTGACCAGAACTGCCATTTCTCAAAGCAGCCAAATACTCCTGATTTTTAACCGGTGCACTCTTCCTAAACGCCAGCCCCCAGCTGCAACCTCTCCCTCAGCGCCTTTGGTCCCCGCCACAGGCCAGATGTGGTGGCTGAGCCGCCAGCCCACGATCTGCGGGCTGTTCCTTCCTCCTCCTCCTCAGCTGTGTTCTCTGTGTGGGTGACAGGGTGTGGTACCTGCCAGGGGGCCCCGGGCACAGACTCAGAGTGGCTTCCTCTTGTTCTTTCTGCCAGAAAACGAACCTCCCTCTCCCCTGGTCTCCGGGATCATCGATTACAACATGCCCCTTACCTCCACGTACCTGAAGCAGATGAAGCTGCGAGTGATGAACTCCCAGGAACAGGTAAGGCGTCCGCATCCCGTCGCCCGGCCCGGAAGCGTCCTGACCCGCCTGGATGTGGTTGGTTCTTTCCCAGGTGCAGGGACCACAGCGTGTGTAAACACACTGGAAAATCAAAGAGGCCCTTATCTGGTGATCTGGGCCTTGCCGTCCAGGCTGAGGGGAGTGAAAGAATGTGTTCCTGGTTAGGGGGTCTGCTGGGCCGAGGGCCCTGCCAGGTCGCCAGTGAAACCCAGGAAGCTCAGGCCTCGCAGAACTCGCCCCAAGGGTGTGGGCGAGGGAGGGGGTGTGCCTGAGCCGTAGACCTTGACTCTTCCGTTGTTCTCCATCTGCTTTGCCCTTTGACTGCGATGTCGATCACCTCCTTCCCCCAGGGAGGTGAGAGAGAGGCCCTGGCAGGCCAGAAGGATGGGCCTTGGAGGGTGCCCGCGTGAGATAAGGCCCTGGGGCCCCGTGGCTGTCCAAGACTGCCCGGCTGTAGATTGCCAAGTGCTGTCAGGCACCATGGAAACAGGCTATGAAAAGAAAATCACTCTTGCCTGCCTCCCCCACACGGTCCACCTTCTAGCCCTTTGCACAGCAAGTAGCATGACTGTCCTTCAAGGAAGGACTGGGTGAATGCCACCCCCTCCCTCCACCACCACCTAAAACCAGGGTCGGAATTTCTCAGCTCTGGCTTCTGATTTTCTCATCTGTTGGGACATATGACTCCGCCGTATCTTGGAGGCCTGCCTAGGGGAATGGGTCTCCCCGCCCCCACCCCACCCCCAACTGAAAGTCTGACTCCCAACCCTGGCTGCATGCTGTCCCATGAACATGCCCCATTCTGCTCTTCCCTATGCGAGGAGGGACAGTGTGTCCTCCCCTCCCCACACCCCAGGCCCCCAGGGTTGAAGAAAGCAGGCTTTTGTTCCGGGCATCGGAGTTGCTTGTGTGTCTGTGTTTCCTACGGTCTTCTCACCTGAGGTGGTCTAGTCCATGATGGTCTAGTCCATGATGGCCACGCCCCTAAGATCCTAAGATAAGTCTCGGGATCAAACATAACGTCAGTGGGGGAAATGGCATGGGGGTCTCTAACTCACAACGAGAAAACTGTTTCCGTGCCGGAATGTCGGTAATAAGGGTGCTTTTGTTCCTACTTATAAACTCTGAACACCACTGTGCGTGTTCAGCCCGAGATCTCTGACTCTCGTTCCAGAGTAATTTCTTTTCCTATAACCATCCACATGGTCGCGAGCACCTTGCTTCTTACACATTTTTTATCACCGTTCTCATCTGTCACGGGGAAATGCAAAGCCGCTCGCTCACACAGCTGGTCGTAGGGCCTCATGGCTCTTTCTTTCCTACAAAATGGCGCTAGACCCAGACCACCTCCGGAACCAGTAGTGGTCAGTGTAGCCCACGTTGTGATCCCTCATTACTGGATCCTGTTGTAGTTCGTCCTGTGGTACAAATTCTTACCTGTCTGTGGGGAACTGAAACTATTGGTTAGGTACACTGGCAAGGATTGTCATTCAGCAAATATTTATGGAGCCCTACTCCATGAACCAGGCTCTAGAGATGAGCAAGTCTTAGGAACTACTGTTATTAGATCTTCTTATGATTTGAGGGAAACAGACACTAATGAAAAAGAATCACACACCAGTGCCCAGCTCCGAGCAGGTAGCAACGAACAGTTGGGGGATAGATGAGTCTGTCATCATAGTGCAGCTGTGACGAGGGCCGTGCGTTAGGACACATGGTGCTGTGAGTACTCTTAGATGGGCGCAAGGGGTGAGTACTCTTAGATGGGCGCAAGGGGTGAGGCAGAGCAGGGCTTTGCCTCAGAAAGGGACACATGAGCTAAGATGGAGGTCTGAAGGGAAGAGCTCCAGGCTAAGGAAATAGCATGTGCAAAGGCCTTGTGGCTCGAAGGAGGATAGTACCCCTGAGACTCAGAGGGGCTGATATGGCTGGTGCAGAGAGTGTGAGGTATTCTGTTGCTGAAGAAAATGGGAGAGGACACATGTGCTGGGCAAAGAAGCACTGGGTGGGTAGCTGTGAATGAACCGAAGTTCATGAATCAAGATGGATGAATTACCCTGCTGAGGTTCAGGCTACTCACAGAGGGAAGGCAGATTGTGGGAAGGTGTTTTTCCCCCAGGGTGCTCTGAGAGTCCAGCTGGGGCTGGAGGTGAAAGTAGGTGTCTCAGAGCCAAGTGTGTCTTCTTCGCCTTCATTGGTAGCTTCCGTGTAGACCTTCCTTGCGCACACCAGGCAGGAGAGCCAGCATCACACCTTGCATGACGTGTGGCCTTTCATCTGCCAGGCTCCTGGAAGCTCCTTGCCACATGGCCCTCACCTGTCCAGGCCCTGGTCTCTCAGGCAGTCCCTGTTCTATATAGCTGGGCACGTGGTCAAGCAGGAGATCCCAGTGCTCATCAGATTATTTCTCCGCAGGAGCGAGGAAGGGCCAAGGACCCAGAGGTCTCTGATTCTTCAGCTTGAGTTGGAACGAAAAATACATTTATCTGAAGTGGTAGCTTCTCCCCTGCAGGGAAGTCAGAGTTGGACTCCCCTTGGGGTCCAGAAATGGCCCTGCTCTACAGATGCAGCCAGGGGCCCGGCTCTGCTGCTGTCAAACTCCTGAAAGGGGCTTCGTTCCCTCAAGCGTCCCTCTGACCCTGAAATGCTGACAGAGGACACCTAGCGTGATTGCAAGTCACTCATGCAGGCCGTATGGAAAATAAAACCCAATTCCAAAGGCACAGGAGCTGGGATAAGTGATATCTTATTAATGCCAAACAAAGCTGTGCATCTGAAATCTCTGGGTGAGAAAAATCCCGATAATTCGTTTTTTCCAGGATGAGCTAGCCAGGGGCCAAATAGTAAGGCAAACGGAACGGGGGTGGGGCTGGCGTGTGAACCGGACAGAACCACAGTACTTGCTGTCCGGTTGCGTCAAATGAATATGCGGGGAAACGGGCCCTTCTCCACAGGTGATATTAGGTAATAAGAAAATCTCATAATATTCACACAAAGAGATTCTTCTTGAGGGCTGATTCAATGCAGCAAATATTTATGGTGTCCTCAATATGCAAGACACTGGGGGGGGTCAGACTCCAGCCTCCCAGCACCTCCCCCCAAGGCACAGAGCCCAGGCGCTATCGTCGCCATGGCCACACTGAGCTGAAAACAGGGGAGTGTAGTCCGATAAACTTTTTTCCCCCCTTTCTTGGGAAAATTCTTATAGAGACATGAGACGGAAATCACGTTTCGTTGTACCAAGGAACGTATGAGGAGTACATTTTCTCGGGGGCAGGGTAGGAAGACGACGAGGAAGACTGCCTTGGAGGGTGCCCTGCGGCCTGAGAAGGTGAGGTCCCAGGGAGGGGTGCCGCACACACAGGGCCCGAGCACACACAGGGCCCGAGGCCGTGTCCTCCGCAGCGGCTGAGCCAGCCAGTGCCCTAGGGCTGTATGCAAGGTGCACCGAAGGGGAGGGCTAGGGTCTCTTCTCTACGTGGCCACTGGGTTGTTGTTTTGTGGTTTTTTTTCTGCGTAACTTGGTTTTCTTTTCTTATTTCTTTTAATTACACAGGTAACACCTGTGCTCAGTAGCCAAAAGCAAAAGCACGGTGATAAAAATCGCCATCATCTGACCACTCAGGTCACTGTGAATATTTTGGGGTCCAGCCTTCCAGACTATTGAATAGAAAGAGCATTATCCTCTACAAACAACCTGCTTTGCTTTTCCAGCGCTGATTTTCTATATTATGAGAGCCTCTTTACCCTCTGGGCCTAGCTGTTTCCACCTAACAGATAAGCTGGTTATACAATATTCCTGTCATTGGCTTGCTCCCGCACCCGTATCTAACCATCCACCCATCCGTCCATCTTTCTACCCATTGAGCACCATGGCCAGGCACGGTTGCAGGTGCTAAGGAGATAGTGATGAACGGAAGTGAGTCTGTGCTCTGTCTGCCCTCACAGTTCAGTGACAGAGACAAGGAAAAACAAAACACTCTGGGGTCTTAGAGGAAGAACAGAGGAAGGACGGGGGTGAGCTGGGTGGGTGCTGTTGTAGGCACTGGGTTATTATTAATTGGGCGCCTGTTCTGGGGCGCCTGGGTGACTCAGTCGGTTATGCGTCCAACTCTTAAGCCCGCTCATGATTCTCTCCCTCTCCCTCTGCTCTCCCCCACTCTCCCTCTCTAAAATGAGTAAATAAAATTCGGCCCCCCTTCCGGGTGGAGCACTTCACACCCTTTACCCCTTGCCCTTGAAGCTCCCAAGGTCCCATTATCATCCTTGTTTAGCGGATCCCATAGCCGAGGCTCAGAAAGGTTCAGCACTTGTTCAAGGTCAACCACTGGCATGAATGAAACTCACATCTCTCCCGTCCCTGAACCTGTGCGCCTGCAGGGCCCCAAGCCCTGCCTCTGTCCACACTCACCGAACGAGGGTGCGCCGAGGGGAATCTGAGGCAGATGGGCCGCCCATGGGGTTGTTGGAGGGAAGACGTCCTTGGCGGAGATGCTGACAGAGCATGTCAAGGGCTTTGTTTGGCCTGGGAACTGGGACCTGCCGTAAATATATGATGCTTAAGGAAATACCGCAAGAGGAATTTGGTTGGGGGGGGGAGTGGCGGTGGGGGTTGGGAGGGAGGTCACCCCTACCTTGCGAATGTTCAGTGATCTGCAGGGGTACACGTGTAATTTGATATGCATATTATGGGTGACGTTATCCTGATCTTTCCGGAGATCTGCATGTTTGAACCAAGACCCTAACGGAGAAATCCTATCCAGATCCGGGAGGAGAGAGACAAATCGTCTGGGCTCCTTCCGCTGGCACACACTTCCAGTCCATAGATACGGAGGCTGAGACCCCTGGATCTGCTCTTTTTGGTTCCCACACCCCCTCGATCCCTTTGCTCTGTCCAGAGTGGGAAGGCTGTCAGCACCTTGTTCAGCCTCCCCTTTCTCCAGTTCCTGAAGCAGCGCTAATGTCCCGCTAATGGTTTTAATGGTTCTCCCAGCAGCGTGTGAAGTGGAGCCGCTCCATTGTGTAAGCCCCAGTGACACGCTCGTCTCCATTAACCTCTGCCTCCTCCTCCACTGCCTCTCTCCTGGCCCGGAGTTTTCCTTGGGTCCTGCAGGGCAGTGGGGGTGGGGAAGGATTCCCCTCCTCCTCTCCCCAGCACACCTGTGGGGTCTGCAAGGTGCACCGCCCCTGCCCCCAGGCCCCTGGGGTCTCCAGAGCCTGAGCCCTCCTGCTCCTCACAGCCACCCGGAGGGCAGCAGCGCCCACTAAGCCAAGACCCTAGAAACGGGCCGGCCACACCAATTCCACTGCCTACCAGCGGTGTGCCTTGGGGCGAATTGCTTCCCTCTCTGTGCTTTATTACTTGGGAGTGATAATAATACACCTAACTCATAACATTATTCCAAGAGTTAAATGATGCAAAGCAGAGCTCGGAACTTAGCCCGGTGCCTGGCACGTTAGAAACATGGGGGGAATCTTGCTGACCTCTTCTGCCATATGCGCCCGGTGTCTGATAGACACCGTGAATGACCTTGTACGAGAGACCAGGGCCATAAAGATGAGTGAGATATAATTGTTCTCAAGGAGCTTTTCTTGGTAGATGGGACAGCCGCCGTGGAACTGTGACCCAGACAGCAAACGGAGGCAAGAAGGGTCCAGAAACCTGCCAAGTGGTTCAGGGAGCGTTCGCTTATTTTAAAATGAGATCTGGGCTCTCAGTGTAACTGCCCCTGGGCAAGGAGGGTCCAGGTGAGGGAAGCTGAGAGGTGACAGCTCAGGAAGACCTGAGCTGGTGAAGGCCAGAGCCAGTTGGGGGAAAGGAGGAGGAAGAAGAAAGACAACCAGGAGGCACGGAGCATGGGCCTTTCCCGCAGCGAGGCTACGTGAGAGCCCTTCCCTCGGCCCACGCTGGGGAGCTAGGCAAGGATTTGGGCAGGAAATGAACCCAAGCCAAGTGTGGAACTTTCTCAGGTTCCAATCACCCTAAGTGTAGGAGGAAATAAGCCCGCTCCAAAAAGCTCTCCACATTCACTTTTTTCCCTAATTGTGATAAAAATATTTGTAGCATAAAATTTGTCACTTTAACCATCTTTTAAATATTTATTTATATTTTTTAGTAATCTCTACCCCCCAACATGAGGTTCAAACTCAACCCTGAGATCAAGAGTCGCGTGCTCTTCGGACTGAGCCAGCCAGGCGCCCTGCCATTTTAACCACTTTTTTTTTTTTTTTTTTAAAGATCTTATTTACTTATTTGAAGGGAGAGCATGAGCAGGGGGAGGGGCAGTGGGAGAGGGAGAAGCGGGCTCCTAGCTGAGCAGGGCACCCCACGTGGGGGTCGATCCCAGGACCCCGGAGTCATGGCCTGAGCCAACAGCAAATGCTTAACTAACAGCCCCCCAGGTACCCCCATTTTAACCGTTTTAAAGTAGACCATCCAATGGCATTAAGTACATTCACAGTGTCGAGCACCCATCAGCACTGTCTCCAAAATTTGTCCATCACCCCAAACAGAAGCTCTGCAACCATTAAGCAGTAACTCCCATTCTCTCCTCCTCCAGCCCCCGGTAGCCACTGTTTTACTTTCTGTCTCTATAAATGGGACCATCTAGGTACCAAATAAGTGGGATCACGTATTTGTCCCTCTGTGTCTGGCTCGTTCCCTTAGTGTGATGTGTCCAAGGTCCACTCATGTGGCAGCAGTGTCAGAACTTCTCTCCTTCTTACGGCTCAGTAATCTTCCACCCCTTGCTAGACCACATGTTATTTATCCCTTCACCCAGTGATGGACATTTGGGTTGTTTCCAGGTTTTGGCAAACTGCATTCATTTTTTAATCTTTCGGACCAGGTTGCGGAACAGGGAAGAAATAAAGCAGGGAGGGCTCTGTTGCTTCTCCCTCTAACTCCTTGCCCCTCTTTGTGGCTTTCTTTTCTCATGAACACTGTCAGCCTCGGAAGGACCCTAAGAAATGGGTAGACCCAAAGAAGTGAGAGCCTGTCACTTCACCGAAACAGTGCCTGATTCCTACGGCTCTTACCTGTGGAGAACCCATGAGCCCTGATTCTGAAACCCAGACTAAAGAGCTTGATAACAGTAACGATCCCCAAGGCACCTGGCTGGCTCGGTTCCCAATAGCATGTGACTTGATTTTGGGGTTGTGAGTTTGAGTCGCACGTTGGGTGTAGAGATTACTTTAAAAGCAAAACAAAACAAAAAAATAATAATCACCTCCTTCCCCTTCCTCAACCTACATGGCAGCCCAGGCAAGGTGTGAGCTCAGAGGAGAAATAGCAGAAAGGAAATTTTTCCATGTTGTGGCTCAGTATATATAATCTTTGACGGTCCATTAAGGAAGCAGAGGTTCTGATGTATTTCTTTAAAATTAAACAGTAATCTCCATGAATAGAAATAGAATTTAGGACTTTTAAACCCCTAGGAAAGAAAATAAAAGAAACAAAGTAAACCTGATCAACATGGCAAGAGTAATTAAATGAGGGAATAAAAAAAGAAGCCACCGAAAAGAGATATAATAAATAGAAAACATAAATAAGCTAACAAGAACAAGACCAAACACCAGTAAATCACAGTAAATGTAAATGAGTTAAATTCTACTGGAAAGAGTAAAAAAGCCTCTAATGAGGGTCTTTTAATGGCAAAATCCATTTGATATTTAAAAAAGACATTTTTTAATGACACACACAAAAAAAAAGACAAAAAGGAGAGAAAGAGAAGGCAGTGTTGCTACTATCAAACAAGGAAATGTTCAAGGCAAAAATGCACTAAATTTAAAAAATGCCCTAAATAGGGCAAAGTGAGATATTCTGTGTTGATCAAAGGCAGTCTGTGTTGATCAAATCTTCCTAGGAAGATTTCAGAGCCTCCTGACCTTGAGGTCTGCCCTTGGGGGAGGTTGAGGGGTTGGTTGGTGCTGTGGAACACAAGTAGCACCTTTAGGCTTCACCATGAGAGGCAGCATCCTTCTTCCATGGACCTATCATCAGTCTCTTTTGTAATTTGTGTTACTATAGCCACTTCTCTAGACCAGTATCTTCAAACTTTGAGCATCTGTCTTTGCTCTCAGCAATGAGCATGGAGTAGTAGATGGAGTGGAAATTGTGAGAATGTGGGTCTGCTGCTTTGCTTACCTGGAGTCTAGTCCTTCTCTTCTCCCCACTGGGTTAATCCACCAACACAGGCTGGGACCACTTTTCCAGTTACCAGCTTCCTTCTTTTCTCCCAACTCCTGCCTTCCTGGTCTCCTTTTGTTCCATCTCTTGCCTCCCGCCCCTCAGATCCCCTCAACTGGCCTCTAGGGTCAGCCCACTGTTACTTGTTAATGTTGTCGAATTGAGGGGACACAGCTTGCCTCCATGAGAGCCCCCAAAGGACCTGAAATGGCCCTGGTTCCATTTTCAAGATCTGAGAAGCTATAGCCCAAACCTTTCTCTGTCTCAGTAAATCCCTGGCACTGCAGAAGGTTTGTGCTGCGGCGAAGAAAACAAAAAGCAACTAAAATACTGACCTTGACCAAGGCTGCTGTTTGGATTTTTCCAGGCACAGAATAATCCTTGGAGCATTTCTGCTGTGAGATGGTGTGCAGGTGGGCAGTGCCCCTCACACCCTCCCCCATAACTCCAGGGTGACTCACGCTCAGAGACAGTATCTCAAGTGGCCCTTTATCTTTTTTAGGTTTTTTGTTGATTTGTTTGCATTTTTATTTTCATCAATAGAACATGTATTTTTAAAATCATATAGAAAAACAACAGATCCTGCCCTGGCCTCCCCACTTTAATTTCTTTTTTTCCAGAAACAGCCTCTTTTCTTATGTTTTAGCTCTCACTTCTGATTTTGCCTTTTATTTCTTTTTCTTTTTTTTATTTAATTTAATTAATTAATTAATTTATTTATTTACTTATTTATTTAAAGATTTTATTTATTTGACAGAGAGAAACACAGCAAGAGAGGGAACATAAGCAGAAGGAATGGTAGCGGGAGAAGCAGGTTTCCTGCTGAGCAGGGAGCCCGATGCGGGGCTCGATCCCAGGACCCTGGGATCATGACCTGAGCCGAAGGCAGACAGTTAACGACTGAGCCACCCAGGCGCCCCTCTTTTTCTTTTTTTTTTTTAAAGATTTTATTTATTTATTTGACAGAGAGAGAGAGATCACACGTAGGCAAAGAGGCAGGCAGAGAGAGGGGGAGGCAGGCTCCCCGCTGAGCAGAGAGACCGATGTGGGGCTGGATCCCAGGACCCTGAGATCATGACCTGAGCAGAGGCTTTAACCCACTGAGCAGAGGCAGAGGCTTTAACCCACTGAGCCACCCGGGTGCCCCAGTACTTTCATTTTTTAAAAAAGATGTATTTATTTATTTATTTGAGAGAGAGTGTGAGAGCAAGTGGGGGACCAGGGCAGAGGGAGAAGGAAGAAGAGAATCTTAAGCAGGCTCCCCACTGAGCAGGGAACCTGATGTGGGCCTCGATCTCACGACCCTAAGATCATGACCTGAGCTGAAATGAAGAATCGGATGCTTAACCGACTGAGCCACCCAGGCCCCTCAGTGTTTTCATTTTTTAATCGACTATTTTTAAGAAAAGTTTTAGATTTGGGGCGCCTGGGTGGCTCAGTCATTAAGCGTCTACCTTTGGCTCAGGTCATGATCCCAGGGTCCTGGGATCGAGCCCTGCATCAGGCTCCCTGCTCGGCGGGAAGCCTGCTGTTCCGGCTACCATTCCCCCTCTCTCGCTGTGTTTCTCTCTGTCAAATAAAAAAAAAATCTTTAAAAAAAAAAAAGAAAAGTTTTAGATTTATAGAAAAATCAAGAGGATAGTACCAATTTCCCACATGATCCACCCACCTGGCCCTGTATACACAGTTTCCCATATTATTAGCATCTTATGTGGTTGTGATACATTTGTTATAATTAATGAACTAATATTGACACATTATTGTTAACTAAAGTCCATAGTTTATTTAGACTTCCTTAGTTTTTACATAATTTCCTCTTTTCTGTTCCACAATCCTGCTGGGGATACCACAGTACATACAGTGGTCATGTCTGCTCAGGCTCCTCTCGTCTGTGACACTTCCTCGGCTTTTACTTGTTTCTGATGAACTTGACAGCTTTGAAACATATGGTTCAGGCATTTGTAGAATTCTGGAATTTGTCCAATATTTTTCTTTTTCCTATCTATCTATCTATTTATTTAATTTTTTAAATTAATATTTATGTATTATTTGTTTCACAGGTATAGGTCTGTGATTCCTCAGTCTTACACAATTCACAGCACTCACCGCACATACCCTCCCCAGGGTCCATCCCCCAGCCGCCCCATCCCTCCCACCCCCTCCCCTCCAGCAACCCTCAGTTTGTTTCCTGAGAATAAGAGTCTCTTATGGTTTGTCTCCCTCTCTGGTTTCATCTTGTTTCATTTTTCCCTCCCTTCCCCTATGATCCTCTGTCTTGTTTCTTAAATTCCTCATATGAGTGAGATCATATGATAATTGTCTTTCTCTGATTGACTTATTTCACTTAGCATAATACCCTCTAGTTATATCCATGTCATTGCAAATCATAAGATCTCACTTTTTGATGGCTGCATAGTATTCCATTGGGTATATATACCACTTATTCTTTATCCATTCATCTGTTGATGGACATCTGGGCTCTTTCCATAGTTTGGCTATTGTGGGCATTGCTGCCATAAACATTGGGGTGCAGGTGCCCTTTCAGATCACTACATTTGTATCTTTAGTGTAAATACCCAGTAGTGTGATTGCTGGGTCGTAGGGTAGCTCTATTTTCAACTTTTTGAGGAACCTCCATACTGTTTTCTAGAGTGGCTGTACCAGCTTGCATTCCCACCAATGGTGTAGGAGGGTTCCCCTTTCTCCGCATCCTCGCCAACACCTGTCATTTCCTGACTATCTAATTTTAGCCATTGTGACTGGTGTGAGGTGGTATCTCACTGTGGTTTTGATTTGTATTTCCCTGATGCCGAGGGATGTTGAGCACTTTTTCATGTGTCTATTGGCCATTTGGATGTCTTCAACTTTGCAGAAATGTCTGTTCATATCTTCTGCCCATTTCTTGATTGGATTATTTGCTCTT
>CM053610.1:20704297-20718618 GCA_028646535.1 Procyon lotor
AGAGAGAGAGAAGCAGACTGCCCGCTGAGCAGGGAGCCCAATGATGATGATGCGGGGCTCCCTCCCAGGACCCTGGGATCATGACCTGAGCCGAAGGCAGACGCTTAACTGACTGAGCCACCCAGGCATTCTATTTATTTTTATTTTAGAGAGAGAGGGCGCGCATGGGGTGGGGAGGGGCAGAGGAAGAGAGAATCCTCAGCAGACTCTGCACTGAGCTCGGAGACTGAGGAGAAGCTTGATCTCATGACCTGAGTCCAAACCAGGAATGAGCACTTAACCCACTGTGCTTGACTGATATTTTTCTCTTATAAAACTGGAGTTAGGGGTTATTCGGAGGAAGACCCCAGACATAGAGTGCCACACCTGCTCTGGCCATCCCTGCTTGATACACTATCAAGGGTACCTACTGTCAGTAGGATTCACAACTGCTGGTGCTGGCCGGGTCCCACCTGGCTAAGATCACGTTTGTTAGGTTTCAGAACTGTAAAGCTACCCTTTGCCCAGCTCTCCACACCGTACACTTTGGCAGGAAGTTGCTCTGTGCAGCCCACTCCTAGAGAGTGGGGGTTATAATTTCCTTACTTGAGGACAAGGTTTCTACATATATTATTTGGAATTCTTTCGCATTTGGACAAAGTAGGGAGTGAAGAACCCATTGTCAAACATCTTCTTAAATTTAATTTTGTTTTGTTTTTGTTGTTACATTGCCTCTCCTTCCTCATTTATAAATTTATTTAATCGTTCAATAACTTATTTATATGGCTATTTATTTGATCCTTTGGGTTATAATCCAATACTACTTTATTTCTTTTAATGCTGAAACTGTTCCAGCCTGGACCGCTGGGAGCTCTTTCACTTGGCTCCTGTGGTCTTTTGACATACCCCGATCGAAGGGCTTGGGGGTCTGTTTTTTGTAGGATTTCATTTTGTCTTGTTTTTTTTTTTAGTGTTTCTTTACTTCCTGGCACTAGAAGATGTCCAGGCTTATCTTGTATAGTTCCTGCCCTGATGCTAGGATCAGAATCTCAAAGGAGCTCTGATTCCTTTCATTGAAGAATCATATTAAAAACCACAATCTGGGTGGTAGGTGTGTTTTTTGCGACTGGGGTATCCTTCCCTTTAGACTCTTTGGGCTGAAAAAGCCAAAAATAAGCATGTTTTTATTTTCCGATTACCCACGGATCCATTTGGAGCTTATCCTGATGTATCCTGAGATGTGGATCCGGCCTTACCCTCCGTGTCAGTATCAATTATTAAAAAATCTGTTTTCTCCCCCATTGATTTGAGACGCCACCTTTATAATTTACTAAATTTCCATCTGAAGCAGAATCTACTTCTCTTCAGTCCATTGGCCTCTTTGTCTATTCATGTACCAGCCCTAAACTGTTTTAAATGTTAAGACTAATATGTCTTAGTATCTAGTAGGAATAGTTCCCTTCCTTGTTGGCCTTTTCAGAGTTATCTGAGCTTGAAAAGAAAGTTATTTAAAAAAAAAATTGTTCGATGCCTAAGAATTTTTGCCTCTCCTTATTGGTGGAGCAAAGATAACACAGAGGCATTGTGGATCTAACCGTGCAAATACAAACTGCAGCCCTTTCTGTTCACCAAAAAACAAGGGTGGACAGTGAGCCAGGAGCATCACGGTCCCAGCGTTAGAATCTGGGGGCGCTACACAATGACAGCCCCTCATTCCCAGCCTCCTAAAGATGGTATTAAGCAAAATAAGGCATTTTTACATTTTAGAGGGACAGTTTCCTTGGAAACCTCTTTGAGAGGACAAAGTAGGGAGTGAAGAACCCATTGTCAAACATCCTCTTTAAATTTAATTTTGTTTTGTTTTGTTGTTAAGTAAGCTCTATACCCCATGTGGGACTTGAACTCAGCCCCAAGATTATGAGTTGCCTGCTCTACTGACTGAGCCAGCCAGACACACCTAAACATCATTGTTACAGGGCATTATTTTAGGGATTACCGAGAATACTCAGGTACTTTCTGGAAACTTTGCTGCAGTTTCCAGACACTCAGAGAAAATGAGCATAATGGCTGTTTTGCTAGGACAGCCTGGGTTCAGAGAGATCCGTGTCTCTTTCTTCCTGCTTCCCTGAAGCTGTGTGGGGGAAAAAGGCATAAACAACCAGCATCCTGTCTCCAAAAGCCAGTTGCCTGATGGAGCCCGTAGCTACCCCGGACCTAGACAGCTCACTGTCCCCATCGGTTCTGAAAGGCTCAGTCCCCTTCCAGGCTGCTGACATCGCCCCCCCCATACACATGAGGACGCCGACCTGGCCTTTCAACCTCATTATCCGGGGAAAAAAAATGCACACAGTGCCCATAATTTACTGGTGCAGGCAGGACAGCTGCCTGGTACCCGAGCAGACTCCTGCGTGCACAGCCAGCCCCAGGGATGCTTTATCTGTGTCAAGGGAGACACGGGGGGCAAGGTCAGGAGCCACTTACCTGGGCTTCCATAAACGGGGGGCAGCAGCTCTGTCTTTTAAGGACAAGAGAGATCCCGCAGGAAAGGAGGTGTCTCTCCTGGGCTGGGCCAGGAAGGAGCAACTCAAGACATCCAGATGGTCGCTGAACCACCAGCTGACCTTGTGACCCCGGCCCTCCGGTCCCCCTCCCGCCCTGGGCCCAGCCTGACCGAGACCCACAGGGGCCCTGTCTCGTGACTAAGTCCTGTTGGGTCGTTATTGTCGTTGCTGTTTTTAACAACTAACCTCCTAACTCCAGTTTTCAGAGTATCTCTTTCATCTCGAGCAAGTGGGGTGTACGGGGCAGGGTACTTTCTCCAGCCCTCCCTGTTTTTCGCCACATTATTTTGAGGGCAAGACCCTCGGTGGCTTTTTCTAGCTTTCCGCCCACGGCCCGGAAACACACGTCTCTGGGCCCCTCTGGGCTGAGCATTTGTGGGCCGGGGCTTTTCCACAGTTTCTTGACCCACCCCGACTCTTGCCACCCTATGGCTCCTTCTCACATGGGGTGCAGCTGGGTCCCGGCTCCCCCGCCGAGAGCTGCTGGAGGAGGTCTGACCCCAGTCGGCGGGCAGGGGAGCCAGGCCTCTGTCACCAGACCTGGGGGCTTCAGACGTTTCAGCGGCTGATGTCTGGAGATCAATTAGAGATAATGGCTTCGGGTGGACGCAAAGAAGCCTGGCCAAGATTTTCCTGGTTATGATGCTGTTTACCTCATTAGCGGCCTTTTTTTCCCTCCTCCTTGAGGGTGGGATGGCACAGGGTTGCACTGTGAGTTCGTGCCGGCTGCTTTGTCTCGCTTCCGGAGACCAGGCCTAGACCGCGGGCAGCCGGCAGCTCCCCCAGCTCCGCTCAGACTGGGGAGACGGAGGCCCACGGCTTCTGCTCATGGCCCACCAGACCCTTGCCCTCCCTGTGACCTTGCGTTTGTATAGTTTTAAAATTTTTTCTTCCTTCTTCATTAAAAAAAAAATAAAACATCACTGAAGCCCCTACAGACCCCGTTCTGAGCGTGGAAGATACAGCAGTGAAAGAGATGAGGAGCCTACTCTCAGGGAACCCGCAGGCTGTAGCGACGAAAAACAAGTCAATAAGAAAAAATATGCAAAAGTGAGAAGTTTGCAACAGAGAATTAAAATAGGGACAGTCGATAGACTGCACCTCTGGGTGAGAAGGCCTCTCTGCAGAGGTGGCAATCCAAGCCCAAGCCTGAATGATAAGAAGGAGCCAGACCTGTGGCAGCAAAGGAGAAAAGACCTTGCAGGTAGAGGAGACAGCAGGTGCAAAGGCCCTGGGGAGGCACAGCAAGGGGGCCAGGACAAAGGGAGTAAGGCAGAGACCTGCTTATGATAAGCTTGAGCAGTCTGTAGAAGACAGCTCTCTCGGGGCCTGCCAGCTGGATTCAAAGTCTGTTTTGAGCAGCATGAAACCTCAGGCTGCATTTTCCTCCACCAGAGGAGAGCAGGGCCTTAACTGGGATGGCAGTGAGCAGAGATGAGCACCCAAGGGAGAGTCCGGGGGCTCTGGTGCTAGGTGTGGCCCTGCCCCTGAACAGCCATCTAACTTGCCCTTCTCTATGCTGCAGCTTCCCTGTTACTGAAACAGCAGGTTTTGGCCAGACTTCAGGGGTTTCCAAAGTTTGCTTTTTGACAGAGGAACCCCTTTCTTCAAGGAATTTCTTCCGGGGAGGAAGCCCAGCATCTCAAGGGTCCGCAGTAGCAGGCATGTGGCTGGCAAAGCTGGCAAAGGGACCAGAGCTCTGCCCACCTTCCCTTCCTACGCCCAGGAGCACCCCCTCCACCCTTCCATAGGACCCCTATAACGGGGCCTGGGTAGCCCCGAGCTTTGGGCTGGGGCGCTAAAGACAGGCAGAAGGGCTCAGCCCAGCATGACCAAAAGCAGCCTGGCCTCAGGCCGGCACTCCTCTCTTTCCTGTAGTTCCCTCATCGGTAGAAATGAGTAACAGAGCCCATGTCTTGCTATCCCTATGGTTGTTTTAAGGAGCGGATCTTTGGAATGGCTCTAAGTGCCCCAAGAGAAAAATAGTGTAGAAGCAGAAGATCCTTTTTAACTGGCGCACTGCTGTGGCTCAGAAAGTGTCCAGGCACAACTGTGCATAGCCTTGGCGCCTTTCCCTCCTGCAGAGTTCATAGGGAAAGGACATAAGTGCTTGTCTTCTCCCAGGCACCACACATGAGCATGGCCCCTCTCCTTAGTCTTTTTAAGGAGCTGACGTTCTAGAGAAAAGGCCACTTAGGAGTGGGGTCCTTGCTGTCCAGTCCATTTGCATCCTCACTCAGGAATCCCGTGAGTCTGTCAGGGATGCTTTTGACTACAAGAACAAAAAACTCAGCTGACTGTATAGCCAAACATGAAGTTCTTTTACTCCTGAAACAAGAGGGGTGGAGGAGCCGTTGTTGGTGTTAATGTCTACATGTTGTTGATGCCTCTGTGATGTTGCTGACCTTTTCCTCATGTTTGCAAGTTGGCTGCTGTTGCTCCAACCATCTCATCCACATTCAAAGTGAGAGGAAGATGGAAGGGGTGGTGTAAGCTCAGTCCAGCAAAGTAAAAGCTTCCCCAGAAAATTGCCAGTAGCCTTTTGTTGACATATCATTGCAGTGTCACACGGCCACCCCCAGCTG
This sequence comes from Procyon lotor, assembly GCA_028646535.1. Taxonomy (NCBI): domain Eukaryota; kingdom Metazoa; phylum Chordata; class Mammalia; order Carnivora; family Procyonidae; genus Procyon; species Procyon lotor. The sequence continues at coordinate 20,709,423 of CM053610.1, forward strand.
CAGGGGAGGCTGGAAAAGAGAGAATTTTGTTTTCCCACCTGCTCTTGTTGAGAAAGGGAAGGAAGAAATGTTGAGTTTGGGTAGCAGGTAAATTGGTCCGAAGAATCTCCCATGGCCTGGATGCCACCAATTGAGCTTGATAATGCCTTTGGGTATTAAGACACCAAAGGACTGGGCAGGAGAAAAGAGTAATAGGGAAGGAAGCAGAGGAGATGCGGGGAGGAAGGAAGAGAGCAGGAGTGGTTGTTGAAGGCCTTCTGTGTGCCAGGTGCCCGACGCATCTGGGGAAATTGAGGCTCAGTCTCAGAGAGCTTAGGTAACTCGTCCAAAGTCGTAGAACTAGTGTGAGAGAGCTCTGTTCCCTGTACCATCAATGCTTTTCTTTCCCAGGGGAAGGGGAAGGAGAAGAGAAAGGAAAAAGGAGGTGACAGTGAGGGTAGGGACAGACCAAGGCCCCCAGCACCATGGGCTTCACGGGGGCAGGCCCAGGTTTGCTTAGCTCAGCACCACAGTCCTGGCGCCAGGGGCGGGGCCCAGCACACAGTAGGCGCTCAGTAGCCGTTTGTTGGCTGGGGTCATGGTTACAACTACTTACCTTTCACGCTGTCGTGTCGACATAATAACTGAGGTTCGCCCAAGTGTTTGCGCGCCAGGCGCCAGCGACGCCCCCTGCAGGCAGCTCCGCATTTAAGCCTCACAGCAGCCTTCGGAGACAGTCCCTATTGTCCCCCAGCTTAGAGATAAGAAAACCAAGGCTCAGAGAGTGCCTGAGGTCACAGCCAGGAAGGGCCTGGATGCAGAACACGGCCCAGTCGCGTGCTCCCCCGCCCCGGTGCTGCCCACCGGGCGCATGACTCCAGCCATCGGAAAGGCCCCCTTGCATGGACTCGGCGCCCAGCACATTGGGCTGTTACCCTCACCACCCCCAGCTGCGGGCTCCGTCCTGAGGGGGGCTAGGGTGAAAATGGGAAGTGCTGCCCACCCCCTCTCTTGACAGGCTGCCCCCCTGCATCCCCGCATGTGTCGAAGGGATTGCAAGGGGGCCCTTGCCGCTCCTCCGGGCGCCCGCTGAAGGGCCAGCGAGACTTCCAACCCTGAGGACTCCCCAGACCCAGCTCCCCTCAGGGGTCGCATGGAGAAGCCTCAGAGCAGCCCCAGCCCGTTGCCAGTTCCCAGCCCGAGGGAAACCTCTGGCTGCACAGAGGCCCCATCCTTGCTCTGGTGGCTTTGTGTCTGCTCTGCCGGGGGCGGGGAAGCGTGACTCTGCGTGGGCTGGCTTAGGTGTCCCCTCTTAGCAGGGCCCACCACCCACTCTGGGGACCCACACACCCTGGTTCAAACCCCAGCACTGCCCGTAGCTTCTAGCTCTATGACTGGGGCGTGTCCCCTGATCCCTGAAGGCCAGTTTCCTCGCTCTTGGGTGACTGGAGGAGTCATTTCCTCTTCCTCCCGGAGCCCCTACCCTTCCTGTGCAAAACGGCAATTAATACCAACCTCGATATTCTGCTGATCCAAGAAGGTGACACACGCGGCCACCCCGCCCGCCGGGTGCCTGGCGCTGAGTGGGTCGCGGTGATCCATTGCACCGAGCTCCAGCCTGTTCGGCCACGATAACTGGCTTTGGCTTTTTCTTCCTTTTTCACACTTTTATTAAAGTAAAACACACAAACAGAAAAGAGCAAGTATCACTAAGTGGACAGCTCAGTAAATGTCTCCAAACTGAATCCCCCTCCTGAGACCCAGTTCTCAGATCAAGAAACAGAACAGAGTTGGCACCCCCAAACACCTGCTCTGGCCCCTCCCAGGCACTGTCCCCAGCAAGGGTGACCCCCGTCCTGCCCTCTAATAGCAATGACTGTTTTTGCCTGTTCTAGAACTCTCTGTAAATAGAGTCATACAGCATGTGCTTTTTTGCCCACAAGCCTAAGTTTGTGAGCATCGTGTGTATTGTGGTGCACGCTTCTAGTTTGTTCTTTTCTGTTGCCGAGCGGTATTCCGCAGCCCGGGTGCCCCACCGCTAGCCATTCTCTGCCGGCGGATGCTGGTGGGGGCTATCGTGAGCAGTGGTCCATGGCCGTGCTTTGGGGCCAACCCGTCCTCATTTGGTGCTAGGTTGCGGGCTGGCCTTGGCTTTTTGGCTAAGCGTCTCCAAAGGCACTAGGAAAGAAGGAAGAGAGAAGAGGTGAGGTGTGTGTTCTGTGGGAGTGGCAAAGTGTGGCCTGTGTCACCCAGAGTGTGATTAATCCAGAGCTCCGTTGCAGAATTCAGTGCTGTACTGGGCGAAGGGCAGGATGGGGTCCCGAGAGACGCGGTAATGTGTTCTTACCGTGTGTATGCGGCGCTGCCGGAGCCTCTGCTGCCAAAGAGCCTGTCCCAGCCCCGAGAGTCCATGCTCGCGTTGGGGAGATGAGCTCGAACGCAGGAAACAGGAAATAATCTCTCTCTCTCTCTTTTCTCTCCTGCTGGCCTGCAGGCTCCGAGTGGGCAGACCTGCACCTACCTGTATGGTTCATTGCTGGGTCACCCATGTTTACCAGGGCATCGGGCATGGGGTAAAGGATCTCTACATATTTGTGGAAAAAACATGGGCCTGACATCATGCACGATCAAAGGAACGGAGGGGGTCACACATGGGTGATGGGGGCACTGCAGATAGTGGGTCTGTCTGAAGCGGGGGTCACGGTGTGGAACGGAAGGCTATTAGGCCAGCAGGGCCGTGAAAGACCTCGAACACCAGGCCGAAGAGCTGCAACTTGATTCTGCCAGCAGCTGGGAGTCATTGAAGGTTTTAGAGTAGGAGAGTGAAAGGAACGGAGATTAGCTGATGACACTTCGAAGCAACCCATCACCGAAAAGGAGACCGATGAAACTGTAATTTCTACCTATCGTGGTTGTTAGGAAAATGTATTTCAACAAGTCGGGCTCTTTTACTTATATCCGTAATGGGAAATTTATCTAAATAGAGAAGGAATGAGGCAGCAGTATCAGACAGTTTCTCCTAGATTTCAGCAAAGGCGTCAAACTGGCCACGAGGTTGCAGCCAGCTGTGTAAAAATCAGCAAGCACAAAGAATAAATGGTTAAGCCAGGTCCTGCCCAACCCGTGGAGTAAGTATTTTGAGTTTAGGCACGTGTGAGGCCCTTGGTGCTCCCATGATGCTCCTCTTTCCTGCTGAGATGCCCTCCCTACTTGCCACCTGTCACATTCCTCCTGCCTTCTTTGGTTCAGGGTAGATGTCACCTCTTCCAGGAACCCCCTACGCTAAGCCCCTCCTTTCTCCATGACTGTCTGCACCTAGAGCACCTCCCTGCTGTGGCCTGGCTTTAATTGGACAGTTCGTGGGGGGTAGAGGTGAGTGTTAGCCCTACCAAGTATTAAAATATAGTCTATAATATTGGGACAGGAATAGATCAATAAAATAGAATAGACAATTCCAAAAATAATGAGAAATCAGCATGATTTGGCATTTCTAATCCGTGGATAAAGATGAATTATTTAAAAGATGGTATGGAGGGGGCACCTAGGGGGCTCAGTCAGTTGAGCGTTAGACTCTTGGTTTCCCCTTGGGTTGTGATCTCAGGGTTATGATCTTGGGATTGTGGGATTGAGGCCCTGTGAGGCTCCACACTCAGTGGGGAGTCTGCTGGAAAGAATCTCTCCCTCTGTCCCTGCCCCCCCGACTTGTGCAGTCTCTCTAAAATAAATAGATAAGGGGCGCCTGGGTGGCTTAGTCAGTTAAGCATTGGCCTTTGGCCCAGGTCGTGATCTCAGGGTCCTGGGATCGAGAACTACATCAGGCTTCCTGCTCAGCAGGGACCAGCTTCTCCCTTTCTTTCTGCAGCTCCCCTTGCTTGTGCGCGCGCTCTCGCTCTCTCTCTCTCTCTGTGTCAAATAAGTAAATAAAATCTTTTTTAAAAATAAAATAAATAAATCCTTAAAAAGGGAAAGAAAAGAAAAGATGGTATTAGGACAATTTGGCTAACCATTTTTAAAAATACAAAGTAGGGCACCTGGGTGGCTCAGTTGGTTAAGCCTTTACCTTTGGGTCAGGTCATGATCCCAGGGTCCTGGGATCGAGTCCCATGTCAGCCTTCCTGCTAGGCAGGGAGTCTGCTTCTCCCTCTGCCCCCCTCCCACTCGCTCTTTCAATCGCTCTCTTTCTCAAGTAAATAAATAAAATCTTAAAAATAAAATAAATACAAACTAGATCTTTACCTCACCACTTACACAGAGATAAATGAGCATAGAGCTTACTTACAAAAAAAAGATTTAAGTATAATGAAGTTATAAATGCTCTATAAGAAAATACGGGTGAATTACTTTTTTCCATATGGCAAAAAAATCCCATCATAAATAAAATAAAAAAGCAACAAAAGGACAACATATTTGCAAAATATATGACAAAAGATTAAATTTCCTTCATTAAAAAAAAGTCCATCAACTCAAACAGAGAAATGGGCAAAGAATATGAACAGGTTGCTCTAACAAACGCAAGTGACCTATATACACACAATACACATAATTATAGCACTCACACTCCCGTATGAAGAGAGGCAAAGGAAAATAAGAGATACCATTTTTCACCGATTAGATTGACAGAGACAAAAGAGCTTGCTAATACGAAGCACTGAAAAGCCTGTCATGAAATGGAAACTGCCTCGCCTTGCTGGAGCTCGAGAGAACTGGTACAGGATTGAGGAGGGGGGCGGCCACCACTGTGAAAATCCGGAATCCTGATAATGACGATAAAAGCTGCCATTTACCAAGTACTCCCCCTGGGGAGGAGATCAAGCTGCATTTTATGACCTGACCTCAGAAGTCATACACTCTCATTTGCACGGTATCTCCTGGCTTATGACAGGACGGGGTGTGATAACCAGGAGGTGAGGATCCCAGGGAGAGCCATCTTAGAGGCTGGCCATCACAGTGTCTAGCTTCAACGGGGAGCTTTTTAATATTTTGAGAGAGAGAGCACGCGCACGCACATGTTCCCGTGCATGCAAGCAAAGGGGTGGAGTGGAGGGGCAGGGGGAGAGAGAGAATTTCAAGCCAACTCCATGCTCGGCATAGAGCCCAACTTGGGGCTTGATCTCACCACCCTGAGATCATGACCTGAACTGGAATCAAGGGTTGGATGCTTAACTCACTGAGCCACCCAGGCGCCCCTCAAAGGGGAACTTTCAGTGTCAAATACTACATTAAGCACACTATCTTATTATCTACTTTATAAATCAGGAAACTGAGGCTCCGAGAGATTTAAGGGGGATCACTTGTCTGGTGTCAGAGTCAGAATTTGAACCAGTCCCAATTGGCTGGACCCTATTCGACCTCCTTACTGCTGTCCCTGCTGCCACTCTCGCGTCCTTGTAATCTCATGTCCTCTGGTCTAAAAACATAATTCGGGTTGTGTCATTTCCTCACCCTTAGAATAAAATCCACACACCTTACAGTCATGTACGTGGCCCTTCGTGCTCGGTCCTGAATACCCTCTCCCCCTCCCTGCCTCACCCCAGCCCATCTTGCCCTGGCCACACTGGCCACCTTTCTGTTCCTCAAACATTCCAAGTCCCTTCCCACCTCAGGGCCTTGGCACCAGCTCTTCTCTCTGCCTGGAAGCCTGCAGCCCCAGGTCTTCAACCAGTTGTCACCTTCAGCCACACATTCACACTTACTCCTGAGAGGGACCTTCCCTGGCCACTCAGCCCAGAGCCTGCCCTTGTTTCCTCCCTCAACCCCTGTCTCTACCCCACCCCCTCATTCCCTGCTTCCTGGGCCTCTCCACCCCATCTCCACCATACTCCTTGTTTCCAGGATCTAACCAAGGTTCGAACTTTGCATCTAGTTGTTAATTCTCTTTAGTCTCGTGATTTAGAACAGCCGAGTCAGTAACAATGAATCTTTGGAAGAGTCAGGACAATTATGTTGTGGAGAGTCTCTTTTTCTGGATTTCTTGTTTGGTTGTCTCTTCCTGATCAGATTCAGGCTGAGCATTTGGGGGGAGAACACTACATAGGTGATGCCTGCATCTCCTCAGGAGGTGAGCACATTATGTCGGGCAGACCCACTCTGGGGGCAACTGACTCTGACCACATGGTTGGAGGGTATCTTCCAGGCTCCCCGTTGTGCAGGTACATTTCCCTTCTGTCATTAGTAAGCAATTTACAGGGGTCAACGGGTTTTTAAATGCTTTGAGATGCTTGAACAGTATTCTCTCTGATCAGACTACCATCCTGCTATTCCTAATAATAACTAGCCCCTGGCTCCCTTGGCCGTATCCCCACTAGTGGGGTACGCTCGTTTCATACAGAAATCTGCTTGGAGGGCTTTGCTGCTTACAGAGCTCTATAGAGCAAATGCCCGGCCAGTTGTCCACTTACAAAACCACCCACTGTTTGCAGAGCCTGACATGAAGGGGACGCAAGGACAGTACTGCCCTCCTAAGCAGATGGGAGCAGCCTTCTCTGCCCTAGTCTCCCACCAGACTGGAGCCGAAAGAAGGGACCCATCATTGGGAGGATTAGTGGCCAAGAAACTAGGTCATGCCTTTCCTTGTTGGGACCTGTGCTGTGGCCACTTTAAGGATCGAGGGAGGTGTCCAAAGGCACAAGGACACTGAAAGCAACCGGCACAAGGTTACTCGAGGAGTGGCAGCTCCTGCAGGACGAAGGATCCCAGAGCTTTCTGCAGGCTTCAGCACACAGGAAAACTCACCTAATTTTCAGCGCTGCTAAACAGCCAAGTTTCTCTAAGGCTCCCAACTGCTTTCCGTGGGCTGAGTGGGGCCGGGGCTGTTTTATCTCAGGGATGGTAAATGAGTTCACATTTCATGCCCAGAGAAAATCACTGCTCTGCTCTCCCGGGCGGTACTGGCTCTCTCTTATTAGTCAGAGAAGAGGTGGGTTATCTGGGTTCAATTCCACCTTTGAACTTCAGTAGGTTTTGGCTTTATATTTCAAGCCCAGATGTCCACCACTGCTGTGAGATAGTGACTCGGGCCAGGAGAAGTCAAAGGTCTTGAGAAATGTGGTGGGAAGAGATGGGATGGGATGGGAAATCCGGGGCCTGAATGATTTCATTTTCAGAGTGAGGAAGGGCATTTCCCATGTTGGAAACGCCCACCTCTCCCTGGATGAACTGAGGAGTCACGGCCACTAATTAAAAATCATTATTGGGCACCAACATGTGTGGATGTGGATGTGGAAATGTGCAAGGCAGCCTCCAAACCATCCCCCACCACGGAGGATGAGAAGTAAAGATTTTTTTTTTTTGAGAAGTAAAGCTCTATTTGAGAAAACTGGGAAGGGTACGTTGGTTTGAAAAACACATTCAATTTCATAGATAAAAGGTGCTAATGAATAACGTGCTTAGACCCCCTTTCAAAACGGGAGTGTAGGGGCGCCTCGGTGGCGCAGTAGGTTAAAGCCTCTGCCTTCGGCTCGGGTCATGATCTCAGGGTCCTGGGATCGAGCCCCACATCGGGCTCTCTGCTCAATGGGGAGCCTGCTTCCCCCTCTCTCTCTGCCTACCTCTCTGCCTACTTGTGATCTCTCTCCTTTCTGTCAAATAAATAAAATAAAAAATCTTTAAAAAAAAACGGGAGTGTAAGCTCTATATTGACAGAAAAAACCTTTAGCGTGTGTAGAAGGAAGTCTGCTCTGCGTCCCTTTGATTTGATGTGTTGTCATCTTTTTATTTTTCTAATGGGTGAACGCTGAGCTCTGAACCTGTGGTGGTGTACTTCCACCTCACACCTGTAGAGGGAGCCTTGTTTACCTCGGATTGTTCACAATGCAAAGCTTTCAGTGAAAGAAAGAAAAAGGCTTTTAGAGAAAAAAAGTTGGAGGGTTAAAGGCAGTCTGTTTCAAAATTGCAAACAATCGCGATGGCTCTCTTGTTTTTTCTTCTTTGCTGGTTCCACTGTGAATGAGTTGTAGCGTAAAGTCAGGAGAAATTGCCCTTCTTTTTCGGGTGCGACTAGAGGTACCAGGAGGTGGGATCGTTGTTGGTGTTTTTGTTTTGGTTTTTGGTCATTTCCTCACAAAAGTCCACGAGGGCAGCTCCCCATCGCTGTTAAAGCACAGGCTTTTTCGGAAGGCTGATCTGTTACTTGTAACAGAGGTTGTGAATCTGAGGAGGGGGACATCCGCCCTTGACCCATCTTCTCTGCTGGGGTCTGATTGTGCTGTTTGGGGACGTTGATGTGTTTTAGGCTGAGTCTGAGGTTGCTTGAAGGTTCAGGGTCCCCCACCCCGCACCCCGCGGCGCCCCACGCGGTCTTCTCCTGCACCCCAGGCAGACGAGGTCTGCGTGCAGGAGGACGGCGTCTCTGATCCGCATGGGTTTTCCCTCTCCTGCGATGCTGTGTCTCCGCGGACAGTACGCGCCCAGGTCTGGGATGGAGCAGCATTCTTGATGTTATCCTATTACTTTACAACTGGAGCTAGCGCGCCGTAAGGAGCTGGTACCCGGTGGTCTAGAGGAGCACAATGACCGGCGGGAGGTGGGGGGGAGGAAGAAGAGAGAGTCCGCGGCAAACGCTCGAGATCGCTGAAATGTTTGGGTCGGACAGGTGAACGCATCCTGGAGTCTCAGGCGCCTGCCGGGTAGGAAGAAGGGGAGCTTGGGAGGGTGTAAACTAAGTGGTGGGAAAGAGACAAAGGAAGAGTGAAGAAGCGAGATGGTACGGAATATAGGGAGGGGGAGGGGAGAAGAGGGGGCAGAGGGTGGGCAGCGCGCCGAGGGGACCGAGCTTGAACTTGATCAAGAAAAGGGGGGCCCTGAGATGGGGGTGGGGGGCCAGCAGAGAGCCGGCCACGTGCCTGGCTTTTCCAGACCAGGGTCTCGCGGAGACCGCCCGGGGACCCAGCAGCCCCGCCCAGCGAGGACCCGCGTCCCCGGGGAACCTGGAGACGCGAGGGGGTCCAGGGCTGCCCGAAGGCCCCAGGGCGCCGAGAGTTCCTAATGGTGCCTGAGTCACTTTCTTTGGGCCAAGTCTCTCCTCTCCTGGCCTGAACGCGGAGAGCCGGCGGGCCGGGTGCCCCCCAACCCCCACCCTCAGACCCGTAGACTGTGGCCTCCTGGAGCGAGGGGCGGGCACAGACCCCACCGCCTTCTTTCCGGGGCTCAGCTCCGGGCAAGAATCTTCTTCGTAGCGCTTCCCCCTTAAGAGCGCTCTCCCCCCGGAGCGCACGGCAGC
>CM053610.1:20718718-20780026 GCA_028646535.1 Procyon lotor
CCTCCCCCTTCCTCCCTCCCGGCCGCGGCGCCGCCGCCGCTGCCGCCGCCGCTCGCCTGGGCCCTCCCCCTGGCCACCCCCGCCCCCGGGCCGGGCAGTGACGCGCCGCGGCGGTGCCAGCCCCTCTCCCCGGGCGGCCGCGGCGGCAGCAGCAGCAGCAGCAGCTGGAGCTGTGGGGCTGTCAGTGCCGCCCGCCCCGCTCACTCGCCGAGCCCGACCGCGGGTCTCCGCCTCGCCTCCCGCCCAGGTACGGAGTCCGGCCCGGATCCCCGCGATCGGGCCGTTTCCGGGCCCCCGGCCGCCGCCCCCCTCCTGCCGCCGGCCGTTGAGCTGCGGTTAGGGGGTGGGGGGCTGGGGGGTTCTGGGGAGGGGACGGAGGGGGAAGCTTCCTGCGCTGGGGCTGAGGAGGGGGGCGCAGGGAAGCGGCTGCGCCCTGGGCGGAGTGGGCTGGGGCGGGGGGGCGGGTGAGTGACCGGGCGCCGGGAGGGGTCGGGCAGAGGAGGTGCACTCTGGGGGCTGTGGGGTACCCGAGAGGTGTGCCTGGCCGCGAGTGCCGGGGGGCCGCTGGGCGCACCCCACTCCCCGGCCGTGCGCGCCGCCGGTCCTGGGGGGCGGTGATTGTGTGCGCCGCGCCGCGGTATTGTGCGGCGGCCACACCGTTTGCAGCGGGCTGGGCACCGCGTCCCGGGGAGGAAGGCGTTCGCTGGCGGCGGGGTGGGGGCCGGGCTCGGGTTGCCGCCACCGCGGCCGCCTCGAGAAGGGAAGTGGACTGTGTGTTTGGGGATCTGAGGACGGGAAGCGTAGAGTGGCTGGGAGGGGCTCCCTGCCTCGGCGCGGGGAGTTGAGACGGGGTTTGCAGAGTTGAGCCCACTTCGGCAGGCCCCTGTCCCTCCCCAGAGGGGACCGGTTGCCCTTCTCAGGTGTACCCACGGAGCGGAAGCCGGGGGCGGTGGCGGCCCCTGGCGAAGGGGCATTCCCCAATGAAGGGGACGCGCGGGGCGGGGGCAGCTGGCCGGAGTGAGGGCGCACGTCCGGGTTAAGTTGGATTTACACCTCCGCCGGCCGCTCTCCGCTCTCCACCTTGCCCTCCTTGGCCGGACACTTTCTCGAGGGGCAGGGTGGGGGTGTACAATCCACATTTTTTATTCCAGCTGCTAGAGTTCAGAAGTGACCCCCCCCCCCAACCTGGAGCAGCATTTGCCAGAGTCCGGTCGCCCCTACTGGGCCGCGCTTCCTGGGGGAAGTTCTCATTAAGCCTGGCTAATTAGCATTATTCCTGGAGAAAGGTTAAGGTTAGATCGTCCTTTTCCTTACCAGGAGGCCCACCCCCTCCTCCCTATTCCCTTCTCCCTTCCCCCTCCCCAAGAGCACAAAAGCACAAAAAGAAAGTGTGAAGAGGAGCAGATCAATGGAGAAGCCACAAACCCATTAATTCAAATGGAACCTTTTTTCCCCCCTCTAAAACATTGATTTTTCTTTCTGTCTGCTCTGAGGGGAGATTAATAACCTCCTGATTTCACCTGAAATGGTGTTTGGACTCTGTGATTTCCTCCTCTTTCTGAGAAGGATTGTGGCTTGAAATAGATTCTCCCTTGAGATAAAGCCCTACTTATCCCAGAATCAGCTGGAAACCCCAGCCCGGGGCCCCCAGCCTACCAGGTAGGGGTTGTGGGGAAAGGTGTGTGGGGCTTTCACAGCTCCTCTGGGGAGAAGCGTCTTTGTGATGGGACTAGGGGTGCCGTTTGCCCGCTTCTGGGCTGTAGGTTGGTCTGGGGGGAAGACCCATGGATGGCCCAGGCCCCAGTGGCAGTTTAGTCCTTACATAGTAAATTATCCCTTCATTGGAAAACCATTAGGTCCTAAATGTGTCTTTAAATAATATCAAGCTCCTGTCTAATCCCAGCTCAAGCTGGGCTTGTTTTACAGAGTAGGTTTTAAGATAGCACCTCCTCCCACACCCACTGGACCACGGCTGGGTGACACGACCCCGTTCAGCACCTTCCTGCAGAACAGCGGGAGCGGAGCACCCCCGGAGCTTTCCTCCGGGAGGTGGATCTGGGGGAACTTCTGTGGCCTCAGCCACCCTGGCCACTCTGGAGTTGCTCAAGAACTTTTTTGTCTTGTCTGGGTCCTTTTCTTGGAAGAGAAACTCCTGCAGGGGGTTAGCTCAGAGTGGTTCCTCTCCAGCCCTCCTTTTGGCTGGGAGAGCCCGTCTGCCGCAGCTCAGCTCGTCTCTCCAGTCATCCTTTTTTTTTTCTTTAGAGATTTTATTTATTTATTTGACAGAGAGAGCACAAGTAGGCAGAGCGGCAGGCAGAGGGAGAGGAGGAAGCAGGCTCTCTGCTGAGCAGGGAGCCCACCACGGGGCCGCATCCCAGGACCCTGAGACCGTGACCTGAACCGAAGGCAGACGAGCCACCCAGGCGCCCCTCCAGCCACCCTCTTAACGAGACCCCTGTTAATGCCAGGGCCTGGGGTGTTAGTGAGGCCCTCGTGGTGAGGAGTGCTGGGAAAACAGCCAGTTGTCTTTGCCTAGGAAACAAAAGCCCGTTTTACACTCGATAAACTAGTAGGAAGGTGTGGGAAATGCCCCCTCCCAGCATTCGGGCGTTCCTGACAGCAAGGACAGCAGAGCATCCCCACATGGGTGTGTGTTTCTCACAGACCCCTTGTGTGTGTGTGTGTGTGTGTGTGTGTGTGTGTGTGTGTGGGAGAGAGAGAGAGAGAGAGAACACCCAAAAGGCGGTAGGTGATTGGCTGTCTCAGCCCTCCCCACTCCACGTTTCCCAGAAGGGCCTGTATGACTTATGACTGGTGAGCAGAGGAGGTCTGTCAGCAGGAAGGAGTGGAATTGTGCAGGGAGTGTCCCTGGGAAGCTGGCCTCCTCCCCTGGTGGCCAGGTGGGCTTGGCGTGTAGCAAGAAGCGGCTGCCTCGGGAACCCCCAGCTCCCGGGAGCTACGGCTCAGACCACCCTAAGGTTTCATGTGTGCAATCCCTTCACTGCAGGGATTTGAACCCTTGTTGCTTTAAATCCTGGGGGTTTTCGTCTTCCATTAATAAGCCATCTGATGAACTGAAGTGGTTAAGTTGGGGTCAAATGCGGTTCAGTACCTTCTTGGCACGCTCAGAAGGCTGTGTGTGTAATGCTTGCTGACATGGAGACAAGGGGAAGAATTGCCTCGGACTGAAGAATTTCCAGGGCCTGGAAGTTAGCCTGCAGGTGTTCCAGAAGGAGGTGCTCACTTTCTGCATCTTGGCGCCCGCCTACTTGGGGTAGAGCTAGTCCAGGGCAACTGTCCCAGCCTGGTGATCTTTCTGGCAAGAGCTTCAGCCTCTCATCAAACAGACCGCAGGGGCGAGACAGAGGGGCATCTCCTGCCTGGCCCAGAAACACCTCCGCCACATCCCTGCCCACCCCCTTCTCCCCGCCCACCCCCTTCCCTGAAACACACACCCAGGGCTCCTGGTCAGGGCTTAGGGCTTACAATTGCACTAAATTCTCAGCAAATCCTCCTCCTTTTTTTTTTCTTCCCCTCAAAGCAAGTGGTAGAGATAGAGTTACAGCTCAGAGGAAAGGCCTGGAAAATGTTGTGTGAGGCACGCCCCAGGATCCCTGTCCTGGAGGATGCAAATGGCTCAACTTCAGAGGCACCAGGAACCTAGTTCCCAAGAAATTGACCCCAGTTGTAAAATAATCAGGTTACTGATAGCACCTGCTCCTAGTTACCCGCCATGGATACAGGCACGTTTCCACCATTTCCCCTCTGCTCTCCCATTTTCTCCTCCTCCTAGGCTGGGCAGTGGCCGGTGCTAGTTTGCCTGCAGAGGAGGAAGGGCCACCGAACCTGGGTGGAGAGAAACTGAACCTGCCCATGAATTTTGGACTGCAGATAAGAGCAGGGAGGGCTTGGCCGGTGCCTCTCCTCCTGCCCAGAGTCAGGGCTCCCAGGCTGGGGTGTGTCCCAGCGGCTGGCCGGCTGCTGCCCGCCTGCTCCCCACACATTCTTGAGTTCCCTCTTCGGGGAAGGCAGTTGTCGCCGTCACCTTGAGACCCGTGGTGGCTCAGGCCCTTTGGTGCCGAATGATGGACTTTTATCAACAGGTGGCAGGACTGTAGGCTTCAAGGTGTCTGAGGGCAGAGGTAAGAGGAGTGACTGTCTGGTCACTCTCGGGGAGCCTGGGGAGAGAGGGCCCAGAAGTACTGGATCGGTTGTACTCTCTTATTTTCCGATGAAAATGGCACTGGAGTTTGCCTAGGGAAAGAGAGAAACCAGGAGACCAAATTCCCTTGAGCGTCCAGGAGGCCAAAGTAAGAGGTGCCCGACTCGTGACTTCTGGCTGAGCAGGGAGAGCACCCTGGGTCAGAGCAGGGCCCCGAGACCCCGCCACTCCCGAGCCTGCGCTGGCTGCCCCCTGCACCCCCCCCCCCCCGCACCTCGCAGCCGCCGTGTGTGCTGGTGATCACCTGTGTAATTAGCGCGCTCCCCGCGAGCAGGTGAGGTTCCAGGCTGCCTGCTGCAGCTGGGGGCCGTGCTGTCTGTCGCAGAGGGGTCTGGGCACGCGTCTCTCCCAAGACAGCCCTGAAAGTCCAGTTGAGGCCACTGTGTAAGTTCGACCAGGACTTACTCGTTTTCCGCTTGTAAGTGGGGTTGACCACACTTGATTTTTGTAAAAAAAAAAAAAAATGCTTAGAGCAGTAGTGTCAAAATGGGGACTAGAACCTCCACCTTCCAAGCCAGGGTTCATGGAGCAGAGCTCTGGGCGCCAAGGGGGTGGGGGGTGTACCCTCTGGGGCCGCTGGAGAGTCTGTGGGTGACGGGGGAGGGCGTGCACAGCCCCTGTCTCTCGGCCCTTACCCGCGGGTCAGAAGTTTTCACTGGTGTCTCTGTAGGTAACAAGGTCCTAGAGGGAAGGAGCCTTAGTCGTCCGTGTCCCCGGCACAACAGGAGCACATAGTAGATGCTCAGTAAATGTGTGTCGCCTCATTGAAGAGAGCACGCGTGGGAGTGTGTGTAAATATAGCTTCATCTCCCTGGAGTTTCCTCTGGGTCTCATCCTGAGACGCTCTGCCGTTCAGGAGTCTGGTTCTCCGGGTCGGAGGGAGGACGTGAGGCGGCACTGCCGTGCGGGCTCCGGCACACACCGCCTGCCTTCGGAGCCCAGCTCTGCGACTCGCCGTGGGGCCCCTGGGCGGCCGGGGCAGGTTCTGGACCCCGAGACAGGCCTGACGTGGGCGCCTGCCGTTTTGTTCTGTCTTGTTTTGTTTTTTAGTTTTTGGGTTTTTTGTTGTTGTTGTTGTTGTTGTTGTTGTTGTTATGGAGCGGTTGTGAGGAAATCTAAACCCTTGCCCCAAAGGCCTGTGCGTGTGGGCCCTGGGTGTTCTTCATTATCGGTGATTGGGAAGCCAATGCGAAAGGCAGCTCACCTCTTCCCAATTAGACTAGTCGGGGCAGGGAAGGGGGGAGGGGGTCATCTTGGTGGCTGGTCACATGATGGGAGTCAGAGAAATCCCAGGCTCTGCCGGGGGGCGGGGGATGGTGGCAGGCCCGGCAGGGAGACCCTGCCAGGCTGCTCCTCGCTGCCGCCCACCTGCCCGATGCGGGGCTCATCTGGTCTCCGTTCAGGAGCTGTGGGCTGTGGGACCCGGTCCCTACTTGTCCAACTCGGGCCACGTCCTCCTTTCATGCCAGCACCATGCCAGGTGTCTCGGCCCCTTTGCCACGTCTCACAGGCCTCGTCGGGGGTCCGGGAAACTTCCAGCCCCATCCCACCCCTGGAAGGACTTGAGGTTGTCCAGGGAAAGACAGGGCAGAGCCCCACCGTGCGACAGGCCGCAGCTGCGGGCGGGGTGGTAGGGAGCGGCCTCCGAGAAGGGGCTGCTGGTGCTGGTGGACAGATGCTGTGGGAACGAAGGATGGGCCCCAAGCCAGAGCTGGTGGGTGAGACAGGTGTGTGTTCAGAACTTGGGCTGCGGAGTGCCACAGGGGGGCAGAGACTCAGGGCAGGAAGGGGGGTGTGTCTGGGCCTTCAGGATCCCACACCTCTGGCTCCTCAGCTTATAAGCTCGTGACCTCGGGCAAGTGCCTTCACCCCTCGGAGCCTCAGTTTCTCATCCATACAATGGGGCTGATAACTATCCCCACCTGGTGGGCCTGCAGGGGAGGAGGAAATGAGAAGACCAAGGAGAGCACTTGGCACCTGGTGAACTCGGCAGAGTGCGGGCACCCCGAGCGCTGCGACCAGCCGTTCTGCCTCTTCCTGCTCTGACACTGCAGACGGTCCCGCCCAGGGGGATGGGCCCCGGACCCTCCTGTGTGGCTCCACTGCCCCCAGCCTATCCCCTGGGCCAGAGCTGCCTCCGGGCTGCTCCTCAGAACCCCCACCCCCCCACCGGTGCCCAGAAGGCTCCCTGTGTAGACACCCCCCCGACCCCCGCAACCTTCCTCACTTCCCACGGGCTTCTGCTCAGGTGTTTCCTAACCATCGAGGCCTCAGCCACCTGACCACTCAGCCCAGCGGGCTCTTCTCCCGCCACCTCTGCTCTGTCCTCCTCAACACAGGGCTAATGTCCTCCCCTCTTCTGCTGGGCAGTGAGTGCCAGGAGGGCCAGGACTCTGTTTTACCCCCCGCACAAGTCCCCAGCACCTAGCAGGGGGCTGGGCTCATAGTAGGTATTTAGTAAATACCTGTTGACTGAATGCACGAGGCACTTTTTTTTTTTTAAAGATTTATTTATTTATTTATTTGACAGACAAAGAGAGATCACAAGTAGGCAGAGAGGCAGGCAGAGAGAGAAGGAAGCAGGCTCCCCGCTAAGCGGAGAGCCTGATGTGGGGCTCCATCCCAGGACCCTGGGATCATGACCTGAGCCGAAGGCAAAGGCTTTAACCCACTGAGCCACCCAGGCGCCCCTACATGAGGCGCTTTGAGTAGGTGGGGCTTCCCCTAAATCCTGAGTGCTTCCGCAACCCCACACCCCCACCCCTGGAGCCAGGAAGGAGCAAGGTGCCCGAGCCAAGATGCCCCCGTTTCTGGCTCCTGGAGCCTGTGTGGGCTCTGTACCTCCTGGGGTGCTCTGTCTGCCGGCTTCCCCTCTCTTAGGTTCCATCCTGGGAGTACACGGGAGAGTCTTGCTGTCCCTTTGTGCAGAGCAAGCCTTTTGAACTGTGTGTCCCTCCGGGTGTGAGAACAGGGTCTGAGTGAACGCAAGTGAGCGTGTTTTCACCCAAGGAAGACTGGGCGGCTGTGCTCCTGCGGAGGGAGCAGGGCAGCCTGGGGGAGGGAGGCTGAGTTTAAGTGTGGGGGTTGGCGGGGGTGGGGGGAGGCCACCAGACGACCTCTGGTCTCTGTCCCCTGAGGCTCTGGGTAGGCCTCGTGGGGATCCCGGAGCTGGGCAGGAGCCGACGAGGTGGCCCGGCTTGCGTGCTCCAGGTCCAGCCACCGAGGGCACACACCGGGCTGCACAGAAGCTGTAAATTCCAGGAAACTCCCTGCCAGACCAGCGTGCGGGGGAGGGGCAGACGCTAATCCACGCGGGTTCCCCAGCCCTCGGAGGACAGATGCGTCTGCCTGGGGACAGCCTCCGAAGAAAAGTTCCAACCGAAGTGTGTTTGCTCATTATAAAAGAGTTGTCTGTGAGGGGGCCCTGGAGGGGAGGCTTTTGGGGGGGAGGGGAAGGAGGGGGCTCTGCCAGAGATCCTTGCTGGGGGCCCACAGACAAGGTTGTATCTTGCTAGAGGGGAGAAGGGAGGGGGCAAAGCCAGCTCAGGGTGTGGGAGCTGCTGGGTCATCTTTCTTGCGCTTTACAGGCAACTCCCAAACACAGTCGCTCGCTCGCAGCTCCTGAAAGAGGCCGGGCCAAGTAGGAGGTGGGGTCCCTTCCCACTGGAGGGCCGGATCGCAGGGGCCCCGCCCTGGGGGTTCCCAGATGACTGGCTAGGGGCTCACTGAAGCCAGCCACGGGAGAGGAGGCAGGCGTGGTCCTCTCGGCTGTTTGGAAGGCCCTGGCGGCCCCCCAGGTCCTTGAGCCAAACCCCCTTTGCGGTCTGATTCGAACCCTCCTCGCCCGCCCCACCCCCTTCCTTCTCTGCACTTCTGGGGCTGGCCTTTTCAGCCCTGGAAGCTGCCCAAGAGCATATCTTTGAAGCACAGCAAAGGTTAGGAAGGAGGAAGACAGAAATGTCCTCTGGGTTGGGGGAGTGGGAGAAAGGAATTCCATGCACGCTCCCCGGGAGCCTGAGTCGGGCGGCAGGCCTAGTGGGGGCGATCGGCCTGGCCTCGGCAGTGCGGGCAGGTCCTGCCTCCCCCTTCTGGCCGCCGTGCCCTGTGCACAGTGAGCCCTCTTCTTCCCCGGGCTGCGGGCAGGCAGTGGGGAGCGGTGGCCCTTGTTTACAGCGCTTGTTTCAACCTTGGCTCAGAAGGGTAAGAGCCAGGCCCTGCTATCCGCCCTCACAGGATGCAAGACCTCATAATTGTCTTCAATTACAGACAGCGCCGGCTCTCAGCCCTGGCTTCCGACAGGAACCAGCGCCTGAACCACTTCCATGGGGGCAAGGGGAGCCACCCGGCCCCTACTGCAAGGTTTGGGGCCCCCCTGTGGCCTTTGGGCACTTCCAAGCGCCCACAGGCCGTGGGGTTCACCCAGACTGCTGCTCTGGGGCTGCATCGGGCCGGTGCCTGTTGAACATCTGCCTTCTTTGTCCCCCACCAGGATGAAACTTCTGTGAGCAGTGAAGATTTTGATATGAACGACTCCACATGGATGTCAGCTGACCCACACCTGGCCTCCAGCCTGAGTCCCAGTCAGGACGAGAGGATGCGGAGCCCTCAGAACCTCCACAGCCAAGAGGATGGTGAGTGTCCCTTGGTGGCTGGCGGGGAGGGGCCGCGCCCGGGGCCCAGAGGTCTAGGAATCTGGAGTATTGGAATCTGGGCTGGGGCCTCCAGGGGGGCCCAGGCCCAGGCTTCCGGCTGCCTCTGGTGTCCTGGGTGTCTCCGCCAGTGCCCCAGCCCCTGGTGCCAGGGGGAGCAGGTCCTCCTGAGGGGAAATGGGTAGAGCTGTTGGGGGCCGCAGCCCGGCAGGGCGTCGTGTCTGTCTGCCCAGATGCCCGCGGGCCGGTGGAATACGGATGAGGAAGTTACCACAGTTCAGGCCTAGGAAGGTCATTGGCTGGTGTGCCTGGCCCCGAACAGTCCAGCTGCCCAGCGGCGAGAGCAAGAGTCGAGCTTCTGTGGCTCAGCATGAGGCTGTAGGACAGGGTCCCTGCCGTCACCTGTGAGCCAGCAGGCAGTGCACTTGTCCACTGTGTGTCCCCAGCCCCATGAGAAGTGGCCCGGCTGAGGAGCTTCCCCGAGCTCTGGCCCCCGCTGCCCTCCAGGACCGGCCAGGCAGCTTCCTCTGGCCTCCCTGGGGACAGATACTTTCTCCTTGGGATGGGAGAGTTGGGGTCAGAAGTCAGATCCCAGGGGTCCACTCCAGAGCACCTGTGCGGAGCACCCAGGGGGCCGAGGCTCAGGGGGGACCAGCGCCTGTGTTGGCTACATGCAGCCGTGGGTGTGGGGTGGCAGCCGTGGTCAGCATCTCCAGTGGGGCTCCGTCTGGTTTCCGGGGAGGTGATCGGGGGTGGGGGATGAGCCCAGGGCTGAGCCGCACAGATGTGGGGTGTATAGCCTGCAATTAGGGGGGGTCAAAGGTTGGGGCCTGGAATGCCGGAGGGAAGTGCAGGGTTAAAAAGGGGTGTAATGTGAACTCTGCGAAAGGGTTAGCCTTAAAGAGTAAATAAGGGGTAGGAGCCTTGCAGTTTGGGTCAAAGTTCGTCTCCATGGCGGAACCCGCGCCTGCCTCCCGCCTGTCCTCACAGGCCTGAATCCGGCTTTGTCTAGAAGGAGACCCAGCCTGGAGGCAGCTGGGGAAGCTGGGCCAGGGGCTGGGGAGCCCAGAGGCTGGTTTTGCCAGGACTGGGGTACCAGCCTGCTGGGAAAGAAAAGACTTTTGTGCCCTGACACCTCGTGAGGTCAGCACGACCCCCTCGTGCTGTGAGCCTCCCCACCAGAGCCTCCCAGACCAATACCACCTCCCAGTATTCCCACGGGGTGGGGGCAGCCACGTGCTGCTGGGGGCTCTGGGGCTGGGAAGTGCCCAGCAGCTGACCTCCCTCCTCCTCTGAGCTCAGC
Organism: Procyon lotor; assembly: GCA_028646535.1. Classification (NCBI taxonomy): domain Eukaryota; kingdom Metazoa; phylum Chordata; class Mammalia; order Carnivora; family Procyonidae; genus Procyon; species Procyon lotor. The sequence goes on from CM053610.1 coordinate 20,728,893, forward strand.
GAAGGCCACACCCAAAGGCCACACCAAGGGCCTAGCCCGCAGAACTCAGCCAAGGGCGTAGGGTTATACCTTCCCAAGAAGGATCCAGAACATTTTTTTAAAAATCTGAGGAGTAGGACTGAATGGGGGCCATATTTCTTCAACTCATTCTTGAAAAATCCTTATGTTATTGTTGCTCGAAACCGCCCTTTGGGAGTCTGATATCTGTTGGAGACACTTCCCAGGGGGATTCAGTGCTTTGGGTGGTTGGGGGGGGGTCGTCTCCTGGTCTACTAGTATCAGGTAGCAGAAGGGAGTGTTTCTGCGGGGGTCACGGCTTCTTCAGCATCAGTTTCCCAGCTGCCTGGGGCTTGGTTGATCGGGAAGATGAAGTGGAGAGAAGCAGAGAGACTGTGGGGGTCGGCGTGTCCTGTGGCCGGTCCCACAGGAGCTTCAGGGGGGCCCGCCTTGGCATAGTGCTGCACATCCCCCTGCCCCTCCTGCCGCCCTGGGCCCTCCTGGTGCCAGGGCTGAGGCAGACTGGCCTGCGGACAGGACCGGGGTGTTCATCGGGGCGGGCAGCCAGAGCTGGAGACAGGGAGGTTGGTGTTGACTGTGATACCATCAATTTAATTATTTAATCAGAGGCTGTGTCTGGAGGCTGTGGGCTGGTGCGCTGGCCGGGGGTGGCCCTGAACCCGGTGCAGGGGGTCACAGGGCTTGAGAAGGCCCAGCTGTCCCGCCCGGTCTCTGCTGCCCCTTTCGGTTCTAGAGCTGTGGGTTCCCGTAGGGCTCTGGCCGTGTCCAGACCTGGTGTGGAGTCTTCGTCCTGCCCCCCAGCCCCCGTGGTGGCAGGTAGTGAGCTCCCCGGTCTGAAGGTGCTTATAGTGTGGACACAGGCCAAGCTCCTACTCCCATCAGTGAGTCCATGGGAGACTGCCGGACTGCGGTGCACAGGGAACACGTCCCCTGTTGTTAACGACGGCTGGGGTGGGGACAGGCCGAGCAGGGGCTCGGGTTGACCCTGTACTCCGAACCCAGCCAGCAGCCCTCCGGGGCGGCTTGCTCTGTGGTCTCTGGCCATTGGTCCTCCGTGGAATTGGCAGATTGGAAAGATGAAGTCTGAAGCCCCCGTTGTGAGTTCTGCAAGGCACAGACCATGTCCATCTTGCTCCCTGCTCTGTCCCCAGTGACTCCAGCTGCATACTTGGCACGTTACAGGGGCCCACTGATCGTCGTTGCCTGAATGGAGAAAGAAACATTTATCCAGACCTACCCCCGAGTGAACCATCCAGAGGGGACATAGGTCCACCCCTTGTTGGGGACAAGTTGGGCTCTTTGTTCCTGAGGACATCCCCAATCTGAGCACCCGGGTCTCTTTTCCCTTAGCCAGAAAGTGTGGGGGCCCCTGAGGCTGTGCCAGGGAGCAACCCCCTGCCTCCGGCCCAGAAGCATCTCAGGAAGTCAGGTAGTTTGTATATGACTCACACCTGTTGGCAGGTGTGTTGGAGCCCTGCTCTTTCTCCATCCTCATTCTCACTCTCCTCCTCTCCCTCTTCCCCACCTCCCCCTTTCAAACTGTAACAAATGCAGATGAAGACTGGCCAGCAGGGCAGGGCCTTGGCCGAGACCAGAAATGAATTTGTGGACCCACCCCCTCCCCCCCCAACCCGCTGTGGGCTTGTCCCTGGCTCCCCAGGAGTGGGAGTGTCCCACCCTGAGCCCCGCGTGGCTGTGCCTCCTCTCCGGCAAGCCTCCACGCCACAGGTCTCTCGTGGGGGTGCTGTTCGCCTCCCAGGGATCACAGCAGCAGGCCCAGGGCTGGGGGGCACCACGCTCCCGGGGCTTCCTCCCTGGGGGCTGTAGCCAGCACGAGGGGGCACGTCACTCTTGTCCTCGCCTCACAAGATGTGGGAGATGAAGCCAATAGGGGTGATGGGACCAAACTCAGGTGGTGGTGCCGGGGAGGCTTCCTCTCTCCGCCTTGGCAGGTGTCAGTGATGCGTCAAGCTCCCCGGAGACGGGCAGGAGAGCCCGGGAGCCAGAGGGGTCTCCCCTCACACACTTGGAGTCCTGATTTCTTGGGGCCACAGTGATCCAGGCTTTTCTTGCTGCTGCCTCTTGCGCATGTGTGGCCAAGCCTTTTCCAGACCCGCTGCCCAGCCCTACCTCTCTGAGGCTTTGGGCTCCGAGTCCAGACGGAGCTCTGGGCACATTGTAGGTGCCTAAAAAAACACTTGGCGCAGGGGCTGCCTTCTGGGGGGAGAGGGGGAATGCCTGGGAGAAGCCAACTGCTGGGACTTGGTCCAGAGACACTGTCGTCTAGCGTTGACTTGGGACCAAATGGTACATCAGTCTGTGGTTATGCTCGGTCGTGGGGGTTATCCATATGATGTCCGCCTCTCTCCCCGAGAGCACAGCACCCTGGAAGCTAGGACCCCAGCGCCCCGCACAGGGCAGGGGGCGGGACGTGTCTGTGGAATGAGTGAGTGGATAGAAAAGTGCCCGCGAGCACACGCAGGCCAGGTGAGGCAGCGGGTGTCCTGAACTTCACCTGCGGGGATGCAGCTGGCGGAGCCAGGCCGGGTCCCACTCCTTCGTTTCCCCTTGATGTGCTCCACTAGCCTCTTGTTCTGCCCCTTCCTGAACGGAAAATGTGAGGCCTGGCCTCTAGAAGGGATGCGAGGGGGTGGGGAGCGGACATTACTCACCTCCCCGGCTGACAGGAAGCCCGCGCCAGGGGACAGCAGAGGGTCCCGCTTCCCTCTTCCTGCACTGTGTCTTCCTGCAGGGGCGTGGGGGTGGGGATGGCTGGCTGGGGCCCTGGGCTGTCCTGGGGCCTTTCAAGGCCTCTGAGATGAGACTGCTCCCCCAGGCCTCTGGGACCCCTGTCATGTCCCCCCTTCCCTCCCTCCAGTGCCGGGTGCCAGCCCTTCCTGCCTCCCCTCGGGGGGGGGGTGCCCATTACCGGCTGGTGAGGGGCCTTTGGTTCTCTCAGGGCTCTTAATCAGTGTTGTCATGCCAAGGCTGATAAGCCCTGTTCTGCCACTAGGGAGTCAGTTTTGGGGAGTCAGGCAGAGAGCGCAAGAACAGGGGATCCCTTCCCGGCTCCAAGCTGCCTGAGGGCAGGTGTGCTCTGGAAAAGTGCATCTTCTGTTTCCCCTGGTTTCACAAGTATCACATTTATTGTAGAGAATTTAGGAAAAAATGGAGATAAAAAAAGTCAAAATGACCGATATTTGGGGCATCTTTTTCTCAGTCTTTTCTGTGCACATAATACAAGTCTTGTTTTCTTAAAAAAACAAAAAAAGGCAGGGGTATCGTGTTGTGCCGCAACCTTTTTCCTCCTAATGTCATTTGCCTCTCCTGTCAGTGATGTGGCAGTTTTTCAAGATTGTCCAGTCATCCCAGTGACTGGAGTCCCCATCCCGAAGCCTGTCGAGGGCTTGGAGCTCTGACCGAGCCTTTTCTACAGGGAAGGACACATCCTCTCCCGAGGGGGAAGTGACTTGCCCAGACCGCAAGCGACCGAACGGTCTCTCTGACCCTGCAGCCTGCGTGGGGGCCATTCATGGGAAAGACATTCATTATCACGAACAGAGCCCCAGGGAGCCTCCTTGGGGCCAAGGCCCTGCACCAGCCCGAGCACCCTCGCCTGGGCTCTGTCCCCAGCCCCCACCATGGAGAAGGTGCTCCACAGACGGCCTCGGAGCGGCCAGGGGCCAAGCTGGGGGACCCGCTGGGCCCCCGGAGCAGGCTGAGTTTGGTGTGATGTCGAAGGCTGGCAGAGCGGCCCCAGGCAGCCTGGGAAGCTCAGGGAGCTGGTGCGGTGGGAGCTGGGCAGGGAAGAAGATTCCGAATGCCTGGCCTGGGGATTGCCCGCGTCCCACGTCTGCAGAAGCTCCCTCTGACTCCAGGCTCCAAACAGGAGAGCCAGGTGGGAGAGGGCCTCGGCCAGGAGGATGGAGGGGGGCCGGCTCCGGGCTCCCGGGTGTGGGTCTCCCGAGCTGGTGGTGGCCTGCTCTGTCCCGGCCGGCGGGGTGGTCTTCAGCAAGCTGTCGGCTCGACTGGACTGCGACCACCGACCCTGGGGTCGTGGGGCGTTCTTTGTGAGAAGCCCCAGGCTTCCTACCTGTTGGCGCTTGTGTCCTTGGGTAGGGCCTTCCCCGGGTGCCTCCCCCTGTCCCTGCAGGCCACTGTGCTGGGGAAGCGGCCAGGCATGGCCACGCCGCCCCGGCCCCAGGCTCCGTCCTGCCTCTGCTCCTCCTTCGCCCTTGATGAGGGGCCCAGGGCAGATGGCTCTCCCTCCACACCCCCCGCCCCCCCACGGCGGCTGAGGCAGTGACGACCTTAGCACACACCTGCAACAGGGAGGTACAATGAGTGGTCGTGGGGCAATGCCCACAGTGGTGCTAGGGGCCCGGGCCCACTCTCAGCTGGGATGTGCAGGCTGGGGGGCTCTCCTCCTCACTGCTCCCAGTTCCCCAGACCCTTCCTGAGCCCCACTTGTTCCAGTCCTGTGTCTTTCTCTGTTCGGGTCCCTCTAGATCCCCTCTGCCCTGGGACCCTTGCATTGTCTGACCATTGCGTCCTTATGTCACACCAGGGTCCTTCGATCCTGTTCTCCCCCCCACCCCTGGCCTGGCCTGAGTCTGGCTTCTTGGGAGAGAGAGCTGGAACAGGAGGGCAGGCACTCATGACGGGTCCCGGCCTCTTGTGAATTCCTGTGCCACACCCCATCCACATGCGCGGGGACCCCTCCGGTACCCCACTTCCGGATCCGGCCGACCCTGGCCTGGGTCTCTGTACGGGCAGGCAGCTAAGCCGGCCGATGGGCATTCGTTCTGCTGTCCGGGAAAAAGGCTTCTGGGCAGCCTCTTGCCCCCTGTGTCCCAGCCACCATGCTAGGCACCAAGGATGCCACAGGCATGTTCTTGGTGGCAGGAGGGAGGGGGAGGCAGGGATGCTGCTTCTGTGAGGGAGTCTGAGGGCGCAGAGGAGCTGGGACCAGACCATGCGGGCTCAGTCACCCAGGCTCCCCGAGCGCCGGGCACCTAGTGCTCCCCGTAGACGATGGTGCCTGCCCTCCTGCAGGCTTGCGGCCAGGGTTGGAGCTCCAGGGCTGGCCTTGACTCCCTGCGGACCCCATGCTCAAGGTCAGGTATCCATGCTGCTCCCTGTCCCATCTGGGGGGAGGATTGTGGCCCCTTAACCATGGCCCCCAGGGATGGCTTCTAAGGGACTGCAGTGAGCTTTTATACTGACCATTCTCTCTTCCACACTGTTGATCTTGGCCCTGCCCCCCCCACTGGCCCCCCACTCCCTAACTCTACCTGTCTAAGGTGAGGCTGAAAAGTGGGTCTGGGCCTCAGTCTCTGGCTATAGGTCATACCCCCTCCCTCCAGAGCAAGAGCCGTTTGTTCCTATTCAAGGCTCTAAACATCCTCATGGAGTGTTCCCCCTGCCCTGCCCTCCCCCAGGGCACAGAACAGGGGCCCAAGTCCTTCTGGGTATTGGCCGTGGGCCACCCTGGCAGTCTCGGCTCCCAGGACAGCATCCGTCATCAGCTGGGCTTCAGGCTGCGCGGACAATGCTGGGCTGTCCTGGCCCCTGGCCCCTGAGGGGTGAGGGAGGCTGGGAGACAGCACCGAGGGGTCCCTTTATCCCAGAGCAGGCGGGCCTTGTGCAGCCTGCCAGGGTCTTAGGCCCCCACATGCCGGGGGATGGCATTAGAGTAGGACAGGCTCCAGAGCCTGAGGTGGGGCTCACCTGCTAAGAAAGGGAGAGCGAGACCCCCTCCCAATCCACCGGGCAGATGTGCCTGGGTCTGCTGGGCGAGGAAGTGGGAGCCCTCCCGCTTCTCCCGCCCCTTAGTCTAGGAGGCCCTAGATCCCGGCTTCCTGTTGACCCTCTTGGGATGCAGGCCCCGCTGTGCTGGAAAGAAGGCCCAAGGCGACTGGCGGGGGCGGGGGACATGCAGGAGAGACATTGCCACCCCAGCCTGTCCAAGGACGACCTTCTCAGGAACCAGGAAGTGGCCGGAGCCGTGCCAGCGTCATCACTCTGACCTAAGGACTGAGACGCACGGGCCCCGGGCAGCTTCCGGGAGGGCTGCTGGAGGGCCTGGCGGGGCCCGCAGCCGGCACACAGGCGCACCAGGCTCTGGGGCCTGGGCCCTGCCCTGTGAATCATTCGCACTCGGTCGCCTGGAGTGGCTCTGTTTGCTCTCCGGACACATGATTTGTTGTAGCGGGGAGGGGAGGGGAGGGCTCAGGGGGCATCTTGGCCAGCGCTTTGTACATTGAATTAACATCGATTTCTCGCCGCCTGAGCTTGACTTAGAGGGTGGGGCCAGGGAGACGTCCGGCCTGGGAAGACACAGACCCAGCCGGTTGGTAGTCGGAGCGTTTCCCCTGGGCGTGTTGGACCAGTGTGTGTTGGGGGAGAAGCAGTCGGAGGTGGGGCAGCGGCGGGGGTGGGGGGTGAGGGGGAGCCTGCCCATAGCACAGACGGGCACATGGAGGCCGGGAGGAGAAAGAGGGTGGGTGCTTTGGGGAATCAGGGGCCCATCCAGGCTCTGCCACTCACTCTGTGTGACAGAGGTGACTTCCCTCGGGGAACCTCCGGTTCTCCCCGAAGCCAGCTGCCGGGCTGGTTGTGCAAGTCAGGGACAGCGAGCGTGCCCAGCCTCTGATACTCAGGATCCAGCCTGCTGCGGGGGCGCCGGCTCCCGACACCCGGACTCATCTTTGGGTTGGACCCCCGGGGCTCCTGCTCTGAGAGAAGTGCTTTCAGTTTTAGGGGAGAACCCGGAAACCCTAGGTCTGCACCGCCAGGTGCCGTGGCCGCGGACGGCCGGTGCCGAGGCTCTGGGATGGAGGTGTGCTGCGCGTCGGGGGCGCGCCGGGTTCCAGAGGCTTCATAGGAAGAAGGTCAAATAGCTCCATCTGAGCGCAGCATTGATTACTTGTTGAAATAAGATTTTGACTGTATTGGGCTAAATAAAATAGATTATTAAAGTTCCTTCTGGTTTTTTTTTTTTTTTTTTCACTTTTTAACTGTGGCCACTAGGAAGTGGAGATCCGTGCGTGGCTCTCGGTCTGCTGTTCCCGGCTCTGAGCGCCCGGGTGCTGCTCAGGGGGCCGCCGCCCTTTGGCGGGGCAGGAAAGTGGGGCTATGGCATGGAGGTGCTGGCGTCCCTGGGCCGGTGGCACCAGGAGCCTGGTGGGGAACAGGGGCTGTCCCGCAGCGGGAAGCGCAAGGGCAGAGGGGGTCGCCTGGGAGGGTCGTCGAGGTGGGCAGCCAGGCCTGAATGCCAGATGGTGGGCCGGGCACCCAGCACAGCCCTATCGTGCGGGGACAGTGGGATCCTGGGGGTACTGCTGCCTCCAGCTCCTCTGTGTCCCCCGTCTGACCCCGAGGCCCGCCCCCTTCCTTCCAGGAGGAAGAGCAGGGTAGCCTGCCAGGAGCCTGGTGCTCCCGGGAACTATGCATCATGTAAACACGGCCGAGCCGCCAGCCTTTGTCAGAGCAGGCGAGCCCCAGCCCTGCTGCGGTGCGCACCCTGGTTTGGAGCGGAGCTGGCGCCCCCGGACTGCAGCCTGGAGCCCCCGCGGCCCAGGAGCAGGAAGGCCTGGTGTCTCCACGTCCCCGGCCCGCCGGCTCCAGGGCTCTGCCCTCCCTCCTCTTCCCCCGAGTCCTGCTCTTTTGTGTGGGAATTACTGATGCCCCCCCCTCCCTGGGCAGGCAGGGCCGCCGCGCCAGGGGCAGCCCGCGGAGCAGGGGGTGCGGCCTCAGCTGTCGCACCTCTGGCCACAGGCAGCAGCGGCGTGCCCCGGGCCGTGTGCCCAGCCCGCGCGGTCCCTGGGACGGCGTGTCTTCCCACCTGGGCCCAGGCCGCCGCGGGAGCCGGTGTGGGTCACCCACGGGGAGAGGGCACCGCTGGCCGGGGGCCCCAGAGCCCGGTGTGGCGATTGGCGGCTCACACAGAGCCGGGCTTGTGCGGGCTGCGGGGTGCTGGCGCCCACATAAGGGCATTGTTTGCCGAGGTAAAAGGGGTTTTTGTCTCCTTCTGGAGACGGGACAGAGGGTGGAACAATTTCCCCCATTCATCACTAATTCCCCCATTTGAATAGCAGCACATTGCCCCACGGTAAATAGATGGGCACCGCAGTCCTTCCCTGCCCGAGGCGTTCCGGGCACAGGTGGTGGGCTCTGCGTCCCGCCCCGATCGGGGCAGTGCCCTCTGCCGGAGCTGGGCGGCCTGGCCGGGGGGACATGTTCAGAGGGGTGCATTCCCCAGCTGCTTCCCCGTGGCCGCTCAGCACACCCTTTTCTCCGTCACAGGTGGGGGGCAGTCTTTTCCCGCCGGCATTGTTCTAGGCTCCAACAGCCTGGCCTCAGGCGGGGTGCCCGTCCCCAAGTGGCCTCCTGGCATGGCAGCACCGATGAGGACGGGCCGGAGATGAGAGGGTCACTTCCATCTGGGTGTGGGGTGGGTCCAGCCGGCCCACGGGGCTCCCCAAGGAGTCCCATGGCCGGAGGCCTGCACCCTGGGAAGGCCCAGCTCTTGTGCCCCGTGGGTCGGGCCCCGCTGCCCGTGGGGCCAGCTGGGTGCTTTCACAGGGTCATAAAGTGTCAGAGCCCAAGAGGGCGTCAGCGGCAACTCCCTGGGCTGCAGATAAGAGGAGCCAAGGAGACAGGCTGTGCCCAAGGTCGGGAGACCGCGGGGCCCCACACCTGCTCCCCCCCAACCCCCACTGCTCGCATTCGGGAATGGGGCACGGGTCTGAGTACATGTCTATTTCGCCTTTAAGTCAAAGTCCACTTTTTTGGAGGGAGTGGGGAGGAGGGAAGAATTCAGACCAGACCGGAACCTCAGCTTGGGGTGCCGACCCTGCTCTCTGTTCCTTCTTTCCTGGAACGGTGCCAGGCACTGCCACCAGCCCCTCCTGGGGGTGTCAGCCACCTCAGGAAGGAGCCCGGGGGACAGACCCGGGGCCTGTGGTGGGCCTGGCTTGGGCTCCAGTCCCTCCGCTCCTCCCAGAAGGAAGCTTAGGGATCACTCAGAGACCAAGCCGGACACATGCGATGCAGATCTGCCTCCAACTAAGGAAATTATTGGCCACCATGACCAAAAAGTCTAGGTTCTTCTTTGCCTTTAGGCATGGATGGACTTGGGGGCAGGAGGGTGGGATATGTCCAGCTATGAGCCCTGCCGGATGGACTCGGCAGCCCTAGGGGCTGGGGAGGAGCACTTCTCTCCAAACAGTTCAGCCAGAGCCCAGGACGGACTTCCGTGCGTCCAGCTGGGTCAGATGCCCGCTGATCACTGGAATGAGCTGGGCTGACCAGCCGGGTGTGGGGCACGTGCTCACCCTGGAAGATGCGGGGTGCCCTCACCGGAGGGAGGGGTATGGTTTCTGGAGAGGCAGGAATGATCTGCTGCACCCCCCCAACACAGCCCTGCTCACTCTGGGTCTGCAGGGCTGGGGGCGGGGGGGGCGTTTGCAGCTCACAGCGTGGGGGATGGGGCTGGGCACAGGCCATAGACACAGTATGCGAGAAGGTGATTAAAATGCTCTGGAAAAAGTAGGTAAAGGGGTCAGCATGTCAGAGTGGGGGCGGGGAGGTCTTACTGAGAAGGTGACCTTGAAGGAAGAAATCCCAGGACAGGAGGGGATGCACCAGAGAGAAAGCTGCGGACAGTGACCTCCGAGGGAAGAGCAGGTGAGAAGATGTACAGCTGGAGTGGGGCGACAGCAAGGGGCCGCCTCTGGGGGGTCTGGTGCCCGCTCAGGTTTGAGCTCAGTCCCTGCAGCTGCCACTGCCTTGGGGGCTGGCGGACAGGTACCCCGTCCCCTGCCCCCCCCCCCACAGCACCTTTGCCCCCACGGGGTGGGCGAGGGGGAGCTTTAGCCCCCGGGGTCTTCTGAGCCTCCTGCTATGAGGCTTCCTCCGTGGGCTATTTCCAGAAAGCCTTCCCTCCTTTCCTCTCTTCTTCCCTCACAGTGTCCTCCTCCTCAGGACGGGTTCTGGAGATGGGGCCCTGCCGGCAGGGCTGGGGGGGAGGGGCAGGCAGGGCTCCAAGGCCAGAAAACTCACAACTCCCCTTTTGGGGCGGTCTCTTCTAGAACCCTCATGTTTGGTTTTTCACTTGCTGGAGTACGAGCCCCCAGGACAGCGACCACCCCTCTCTTCACTGTCGTGTCCCCCCAGTGTCCTGCATGGGCCGGGCGGGCAGGACTTCTTACAGACGCTGCCCTCCCCCTCCTCCCCCTCACTGTGCCCGCCTCAGACGTCATGCCTGCCTGCGGGGCTGGGTCTGAGGGGCCCTGGGAGGCGTGTGTGTGTGTGTGTGTGTGTGTGTACCTTATAAATCCTATTTTACTGACACGACACCCCTTTGGAAAGGAAACTGAGGCTCAGGGAGGTAAAATGGCATCTGCACGTTCACATAGTCCCGTCCGTCCCACTCCCCAGCCCCTCATCATTCTGCCCAAAACCCGTGGCCTCTCCGGTTGACAGAAAGTGGACCCGAGTTGGTGGCACCGTGGGCAGCGGGCGCCTGGGCAGGCGGTGTAGACGCACGGTGGGCGCGCTGGGCTGAGGTGGCCTGAGCAGAGTGACCGGGGGCACACGCGCCGTGACTCTCCTGTCCCTCCGGTGAGGGCTGCGTGGGGCTGGCTTTCCCGGCCCGGCTGCGGCATGGAGGCAGGGGAGCCGTGCCCTGCTCAAGGTCTCGGGTGGTTTGTTGGTTGATTTTTGTGGTAAGTAGATATCACATTAAAATTGCCATTTTAACCGTTTTTCAGTATACAAGGCATTGAGTACATTTAGGCATTTTCAGGATATAAGCAGCATTAAGTACTTTGATGGTGTTGTGCGAGCAGCCCCATTATTTCCAAAAATATGGTTTTCGTCACCCCAAACTCAACATCCACGAAGCTGCAGCTCCCCATCCCTGCCCCGGGGAGCCCGCAGATGTTGCCTGCCTCTGGGAAGGTGCCGTTGGAGGCCCTGCGTGGAAGCAGACCGTCTGTCCATCCCGTTGTGCCTCTTTCACTCAGCGTGATGTTTTCCAAGTTACGGTGTAGCACGTGTCAGCACTTGACTCCCTTTTATGGCTGAGTGACGTTCCAGTGCACGGATAAGACCCCATTTTGTTTTATCCATTTATTTGGTGAGGTTTTTTCAAAATGTAAACAATGTAAGTCAGTCATTGATAGTTTACAATCTGGATATTTGCAATGGTGCAGATCTCTGGTTTCTTCTAAACATTGGGAGTGCGTGGTTGGGACTGCTGGTAGCTCATGGTCCCACCTGCCCGGTCACTTCCCTGTCTGAGCAGTGGGAAGCGGGCGCTCCGAGTGAAGCCCGTGCCCGTGGCTGGCCGGCTGAGCAGTACGGTGCACAGCCCCAGGGGCCAGGGGGTCGGCAGCTCCAGGAGTCCGGGCCACCCTGGGCTCCTGAGCTGCAAGGGGCCTGGGAGTCGGCCTGCCTCCCCTGTCCTTCCCCCGCCCCCCACCAGAGAGGTTTAGGGCAAGGGAGGTCCATCCGCCTAGGAGGTACGCTGGTCAGGGAGGCAGGCGGCTGGGGGCCCACGTCGGAGCCTGTACAGGGGTGGGACCCTACAGGAGGCTGTGGGCCCGATGCCCGTGCTGAGCGCTGGGACGTTGGCTCACTGTGTGCGAGGTGTGGTGCTTGCTCTCTTAGTAATCCCTCCTCTTGGAGGAGGACAAAGCCCTCCAAGGTCAAGCAGCTGGCCTACCGGAGACGGTGCTGGGGTGTGAAGCCTCAGCTGCAGCGTGGGCTAAGAATGGGCACCTGCTAGAGCAAACAGGAGTTCACGTGGTCAGCAGGTCTGGGTGTCATCCTGGCCTTCCAGCTCCTCAGCTCCAGAAGAGGCTGCTCCAGCAACAGGTCCCGCCCTGGTGGGAGGCAGGCAGCTGTCAGGACTCAGCCGGGGCCAGGCTAAGGAGGCCTGAAGTATCCCCAGGCGGGATGGGCACCAGGTTCCTCAGGGCTGTGAGTCCCTCCTTCCTAGGGACAGTAGAGGAAGCCTGCCCCGAGGAGGCAGCATTGAGCCCGGCCTTGGCGGTAGACTCAAATGTTCTGAGCTGGAGGCGACGTGGCAGGCAGATAGCAGGGCCCGAGCAGAGGTCTGGAGACATGAGGCCCCGAGGTGACCAGCAGAGTGGGGCGCAGGCTACAGAAGTCACAGCACTCAGGACACAGCCGGCAAGAGTCTGGACTGTGTTATTCTATATTATTCTATCTTCCTATGGAGAACAGGAAGGTTATGGAGTGATGAAAAAGGTGGGATGGAGACCAGGGTGGGCCTGAGGGGAGAGTGGGCAGCCACTCCCCTGTGGTTCAGTAACGTGCATGGTTCCCTCCAGGAGGGCTGGAGTCTGGGTTGTCATTGTGACTCTGTTTCCCAGCCTGGGACTTGGCCAGCCTGCAGTAGGTGCTCAGTAAATGCTGCTGGGTAATTTGTTCATTCCAGAAACGTGCAGCTTGGTCACGAGAGATACTGCGGGAGGAGAACCTGGCGCATCTGTGATGGAAGAGAAGGGGTGGCTGACGGGTCGTCAGGGCCCAGAGGTTACAGGGGCAGGAGTGGAGTGGAGGACCGACTCTAGGGTGAAGCGGAGCCAGCAGGGAAGCTGTGGGGCGGCTTGGAGCCGAGCCTGGAGCTGACCTACAGGAGGATGCGGGGAGCGGTGGCTGCCCAGAGGAAGAGGAGGAGGGGCAGCCTGGCCCAAGGGACCTGCGTTAGCTGAGGGGGAGGGGTGCCACTTCACCACGGCCTTTCCCATCCCCCCTCTGCCCGGGGGCTCGGCGGCTTGATGGGCAGCCCGGCCCCGCCCCCGGGCAGCCGGGAGGCCAGCGATTGGTTGGGGCGCTAGAGCCGCTCGGTCACCATGGGGACACTCTGGCGGTGCGCGTGCCCAATGCCCAGCCCTGGGGACTAAATCTTCATAATCTGCTGGCTGGGAGAGTGGGGGTGGGGTCTTGCGCGACCCTGGCCTGGGGGAAGGGGTGGCCTGGGAGACTGTCGGGGCTCACTGTGGCAGCCCCTCCCCCAGCCGCTCGGGGTGCTGGTGCCGAGCCGCCCGGGCACCTGGGCGCCACCGGGAACCACGCGGTACTCACCTGACAGTGACCTCGGGTGCTTGAGTAGCTTTGGCCTGTGCCTCTGCCGTCTCAGCTGATCAAGCAGGAGGCTAGTCCTGGACTAGGGAGAGGGACCTGGAATTTTATCTGAAAATGTCTAGCCCCTTCGTTGAAGTTTGTCTCCCCGGATTCCCCGGGCAGTGCTGACGTCTCTGCAGCAGGGGGCGCCCTCAGCAGAGCTTTGTTGGGCTGTCACCTCTGGAAAGTGGCCGTGGCCCATTGAGATGCAGGGAATGCAGACCCCAGACCCTGCAGCTGGGGCTGGCCAAGGCCCCGTGGCCTGACACCAGAGGCGGCTGGGGGGGGGGGGGCACACTGGGTAGGCTGCCAGGACTAGGCCGCGCCTGCTGGCAGGATGGAGTGGGTAACGGGGTGGGGGGCACAGTGGGGCATTAACCCTTTCTCCTTAGGCAGATGAAGGAAGTTGAGAGCCTGCTGGGGGAGAGGGTGTGAAGGGGCAAGGCAGTGGTGAGTTAGAGGAAGGGGGTTGCTGGTCAGGCCCTGAGCGACCTCTGGGGTGTCGGAGGACCTCTGACACGCAGCAGGCTTGTGAGACTTGAGGCTGCAGCCACTCACCGCCAGGCCCTTGAAGCCGGGCCTCGCTCGAGCCCGGGGGCGGAGACATGGCAGTGGGGTATGGGGGACCAGCATGGCCTGCATCCCCACAGCCACTCCCACCTTGATAGCCTGGTTTCTGGCAGGGGGACCCTGCCCTGCATTGGGCAGGGGCAGAGCTAGCCACCTGGAGCCCCTAAAGGGGACTACCCATGCTCACTTCCTGCCCAGAGATGCTGGTGAGGGCAAGATGGGGAGAGCCCCGGGGGCTTTAGGGGACAGTGGGTGCTGCGCTGGAGCCTCATTCCAGGCCTCTCATTCCAGATGACTCCTCTTCTGAGAGTGGCAGCGGCAATGGCTCCTCCACCCTGAACCCATCCACCTCGAGCAGCACGCAGGGCGATCCTGCCTTCCCCGAGATGAATGGCAATGGCGCTGTGGCCCCCATGGACTTCACGGCCACCTCCGAAGATCAGCCCATAAACCTGTGTGACAAGCTCCCGCCGGGCACAGCGCTTGGCACACCCTCCTACCCCTCCGACGGCTGCGGCACTGATGGACTGCGGAGCCGTGTCAAGTACGGGGTGAAGACCACCCCTGAGGTGTGTGGGGCTGTGGGTCCCCCTGGAGCCGTGAGCTGCCTCCTTCCTGTGCGTGGTGGGGTGGTGTGAGGCCGACATGAAAATCATCTGTGCCCAGAGCTGTGGCGCCGAGTCCACGTGGAGGCCTTGGCCGCCATGCCGGGTGTTCTGCGGAGGCTCTGGAGTGAGACCTTCTCTGTGCCTGTGTCACCACCTGTGAGGAGGGCTTGGCCCCGGCCTTAGTGGAGGTGGCGGGTGATGTGTGGCCTGTTCTCTCTACCCCAGAACAGAGTCGGCTGCGAATTCCAGCAGCAAGGGGCCGCACTGAGCATGGAGGCCTTGCCTTTCGTGGCTACTGTGCATGTTTGTCCCCATTTTGCTGATGGTGCAGAGAAAGAACAAGGCCTCTGAAGCCCCAGGGATGTGGCTGTTTGAAATTCAGTAGATCAGGCTGATGTGGGGTGCGCATGGTGGAAGGGTAGCCAATGCCGGGGCCCCCCTCACACTTCTGCAAGCTCCCTCGGGGCCTCTAAGGTTTCCTGCAGTCGTGGGTGCAGCACAGGACACGGCAACTCCCTTGGGAGAGTTTTCTCCTGCCCGGGCTGCAGGGCCAGAGGTGACTGCTCGGAGCCCTACATCCCCAGGCACCAGCCATGTACCCCTATGCGGGTTCTTCCCCTTCCCTGGGCCACCTGCTGCTGCAGAGAGCGTGGGGTGGGGGCCAGGCCTTGCCTCTGATGGCCTGTCTCATGGGAAAGTTCTTTACAGGTGAGTGAGTGCAGTTGTGTCCGAGCTCAGGCCACAGAGCAGAGGCAGGCCGAGGCGCTACCTGCACTGAGCAGAGGGCAGTAGACGTGGAGTCTGCCACCATGCCCTCAGGCCACGTGTGGGCCACGGAAGTGAGATGGGGCATTGGTGCCTCCCACAGCTTGTGTCTTGAGGTTTCTGTCTCCTCTGCCCCCAGCAGAGGACTTGGCTAAGGAATGGCTTGGGAATGTGACTTGCCCAAGGCCCGGGAAGGTCTTCTGACCCTCCACAGCAAGTCTGGCATGACCCAGAAGGAGGTTGGAGGACCAAGGTGTCTCTGCCCCTTGTAAAGTCTGTGTGTGGATGGAGAGCCAGGCTCTGGGCCAGGGGTCTGGGGAGGGCTGACCCCTGTGGACAGTCATGGGAAGCCAAATGGTGGCAGCTGCTGCAGGACTAGGGGCCGGTCCATGTCCATCTTCATCTGCTTTCTCTTCAGCAAGAGCTGTGTTCCCCAGAAGAGCCTTACTTAGGGAGGAGTTCCTGCGGTGGGAAAAGACAGCGGGGTTCCTTCTTTGCTGGTGGGCCGGGCCTGGTTCCCACTCCCCGCTTCTACACTCACACTCTGCGTGGGGGCTCACGGGGCCTCCCTGGGGGCGGCAACAGACAGGAGAACCCCAGCCCGGGAGCTTCGGGAGTGTACTCTGCCGAATGGACCTGTCGCTTTGGCTGGATCCTTCTCCTAGCTCATCTGTTCCTCCTCCCCGACAGCTCGGTTGCCCCTTGGGGATCAGGGAGGAAAACCCCAAAGCCAGAACCAGAAGAGGCTGGAGAGTGGTGGGACCCCTTCCTGCGTCTGCGTGTGCCCTGCACGATGTGGCGGGTCCTGGTGTGGGCATGGTGGCCCAGTATATCGCTGACACCTCTGCTCGGCACCTCCGGGGCACCGAGCCTCTGCTGGCGCTGCTGCGGTTGGGCAGTCCTACCTCCGGCCACCCAGGGAGGGATGACGACACTGGCGCCTCTGATTCCTAGATGAAGGGAGCAAGGAGGGGAGGCGACACAGGGTCTCCCAACCGGCTCGTGCGGCAGCCGGGTGTGCTCACCATCCCAGTCCCCCAGCTCACCGTGGCTGTCAGACCGAAAGCGGGCCCGGTCTGACCCTCCGGCCCTTGCCCTCTCTCAGTCGCCCCCTTACAGCTCCGGGAGCTATGATTCCATCAAGACTGAGGTCAGCGGCTGCCCTGAGGACCTGACGGTGGGCCGGGCCCCCACAGCAGATGACGATGATGACGACCACGATGACCACGAGGACAACGACAAGATGAACGACTCCGAGGGCATGGATCCTGAGCGCCTCAAGGCCTTCAATGTGAGCACCGGCGAGGGGTGGGCAGGGCGGGGGCCACAGCCACGGCCAGTGCTTCCCACAGCCCGTGTCTCCCTCAGATGTTCGTGCGGCTCTTTGTGGACGAGAACTTGGACCGCATGGTGCCCATCTCCAAGCAGCCCAAGGAGAAGATCCAGGCCATCATCGAGTCCTGCAGCCGGCAGTTTCCCGAGTTCCAGGAGCGGGCCCGCAAGCGCATCCGCACGTACCTCAAGTCCTGCCGGCGCATGAAGAAGAACGGCATGGAGATGGTGAGCCCCTCCTCCCCACACGTGGGCCTCCAGCCAAGCCCTGGGGCCCCTGGGCAGCCCCCTGGCCAGACACCCGCCCTCCATCCGGCGATCCCGGAGGCACAGAGAGAGCCGAGGCCCAGAACAGCTTCTCAGCTGCAGAGGTCACGGGCCCGGAGCCCACAGCCCAACCCTGTGTCGGCACCCGTTCGGGCATTAAGGCAGGGGTCTAGATCAGCCCCGACATGGGCTCCGTCCCTGTTCTGCCTTCAGACCAGACCTACGCCTCCCCACCTGACCTCGGCCATGGCAGAAAACATCCTGGCAGCTGCCTGCGAGAGTGAGACAAGAAAAGCAGCCAAAAGGATGCGCCTGGAGATCTACCAGTCCTCCCAGGTACCTGCTCTCCGGCAGCCCCAGGCGGCAGGAGCGAGAGGGCGGCCGGCGGGTGTGGGGGGCAATCCTCAGAGCCAGACGGAGCCTCGGCGGGGTGGATGTGCCCAGCACACAGGCCCTGTGCTCTCGGGAGTGTGGCCTCCGAGAGTGTTTTTCGATGGGTGGGAACAGATCAACTCTGGTCCCTGGAGACATGAGCAGAGTCCCCCAGAGCACATCGCGGGGCACCAGGGGCAAAGGTCAGGACCTGCCATCCCTCTGACTCGCTAGCATTTGCACCCCCTCTGCAGGACGAACCCATCGCCCTGGACAAGCAGCACTCCCGGGACTCCGCAGCCATCACCCACTCCACCTACTCACTGCCAGCCTCCTCCTATTCCCAGGACCCCGTGTACGTCAACGGCGGCCTCAACTACAGTTACCGCGGTTACGGGGCCTTGGGCAGCAACCTGCAGCCCCCCGCCTCCCTCCAAACAGGAAATCACAGTAACGGTGAGTGCTGGGGGCCCAGGCTGTCTGGGTGTGCAGTGCAGCCTCAGGGAGGAGGGCCAGGCAGGCAGGGAAGCAGAGGCCAGACGGGTAGGTGCCTCTCTCGTGACCCAGGGACCTTCCCCATTTCGTAGTATCAGCTAGTCCTTAGATGGGAAGGTGAGAAAAACTTCAGGTGGTTAAAACATAAAGCCTGCCTGTCCTTTCTCGTCTCCAAGGTGGCTTGCTCTGGTGCTGGAGTGGATGCCCTGGGCCTCTCCCTGCCTCGGCTTGCCGAGGGCCAGTATGAGCCCCGAGTTGCAGCCAAGGCCCTGCTCTACCTGAGCTGAATCCTCTCCACACCCCTGCTTTACCCATGATGACCAAGGTTCAGTGAGGTGGTCACTGGGAATTGGTGGCAGAGCCAGCCTCTAGCCCAGGCGCGGACCAGTTCTGCTGCCCCGGGGTGGGTGGGCACTACCGAGTGGCTCTGGGCAGGTCACTGCCTTGTCCAGGCCTCAGCCCATGCCCCTGCACCTTGGACCCCCCTCGAGTTCATCTGGGGCGTCAATGAACCATCCATTCTTGCCATTCCAGCCCCTGAAGCTGGTGATACCCCAGGTGCTCCCCACGGTACTTCCTGGGAGCCTCTGCTGCAGACGGGACACCGACCTCCCTGGGGCGCCAGGTGCTGCCCTTAGTGGGAACTGGGAGTGGGGTGAAGCCTGGGGTAGAGCAGGCTCTGCTGGTGGAGAGCAGCCTGGCGGCTTCAGGGAATGGGCAGGGGACGGGTGAACTAGGGGCCTCTCGGCCCGAGCACTTGGATTCTGTTGTGTGTGCAGTGGGAGCCACTGATAGGTTTGAAGCAAAGGCAGGCTGTGAACTGCTCTCTGCCTGCGCCTGTGGTGAGATCTGAATCGGAAGGACAGGAGGCAGAAGTTATGTGCACGGAGGGTCAGTCAAAGGCGAAGGGGGGTGAGGAGAGCTGAGGGTGACGCCAAGTTGCCTGAGTAGGTTGGAAGAAGCTGCCACCCACAGGCCAGGAAACTTTGGTTCGAGGTCTTGGCTGAACATGCCTGAGAGTTCCTCTCAAGCCCTTGTCCTTGGCTGCAGGAGACCCCTCACCGTCCCTGGGCAGCAAGGGAGGGGCTGGCCCCTTACCCACGGCAGAAAGCCCAAAGCCCCCTCTGCCCACCTTGCCCCCTACCACCAGGAAGCGTGTGTAGCTCCCTGGAAGGTTCCTGCCTGGGCTTAACTTCTCATCCCTTCCTAATGCCTCTTAACCTAAAATAAGAGGCCGCCTGGCCTTAATCCCCGAAGCTGAAGCCAGAGCGGCCAGCCACAGCAGGAGGAACGGCTGTCCCAGAAGGGCTGCTTTTCTTCCAGGAGGAAGAGCCATGTGACAGCTCTGCTGAGTGGGGCCCCCGTTAGAGTATCCAGACAGGTCCCAGGGCGGGGAAGATGGGGCCCCTGGATGGACATGGCGAGCCTGAGGCTCCCTCCTTCCCAGGCCATGGGCAATGGTGACCAGCCCCCGCCTGGTGCCCCGCAGCACAGCCCGTCTCAGGGCTGCAGCCGCTGGGGAGGGCAGTGGGCCTGCTGCCCCCTGGGCCCGATCCACACCTGCCATAGAGGCTGCCGTAGCCGCCAGCTCTCCCTCTGAGGGAGGCAGCCGGCTCTGCCCTGTGCTTCCCGGAGCCTCTGTTCCCTTCTGTGAGCTCCCTGCTTCCACAGAGGTGGGCGGGGAGGTCACCGAGGCAGCCCCTGTCCCTGGAGCACTGGCTCGGAGCCCAGCAGCTGGAGGAAGACCACTGGCGGCTGTCCCGGTCCCGCTGCCCTCCCCAGTGGCCAGTGGCCCCGTCAGCCACCCTCCAGCCACACTGGCGCCTGGGCAGGGCTGGCCTGCTAGTGGCTCAGAGCTCCTTGCTGTGCTCATCGGGGAGGAGGGGTGGTCAGTGGGAGATGAAACTGAGCTTCCACAGAATCTGCTTGGCCCGCCTTTCCTGGGGGTGCTGGGTGGCTTGCGCCCACTCCCGCAGCAACCACCCCTCAGTGTCAGCACCAGAGCCCGCAAGAGGATGGCTCCAGAGCAGACAGGCCGAGGGACATAGGGACAGTCTCTTGGCCAGGCCCTAGATACTGTCCCAGAGGGACGGAGGGACAGCTCTGAGCAGGGCTGAAGAGGACAGGGCTTGGGGACCGGGGAGAGGGAAACCTCAGTGCCAGGTCACACCGCCTGGGGCAGGTGGCTTCAGCCCGGGGAGCCACCCCCCCACCCCAGGGCCACCCCCCGCAGCGTCCAAGAGTCGGCTGAGGCACCCCTGCTTCCGTCGTCGTCGTCCCCCCCCCCGTAGCCCTTTGGCCACTAACAGCGGGTCTACCACCTGCTTGGCTACTGTTTCCAGCCAAGTCAAAACTTGCATTTGCTTTTAACAGACTTAGCTGCTCCCTTGACTCTCAATTCCAAGGACATCCCTTAGCAAGCCATTTCCAAGGCTTCCTCCTTGATGTCCATGTGTTCCGGCCAGAGAGGAAGCAGCCCCGGGGACGGATGGGCCCCCCTCAGACTCCAGCCTCCTTCCCCACGAGGGGCTGCACCAGCTCCTCTTAGCAGCAGTCGTTTCCAGTTTCTCCCAGCGGGTTGCTTCCAACCTAGAGGCCTCCAGTGACTAGAGCTCGTCCATCTCTCTGCAGCGGCAGAGCGCCCCCATAGTGTCCCGTAGATGTAGTAGTGAGTGGCGCTGGCTGCCAGAGCCCACGGGGTCTCGGGGAGACGGCTCCTGAGCACAGCCAGCCTCCCGTGCCTCCCCACCAGGGTAAGACAGCCCAGCACGAGGAGGGACTGGGCGGCAGGCAGGAGCGGGCACACGCCACCCCCCCCACCCAAGGACGCTCCAGCTCCCACACCCCCAGACGTGCTCTTCTTTGGCTGTGTTCTGGCTCAACAGCTCGGAAGAAAGTGTTTCAAATTCCAGGAGTCTCCATGACTGCTGGGTGCCCATTCAGAAAGCCCCCAAACCTGCCTGGAAGCCCATTCCCCGTGGGCCTGGCAGCTCCCGGCTGTGCTGAGACTTTCACGGGCCCGGCTCAGCCCCCAGCAGCCTCCTTGAGTCCCGAGGCTCGGGGATGTCAAATGAGCCTGTGGCGTGCCAGAGTGGTCCTTGAGTTCAGGCGAGCCGATTCCAAAGCCCACCACGCACCTGTGGAGAGGCCCGGGAAAGGCAAAGGGGAGACGAGGGTCCCCCGCCACACACACCCCTAGGATGTTTCGGAAGACTTCAGGCTCCTTTTTTGCTGCCTCCTTTCTGAGGCCAGAGGGGACTTCTCCAGATAGTACCCCTGGGTCCCGTCCTGACCAGCGTGGTGCCCACACACATGCCCCACCACATTAGCCTCCCCCTCCCTCAGCCACGGAAGACTCCCTCAGAGGAGGGTGGAGGAGATTTCAAGGTGCTATGGTTTGTCAGAAACAGGCTTAGCACCCATGGCACCTTCCTCCAACTTGGGACTCCCAGCCACTCCCCTGCAGGGTGTGGTCCCCATCCCGCTGGCCTAGCGCCAACCTCTCCCCAGCCAGGCAGGGAGCCTAGCGCTTTCCCCTCCCTCATCTGAGCTCACACACTGGTGTTTCTTTTCCTGGCCTTCTGTGGCTCCGCTCTGGACTCTAGGGCTTTCCACACACTCGTGCCTCTCAGGGTGGAAGGCACCTGCTTACTTGCAGCGTCCTGAACACCCTCTCCCTGGATGGCCGTCCTGTCAGGGGACAAACAGCACATGGCCGTCTGTACAGCACAGGTTGACACCGCCGGCCTCTCTCGCAGGGTCAGGCCCACACTTGCCCTCAGCTGCCACCAGCTCCCGGGCGAAGCTCTGCTTTACCACAGGGAGGGCAGTCCGGGAAGTGCCTCGGCTCTGAGGCCGCCTCCTTCCCTGGAGACCAGAGCTGGGATGTGTGCCTGTCGGGGAGCGGGGAGCGCGGCCTACCTGCGGTCCTCAGAGAGCTCCACAGGTGGGAGCAGGCCCCAGGAGCTGGAGTCCGAGCCCCTGGCCTCCGGCCACCCGGCTGGGAAAGCAGAAGTGCACACACCTGCACCACGTTCACCACATGGCCTGGGGCAAACTTCTGACCTCCAGGCTTCCCCAGGTCCCCTTCCCTGCAGGACCACCCTGAGAGTTCACAGAGAACCCCAAGTCTCATTTGCTGGTACCAGGCCCCATTCTAGGCACTAGGGTACAACTTTGGAGAGGCCGGAGAGCCTGAGCCACAGCAGGCCCCCGAGATGACGCACAGAGAGACGGCACCTCCCACATGCCATGCGAGGGGTACGCTCCCCTCCTCACCCGCGCTCTCCTCTCCACAGGGCCCACCGACCTCAGCATGAAAGGCGGGGCCACCACGGCCTCCAGCACGCCCACGCCCACGCCCTCCAGCAACAGCACCAGCAGGACCATGCCGGCAGCCCAGCTCAGCCCCACAGAGATCAGCGCGGTGCGGCAGCTCATTGCCGGCTACCGAGAGTCTGCCGCCTTCCTGCTGCGCTCCGCCGACGAACTGGAAAACCTCATTTTACAGCAGAACTGACCCCGCAGCCCCTGGAGTGCACTACCCTGGGGAAGGAGGCTGTCCCAGCCCGGCTTCTTGCCTCACCACTTGGTACATTTTGTTTTTTTGAAAGAGGTGGGATCCAAAAGAGCTGTTTCTAGCCACACACCAAGCACCTGCGACTTTGGGCACAAGGACACTTTTTTTTGGAATCTCACCACACGGGTGCTCTGACCTGCTTGGAAGAGGCCAATGGGGCAGCTTTGGAAGGGCTGGGGCTCCCCTGACAAGGCGCTGGGGACGCGGCTCTATTTAGAATCATCTTCGTGGACCCTGATGTTAGAATCCCACCCCCAGATAATTACCTTTCAAGTCTTAGGTGAGCAGAATTGCATATTTATTGAGAAAAACAAAGTGGACCCTTTCTTCCTCTCCCCTTAGTAATTTATTTTTCTGAAAATGGATTCTTTTGTGTTTGTACAGATTGCCAGTCTATGTCTGTCTGATCAGAAGGATGTATCCCTGTGCCCTAACATTCCGTATCACTACACTGGCGTGGGCTGGGTGCCGGCAGGGTGGGGGGCCGGGGGGGGCAGGCGCCTGGCTGGCTGTCCTCCCGAGCGCCCAGCACCGTTAAGCCGGAGGACCTCACCCACACCCAATGCAAAGCAAAGACAAACAAATGGCTCCCCTACCCCCCGTTCCACAGACGCCCCAGTCACACGGTCACCTGTTTTCTACCTCACACTCCAGCGTGGGCTTTTTCCAGGATGTGCCCTGAGCCCGTTCTGAATGGCTGTCTATCTCCCGACTCCCACACGAGGTGTCTGCCTAGGAGGTAAGTCCAGAGGGGTGGCCAGGACCTGGAGCCCAGAGAGGGCTGTGACCCTCACAAGCAGCAGCTTGCAGCCCCCCGGCCCCAACCCTCCTGGCTGCTCAGTGGGACAGAGTGCTGGGGGACAGCAGCTGCTCCGCAGGGCCCTTGCCCTCACCTGCCCCCAGGGAGCCGGGTCTGAACACCTCTCTGCACGGGCCCAGGGCCCTCAGACACCTGCCAGGAAGGGCCTGTTTCTTCAGGGTGGGCCCCCTGCTGTCAGGCAGTCACCAAATAGGAAAAGCAACTGCCAGCCCCTGGTCGGACTGCAGCTCCTGTCCTCTGCCCCCGTGGTTGGAGTAAAGGGATCATCAATAGAGTAGAAAAGCCACTTGGGTTCTCCGAGGACCTGCCCTCCTGGAGGGGCCAGTCCTGGAATAAACCTAAAATCCCTGGAGTGTGAAAAAGGGCAAAAAGAAAAGGCTGGCCTGGTTTCCTTCCTCCCCAATAGGCACTTCCTCTTGCTCAGTGCAATACCTACCAGTGCTGCTAAAACCAGGGATTCACCCAGACCTCAGAAGGCCCATGGGGCCTCTCCGTGCAACACTCCGTAGCCATGGCAGCAGCTCTCCGCTGCCCGCCCCTGCCCAGAGCTGGCAGAAGCCCTCTGTTGCCTTTCCTCCCTCAGAGCAAAGAGGCCCCAGGGGAGCCAGGGCTGCGTGGACCCTAGGACGGCCACAGCCACTTGACCCCAGAGCAGGTACCCCTTCCCAAACCAGCTTTCTGCAGCTACCTGCCCCCCAGCCTACAGCAGACCGCCCTCGGGAGGGCCAGGGAGGGGCTCCTGCATGGATGCCCGACCCATGCCCCAGCTGTGGGCCTTGGAGTCAGAGCTCTGAAAGGTAGGGTGTCCCACCCTGTGCTTGCTTCCAGCCCCCAGCAGTAGGGGGCGGGCTTTTCTCTCTCTCTCTCTCTCTCTCTCTCTCTCTCTCTCTCTCTCTCTCTCTCGTGGCCTCCAACAACCCACCCAGCCACACCACCTCTGCCTTCCGTCTGACCAATCTCCAGGCCTCTGGTCAGGGCCAGGACACCTGAGACTCCCCCTTAGCACAGCACAAGCTCCAGTGCCCAAGGCCTGTCCCCCACCCTAGCCATCCACACGTCCAGCC
Organism: Procyon lotor; assembly: GCA_028646535.1. Lineage (NCBI taxonomy): Eukaryota > Metazoa > Chordata > Mammalia > Carnivora > Procyonidae > Procyon > Procyon lotor. Next base: position 20,752,941 of record CM053610.1, read on the forward strand.
CCACTTGCTCAGTGCTATTCCCGGATGCTTCAATTTGTGTAAATACTTTTGTGTGTGAACAATACTACAAAGTAATCGGTAGGTCTTTTGCAAAATGTTACCCCAGGCAATTTGTGAGAATCTTAATGTTAAAAACTGGCAGAGACAATCGCCACCTTAGAATTCTTGATAGCAACTGCTTGTCATTCCCCTCCTCCCGGAGACAGGTCCCCAGCCAGGCACGGATGCAGTGCTTTCCTCACAGGAAAAGGAGAGGAGAGAGGAGGGCTGGGAGGGGCTGCCACCACCAACCCCACACAAGGGATCAGATCCAAAGATCAGCCTAAGTTCCGGTGTGAAGCCCCGCTTTCCCGAGCAGACGGCCTAGGCCTGCCTTAGCGCCGGGTAAGAGCGCAGGCGCACTGGTGTGAGAGGAAGGCCACGTGGGCCGGGGCTGCCTGCGGCCTCTCTGGGACAGTGGATTCTGCCACAGTGACCCCACCAACTGGGTGGGCTCCTCTGTGACGGCAGAATCGGGAGCAAGTCGCTGTGTGGAAACAGGACTCCATTAGCTCGTTCAGTCAGGGAATTTGTTCTGTTTTGCTCTAGTTTTCAAAGATGCAGCTTCAACCCCTCCCCACGCCTCCTGACTTGGAGAGCACCAAAGAGCTGGGTTGGCTGGACCTAGCTCACCAATGTCCCATCCTCACTCTCACCCTCACCCCAGGGACTGCTTTCTCCCAAAGGGAGCTTCCAACGCCCTGCCCCGCAGCCATTTAAAATTCTCACGGAGGGCCTCAGGGCACAAATTCATCATTGGGGATCCTAAGCTAAAAGGTAACTCAAGAGTAGACTACACCAACTCAGAGTCTTTGCAGGGGGCTAATTCCAGCAGAAGGGTGGAATCAGGAGAAATGGGAATTTGGTCTTCGTGGTAGACAGCTAGTAGACCGGGAATGGTGTGACCCATCTGAAACTCATTTTACCGTCACCTCCAGTACAGTTTATACCCCAGGACCGTGTTGAGGGGGAGGGGGACAGGAGGGGGCCAGCAGGGTTTTCAAGGATTTCAAACAGGTGGAACCCGGCCATCTCTATTCCTAAGGGCCACTTATGACTCCAGGGGTGGTTACAGGATTAACTACCAGTTCATTTTCAAAATGCTGCTTTGAACTCAGAGGGTTGATACTTTTAATTTGTAATTTTTTGTAAAACTTTTTACAAGATAGTAAAGTATTTCACCAGAATACCAGTTTCAATCCGTCCATGGTCTGATTTTTATATAATTTAGTGGTGCTTTAGAAACTTTGTTTTTGTTGTTTCTGAGCTAAATAGCTCAATCCTTTTTCGCCTGTATCTACCTAAGACCAATGTGAACCTTTGTATTTTTGCTCCTAATTTTGGACTCAGTGGAAGTGTACTGTTTACATGTACAGATGCCCCAGTCCCTGTGTGTTCTGCAAGACTCGCTCTTGAGGAGGAAGGTGCACCTCACTAAGCTCATCTGTTTAGCAAAGCCACAAAACAAAAACCTCTTTTTACCTGTATTTCCACCTAAAAACAAAAACGAAAACCCTACACCACCCAGAACTCAAGATTTGCTGAAAAACACTTTTTCTAAGCTCAGAAAAATCTCCGTGCAGCAGATGGCCCATATGCCTCTGTGGTGTGGTCCGTTAGGAGCAGAGGGCAGCGCCAAGATGTCCCAGCAGCTGCCGGGGGGGCCGGGGGGGGTGCCCTGCGTGGACTACAGGAGCGTGCGAGCAGGACTTCGCGGCAGAGCTGTGGGGCGGTGACGTCTCCTAGCAGCCTGGCAGTAGGGGGGCGGGGGGGGGTAAGGGTGACTCGTGGGACATTCAAAGTCAAGCCACCCAGAGTTTAGGAAGGACCCAAGAGGCTGTCAATCCTCCGGTATAATTTAGACATGTTTTGGGAGAGCGCAAATTCCCTGAGATGAGGTTTTAGGACTTCCCAGTGCAGGCGGTACAAGCATTCCTTCCGGGTTCCCCTGCAGGCAGCCGGCTCTGGAGGCATGACCTCTGAGGAGGAGCAGGGGCTCTGGACGGTAAGCATATGGCATTTAAGACAAACCATGGATGGCACCAACTTTTAAAGGTGACTCTTTATTACTTAATCAATGGCTACACCTCTAAATTATATTTTTACAGATATGCACCTATGCAACTTAACGTGGCTCTTCTAAGCAGGTGAGGACTTCCTCCTCCATGCTCTATAAAAATTGTTTGTGTTCTATATAGTGAGTTTTTTCCAGTAAATGTGGCTTAATATTTTAATTCTTAGAATGTGTCTTCTCTATGTGATGCAACTAAATTCTGTTTTGTTTGTGGAATGACTAGCACAGGCCAAGTCCCTCTCCCTCACTTAACAAAAGACCAATGAGCTGTTAATCGAGCTGTTATCTCCATGGTATTACTTGCTAAATGCACTGATTTCATAAGTATGTGGAATCCTTTTTCTTTTGAATCTGTATATCATATATAAGACTGAATCTACTTAATAAACACTGAATAACAAACCGGATGCTTCATTCCCACCGTGTCCTCTCAACAGCCTTGCCAATCTACATAGGGTGGCACTGACCTGCCATCCCACTAGTAAGCAGACCACCTTTTCCGGCCGGCGCACTAGCCCACTATGGAAGGCCCTCGGTAAACTTTCCACAAACGAATGAGCCTGTCGTTTCTTTTGACACCTAGCCCATCAGAGAGAGGAGGAAACGAACCTTTACGGACACTTGTCAGGTGGCAGGCACAGGCGGCCCCTTCCCAGGGGTGCACACCAGTCCCCCTGCAGGTGTGCACCCTCCCTGCTCCCCCGGCCCCGCTGAAACCAGGCTCGCACACACTGGCCCCTCAGTGTTCACTTGGAAGACTTAGGGCCTGAACCTTCAGCACTTGATGTTCCGTTTGACCCAAAACTCCTGAGCCCACCTTAAGGGACAAGGGCTGTTTACTTGTACACAGACTTTTTTTCATCCTACATATATCATTTAAGCTAAACCTTGAGGAAAACTTGCAGGAATAGGGCTGGGGGCAAACCTGTCATGAGTTTAAGAACAATTCTGCAAATTACAAGCATAAACGTTAGTTTTAAAATTGTGTGTGTGTGTGTGTGTGTGTGTGTGTGTGTGTGTGTACCTACAGATACACACACACACATTACATGGCAGTTTTTAAAACATTTGTTTTTGGTAATGGCAGAATAATCTTTTTAAAACTGCAATTCTGTACAATACCCAAATATATGAAATAGATAAAAAGAAGAGGGGCCATAGTTTGAAGCCACCACAGACAGGGAACCCAGCATGGGGCCAAGGTTTTTAAGATTAGCAGGGACGGTAAAAGCCAAAGACAGCAACTATGTGCCTCTCTTCATGCAACATAGGGACCGAGGGTGGCAATGCCTCAATGATACCATGCAATGACTATCCTAACCCAAACTACCCCTGCTGAGAATCACACCAAGGGACCACGAAAGTCCTCCCCCACCCCCTCACCCCCCACCCCTGACCTGGGCCAGCACATCAGGAGCCCCCAGCCCCACTGCCCGAAGAGCTCACCGGCGCCGGAAGAGCACTTACCTTGAGATGAAGGGCTAGCAGCTCCACCAGACAGGATGCGATAGGACAGGACAGGACGGGACAAAGCTCCAGGATCAAAGACGAGGAGGAGACATGGCTCAAGGACGGAGAAGCGCTGCTTGATCCCCGCCTGGCTTCTTTACATGGGGCCCCAGGACCACCGTTGTAAACAGTGGACAGGACATCATCAAGCAGGAATGCCCCCACAGAATGGTGAACTAGAATTTACTCAGTGACAAAACAGGCAAACCTCCCTTTATTCAGGGAGGGGAAAGGGAGAACATGCACATAAGTGCAATTTAAAAGTAATGATGAAGAGGGGGGCACCTGGGTGGCTCAGTCGTTGAGCGTCTGCCTTCGGCTCAGGTCATGATCCCAGAGTCCTGGGATCGAGCCCCGCATCGGGCTCCCTGCTCGGCGGGAAGCCTGCTTCTCCCGCTACCATTCCCTCTGCTTGTGTTCCCTCTCTCGCTGTGTTTCTGTCAAATAAATAAAATCTTTAAAAAAAAAAAGTAATGATGAAGAGGGTATTATTATGCTAAGCGAAATAAGTCAGAGAAAGACTATATGATTCCACTCATGTGTAATTTAAGAAACAAAATAGGAGCATGGGGAAGAGGGAAAAATAAAATTAGATGAAATCAGAGAGCAAGAGAGAGGCAAACCATAAGAGATGCTGAACTCTAGGGAACAAACTGAGGGTTGCTGGAGCGGAAGGGGTGAGGAGAGGGAGGGGGTAACCGGGTGACCAGCATTAAGGAGGGCAAGTGATGGAATGAGCACCGGTGTTATGTGCGACGGATGAATCACTGAAATTTACCTCTGAAACTAATAAACTATATGTTAATTAACTGAATTTATTTTTAATTAACTAATTTAAATAAAATTTAAAAAAATAAAATGATCATGCACTAGCAAAGCTCAGTTTACCAGAAACATAAGAATCCTTGGCAAAGTCCTCACTCCCCTCCTTGATCTTTTTTTGTATAAACCTAGATTTTATGAGGCTTATTACTAGTCAAGGGGCTCTTAAATGAGGGGTCCCAGCTGCCTAAGGAGCAGATGAGCCTTCTGAAATAGTTTGCACAACTTCACGTGGATATGCATACCTGGGGGAGAGAGTCCCGAGCTTCCATCAGGCCATCGGGCTCTTCAAGGAGTCTGTGTTTCCAGAAAGGTTAAGGGCCACCGCACAGCCTGCTGTCTCTTTTTCACTCTTAAATTTTCTTTGTAGGGCTTTTGTCTACATCTTTTGGTAGTTAGTACAGGCTTTCAAATTGACGCAAGGAAACAAGAGGAGGCAGGAGGCACTGTCAACATTTGATTTCAAGTCCTAGTCTCCAAGGTCACAAAAGCCCACTTTCCCCATCAGTTTAGTAGTTGGACAACTTAAGAGCTGGATGGACATAAACAGTCACAATGCTCACCAGGCCAGTAAAATAATATCCTTTCCATATTCTGAAACATTATCAGGGTTTCCTCGCCCTTTAGATCACGAGTTAAACAGTCTCCCCTGCCAGGAACTCAGTCTCTAAACTTAGGACCTCATACTCAACAACCATAGCATGAGGCCAGAAGCCAGGTGAGAGGCTGCACCTCCCCACAGCCATCCTCTGGGCCAAGGGGCAAGCAGGTGGCAGGAGCCACAGAGACTTCCACTCCGAGTTCGGGCAGCCACTGACCAGGTACAAGCGAACAGTTTGGGGTACCTTTTGTGTGTAAGGCGTAAACAACTCTACGAAGCAGGAATGACTGTCCCCGTTCGGAAGGGCTATCATGCCCGGGGCCACAGAGCTGGTGGGAAGCAGGGCCTGCATGCAAACTCCCCATACTCAGCTGCCTCCTTGATGAGGTCCCAGCCCTGGGCCCTAATGCATCCTAAGCTCCCGAGGACCAGCAAACGGGCCACGCCACGACAGCACCAGTACACACAAGGCATCGCCATTTGGAGGCTACCCCATCACTGCAGAGCCACCTAAGCCTGCTTCTCCAGTGGCGCTTCCGGGCCCACCAACAGTGAACACTCCCCAGAAGCTTGTGCACCCCAGAGAGAGCCCCCTTCGACCAGTGCGCAGGCCATGACCTAACAGGTACATATTTCCATTCATCTGTACTTCCAACGTGTTAATTTTTAACGTGTTATTTCTATGCCAAGGTAGTTTCTACTAAGCCAGAATCACGCACATAAGTACTCCGGTAGGTTTGGGGACTGGAGCCTGTCACCCTCAACTTCCTCCACGAGCATCCTCCGACGCCGGCACCCCCTCCCAGCTGCCTGCTATGCAGGGAGGCATGTGTGCTGACAGGTGTTCCAAGGCCGAACAGGGCCCCACCCCCAGCGACCACCAGCCATCAGGAATCTCTTGGGGAGTGTCTCCCCGTGGGGCAGCTGGGAAGAGTGCCCTTACCACTCTCATGAGATTTCTGCTCCCAATCCACTCTGCCACGCCCAGTGACTAAAGACCACCGAAAGTGGCAAGTCAGACCACTTAGTTAGTCAGCACTAACCTCACAGAAGAGCTTCCAGGCCAAGAACACAGGCCCTGGAAGCAAGGCGAAGCGAGCTGGCTTCTCTGCTCCTGGCCTTCCTTCCCAGCCCAGCAGGGCGGCCATGCAAGACGACGGAGACCATAAACACAGGCTGTACAGGTTTATTTTTCCAAAACCACAAGAGACATACAAGAGCAGTGTTTTCCCTGGGCGGCCCCATGGACCAGACCAGTTTCCACCCGTAGCCTAGAGGCCGCCAAAGGTCACGGCAGAAGGAAGAAGAGGATCGAACACACCGGGGCCTCCACTCCCTGTCTTTGGTAAACAGACTCTGAAAGTTGATAACTCAGACTTGGCCAAAACTGCATTGACATCACCACGTGATGCCACCTTCTCACCCATGCTTCCGATGACAAAAATGCCACAGCAGATGAAATGGGGGTGGGGGAGAGGTCTTTCAGGTGAAACGAGACTTGCTGAGATCACACCAATTTTCTATTTCACACCGAAGCACTCACACAGGGAAACCAAAGTCAAAAAGGAGGGCGCTCAACTCTGAAATGAGTCGAGGTGTAAGAAATCAGGCAGGAAGCAAGACGAGAGCAGACAACTACGGAGACGTCTCTATATGTTGGACGTGTGTGGAGAGAGAGGAAGGCAACAGGTGTGACTGCTTCTTTCCCAACCTGCTGTCAAAAATACATCAGATGGTCCCAAGTATTGCTGAAGGTGGGAACCCCGGAGCCAGATCTGGAAAGCCTGCTTGGGGCTGCCCAGGGCACTCACCCTTGACTCCGGAGCACTTAACACTGGTAGCGGTGATTGTCATGTATGGCAGCAAGCGGCCAGTGGAAGGTCAGAAGAGAAGAGACGTGAGGGGCGAGACACATCTGCTCAGCAGAGTGTGGGAGGGCTGGCCACGGCTCTGCCGGCCACGGCGGGTCCACTGGGCAACCAGGACAGGGCACCAAGCCACGCTGGCAGATCACACGTCAGTCACTCCACCCTCCTGTTGGGCAGCACAGCACGCGGCGGCTCTGACACCGGCGGAGAGAAACACACCACTTTAATGCGATGACGCCAGAGACGGATAATAAGGGAGAGACACTTGTGTTCTCTGTACAATACATCCATTTACATCGGCCAGTACTGTGTACAACATATAAATACATGATAAAACATTAGAGGTGCATAGAGCATACTTACAGAAGCCAAAAAGTTCACTTTATACATCCAAGGATAAAGAGTTAAAAATATAAAAATAAGAAACACACACTGCTTTGAAATGTAAAATGACTTTCACATACACAGGTGCGTGGAGATGCCCACTCCCATTGAGTCCAAAGTGACAGGGAGGGTGTTAAGCAGAGGAATTCACCTGCCAAACAGCTGGACATCTGACTCACAAGGTCTACAGATGGCATTTTAAGAGGAAAGACAATCCTATGCCCAACCCCATTGTCCAAGCAAGTCTATTCAAGGTTCCAAAAGCTCCTGCAGGCCAGTGAACTGTACCGAGACAAGAGAGTCTCATTTGCTTCAGCAACAGAACCAAAGGTCAAACTGACTCCTGTCAACTGGCAAATGACTGAACTGTGACCCTGAGGTCGGCAGGTGCTTGGGCCCCCTGGTGGGCACTGCTGGGAGTTACTTTAACCCTGTGCTGGCTTCCCCAGCCATCAGCTCCCCCAGAGGGAGTAGCGGAAGGGAAGATGGCAGGGAGGGGGCAGTGGAAGACTGACATGCCTACTCAAGTTCGAGTAGGTTAGTTCCCCTGATGGAGAACACAACCTTCTTTCTTCAGTTTCAAGTCCCTCTGGGTGTCCAGGCTGGCTCCCCACACACCAGGCTTGGTCTGCAGGGGAGCTCAAGCTGGCCAGCTGGCCTTGGGCAGCCCAATGCCTTGTCCGGCAGGAAACCCTTCCAGGAGACCCAGAAGAGTTGCTAGGTGACAGAGGGGCTTTAGCACTACAAATTTTAGGGAGGGGCAAGAGTGTTCTTGCCTGGAGAAACAAAGTCTATTAGATCAATGATATCCTGTATACAGATGTAAGATCAATCATTATCAAAATACACACACTAAATATACAACTTTTCCCATGGCCATAATTTATTATCTCACCACAAGGCACAATACACAGAGCTTTGAGGGTCCAATACAGTCATCATGACAAAACGCACCACAGCCCTGACACATGATCATGGCTTTCAGGCTGCACGCACACTGGAGCGAGATGCTTTCCACCGTGCTGCTATCGGTGAACATCTGCAAGGAAAGGGATGCGCTGTGGCTTGCACCGAAGTTTGCTTTGTGGCTCAGCTGCACCACACTTCCAGCAAGGCCTTTGGGAAAGGTGGAGGAGCTGGAGGAATAATTAAAGCTGGTGGAACTTAGCTGGAGTTTGGAAAGCTTCCCATAAAATGCCTGTTTGATATTGAGTTGGGAGGGGATGGAGGAAGGCTCCAGAGGCTGCCCAGGCCCTTTCCCAGGCTCTCGGGGTAATTTCCAGAAGGGCAGGTCAAGGACAAAGGGCATCCCTTGCAAGTGATCCACTAGCTCCCGAGGACCAGGCCCAGTGGCGTTTCTGTTCTCGGCATTTGCCTTGAGAGGACCTCCCCCAAAAGTCTTCCCGCTCTTGATGCCACCAACAGAGGCAGGCGGTGGCTTTGGAGCCCAGTCTTCTCTGGCGGTCTGTACCCCACCAGACACAGAGTTTTTGCTTGGCCCCAACTTCCGACTGGGAAAACTGGGAGGGGCATCAGCGGGCAGTGGCGCTGGCTCCACAGGTCTGGGGCGCTGAAGGGCTGTAGCCTCATTCCTGGGGCCGAAGAGCTTCTTCCCTTGGCCTCCAGCACTGTTCTGATTACCCAGGGCCCGACCTGTCTGATCGGGAGCCAAGGAGATTGCGTTTGGAGATGAGAAACAAGGGGCTCTCGAGGTAGTGAGATTTCCGGGACTTCTGCCTGGGGCAGCATTTGAATTACTGCACTGGGACACGTCACGGGCTTCCTTATCTTCCAAACTAGCAGGAGAGAACCGCTCTTTGGAATCCACTTCTACTTTCCCAGAGGCAGCCGTCAGCTCTGTCCCTGGATAGAAGGAGTCTAGACTTGGGACTGTCTTGGAAATCTTCTGGGGCGCTCCAGGAGCCTGGGTGGGCTCCAGCCTGGGAAGACCAGTGCTTGCTTCACGGCTCTCAGGCAGGAAAGGCTCCTTTGAAGCTCTCACAGAATGGGAGCTGTTCTTGCCAACCGCACAACTGTTTTCTGCCGAATCCTGCAAAGATCCCACTCCCAGGGAGCCACCAAGGCTCTGCTCTTTCATAAGCGGGAGTCGTGGGGATTCAGGTTTGCCGGTGCCTTGGGCTGGAGGAAGAACCTTCTCTAGGGGCAAGTTACCCTGCAGCAACTGCATCACAAGTGGGTTAGTGGCCTCCAATGAGGACCCAGGCCTGCCCAGAGACGTGAGCCTTGGCTGGTACTCGGCGCTAGCCAGCAGCAGGGAATCTGGAATCTTTTGGGGGGCTGCACATACACGAGACACCCAGCTCTGAGGAGTAGCCATACTCTCTGTCCTTGTAACCAGACCCCGGTCACCATTCACTTTGGAGAGTGAGGCAGAGTGGTTCCAACAGTGTTTCTCATCTGTGTCCGCCACCAAGGCTCTCTTCACCACGGTGGCCTCACTGGAGTCAGCCTCACTGCTATCCTCAGACAAGTGGCCTTCAAAGTCAGAAGCTGTGTCTGTGGACTCACTGTGAGGACTCAGTGCTTCAGAGTCTCCATTGATTCTCAGCTTTTCACCTTCCACCGGTTTGCGGTCACTGCCAGCGCCGTCCTCAGTGCACCCTCGAGAGGGCACTGTCCAAAGCAAAGGGAAGCAGTTAGGGGGGTCTAGCCCCGCCCCAGCTGTCAACTCCCCAGGTAATGCAGGAATGAGAGGTGCGGTTTTCTCCCACTCTTCCACAGCCTGGGGCTCAACAGATGGGACACATTCCCTGGAGTCTGGTCCAGGCTGTCCCACTGCCTCATCCTTTGACAGGCCGAGCACCCAAGGAGCAGCACCATCAGAGATGAGGGCCTCAGTTGTCAAGTCTTCTTGTCTAGTAGCGCTTTCCCTCGTGGGTGGGCATGAGTCACCAAGTCCTAATTCCTCATCACTCCGTCTATCCTGCCGGCAACCAGCCAATGGCGATATAGTGGCGGAACGAGGAGTCACATTCACAGGATCCTTCATGGTGGGGGGACTGTCTCGGTCCAGAGCCTGGCCACATCCTCCTTCCAATACAACACCCCCCACTAGACACTGCACAGGACCACTGTCTGGGGGAAGAGAAGGTCCTCGATCCTCATCATCGATTTCCCAGGAAGTGGTACCAGACTCATGTTCAGTTCTAACATCTAGAAGCAACGTAGGCTGCTCAATTAATCTCTCTGGGGCTGGGGTTTGGGAGGACAGTGGGGGCAAAGCCTGGCATGGCTGGTCCCCAGTAGGAGCAATGGGGAGTTGGGAGGCATCTTCTAGTCCACTTGTGAGGACATCTGGAATCCTCTGCCATGGGCAGTTATCCTCCTTTCTGAGAGCAATCAGGTCTTCTCTCCTGGCTCTGGACACAGCCGTCCCTGCCTGGATATGCTCCCCATTCAGAGGACAAGGCGGCAGTAGTTGTGTTCGCTGTAAATCTGACGCACACTCTCCAGGGGTGCCCGGGGCTCTGCTGGGCTCAGAGTGGCCACAGGCCTCACCACCATCACTACTGCCGCCGCCTCTGCCACCTCCCTCATCGGTGGCCCCGCCGCCACCTCCACCCGGGCCACCCCCCCCTCCGATGGCAGTGGTGGCCGCCTCTCGATGACAGTGGTGGCCTCTCGCCCCTCGGACTTGCAGAGCACGGGCTTTAATGTCTGCGAGGGTCCTGGCACCAGTCCAGCCCCGGCAGGAGGACTCTGTGATGGGGACGATGCGGGGGCATATCTGGTAAGCGGGCTGACCTTTAACCACCCAGGGTGGTTTGATACGTGAAAGTTGAATCTGCAAGAGAGGAATTGGAAAACAGTTTTAATTGACAGGGTGATCTGACATAGGAACTGTACAGCTAAACCAAGATTCTAGTAACTTAGGGGGCACGGCCTTGAGAATCAAATAATTTCCTTTAAAAATAAAATACTGGCAGTAAAATGGCTGTGATACCACACCATTCTTAGACAACTCCACTCAAGGGCTGTCGTATGCCACGCTTCTAAATTTAATTTCTGGTGGGACTGTGTGAGTCGCTGCACAAAGACTCTAACACCACCTAATAAAAGATTTAAAAACCCCAAAGGATTCTGACCTCCAGAGAGAACTTCAAGAGAGCGAACAAAGCAGTGAGGAAGAAAAGAACCTTATCCCCCTGACCATCAAGTCAGGCTCATGAATGGCTCTCTTGTACAGGGCTCTACACTCTCACGTAATTAACACAAGGGCCCGGAGCCTTCTGTCTCTGCCAAGGGGCTCTGCGCATCTCCTGACCCTTGGAGGGAATCTGGCCCCAGGACAGCCAGGAATCAAACAGCCGCCTACCCGGATGGGCGGGACTTTGGGCTCCTCTTTGGTGGGCTGTGGCTTTTCGGAGTGAACACTTTCAATTGTGTTACGAAAGGACTGACGATCTTCAAGCCGGGGCTTCTTTTCGGGAAAGGATGCGGAGGCTGCCTGCTCAAAGGACTTCCTCTTCTGATCCTTGGGTTCCTGATCTGCAGTCTCCTGAGGCAAGCTGGGAATCCTGTCTGGAGACACAGAGGTGCAGGCCAGGTTGTCTGGATCGGTCTGCGTCCGGGAAGCCACTGGCTGGGTCAGGAATTCGGGATTCTCTGGGTCAGGTGCTACTGAAGCCGTGCCAGGCAGATGAGGGCTGCCCGCCTCTGCTGAGTCACTCTCAGCCTCCCCATCCTTGTAGACGGGGATGTCTGGTGCCACAGACTGTGTGTCTTTAGTGACCCCTGCTTGTTCTGGCTCCTGCTTCTTGTACAGATTCCTTCTGGCTCTGGTTCGGAGATCTGGACGAGAGCGTTTCTTGAAGTGCCCATCTCGCTGCCGGGTGGCAGGACCACGCTGTGGCCGTGCTGATTCTCCTGGGACACGCAAGTCACTCTTGATGTCAGCCTCCTCATGGCCCACGTTCTGATGCAAGGACTCTTCTTTGGTCAAACCCAATCTGCAAACCAAACTCACACCATCAGTTACAGGGCAGAGTGGCATGCCTATTTTACTGTAGCTGTTAGATATCTCAGAACAAAATAAATCTGCGTGCTACACAGCACTAACCATAGAAAAATGTATGCTAGCTTTCCTCTGAATGGCGTTAAGCTTAACAAGCCGGGTAAACCACCACGGCCAACTTGTTCTCGCCCCACATGCTGGCATGCACGACGCAGACAGCATTGGCTTCTCTGCCCCCCACCCCCAAAGCCCAGACCAGGACTCGCAGCACTGAGGGCCTTACTTCTGTCCATAGTAGTCTTCAAAGAACTTCTCTTTCCACTGTTCCACCTTCTTTTCCTTTTCCATTTCCTGTCGGATCCTGACTTGCATCTCATGAGTGAATTCACCTAAAGAGAAATAAAGCTTTCGGAGTATGTGCATTTAGGGTACTAAGGTCTGTCGTACAGAAAGCCAAGGCTTGCAATTCCACCACAGTAGAACTTTTCAAAATGCAAATGACTTGGGTGGGTGTAGGGCTCTTTTTCCCTTTAACCCTGTTTCCTTCACGTTCATTCCTGTCTCCTCCAGAGCCACATCATGCTCACGGTCATGAAAGAACACTTCCGTGATGAGGGAAACTGACTTTTCCTTTGGATAATCAGTCTTCAACAAGTAACACACTCATCAATCAGAAAAGCAAAACAGAAACAGAGAACCATTCTTACTCCCTGTGCAGAAACAGGTTCACAGAGCAGGCCTGATGGCTTGCTTGTTCTTGGAAAGGCCTGCTTGCAAGGCTGGCCCTTGGCTGACATCTGGGAGCTTGGATTTCAGGAGGGTTCCCATCCCCCTAACTGACATGAATGGCTCACTGTGCCTAAATTGTTCATGCAAACAAGATGGTTTATGGCAAGCACCTGCTTTCCTTCGGGGAATCTGGATTCTGGTTATGTGCCAGGCAGAGGCTTCCCGCACGATCAGCTCTGAGTAAAAAAAAACTGGGTACCAAGTCTCTTAACGAGCTTCCCGAACAGATTACATTCACACGTACTGTCACAACTCACTGCGGGGAGAACTGAGCATATCCTGTGTGACTCCTCTAGGATAGGACACTGGAAGCTTGAGCTTGGTTTCCCTGGACCTCACCCCAAGCGTCTTTTCTCTTTGCTGATTTTGCTCTGTATTCCTTCACTGTGATAAATCACAGCCATGAGTACAACTGCAGTAGCAGTCCTGTGAGGCCTTCTAGTGAGTCATCAAATCTAGGAGAAGTCTTAGGGACCTCCCAGCACACTCCCCACGCAGCTTCCCCATAAAATTAAATTGAGGGGGCGCCCGGGTGGCTCAGTGGGTTAAAAGCCTCTGCCTTCGGCTCAGGGCATGATCTCAGGGTCCTGGGATCAAGCCCCACGTCAGGCTCTCTGCTCAGCGGGGATCCTGCCTCCCCCCACCTCCCCCCCCCGCCACCCCACCTGCCTCCCTGACTACTGGTGATCTGTCAAATAAATAAATAAAATCTTTAAAAAAAATTAAATTGAGAAGCTGGCAATCACTCCACTCCAAGCGGCAATGTCTAAAAAGAGCACCTGGTAGAACCCCGCAGGTAGGTCAGCGCCACAGCACCCTCTCCTCCACCCACCTAGACAACACCAGCATGACTGGAAGGACCAGGAGTTTGGAGCTCTGATGATGATGAGCTGATGCAGGTGGACACATAAACTCAAAACAGCAGAAGCCCGAACACTCTGGACCTTTTCAAAGCTACAGACACATTAACATCCACCAGCTTCATTGGTATTGTGGGGAAAGCCTGCCTTATACTAAATACCCCTTCAGGAAAAAAGAAGAAAAAAGATTGGTGCAAAATGCATGTCTAGGTTTTAAATACCAAGGACAAGTGACACCATACATGGCAGGTACCTCTTGAGCCGTCTGAGAACATCTACTCACCATCAGCCAGGCGTTCCCGCCAGCTCTGAGCCGCGTGAGTGAAAAACTCGTTATTCAGCGCGCTGCTGCTGAGACGCAAGAGGCCATCTGTCCCCACCTAGCAGGATCAAGGCAAAAAGCACAATAAAGAAACTCAGAAAGAGAACAGAAGCCCACCCAGAGAGAGACAAAGAGACAGCTATATATGTGCACCTGTCTGTCCACTTCAGGCAGGAGGAAGAGGAGCTGCTGCTGGAAATGGGCCGGCAGGGCATGGAAGGTCCGAGAGTTTATCAGGGCCCGGAGGTTGGTGTTGACAAGAATGGACCCAGGCGTCTCAAAATCTATCTCTTCCCCTCTGTTGCGCTTCATCTGACCTGTGATTTTGAAGCAGCAAGAAGCAAGGTATAGATTTTCAGCTTTTCAAAGCAAAAGAGCAAATGCCAACTGAGGGAAAAATTTTAGTGGCAGCACCCGAACTACCCAGAACTTATCTGTACACACATCCAGTCCCCCCTAACCTACATGTCACAATTATTCTGTCCAGGTTACTGCCGTTTCCATCCATCCCAAAAGAACACTTGGGCCTGCATCCTCTCAGAGAAGACCGTACCACACTGTGACACGGGCTGAAGAGGACACTCTTCCCAAAGAAAAGCAGGTGTGTGTGGGGGGCAGCTGTGAGTTTCCCTCCAAAGCTGGAGAACAGGCTCCAGAAGCCAACTGGAGAAATGATGCGAAGTTGTCTAAAAGCTAATCTAGTTAGTACACTACAGCAACCTCTGCAGAAGCCTTCCCTGAACGGTATGGAGGGCTATGATCTCCACACAGAAAGGTACTAGGCTGTTTAAAGCCACTGAGATGTCAATATAACTCTCTCACAGAAACCTCAGTAAATGTTACATTAAAAAAAAAAAAAAAAGTCACTAAGAATGGAGACCTATGAGACCTTAAGGTTAAGCACTGCTGATGAGCTAGAAAAGTAGCAAGACAGCAGACCCAGTTCCCACTCGGGTAATGGTTAATTCTAATTTTCAGAAGCCAAGGCTAGTCTTCTTAATGGTTTCATGTGGCCCATCCACAAATAACCAGCACGTGGGTTTTGATAAATAAATCTTGAACTAGCAAGCAGCATTCTGGCCTTGCAAACAGCCCTACTGAGGATGGGGAGGAGCACGCTTCCGAATTCGCTTGCAACCTCAAATTTGACAAAGGCTTCCTTCCACTCAACGTTATGACAAGGCTAGAAAAAAGGGTGCCTGGCCAAAACTTTGCATGTTAAGAACAAACGTGACAGGATGCTACCAAAGAAAGAACATGGATGCTGGAATTCTTCACTGAGAAGCTCAGAAGCAATTTTCCCTCATCCAAACACTTACTAAGCAGTACCAAGGCAGGCACAGGCCACACTTTACTGGGACATACAAGAAACAATGTGGCACCATCTCTGCCCACAAGTTCCCTCACAGTCTAGCAGAGAAGACCTAACATGTGAAATAACCAAAATACAAGGTAAGAAACAAACAAACAAAAAAACAGAGGGCCACACAAGAAGTCAAAATAAACTGGTAAAGGAAGTGGAACAGATTGTCCTCTTCTCACTAAGCCTGCAGGGGCCCCCCTTACAGGCAGAGAAACGAGTGCCGAGCCACTCACCTGTGGCCGGCTTCCGGAAGCCTCTCAGGAGCGGGGCAGGGTCCCGGGCGACCTCGGCCTGGCCACGAGTAGCAGCGCTGCCCAGGGCCAGAGAGCCGCTGCTGCTGCTGGACGGGCTGCCGCTCTCGCCATCGGCGTGGCGGCCCGAGAACCCTGAAGGCACAGCATTCCACTGGTCAAAAGCATCACCCGCCGCGCCCAGGGCTGTCAGACAAGCTTACTTCTCCCAGCTCTCCCTGAGACACTGCCAGCGATAGCCGGTGCTTCCATGGCCCAACCTTGGGCTGTCCGAGACCACCGCCTCACGGTCTGGCTTTGTGTTCTCCCGTGAGAACGCCAAACCGCCATCTGAGCTGGCACATCACCGCACCTTTACCAAGCTCCTGCACACTCCTCCATCAGACCCTCACACCACCCTGAGAGGCCAAGGGCGGTGTGCACGCCCGAGCCCGGCACTGGAACCTAGCTCAGGCCTCACCACCACAGCGTGCTGCCCACCAGGAGGGCCTCCCGGCTTGACGGACACCGCATCACCGAGGCCACACGCTGCTGCCAGAGGAGGGCAGGCCCCAAGACCTGAGGAAGGAGCCTCACATCACAAGTTTGCACGTACCTGACGCTGATTCCACGTGGGCCCCGTTTACCTTCAGAGGAGTCAGGACAACTCGCGGCAACATCACCCCAGTCTTTTTCTTTTGCTTGTTTGCCTAGATGCCCGAGGGATTACAAAAGGCGCCTGAATCCCCTACAGGGCCACACAAGCGGTCCCTTCCCACCACATCCCCAACCACTGTTTGCTACAATAGAGTTCATGCTCAACCAGCTCAGGAGGGTACCAGCAGCACGGACTCATGTCACTAAGTCAGGTGCTGGCCCCTATGCCGAACACCACCCCAAGCAGAATGGAACGTACTGTTACCCTGTTTTACAGATAAGGAATCTGCCCCAAATCCCAAAGCTGGCGAGCACCAGGGCCATCATTCCAAGTGCTGCCCCCAACTCTGCACTGTGCCATCCACGTTCCACGTCTGTCGGAAGTTGGAGCAGAACTACCCATCTGTGTTAACAAGAAAAACCAAGCACTCTGCTCTCAGACACTGCCCACTTAACTGTACTAACAGGTGGAGACCGCAGTGTTGCTGCACTCCCCCCACATGCTCACAGTCGGCTGCAAAGGCAGAGTCCTGTCTCATATCTGGCCCTACCTACCCCAGCGTAGCCACCAACTCTCCTCCCTACCTGTGAGGAAGCCCTGGAGCTGTCCCTGGGATTGGAAAGAGGCCGACTCTGAGATTCCGTAGAACAGGAAGCATTCGAAGATGTTTCATCAAGAGAAACTGGCAGAGAGGGAAATACAAGTTAGTCTCCAGCAGCTGCCAGTGTCTCCTGGCCCATCCCGTGAGGGGTACTTACCGTCGTTTTCACCGCTCACAGTGCTGGCTTCATTAGACCCACAGCTCTCCACGTCGGCCGTGTCCTCTGGCTCCTCTCCCTCCACTGCAGCCGGACTGCGAGACCACTGCAGGGCATCCTTCTGTGACAGCAAGGCACAACTCAGGTGAGCAAAACCCGACAGATCCTACAGGCACAGCAGTCACTCCCAAATGCACACTGCTTTAGGAGAAGAGACATTTAAAATACTGATAAATTCCTATCCCTCTTCTAACTGACCTCTTTCTCCACAAAATCTTTTCTTATGTACATCACGAAAGTCAGACATAATTTTGCATTCAGTCCACTCAGTAAATGTTGATGGGGCACCTCCTATAAGCTACACCATGCTAGTTCCTGGGCGGGGGCAGAAGGTGGAATTGGGGCCCTGCCCTCAAGGAGTTCAACTGAGTAAGAGAGAAGATCGAATTTATGACAATACAAAGCACAGCAACAGAGTTAGAGAGAGAGCTGTGGCAGTCCAGAAGAAGGGGCGGCTAACTCAGCGAGCTGGCGGAAAGAGGCCATGGAGCTAAGGCCTACAGAGAGATGTGCTGCTTAAGCTGAGTTTTAAAAGAAGTTAGCTAGCAGGTGGATAGCTTGGCAGTAGCAGACAAGAGGGAGTTCTAGATAAAGGGATGAACATTCTACTGCAAATGTGGAAGAACATTCTAAATGCAAGGAAACTGCAGATTTCAGCAGGGGGACTAGGTGCGCTGAGGGTCAAGAGCAAGCAGCCAGGCAGATGGCGAGACACCGTGCTGAGGGACTAAGATTCTGAATGTCTGTGAAGCCCAGGAAAGGACTGAAGACAGAGGAAAGCAGGTGAGTGCGCAGGAGAGCGCCACGCCAGATGTCATCTCTTACTGGGAGACTGCTTCCACTGGGCTCTCTGGCAGTCTGAATTCAACTCCACCATTCCCAGGGAAAACCAAGGGGCCACCTCCCACCTTGCAATTAAAAAGGACTCTAAACAAATACTGGGGT
Organism: Procyon lotor; assembly: GCA_028646535.1. Taxonomy (NCBI): domain Eukaryota; kingdom Metazoa; phylum Chordata; class Mammalia; order Carnivora; family Procyonidae; genus Procyon; species Procyon lotor. The sequence continues at coordinate 20,771,198 of CM053610.1, forward strand.
GGGGAGAGGAGAAGCAGAGATAAGTCAGGGTAAGAATGTCTTTTTTAATAAAGGGTATGAAGAAGAGTAGATAAAGCCATGATTCTACCTCTTACAAACACACCAGGAATTTATAAAGGAAATCTACAAAATTCTAACTCATAAATTTCATGGGTCCCATGATCCACTGCATTAAGTCTTCATTAATTTACTGTCATTAACTGAAGCCAGATCATGCTGACTTAAATTAAGAAAACAGCTTTTTAGATATTTATCTCTTTTCCTACCAGCTGTAGGAATGTTCCTCAGAATCAAAAGTTAAAGAATGTTCTTAGTATTAACCTCGAAATTAGGCTTAGTGGCTGCGATGTGCACAGAATGATGCAACTAACTCGTTCTTTGAGTCTCAGGAGCAAACTAAGATACAATACTCATTAATGAATAGACAAAGCACTCCAGTTCTGGGGAGAGAGTGGGGGAGTCACGCCCACACCGTCGGGGAGAAAGAAAATGGTATCAAAAGGTTCACACACTGCCAGTGGCAGAGAACACTCTAAGTGAAAATCTAAAAACCTCTTAACCCAACACTTCCATTTCTAAGACTCACATTCGACATAAAAAGCATTAATCCCTAAAAGGAGAAAGCCAATCATTACATTAAAATCAAGATCCTCTGTTCTTCACAAGACACCATTATGGAGTAAAAAGGGCAAGCTACCTACAAAGTTGGAGAAGGTACCTGCAACTCATATAACCGATAAAGATCTTGTATCTAAACTACATAAATCAATAAGAAAAAGGAAACCTAGGAAAAGAAGAGGCAAAACACCATGAATTCAGTACTGCTCCAAACAGGACATCCAAATGGCTGACATTAACACGTAAACCTATTTATCGTCACTAACAATAAGGAAAACCCTCTGTAAGGCAAATTAAGCCACAAGGAGATATCGCCACATCCATAAGAATGGCTAAAATTAAAGTTTAACAATACCAAGTAGTGCTAATGAGGATGAGAAACAGGTATACTGCAAATGGATCCGTCTGAGAACAGTCTGGCATTATCTGGCACAGCTGAAGGTAGAAACATCCTACAACCCAGCAATGTCAGCCCTATAGTTGGATTCCCTGAGAAACACACAAAACACACACACAACTCGAAGCACAGCCAGTGTTCACGGCAGCGACATCTATAAAACCTGTGCTATACACAACCAAAGTGCCCACCATCAGTAGAATCAAAACATGGTAGCACACAATAAAGAATGAACTACAGCAATATGAATGTGAAAAAGCGTTGCATGAAAGAAGCCAGACACACAAGAATGCATACTGTAATGACTCCATTTTTAAAAAGTTCAAAAACAGGCAAACTAAACTACACTGTTGGGGATGCAAACACAGCTGGAAAGCAATAAAAAAAAGCAAGAAGAGAACTTCGAAACAGAACAGTAGACAACCTTTAAGGGGAAGAAGGGTGCTGCATGTGGGAAAGTGTACCAGGGGCTGCGGGCTGCCAGCCACGCTCCATGTCTTGATCTGAGTGGCAGGTATGAGGGGTTTTACTTTATAACATTCATTAAGCTGAACATTTACGCTGCATGTATTTTACTGTTACATTTTTACAATAAAAAAGTCTTAAAAAATAACTCCAGAATTTCAAACAGTACTGTAGACAATCATTTGAAGCAAAACTGCAGAATATTTAATGAAAAATGCTGATGATGCACCAAGTGAATTAAGCAGTTAAATTCACACATTATGATTACATCATCTATTTAAAAAGAAAAATCAATCGTGTGAGCATGTGTGCACAGACAAAAGACAAGAGAGATACTCCTCATGTGTGTTAGCCATCGCACCTCTAGGTGGCAGAGTTGTGAGGACTTTCTTTTTGTTTGGGGTATTTTCTACAAGTAATGTGTTTTTTGTGTGATCAAAAAAATCATTTAAAAAATTAGAATACTAAATACTTCTTTGACAGCTAAGTCGCTAAAAGCAAATTTCCTTCCTCTAGGTCCCAGAGAGCCTAGGGGAACCTAGTATTGAGTACAAATCTATTATTTTTTTTTTTTTAAGATTTTATTTATTTAACAGAGAAAGAGAGATCACAAGTAGGCAGAGAGGCAAGCAGAGAGAGAGGGGGAAGCAGGCTCCCTGCTGAGCAGAGAGCCCGATGCGGGGCTCGATCCCAGGACCCCGAGATCATGACCTGAGCAGAAGGCAGAGGCTTTAATCTACTGAGCTATGCAGGCGCCCCACAAATCTCATTATTAAACAAACAAATACTGCCCACTTATTGCAATTCAAACTACCCCAAATTTCCAAAGCCATTATTTTTAGTAAAAAGCAAACAGAACAAAACATTTAAGAAAATGAAAGCAAGATAAACAATTCTATTCTGCCTTTCCAAAAATCCTTAATCTTTCCATATAAACTTCAGATATCTGATATCATAAATTTCCAAATATTAACTGTATACATCTGAAAAAAATGAAATGGGCTACACTAAGAATTCTAGGAACCACATAATATGCTCTCAAACTCAAGACTTCAACTTTTTTGCAAGGATATTTTCTATCAAGAAACATTTTTTTTAAAAAAGTTAATAGGTAATGAGTGATCCTTTCCTGAAATCTGATTTAAAATGTTATGAAAGACAATATTGGGGTATTTAAATGTGACTGGATAGTAGATATAGAAGGGTTGCAATAATGCTAAATTTCCTGAGTGTGATAATTACATTGCCCTTATATTGAGGAATGCCTTTGGATGAATACATACCCCTTGTGTCCTTTGTCTTACTTTTTAGAATGAGGTATAACTTATATAGAGTAAAATGCACATATCTTAAGTATACTATCTGATGACTTTGACAAATGCTTATCAAGCTATAGAATATATCCAACATCCCTAAAAGTTCTGTTGTGCCCCTTCCCAGTAAACCATGACTCTACACTGCCCTCCCACCCCACTGAGACAACTGTTCTTATTTCTATCACGAAAATTTACTTTTGCCTATTCACGGCCTTTATGGAAATAGAATCATACAGTATATGTATTATTTTATGTCAGTCTAATGTTGACATTCATCTTTGTTGCTGCAGCCATCAGTAGTTCATGATACATTATTACATAGTATTCATATAGACAACCATGTGTTTACCTATTTTCCTGTTGAAGGACATCTGTATTATTTCCAGATTTGGGCTATTATGGATACAAAGTTACTATGAACATTCCTGTACACTCCTTTTTCTGGACAGGTTTTCAACTCTTGTGCCTAAATATTTAGGAACAGAATTGCTGGGTATGGGATGAATGAATGCTTAATTAAAAGAAAAAAACAGGGGCACCTGGGTGGCTCAGTGGGTTAAAGTCTCTACCTTCGGCTCAGGTCATGATCTCAGCCTCCTGGGATCGAGCCCCGCATTGGGCTCTCTGCTCAGCGGGGAGCCTGCTCTCCCGCCCCCACCTACTTGTGATCTGTCAAATAAATAAAATCTTAAAAAAAAAAAACTTCCAGACGTTTCCAAAGACTTCTACTCTCAGCAGCACTGTGTGGAGTTCCAGATGCTCCAAATCCTCATCATATGGTATCGTCAATCTTCCTTTAGCCATGCTAGTAGATCCACTGATACCTCATGGGGGTTTTATTTTTCATTTTTCTGATGACTAAAGATACCGAACACTTTTTTATATGCTTACTGGCCACTCTCTTATCTTCCTTTTTGAAGTATGTGTTCAAGTCTTTTGCACATCTTTAAATTGAGTCATTTGTCTTTTTATTATAGTTGCAGGAGTTCTTTGTTCTGGATCAAATATTTAAAACTTTTAAATGTTGATCATGGGCATGTGTTACTTTTACAAACATACACTTTAAACACTTTCTTTGGAAATAATTTCGTATTTACAGAAAAGCTGGAAGAGTAAAAGCAGCACAAAGAATACTTCCCTATACTTTTTACCCATATTCTTTTAATCTTTTTTTTTTTTTTTAAGATTTTTATTTATTTGACAGAGAGAAACACAGCGAGAGAGGGAACACAAGCAGAGGGAATGGTAGCGGGAGAAGCAGGCTTCCTGCTGAGCAAGGAGCCCGATGTGGGGCTCGATCCCAGGACCCTGGGATCATGACCTGAGCCGAAGGCAGATACTTAAGGACTGAGCCACCCAGGCGCCCCTTAATCTCTTTTTTAATCTCCTAACACAAATAAGTGTTCTTTAAATTCCCAAAGTATATTAGTTTGGTCAAGGCAACTGGAAAAGAAGCTAATGATGAAAATACTACTACTAATAAATAAATAAACCTGAATATTTTCCCCTAAGTCAGATATTTTTTTAAAGATTTTATTTTTAAGGGGTGCCTGGGTGGCTCAGTGGGTTAAAGCCTCTGCCTTCAGCTCAGGTCATGATCTCAGGGTCCTGGGATCGAGCCCCACATCGGGCTCTCTGCTCAGCGGGGAGCCTGCTTCCCCTTCTCTCTCTGCCTGCCTTTCTGCCTACTTATGATCTCTGTCAAATAAATAAAATCTTTAAAAAAGAAAAAAAAGATTTTATTTTTAAGTAGTCTTTACACCCAACATGGGGCTCAAATTTACAATCCCGAGATCAAGAGTCGCATGCTCTTCTGAGCCAGCCAAGCATCCCAAGTCAGACCTTTTAATTTTTTTAAAAGATCATTTTTTAAAATATTTTTATTTATTTGACAGAGAGAGAGAGAGAGCACAAGCAGGGGGAGAGGGAGAAACAGGCTCCCCACTGAGCAGGGAGTCCAACCAACACAGGGCTCGATGCCAGGACCCCAGGATCATGACCTGAGCCTAAGGCATAAGGCAAATGTTTAACTGAGCCACGCAGGTGCCCCCCAAGTCAGCTATTTTTTAAAAATAATAATAAAAGACATTGTGAATATAACAAGCCCCAAACATGAATAAAATAGAACACTAAAATTTCAATGGACGAAATTTCAATTGCCCAAGATTAGATTCTTAACTGGAAAAACAGATAAATCTCAGGTATGCTTTTTCTTTATAGATCTGACAAACACGTCCAGAGCAAGAAATGAATATGGCTTCTTAGGGAAGGCTGATCTGAGAGCTGTTGAATATAAATTATTAAAAACTTAAGAGCATGCCAACCACTCAACAGTATACCAGAATTCCTAACAATACTTACTTTAAAAAAAGAGATTAAAAGAGATAGAGTGTTCTACTTTCTAGACAGTATAATTATCTACACTGAAGAGCCAAGAGATTCAGACCTAGTAAGAAATCCAGCAAGGTTGTGAGATTCAAGCGTACATTAAAAACTCAGCAATAACATCACTAATTAGAAAATGTAATTTATAAGAAGAATATAAGATACTCAAGGGCAAATCTCACAAAAGAAATATAATCATTTTGTGAAGAAAATAAAACTTTATAAAGAAAGGTTTAAAATTTAAACAGAGAGCCACATCATCTTCTATATTATGAAAACGCAACATTGTAAAGATGTCAATTCTCCCCAAAATGAGTTGTAAATTCAATACAATTTCAATGAAACGTAATTTTTTTTAAAAATACAACCTGACTCTGCAAAGGGCCACAAGAGCCAAGACACTCTTGAAAAAAAGAGTAAGAAAAGGGGAGGACCTGCTGTTTTAGGAAGCTCTGGTAATTGAGCAAATAGAGAACAGGATAAAAGAGGAACAGAAAGCAGCCACTACAGGACTACACCCCATCGGGTGTCTTTTGGAGCAATGAAAATGTTCTGGGATCAGATCACGGTGATGGCTGCATGACTTTTGAATACACTAATAGCCGCTGAAATGTACACTTTCTGTGAGTTCCATCCTAATAAAGTTGGGTTAAAAATGTCTTACTGAATTTGACAGTTCTGAAAACATGAATGAATTTAATCAGAATCTGTAAAAACCACATAAAAACTATTAATGTGTACAGAAAGTTTATAGATACTAGGGTAAACTTCAACTTTAGACAATGGAAGAAAACGGTCCATCAGTGATGTTTTAATTTTGTTATATGAATCCTAGAGAGGAATTAAAACTAGCAAAACAACCTCTGTGTATGCTTGAGAAAAGACTTCATCATTTTTAGAAATACTTAATGTTAAAAAAAAGTTCTCTGAACTCCACTTGCATTATCACAAGCAGTTACAATATTATAGCTGTCAAAGAAAGAAAAGAGCTGTTATTTTAAAAATGAACACACTCTTGGAGTACTTTTTAAAGAGAAAAAAAAAAAAACTGAGTTCTTCTTAAAGACAAAAAAGTTTCCATCAACTAGAAATAAAACAAATTCTCATCTATGATTTGCCACCCACCACTGCAAAGTTTCTAGTTGATGGTGACGTGACCACAGGTCTATGAGCCCTCCCTGAAACTCCTAAATCTAGATGTGCTTTAGAATTCAGGATTTCTTGAATTTGGGGGTGAATATAGTGCATATAGTTTTACTATACCATATATTAAATACACTTTGACATTATATGCATACAATAACATGTATGCATTTACCAACTAAAATAAATAGTCTTGTCAGTCTGGATCAGAGATTTGCCACCAAATGAGTTTAGACAGGACAGGTTTTACCAAATGAGTTAGGAAAAAAATTTTTCAGTTCTCAAAATATTTTAGATTTTAGAGGTGCCTGGGTGGTTCAGTTGGTTGAGCCTCTCTGACTCTTGGTTTCAGTCAGGCTATGATCTCAGGGTCATGGGATGGAGCCCCAAGTTGGGCTCTATGCTGAGCAGGGAGTCTGCTGCTTTTTCTCTCCCTCTCCAGTTCCTCCCCCAGTGCACGTGAGTGAACTCCCTCTCAAAGAAATAAATCTTTAAAAAACATATTTTAGGGGCGCCTGGGTGGCTCAGTCGTTAAGTGTCTGCCTTCAGCTCAGGTCATGAACCCAGGGTCCTGGGATCAAGCCCCGCATCGGGCTCCCTGCTCGGTGGGAAGCCTGCTTCTCCCACTACCATTCCCTCTGCTTGTGTTCCCTCTCTCGCTGTGTTTCTCGCTGTCAAATAAATAAAATCTTTGAAAAAAAAAACAAAAACATAATTTAGATTTCAGAACTGTTAATGAGATTACAGACTATAGAGAAAACATGTCAGTAAAAATTTTTTTTTTAATATCAATAAAATTTTTAAAAAGATCTGGAAGTTTTATAATTCTACTTTTCTCATCACAGGTACAAAATAAAATGTAAAAAAAATGTTAATGACCTAGGAAATGAACTGAGGGTTGCTGGAGGGGAGAGGGGGTAATAGGGTAACTGGATGATGGACATTAAGGAGGGCACATAATGTAATGAGCTCTGGGTATTCTATAAGACTGATGAATCACTGAACTCCACCATACTCAAGGACGTAACTATAAGTTAATTACTTAAATTTAAATTTAAAAAAATAAAATAAAACCCAAAAAGTAACTTAAAAAAACAACAAAAATTTATAAAGGATAAAGAACAATAAAAACGCACCTTAATAAATACAACATTACCAATCCCATCAATCCTCCTGATAGTTCCTTTTGATTCTGTCCTCTTTTCTCCCCAGGTAACCAGTTTTCTGAATTTTGTGTTTGACTTTTATTTTTCATAATGGTCCAACTATACATGTATATATCCTTAAATAATGTGTTTTTAAATTTTACATGTTTTTGAATTAGCTTTGTATCAACAGCATACTGAATGTACTCTTCTGAGACTTGCTGTTTATCTAATTCTATGTTCCTGGCCTCCCTACATATTGATACACACAAGTGCAGTCCTCTTCATTTCTATTATTCATTCTATAGATACACCACAATTTGTTTACCATTCTTTTGTCTGATGGATATTAGTTGCTTATATTATGTTGCTTATTATGTTTTGCTATTACAAACAATGGGATTATGAACTTCCTTGTATATAAAAGAATTTCTTTAGGATATATACCTAAGAGTAGAATTACTGAATGTGAGAGGAGGCACATCTTCAACTTTATAGGATAAACCAAATTGTGGTAAAAAATGATGGTTGCAGGGGCACCTGGATGGCTCAGGGAGTTAAGCATCCGATTCTTAGTTTCAGCTCAGGTCATGATCTCAGGGTTGTGGGATAAAGACTCATATTGAGCGCTGCTCAGCACAGCGTCTGCTTGAGATTCCTTTCCCCACCCTTCCTCCTTCATGCATGCTCTCAAATAAATTCTTTTTTTTTTTTTAATTAATGAAATGTTTTCATCAAGCCTCAAAGAAAGCCTCCAAATCACCTCCATTTTACCCATTAAAATGTTAAGGAAGTAGTCCTCTGGAAAAACTTACTCATTTGCAAATGGTGACTATAAAAATAAAAGAAGATTATTGCAGGAGTATTTGTAATAGTAAAAAAAAAAAACAAACAAAAAAAACTAAACATCCGTAATAGGGGACTGGATAAGTAACATCAGGTATATTGGTATGATACACTATTAAACAACAGTTGAAAGAAATAAAAATACACTTATATAAACAAACAGATCACACAGTTTTAATGGATCCACATGAATAAGAAGGATACACATTAATGACAGTGGTTGCTACTAGGAAAGAACAAGGGCCATAGGCCCGGGTGGCAGATGAAGGGACAGGGGTAAGGTAGGTTCTGGTGTGGAAGTCAAAGTCACTTCCCACTTTCTTTGTACAAAGGCCTGAGCTCCATTTAAACATAGGTGAAATGGATACAATTCTTTGCATCCTCCTGAAGCCTCTTTAGAATGACTCTAAGGCAATAATAAAGGTAAAAATAGACAAAGGGAAAGGGGGAGGAAAAGGCAGATGAGAGACGTCAAAAGAATTTTGGAAGATGGATAGCAGTAAGACAGGTAGTA
>CM053610.1:20780526-20818638 GCA_028646535.1 Procyon lotor
AAAAAAAAAAAAAAAGTACAGAAGGTTATTTTTTAATTAATTTAATATTTTAAATAATTTAATATTTTTTAAATAAAGGAACATCAGTGAACATGGGCAATCTTCTAGAAACACGGAATGATACAAAACAAAACTCCCAGAAACAACAAATAGGTTATATGCCAAAGAACTGACTCAGAAGCAAAAGAAAATAGGTTGCATCAAGAAAGTCCCACAACAAACAGAAGTTCTAAGAAAACAGAAAAGGCCGAAATACAAGATGGTTTCCCCAAATGAAAAGACCTGAGTTTCCAGATTTAATAAGGCAAAATACCCTGCACAATGAATGAAAAAAGACCCATTCCACAACACTGCACCATGAAATTTCAGAAAGAGAACTGAAAAACAGATCCTAAACTCTTCCATTCAGAGAGAACACATCACAAGGGAATCAGAATAGCATCATGCTTCTCAAGAGCAGTTTTGGAGAATGTAATATTTTTTCTTTTTTTTTTTTTAAGATTTATTTTAGAGAGAGTGTACGCCAGTGAGGGTGGGGAGGGGCAGAGGGAGGGAGAAAGAGTTTCAAGCAGACTCCTCGATGAGCACAGAGCCTGACGTAGGGCTCGATCTCATGACCCTGAGATCATGACCTGAGTCAAAACCAAGAATGTAATATTTGTTACATTAAAGTCTGGCACCCCAGAATGTAATATTTCCTAAAATTCTTATTTTATTTTTTTAAGTAATCTCTACACCGACCACGGTGCTCAAGCCCCTTCCCCCGAGACTAAGTCGCATGACGGAGCCAGCCAGGCACCCTCTTCTAAAATTCTTAAGTCAAACCAATAATTCAGTATGGAACACAGGATAAAGATATGTAATGTTTCAAATAATTCACCTCCTAGAAGTACTGGATAATCTGTTCCACAAATAAATAACAACAGTAAACAAACCAAACTAAAATAAAAATCAAATCCACACAAGATCTAAGAGAGAAACTACATAACAGGAGATAGGTGAAAAGGACTCCCAAGGTGGGGATGAAGGGAAAGCCCATGAAAACAGACAGATGTCAAACAGGGTAACCAACTCACCCCAATTTGCCTGGGACTTTCCCAGCTTTATCACTAAAAGTTCTGTGCTGCCGGGAAATTTCTCAGGACAGTTGCCCCTCCAACCCCCAAACAGACCAGGAACAAACAGAACAGGAGAAAGGATGATGGCTCCCACATCAACCTTTCAGAAGGAAGACTGAAACTGATGTGTCTGATCATATCAAGAATTTTATCACCGTTAACAGCATTAGCTTCAGCTTTTCTGTTTGAAATCCATTTTGATTTTTAACTCGTCTTTGTTATTTTACTTAATTTTTAAGTGTGTGAAACGTAGCATGGTTATTAAAGCCCAAACTACACAGAAGGTTATGCTCAGAGAACTGACACTGCCCTCACCCCTTCTCTTCCCACCTTACCCCCAACTGTACGCCCCACTCTTACCTATCCCCTGTTGGGTAACCAATTTTATTAGTTTCCAGTTTCTTCTTGGGGTTCTTTGGCACAAGTGATTATATACACATCTGTTTTATTTTTCCTTTTTCCTTAGACAAACAAACTGAATGCCACACAATTTTGCACTTGCTTTTTTCACTTAACCATATATCCTGCAAATCACTCAAAACATTTTTCATAGACATTTTTCATTCTCTTCTCAGCTGCATAAAATTCCATGATGCAGATACCAAAGTTTGTTTACATACTCATTCACCCATGTACCGGCATTCAGGTGGCTTTTAACATTTCACAAATAGAAATATTCTGTTGGTTTTTTTTTAAGATTTTATTTATTAGGGCACCTGGGTGGCTCAGTCGTTAAGCATTTGCCTTCAGCTTAGGTCAAGATTCCAGGGTCCTGGGGCACCTGGGTGGCTCAGTCGTTGAGCTTCTGCCTTCGGCTCAGGTCAGATCCCAGGGACCTGGGATCAAGCCCCGCATCGGGCTCTCTGCTCTGCAGGAAGCCTGCTTCTCCCGCTACCATTCCCTCTGCTTGTGTTCCCTCTCTCGCTGTGTTTCTCTCTGTCAAATAAATAAAATCTTTAAAAAAAAAAAAAAAGGTTCCAGGGTCCTGGGATCGAGCCCCACATCGGGCTCCCTGCTCTGCAGGAAGTCTGCTTCTCGCTCTCCCTGATGACCTGAGCCAAAGGCAGATGCTTAACGACTGAGCCACCCAGGCACCCCAGAAATACTGTCTTGAATAACTTCATGAATCTGTACTTATGTGTTGTTAAAGGTGCATCTTCAGGGTAAGTTTTTGAAGTAGAAATGCTGAGTCAAAGGTTAAATGCAAATGTAATTTTGTTAACAATGCCAAATCCCCCTCAAAAAATGTTGCATGGTTTTACATTCTTAACAGCAATATATGAGAGTACCTGTTTTCCCAGACCCTTGAGAAGACAAAGTACTGTAATACTAGCAGAAAATTTTAAAATATTTCAAATGACTAACATAACCACAATGAAGGAGGGAAAAGGTGGATCTAGCCCAAAGTAACTTTTGAACATGCTATTTTAACTATGTACACTGGGCTCAAGAACTAAATAAACTATAAACAGTGAGCTCTCCTTTTAATAGATTTATTTTTCACAGTGGAATGGGCTGGCAATTATGAAACCATTAAATGTTTATTCTGAACTGATCAAATCGTAAGATATAAAGTAGACAATGAGAGCCAGGATTTTCACTAGTTGGAGCAGCAAGTCATAAATATGGAAATGGGGAAAGCAAGGATGAACCCTGCAATTAAGAGACTGGAACTGAAGGTATCACTACGAACCAATATATGTAAAGATAGGCAAATACAGAAACAGACATAGATGCATACATGTACACTATTCTGAACTAAGAGGATCCTGAGTTCCCCGGAAATATGGCTGATTACCAAAGCTGGGCTGGAAAATGTAAGCTAAGCCCAGACATCTTGCTGGGTCAGAAAGCAACAAAGTAAAAAAATGTGTGGAATGAGGGGGACCTGTCAAGACAAATGCCATGGTGAAGGGAGTCCCGCTGGCCACCTTTGCACAATTCGTGCATTAAAGCTAAGAACAGTAACATAACTCAATAGTAAAATAATCCACAAATCCATAATAAACAAACAAATGAGGGAGAAAAGAAGGTTCTTCCTTACTGCACAATGCCAATTAATACATGTCAAATGAATTTTAAAAATTGCCACTTGACAACCAGCAGAACAGAGATTGTCTCCAGCAGGACTCATTCATCAGGGGATGCTAAAACAAGTGGATGAAAGTTTGATGAGACTAATTATATAAACTCAAAGTATCTCCTCACAAGATACTTATTTACAGTGGACCAAATGGCAGACCCCACCTCAACCAAGTGACTGAATTATGAGAACTCAAACAAAAAGAAGTCATTTGTCTTCTAATGCTCTGAGAAGGACACTGCTTCTGAAACATTCCTGTCAAAAACTTATTACTTGAATCTAATAATGAAAAAACATCAGACAATCCCAGACTGGGAGCTTTCTAGAAAGTTAATCGCCTTTCTTCTGCCACTCCTGGTGCTGCTCAGGGAAGACATGGAACCTCTTTGGTGAAGTGACACCTGAGGAGACTCCAGCACACACCATGACCATCGAAAAGCCCAAGGAATGGAGTCAAGACTGAGAACAACGAGCCTATTAACTTGAAGGTGGCGGGGCAGCATAGTTCTGTGGGGCAGTTTAAAAGGCACAAACCACCACTCAGTAAACTCATGAAAGCCCACTCTCTATGACAGGGTTTGCCTGTGAGGCAGATCAGGTTCTGATCTGATGGGCAGCCAATCAATGAAACAGACACACACACGTGCACAGTTGGAAATGGAGGATGAAGGTACAACTGATGTGTTCCAGCAGCAGACAGGTGTCTAAGAAGGGAACATGCTACTTTACTCTAAAACTCTGTTCCTGGGACGCTTGGACAGCTCAGATGGTTGGGCATGTGCCTTCGGCTCAGGTCATGATCTCCAGGTCCTGGGAGTCCCACACATCAGGCTCCTGGATCAGCAGGGAGCCTGCTTCTCCCTCTCCCTCTGCCTGTTTGTGCTATGTGTCTGTCCCTCTCAAATGAATACATCAAATCATCAAACAACAACAAAAACAACAACAAAAAACAAAACTCTTCCTACACCCAAGAAGACATTCTCAATGAGAAAAATGCAATTTGGTTCTATCACATCCTGACTACTATAGTATAGTTTTCTCGATTTATTCATTGTCCCCTTCCCCATTCCTTATTATAAAGTAACCATGTATGGCATAAGAACATTGATGTTTTGCTTTTTTTCCCCTTAACTAAATGGCTAATGGTTTATTTTGATCAACATAAAGTACAGATGGTGTAGAGAAAAATACTGCTTCTGTGAAAATACCCCCTTCTCCATTAGTAGCATGCTCATTCTGCTCTTAGCTTTATATATTTTTTAAGATTTTATTTATTTTTTTGATGAAGAGAGAGATCACAAGTAGGCAGAGAGGCAGGCAGAGAGAGAGGAGAAAGCAGGCTCCCTGCCGAGCAGAGAGCCCGATGTGGGGCTCGATCCCAGGACCCTGAGATCATGACCTGAGCTGAAGGCAGAGGCTTTAACCCGCCGAGCCACCCAGGTGCCCCTGCTCTTATCTTTATATTCCAGTACGTTATTTTGCTCTGTTAAAACAACAACAAAAAAAAAACACATAAAAATCCTTGCACTCCTTGTTCAATTGCAATATTTTAATGTTTTTCATTTATCGTAAAACCAAGGACAATCATAACATTTTTGTACACAGCTGTTACATATACGGCAATCTCTCTTTGAGCAGGAAATAAATTAATCTAAAAGAAATGAATCTTAGATTGTTTTCCCTTCAAATCAAGCATCTTTTTGTTTAAATAACTTCCTGTTTAGGGGCACCTGGGTGGCTCAGCAGGTTAAGCTTCTGCCTTTGGCTCAGGTCATGATTTCAAGGTCCTGGGATCGAGCCCCACATTGGGCTCTCTGCTAGGCAGGGAGCTTGCTTCCCCCTCACTCTCTGCCTGCCTTTCTGCCTACTTGTGATCTCTCTGTCAAATAAATAAATAAAATCTTTAAGAAAATAAACAAAAACCTTCCTGTTTAAAAAAATAAAAGAAAGAAAGTAAATGGTCTTACTCAAAAAATACTAACGTCACAAAAGACAAAATTTGTGGGAACTTTTCCAGAGGAAAAGGAATTAAAGGAAATGAAAGAGACTTGACCAAAAAATGCACCATGTGATCTAGGATTGGATATACCCTCAAACAGAATTTTATTTTAAAAGAATAGGCAAAATTTGAATTAAGTATGCAGATTAGCTAACAAACAATACTATATCAATGTTAATTCTCTGATTCTGATAACTGCAATGTGGTTATGAAAGAGAATTTCCTTGTTTTCAGTAAGTATTTAGAGATAAAGGGACATCATGTCTGTAATTTACTCTAGTGCAGAACAAAAATAATATGCAAAGAATGACAAAGCAAATATGATAATGTGAGAAATTATGTTTTTTAAGAATCAACTGACATTGCTCAGTGGGTTAAAGCCTCTACCTTTGGCTCAGGTCATGATCTCAGGGTCCTGGGATTGAGCCCCCACCGGGCTCTCTGCTCGGCAGGAAGCCTGCTTCCCCCTCTCTCTGCCTGCCTCTCTACCTACTTGTGTTCTCTCTCTGTCAAATAAATAAATAAAATATTTAAAAAAAAAAAGAATCAACTGACATTAAAGAAAAAAACCAAAATATTTAAAAATCATTTCCACTTGCGATAGCATCAAAATTAAAAACTACTTTTTTTTTTTTTAAGATTTTATTTATTTGACAGCGAGAAACACAGCGAGAGAGGGAACAAAGCAGAGGGAATGGTAGCGGGAGAAGCAAGCTTCCCGCGGAGCAGGGAGCCCGATGCGGGGCTCGATCCCAGGACCCTGGGATCTGACCTGGGCCGAAGGCAGACGCTTAACGACTGAGCCACCCAGGCGCCCCTAAAAAATACTTTAAAAATTTCAGAAGACAGGCAAGACATGAATGGAAACTACAAAACACTGCTAAAAAGAAAAAAAATCAAAGAAGACCTAAATCAATGGAAAGACATAGCATTGTTCATGGATTAGGGGGGAAAAAAAATCAATGTTAAAATGTGAATTTTCTGCAAACTGATCTATAGAGTCAATGCAACCCCAACAGGCATTGTTTTGGTAAAAACTGACAAGATGATTTTAAAGTTTACATGAAAACTTAAAGGACTAGGAACAGTCAAAACAATCTTGAAAAAGTTTTAAGACTCATGCCACTAATAACACTACATGATTTTGTGAGTTATTAAAATCAAGAGGGTATGATATTGGTATAAAGATAAACAGACCAGGGGCACCTGGGTGGCTCAGTGGGTTAAAGCCTCTGCCTTCAGCCAGGTCATGATCTCAGGGTTCTGGGATCGAGCCCCATCAGGCTCTCTGCTGTGCAGGGAGCCTGCTCCCCCACTCTCCACCCCCCTTGCCTCCCGCCTGCCTCTCTGCCTACTTGTGATCTCTCTGTCAAATAAATAAAATCTAAATAAATAAATAAACAAACCAGTGGAACAGAGTACAAAACATATCTACATATACACAGTCAATTTTTTACAAAGGCACCAACAATAATTCAATGGGGAAAGGCAAGTGTTAAATAATGCTGAAACAACTAGATAAGCAAAAACACAAACTTGAACCACTATATCAAATTACACTCGACAATTAATTTGGATCACAAACCTCAATGTAAGAGCCAAAAATATAAAATTTCTAGAAGGAAATATAATACAATATTTCTGTGTTGGAGTGCCTGAGTGGCTCAGTTGGTTACACATCTAACTCTTGATCTCATCTCAGGTCTTGATCTCAGGGGTCCCTGCATTGGGCTACATGATGGGTGTGAAGCCTATTTTAACTATAACAAATTAATTAGTGTTACTTGATAGTTTTCTAAAAACATTAACTATGTATTTCTTAATGTAATAAAATTTTTCAAAATTGAAAACTTGTAATCACAGACACCTTAATAAAAATAAAAAGGCAGCCAACAAACTGGAAAAAAATATTTGCAATACATAAATATCTGACAAAGGACTTGCATCTAAAGTGTATTTTAATTCTACAAATAAAAAACAAAAAGACAAACTTTTTAAAAAGATTTTATTATTTTATTTATTTGAGAGAGAGAGAAAGAGTGAGTGGGAGGGAGAGGGAGAGAGAATCTGCAGCAGACTCCGAACTGAGCTCAGAGTCAGACGCAGGGCTCCATCCCATGACTTCGAGATCACAATCTGAGCTGAAACCAAGAGCTGGACACCTAACTGACTGAGCCACCCAGGTGCCCCAGAACAAACTATTTTTTTTTTAAAGGAGAAACTGCTATATTCTTCCCCAAACTAATCTTTCCTTACACCCGGGGGAGAAGAGGAGCCCTGGTGCCTGATAGTAGAGTACCAGACACCAAGTGGAGCCCAGAAGGTCTGCATGTACAAGGGTGGCATGGTGTTGAGTCAGAGCTCAAGAAGGGTAGAATGCCCCAACAAGGAATGACAAGGGCCAGGGTATCAAAGCCAAGCTGGGTGAAGAGGGCATTTGTATGAGGGCCCTGGTGTGGGCAATCAGAGCCTGAAGCAGGTGAGGCAATCATTCCTGGGGAACCAGTCCAATACAGGGTGTTAGAGCCCAAGACGGATAAAGAGGACATCTTTGTCAGGGAAAGGCAGCAAGAGAGATTGGGGAGGAGATTAATTACATAAGAGGATGGGAGGATTAAACAAGTAAATATATTAAGTAACAAGAAAAAGAGAAGCTAGATTTCTTACTGTTGGAGATGATAGTTACAAATATGGAAAAGGAGAAAACTTCAGAAAGAACTCTCTGAGCTTGCATTAGAATTTGCGGTACTCATGTAAACTCATGGTTTTTAACATGTTCAGATAAAGCTAGACATAAATATAGATGTAAGTGCATATACGTGTATGTACATAAATACACCCACACTTTCCTTAGCCTCTTCTCACTGGGAAGAGCTAGTATCAGCAACACCCCCGGAGCAGCAAACACATCTAGAACATGAGTCTTGGCTTCTGAATACCCTCATACACTAAAAGAACCAGGGCTCCGTGGAGAAATGACTAATACCAAGGACTAGGGCAAGGAAAGGACACAGTGGATCTACATCACTTTTCTGGCAATAGCATTCCCAAGAATGATGGGACTATGTCAAAGGGACATAGAAGCCAGACCGACAAAATCCCTAGCACCCAAATTAGGAACAATTTGAACACCTAAATAAGAAATAATAGATCATAACCCACTGAATAAAACAGAAAAATCAGGGTTTTATATAGATCTAAGTAAACTGAAATTTAGAAGGAGAATGGGATATTAAGAGTTCCCCATAGAAAGAGAGTTTTACAGTGATGAAGCCTAGCAGATGATACCTTAACCAAGTGATAAAAGTGGACATTAGTAATGGGACAAATTGAAATAAGGAGCCATCTGACAGGATGCACTAAGAACATATAGCATCACTTCTCTGAGACACCTGATGAAGACACGTAACATGAATCTAATCATGAGAAAACCTAAGAAAATCCAAACTGAACATTCTATGAAATAACTGGTCTGTAATCTTCAGAAGAGTCAAGGTCATAAAAGTCAAAGATGAAAGAATTGTTCTACACTGAAGGAGAGACCAAACATTTATGACAACTAATTTTGAACTCAATCCTTTAGGCATTTTAGAGGACACTACAGGGACAATCAGCAGAACTTTAATGGAATTTGAGGATTAGATGATAAAAATGTCTCAATGTAATTTTCTGATTTTGGTGGATGTATTACGGATATGTAGACATCTTTTTTTTTTTTCCTGAGTCTAGGTGACACACAATGTTACATTAGTTTCAGATGTACAAAACATCTTGTACATCTTAAGTTTACAAATTATGCTACGTTCACAAGTGTACCTACCATCTATTACCATACATCACTATTGCAATACCACAGACTATGTTCCTGATGCTGTGCTTTTGATTCCCATGACTTATTCATTCCATAACTGGAAGCCTGTATCTCCCCCTCCCCTTCACCCATTTTGCCCCCTACTCTCCTCCCCTCTGGCAAGCATTAGTTTGTTCTCTGTATTTATTAGGTCTGATTCTGTTCTTGTTTATTCATTTGTTTTGGGTTTTGTTTTTTTTTATTACTATACTTGAGTGAAATCACATGGCATTTGTCTTTCTCACCCTGACTTCACTTAGCATTATACCTTCTAGGTCCATCCGTGTCGTTTCAAATGGCATGATCTCATTCTTTTTTATGGCTGCACAATATTCTATCATATATGTGTATTTATGTATACATCTTACTTATCCATTGACCTATTGATGGACGCTTAGTTCACTTCCATACCTTGGCTATTGTAAATAATAATGCAATGAACACAGGGGTGCATATATTTTTTCAAATTATTGTTTTTGTTTTCTTTGGGTAAATACCCAAGAATGGAATTACTGAATCATATGGCATTTCTAATTTTAATTTCTTTAAAAATTTCCATACTGGTTTCCACAGTGGCCACACCACTTTACACTTCCACAAACAACTATGACGTTTTTCTCAACATCCTCATCAACACTTGTTATTTCTTGCCTTTTTGACTTTAGCCATTCTGACAGGTTTAGTAAAATGGTTTATCATGTGGTTTTGATTTGCATTTCCCTGACAATAAGTGATGGCTTTTTTAAAAAGAGGTATTTATTTGAGAGAGAGAGCAGGGCAAGGGGGAGAGGGAGACAGAATCTCAAGCAGACTCCCTACTGAGCGGGGAGCCCAACACAGCACTTGATCCCAGGACCCTAAGATCATGACCTGAGCCAAAATCAAGGGTTGGACACTCAATTGACTGAGCCACCCAGGTGCCCCAATGATGAGTGATGTTAAGCATCTTTCCATGTATCTCTTCGACATCTGTATGTCTCCTTTGAAAAAAAAAATATACAGGTTCTTTGTCCATTTTTAATTGGATTTTTTTTGGTGTTGAATTATGTAAGTTCTTCATATATATTGGATATTAACCCCTTATTGGATATATTATTTATAAATATCTTCTCCCATTCAGTGTGATGCCTTTTTGTTTCCTTCACTGTGCAAAAGCTTTTTATTTTGATGTAATTCCTATAGCTTATTTTTGCTTTTGTTTCCTTTGCCATAGGAGACATGTTTAGGATTTTTTATAGTTTCAGGTCTCACATTTAGATCTTTAATCTATTTTGAGTTTATTTTTGTGTAGGGTGTTAAAAAGTGCTCCAGTTTCACTCTTGTGCATGTAGCTTTCCCGTTTTCCCACCACCATTTGCTGAAGAGGCTATCTTTTTCCCATTGTATATTCTTGTCTTCTTTGTTGTAGATTAACTGACCATACAAACATGGGTTTATTTCTGGGCTCTCTATTCTGTTCCACTGATCTATGTATCTTTATGTGCCAAGACCACACTGTTTTGATTACTACAGCTCTGTAGTATAGATCTTGAAATCTGGAACTGTGATACCTCCAGCTTTGCTTTTCTTTTTCAAGACTGCTTTGGCTATTTGGGATCTTTTATGGTTCCATACAAATTTTAGTGCTTTTTGTTCTAGTTGTGAAAAAATACTATTGGTAGTTTGACAGGGATTGCATTGAATCTGTACACTGCTGAGTAACATGAACATTTTAACAATATTAATTCTTCCACTGTAGCAAATATGACATACACACTGAAGTATTAACACTCAGGAATAAAGTTATAATGTGGCTCTAAAGCATTAATACTCAGGAATAAAGGTATTATTTCTAAATATAGAAAAAAGTTCTTTGTTCTGTACTTAAATACTTTTATGAAAGCTTCTCAATGTTACAAAATAAAAAGAAATTCTTTATAAATGGGCAAAAACAATTAAATATTCAAAGAGATTATAAAAATGGCCAATAAACAGGCAAAAATATATTCACCATTTATCATCAGAAAAAATGTCAACAATGAGACATGAAGTCTATTAAGGCAGAAAAGTTACTGAGAAAACTCGACATACATTCATGATAAAAACTTTCAACAAACTAGGAATAGAAGGGAACTTGCTCAACTTGATAAACAGCAAAATATCTATAAAATATCCACAACTAACATACTAATGGTGAAAAACTGAATGCCTTCCCTTGAAGACTGGGAAGAAGGCAAGGATATCTACTCTCACCACTCCTATTCAACATAAAGCCCGACAGGTTAGCCAGTGAAATCAGTCAAGAGAACAAAACAAAAAGCACACACATCAGAAAGAATATATAAAACCGGCCCTTTTCACAAATGACATAATGGTCTAGAAAATCTCAAGGAATTTAGAGGAAAAACTCCTAGAACTAGTAAGGAAGTTTATCAAATTCAAGAGGATGAAGATCAACACACAAAAATCAATACTGTCTATATGCAAGCAATCCACAATCAGAAACCAAAATTAAAAGCACAATACCATTTATAATAGCTTCCCAAGAAATTAAATACTGAGATATAGATCTAACAAAACATGCAAAATCTGTACACTAAAACTACAAAATGCTCATGAAAATATCAAAGATGATCCAAATAAATAAAAAGACATACTAGATCCATAGATTGGAAGTCTCAACATAGTCAAGATGTCACCTCTCCCCACACTGATCTGCTCTGATCTGCTGGCTGAATGTATTTACTATGAAAATCTCAACAAAAAACAAACCTATAGATATAGTTAAGATGATTCTACATGGAAAGGCAAAAAAATCAGAACAGCTCAAACAATTCTGAAAGATAATAAAGTTGAAGGAATCACATCACCTGATTTTACATCCCTATCATACAACACTAATCAAAACAGCATGGTACAAACAGAGGAACATAAAGGTAAATGGAACAGAGTCAAAAAGAAAAACCTTTAACAAAATGTGGCCAACTGATTTTTGACAGAGCTGAAAAAGCAATTTAACAGAGAAAGGATAGTCTTCACACACACACACACACAAAAATGGTACTTTAACAAGTGGCCATCCAATAGGCAAAAAGATGAACCTTGATGTAACTTTACACCTAATTCAAAAATTAACTCAAAAGGAGTAAAAGACCTAAATGTAAAATATAAAACTCTTAGAGGCATCCAACTGGCTCAGTCAGTGGAGAATGCAACTCTTGATCTTGAGGTTGTGAGTTCAAGCTCCATGCTGGATGTAGCAATTAATTAAAAATTAAATCTTCAAAAAAATAAAACTTCTAGAATAAAAGAGGAAATTTTTATCTTGAGTTAGACAAAGAGTTCTTATACATGACAAACACAAAAAATATATAAAATAAAAATTTTTTTATTTTTTTAAAGATTTTATTTTTATGTAATCTCTACACCCAACATGAGGCTCGAACTCATGACCTTAAGATCAAGAGTCACACACTCCACCAACTGAGCCAGCCAGGTACCACTAAATTAAAATTTTAAAAACAATAAATTAGACTTCATCAAGATTCAAAACTTTTACTCTGTAAAAGACACTCTTAAGAAAATAAAAAAATAAGGGGCGCCTGGGTGGCTCAGTTGTTAAGCGTCTGCCTTCGGCTCAGGTCATGATCCCAGGGTCCTGGGATTGAGCCCCACATCGGGCTCCCTGCTCGGCAGGAAGCCTGCTTCTCCCGCTAACATTCCCTCTGCCTGTGTTCCCTCTCTCGCTGTGTTTCTGTCAAATAAATAAAATCTTTAAAAAAAAAAAAAGAAAGAAAGAAAATAAAAAAAATAAGCCACAGGCTGGAAAAATAACTGCAAATCACATATACAACAAACAATTTGTATCTCAACAACTCTATATATTCAATAATAGCAAAGTAATCCAATCAGAAAATGACCTAAAGACTTGAACATGGGGCGCCTGGGTGGCTTAGTTGGTTAAGCACCTGCCTTTAGCTCAAGTCATGTTCTCAGGGTCCTGGGATAGAACCCTATGTCCAACTACATGCTCAGCAGGGAGTCTGCTTCTCCCTTTCCCTCTGCTGTCCCCCTTGCTTGTGCTCTCCTGCTCTCTCTCAAGTAAATAAATAAAATCTTAAAAAGCAGAAGACTTGAACATAAATTACACCAAAAGATATTAAAATAGAATTTAAGTACGTGAAAAGATACAGAACACCATGACCCATTAGAAAAATGCAAATTAAGTCTTGCGAAATTACTGGGCATCTATCAGAATGGATAAAAGAGAAAATATTGATAATACTAAGTGCTGTTGAGAAAGCACAATAACTCATAACATCAGTAGTGGGAATTAAAAATGGTACTCCCACTTTGCAAAAAAAGTGTGGCAGTTTCTCACAGAGCTAAACACAGATATTACCCAGCAATTTCACTCATAGGTATTTATCCTAGAGATAAAAACATTTTCAGGGGCACTTGGGTGGCTCAGGGGGTTAAGCCTCTGCCTTCAGCTCAGGTCATGATCTCAGGGTCCTGGGATCGAGCCCCACATCCAGCTCTCTGCTCAGCAGGGAGCCTGCTTCCCCCTCTCTGCCTGTGTCTCTGCCTACTTGTGATCTCTCTCTGTGTGTCAAATAAATAAATAAAATCCTGAAAAAAAAAAAAAAATTTTCACACTGAAATCTGTATATGAATTTTCACAGTGGCTTTATATTTAATAGCCCCAAACTAGTAACGACTCAAATGTCCCTCAATAGAAGAATAGATACAACTTGTGGTATACTCATAAAATGGAATACCAGTTCAACAATAAAGGAAACGGTATTGCTAAAGACAACTTGGATAGATTCCAAGTACTATGATGGGTGAAAAACACCAATCTCAAAAGGGAACACCTTGTTAGATAGATAGATAGATAGATAGATAGATAGATAGATAGATAGATAGATAGATAAAATATCATTCTATTCCATTTTGAAAAGTATAAAATTATAATAAGGCTATCCTAGACTATCCAGCAGATTAATTTCATATTGTCATGGAACAAATTACCACAAAGTTAGTGATTTAAAACAACACACATTTATTATTTTCTCAAGTTTCCAGGGGTGAGGGATCTGCTGGGTCTTCTGCTCAGGGGCTCATTAAGTGTCAAATCAAAGTGTTAACCAAGCTGCTTTCTTTTCTACAGCTCAGGATTCTTTTCCCAGCTCACAGAGCTATTGGCAGGAAACAATTTCTTATGGTTGTAGAACTAAGGTCAATTTCTTACTGGCTGTCAGCTGGGGCCTGAACTCAGCTCCTGAGGATCCCCACAGTTCTTGCGATGTGGCCCTCTCAAAATATGGCAGCTTGCTTCTTCAAAGTAAGCAAGAATTGCTCAATTGTTCCATCTCAGATCTCAAGGTCCTTTTTTTTTTTAAAAGACCTTATTTATTTATATGACAGAGAGAGATCACAAGTAGGCAGAGAGGCAGGTGGGCGGGGGGAGCAGGCTCCCCGCTGAGCAGAGAGTCCGAGCCCGTGCTCAATCCCAGGACCCTGAGATCATGACCTGAGCCAAAGTGCAGAGGCTTTAACCCACTGAGCCACCAGGCGCCCCTCAAGGTCCTCTTTTAAAGGGCTTGCCTGACTGGGTCAGGCCAACTCAAGATAATCCTTCTTTGAGTTGACTTAAAGTCATCTGAACAGGGACTTTAATTACACCTGTAAAATCTCTTTGCCTTTGCCATATTCTATTGTGAGAAGCAAATTGAAGTTCTCACCCCATGCCAGATAAAGAGATAACGGAAAGACATAGGTTATCAGGGATCATCTTAAAAAATCTGCCTAACACTTCTAGCCTCCAGCCATCGCTCTAGCTGACCAGATAGATCCTTGAGAGCCCAGCCTCAATCACCTCAGATAATCTGACCCAGGCCAGAACAATAACAACCAAAAAAAAAAAAAAAAAAAAAAAACCAGCCCATCTAACCAACCCCCACAAGGAATTGTCAATTAAGTATACAATTGTTTTAAGGGACCAAGTTTGGGAATGATCTGTTACACAGTAAAAGCTAATGGATAAAATATTAAGATAAAATATTAAGATAAAATATTAAGTCATATGGAATAATCAAGAGGGGCTCAACCATCAGGCAGAAATCAGTCTATTGATAGGGCCAGTAATGCCACAAAGAAATGTGTACACACACACACTCACACACTTTTAATTTTTTTATTTTGTATTTTTAAAGATTTTACTTATTCACTTGAGAGGGAGAGAGAGAGAGCACAAGCAGGGGGAGCAGGAGACAGAGGGAGAAGCAGACTCCCCGCTGAGCTGAAAGCATGACATGGGGCTTGATCGAGGACCCCAAGACCAGGACCCAAGCCAAAAGCAGACGCCCGACCATCTGAGCCACCCAGACGCTCCATACACATTTATTTTTAATCTAAAAATAAAGTTTCACCTATTTAGTGTATGGATTGACAGTGCTACCCTTTCTCAATTCCTATGTCAGTCCTACTTCACATTCAGTATCCTGAAATTCGCTTAATGTTCTCAACATGTTTCCTATGCCTTGTTAGATAAACAACTTTATCTAATTTTAATCAGGCTTAAAAACATTATCATAAAGGAACGACAGATCTGAGATAACACTAAAAATGTGAGTGATGATGATGATATGAATACAAAATACAAAATGAATACAGCAGGGCTGACATTTTTACACCGAATATATAAACTCTTCATCAGGTATGTTACAAGGTAAAATCAAAGATGAGCATATCAGAGCTGAAAAGAAGTTAGCCCAAACTATCCAAAAGTAGGTAAGCCTAACTGAAACATAATATATCATCTATCATTAATACATTTTTGTTAATGAGTTATTTTTAAAATATACTATAATTTTTAAATATTTTTAAATTTCTATTTTAGAGTGTATTTCTCAGTCAACATATTATAAAAGACTATATGTTAACTTATATCCAGTTATGGGGCACCTGGGTGGCTCAGTCATTAGGTGTCTGCCTTTGGCTCAGGTTATGATCCCAGGGTCCTGGGATCTAGCCTGCATCAGGCTCACTGCTCAAGCAGGAGAGCCTGCTTCTCTCTCTCCCACTCCTCTGAGTGTGTTCCCTCTGTCACTATCTCTCTCTCTGTCGAATAAATAAAATCTTAAAAAAAAAGTTATATCCAGTTTTAATGTATAAACAAGTGCATATACACTGAGGATGTAAACTCAAAATATTTTTATTACCATTAGGGGGATAGATTTTTTAAAGATATTTATTTATTTGAGAGAGTGCATGTGCACATGCGTGAGTGGGGAGAAGGACAGAGGGAGGAGAATCCCAACCAGACTCTGCACTGAGTGTAGAGCCCAGCATGGGGTTCAATCCCACGACCCTGAGATCACCACCAGAGCCAAAACCAGGGTCAGACACCTAACCAACTAAGATACCCAGGTGCCCCAGGGGAATAATTTGTAAAATGTTAATCCCACTGCCACTGGCACTGAAAAGTACTGCAGTGACATTATCAAAGTTGTGCTTTAGCATCATTCTGACAGCAGTTTGAACACTGCATCAGAGATGCAAAAAAATGTAAAAAACAGACAAATATTAAGAGACTAATGCAGTAGTCAGGCCAGAAGTAATTACTTCCCGAGTAAGAATGTCAGAACTGTAAGGAAAAAGAATGTGAGGAGCATTTGAGTAAGAATGAATGAAAAGAACACATAAAAGCTATTTTTGTAAAAAAAAAAAAAAAAAAAGGAAATTAAAAAACATATGTATCTGTATAGCTTTATAAACACAGAAAGGATAAACACCATCTAACAGGCTTAAAAAGCAAGACTAAAAAGGATATATTTCCAAGTAATTTTATCTGTATTCCATAACAAAGCTCAAAAATAGTAACATAAGTACAAAAATACATAGAATCTGACATAAAATTCACAATGTCTCTAATTCGATCAAAAATTAGGAATGCGGGACGCCTGGGTGGCTCAGTAGGTTGGGCGGCTGCCTTTGGCTCAGGTCATGATCCCAGGGTCCTGGGATCGAGTCCCACATCGGGCTCCTTGCTCTGCAGGGAGCCTGCTTCTGCCTCTGCCTGCCTCTCTGTCTACTTGTGATCTCTCTCTCTCTGTGTCAAATGAATAAATAAAATCTTTAAAAAAAAAAAAAAATTAGGAATGCAAAGAACCAGAAAAAATTGACCCATAATGACAAGAAAAATAAATAGAAACAGATCCAAAACTGACATTGATGATAGAACTAGATGAGGGTTTAAAAGGTTCTTGTATCTGTATTTCATGTGGTGAACACTGAGCACATTAAGACATGTTAAGTATTAAAAAACACCCAAACAGAACTTCTAGAGATGAAAAAAAAAAAAAAAAAAAAGTCTGGATTAACAGCAAATTGAATCCTGCAGAAGAAAAGAGGAGTGAGCATGAAGATATACCAGTAGACACCACCCAAAACAGAGTATAAAGACTAAAAAAATATGAACAGCGCATTAGTAAGCTACAACTTCAAGTAGCCCGATATACATGTAATTATAGTCCCAAAGGGAGAGGGAAGGTATAGGAGAAAAATACTTGAAAAAGCAATGGCTAAATATTTACCAAACTTGATCCAAGAAGCTTAACAAAACCCAGGCATGAGCAGCATGAAAGCAAGCTACACCAAAGTACATTATAGTCAAACTGCCGAAAAACAATGTTGAAAATCTTAAAAGTTACTGGAAAGGAGGAGAAAAAGCCCATTACTCACTGAGGAACACAAAATAACAGCAGATATCTCATCAGAAATAATGCAAGCTAGACACAGCAGAGCAACTCCTTTAAGTACAGAAAGATAAATCAACCTAGACTTCTGTATCAAGAAAATATCTTTTTAAAAAGAGACAATAATTTTTGATATACAAACACTTTAAAATACTATCACCATTAGGGGGCACCTGTGTGGCACAGTCAGGTGACCGACTCTTGGTTTGAGTTCAGGTTGTGATCTCAAGGTTCTAATAAGATCATGCCCCATCTAAGATAGGGCTCTGAGCTCAGTGCAGAGTCTGCTTGAGACTCTCTCCTTCTGCCCCTTCTGCTCATGCATTCTCTAATCAATCAATCAATAAAATACTATCAGCAGTAGACAGCATGACAAGAAACATTAGAGAAAGTCCTTCTACCAGAATGAAAATGACACCACATGGGAATCTGGATATAACCCAGAGGCAATGATGAGTACCAAAAATGGAAAATATACAGGTACAAATAAGACTTTTTTCTTACTTCTTAAATATCTTGAAAAGACAATGGACTATTTAAATGAAAAATAATAATGTACTGCAGGGTTTAAAACATGTGGAAGTGAAGTGTATGACAACAGCACAAAGACTGAGGATGGAAAGTAGAAGTGTACTACTGGTAAGGTTCTTATTACAGGTAAAGTGATATGATATTACCTGAAAGTAGATTGTGATAAATATCTATACAATAAATAATAACGCAACCACTAAAATAATAAAAGATAAAAGAGAACCAAAAATATTTTTTAAAAATCCTTAATCCAAAAGAAGACAGAAAAATAAGACAAAAACAACAAAAAACAAATAAGACAAAAAGAAAATAACTAACATGATGGTAGATTTAAACTCTACCATCAGTAATCACTTAAAATTTTTTTTATTATTAACATCTATTATTTATTTCAGGGGTACAGATCTGTGATTTATCAGTCTTACACAACACACAGCACTCATCACAACACATGCCCTCCCCAATGTCCATGGCAATCACTTTATTTTTTTTAAAGTGATCACATGATCACTTTTTTTTTAATTTTTATTTATTTCTTTGTCAGAGAGAGAGAGAGAGAGAGAGACAGCACAAGCAGGCAGAGTGGCAGGCAGAGGGAGAAGCAGGCTCCCTGCCAAGCAAGGAGGCCAATATGGGACTTGATCCCAGGACCCTGGGTTCATGACCTGAGCTGAAGGTAGCCACTTAACCGAGTCACCCAGGTGTCCCCATGGTAATCACTTTAAATGTAAATGGTCTATATACCCCCCCAACAAAAAGACAGACATTATCAGACTGGATAAAAGCAAGATCCAACTATATGATGCCTGCAAAATAACAAAGTCTACTTGAAATATAAAAGGATGGAACTGTATCATGCAAACACAAACTGCATGAAAGCAGGTGGAGCTATATTATTATAAGAGAAAGTAGATTTTAGATAAAAAGAATATTACCAGAGTTAAAGAAAGTCATTTCAAAAATGGCAAAGGAGCCAGTTCATGAGGAGGTAGATGATCTTAAATGTTTATGTGCCTTTTAAGTTAACTGCAAAATACATGAAGTAAAATCTGATAAAACTAAGAAATAAATCCACAATTTGTCAATTCTCTCTATAACTTATAAAACAGATAAAAATTAAAAAAAATACAGAAGATTGTGGGGTGCCTGAGTGGCTCAGTGGGTTAAAGCCTCTGCCTTCGGCTCAGGGTCCTGGGATTGAGCCCCACATCAGGCTCTCTGCTCGGTGGGGAGCCTGCTTCCCCTTCTCTCTCTGCTTGCCTCTCTGCCTACTTGTGATCAATCTCTGTCAAAGAAAAAAAAAATATATATATATATATATATAAATACAGAAGATTGTAACAATGCTATCAACCGACAAACTAATGAACACCATGTGACAACAGAATACAAATTCTTTTCAAGTACACACAGAAAACTTTTCAAGATAGACCTTTTTCTGAGCCATAAAACAAGCTTCAGAAAATTCTAAAGAATTCAAATCATACAAGGTATATTTTCTCACCACAATGGAATTACATTAGAAATCAACAGCAAAAAAGTTCTCTTTCCCAAATACAGGGAAACTAAATGTCATACTTCTAAATAACCAATAAAGAAGAAATCACGGGCACCTAGGTAGCTCAGTCAGTTAAGCCTCTGACTTCAGCTCAGGTCATGATTTTGGGGTCCTAGGATGGAGCTCCATGGCAGACTCCACACTCAGCAGGGAGTCTGCTTGTCCCCCTCCCTTTGACCTTCCCCCACTCGTGTGCGTGTGGACACACTCTCTCTCTCCCTTCCTCTCAAATAAATCTTTCAAAAAAAGAAGAAATCAAAAGAAAAATTAGAAACGTATTTTGAATCAAATGAAAATAAAAATACGACATACCGAATTTTGTTGTACATGTTAAATGCTTATCTTAGAAAAATGGAAAGGCTTCTATCATGAGAAACTAGAAGAGAAAGGAGCAAATTAAACCCAATTCAAGCATAGAGAAAATAATAAAAACAAAAACAGAGATCAATAAAATAGACAAGAGATATCAATGAACCTATAGCTGATTTTTGAGATGATCACTAAAATAGATGGACCACTAGACAGAGTAATCAGGTAAAGACAGAAGACACAAATCACTAATATAAGGAAGAGAGCAGAGAGTTGTAACAATTGGACAAGTGGACACAAATTGAAACTCACCCCAAAATAAACAGATAACCTAAACAGCTCTGTATCTGTAGAAGAAACTGAATCTGTAATTAAAAATTTCCAGGCTCAGATGGCTCCACTGGTGAATTTTATCAAGCATTAAAGGAAGACATAATAACAATTCTATAAAGACTCTTTCAGAAAATCTAAAAGGAAGAACTATTTCCCAATTGCTATGGTCTGAACATATCCCCCCCAAAATTCACATGTCAGAATCCTTAGGCTTGATGCAATGGTGTTAGAAGGTGCCTTAAGGAGATGATTAGATCATGAGGGTGGGTTAGTGCTCTTACAAAAAATGCCCAGAGTTTACAACTAAAGTGAGTTAACAAAAAAAAGTCCGCAAATGACCGTGCTGGTACGTTAACCTTGGAATTCCAGCTTCTAGACTGAGAAGAAAGTTTCTTTTGTTGTAAGCTCCCCCGTCTGTGGTATTTTGTTCTAGCGATCCAAACAGACTAAGACACTAATTCACTCAACAAGGACAGCATTATTTTTACTTTAATGAAAATCAGATGAATATATTACAAGAGAAATATACCATAATACATGTCATGAATATAGATATAAAAACTGTTAATAAGTTTAACAAATTAAATCCAATAATATTTTATAAAAGAATATACCATAATTAAATGAGTTTTATCCCAGAGATTAAATATTCAGACTAAAAATGAAAAAAAATACATATTCACCTCAGATGTAGAAAATACATTTGAAAAAATACAGCATCCATGCTAACAAATGTTAAGTGTTAATAATTCTTGAATCTGGGTAGATGGAATAAGAGTGTTTTATACTACTTTATTTTATCCTTGCAACTTTTCTGTGAATTGAGAATTACTTAAGAGTTTTCAAAAAACTAACAATACATGAAAAGCTATTAGCCCAGTTCCTGGAACAAATTAAAAGCAATAATGCTAACTATAATAATAATCAGTTAATTCAACTCCTCATATTATAGATGATGAAACCGAGGCTCAGATAATATCATTAATTTACCCAAGTTATTCTGTTAGTTAATAACTAAAACTCAAGTCTCTAGGATCAGCCTTGCCTCCCACCCTGACTACCACACACATAATTTCATAACACCTCACTAACTTGTTTAAAACAGAACAAAAATGGGTACATTCCTGGTTCTTTTTCTAGTTATATCCTAATATTCCTAAAGAAAAAATATCCCCATCACACAAACAGCCATAAACAAGACATTTTGTGGAATTTCACCAAAAGTTTAGGATGAGAAAGGAGGAAAAGAAGGTGGGGTCTTGGTCTGAGCTAAGTAGATATGGTAGACAGACTAATCAGAGAGGGATATTAGGAGAATGAGATTTTAATCTGGAATATATCACTCTGATAATGTCATGGAAAGAGAAAGGTTAGGATTTCTATGGAAAGTATTAATATGATTTAGCAGCTGACTGCACACAGGAGGAAAAAAGCAGTCTGGAGTAAGTCAGGTTTTGCATCTGAGTTACTGAGAAAACAGGGACAGAACAGACAGAAACATGAAATCTAAGAGGAAGACCAACTTGTGATATCAATAAGAAAACAGCAGATGGAGGCACCTGGGTGGCTCAGTTAAGTGTCGCCCTTTAGCTCGGGTCGTGATCTCAGGGTCCTGGGATTAAACCCCACATCAGGCTCCCTGCTCAGTGCAGACTCTGCTTTTCCCTTCTCCCTCTGTCCCTCCGCCCTGCTGGTGCACTCTCTCTCTCTCAAATATATAAAATTTAAAAAAAAAAAAAAAAGGGAAGAAGACAGTAGATGAAGAAAGAGTTGAATTTTTGATACCAGTGGAATCTTTGAGTGGAAATGTCCTATTGGATATGCAGATCTGGAGTTCTGGAATTAAGAGACAGAGATTTAGGCATCTGCCTAACTCAGGAAGGATAGCTAAAAATTAGAACATTAAAGGAAAAAATGAGGAATCTTTTCTCTATCCCCAGTTGTAGCTAAACTCTTCAGAAAACAGGATGGCTACTACAGCAACTCTTTCCCATAAAAACTGCTGATAAGAAAAGGGCTGTGCCTTAGGCACTCTAATCCATCAAGCTGTGAAGGATCCATTTGTGATGTCAACTGATAAATCCTTGCAGCCTCACACAATATTTTAGGAGCAAGGTGAAACAATCTTAGGGACATCACGGCTACACCACCAGTAGCACGCCAAGTTCTGACAAAACTCAGGCACTTTTTATTTATTTGAGACCAAAAGAGAGAGAACATAAGCAGGCTGAGAGGCAGAGGGAGAAGCAGGCTCTCCGCTGAGCAGGGAGTCTGACACAGAGCTTGATTCCAGGACTCCAGGATCATGACCTGAGCTGAAGGCAGACACTTCACCGACTGAAACACAAAACTTGGGGCACTTTTAGGTTCTAGGGATTTACACTTGTTTTACAGGATGTACCCATAAATAAGCAAATATAGCATAGATCTCACAGGGAATATAGCTGACAGGTCAGATACAGAAGCACTCATCTCCCAGCACAAATGCATAGAAAACGTGGGCAAATATAACCTATGCAGATAGGCAAGCCCAAAAGCAAGAAAGGGAAATTTCCTGATGCTAGAAACAATTAAGCTACTCAAGTCCAAGTAACGCTCAGGGTTACCTAAACCAGATGCAGGTCTCAGAGCTTGAGACAAGTGTTGTTGTTGTTGCTGTTTTTAATGCCTGCAAAAAACTAAGAGACCAGAAATTGAAAATGACTTAGATGCATTAAAATACCAAAAAGCCACCAAGAACTACACAGGAATAACATGAACTCCAATTTCCAGCCCACAAAAAAGAAGTTTAACCTCTGAAAAAAATGAAACTCCATTATTACAGATATGGCTTCCAAAAACACTCTACCCAAGTGGTTCATAATCCCCAAGCCAAGAAATTAGCCTACGAACAGGTAGGTATGTCACCAAGGAAACCTCTCAGGTTCAGCAGAAACTTCAAAACCTCCCTAAAGGGATACCTTCAAAACCTGACTCACATAAAAATATAAATCCTACAGACGATAAGCTTAATGCAAGCCTAAATTTACAAGTATAGGAAGGAGAGGAGCAAGATAGTGGAGAAATAGGAGACGGAAATACCATCAGGTCCCAGGAGTTCAGCTAGTTATCAAACCATTCTGAACACCTAAAGACTCAAGAAGAGCAGCAATTCTAGGAACAGAAAAGTGACCACTTTCTGGAAGGCAGGACGTGTGGAGAAGTGAATCTGATGCAATATCTGGGAAGACAGACTGTGGGGGGAGGGGCTGGCTCCCAGCAAACGGTAAAGCAGCAGAGCACAAAATCAGGACTTTCAGAAGTCTGCTCCACTGAGGAATGTTGCTCCAGGGTGGGGGAGTGGAGCCCTCACGGGGACAGTGTGATCTCAGGACCCACATGGCCACACAAAAAGACCAGGGGTGGCTGAATGTGGCAGAGTTCCCAAGTATTAGAGAGGAGAAGTCCAGCTGCAGAGATGGAGCTGAGGGGGTGAGTCTCAGCTTGGTTACCTTAAACCGTGATCCACAGCACAGCCAGGCCACTGCTCTTCAAACAGGGACCCCACAAGTGGCAGATCCCGAGAGACCTCCTCCTTCCTCGTGGAGGAGTGGTGCAGAAGAGTGCTGCAGGAATTGGCTGGGTTTGGAGACTCTAAACAGGGGCCAGGCACCAGAGACAGAAATGCTCAGTCAAAGTCCAGGTAAGCAAGGAGTGCAGTGGAGACCAAGGAGACGGCAGGGATTGACTGCTTTTCTCTGAGGGCGCAGTAAGGAGTTGGGCCCCAAGTTCTTAGCTCCTAGGCGGCCAGAGATTGGGAGGCCACCATCTTCATTCCCACCCTCCAAAACCATACAGAAAGCATTCAAGCAACAAAAGGTACCAAAAGCAAAATCGAGCAGATTACTTAGCCTGGCCCCTGGCAAGGGCGGTGCAGTCCCACCTTGGGAAAAGACATTTGAGAATCACAGCAACAGACCCCTCCCACAGAAGATTAGCAAGAACATCCAGCCAAGACCAAGTTGATCTATGAGAACTGTGGAACTCCAGAGCTAGGGGAAAGCAACAAAGAATTCATGGCTTTTTTCCCCATGATTCTTTAGTTTTTCAAAGTTAAATTATTTATTATTTCAGTTTTATATTTTTCTTATTCTATTTTTTAAATTTTTCCTCTTTCTATTTTAACATTTTTTAACTATTTTATCTTATCAATACCTTTTTAAAATTTTTTTCTGATTTTCATTGTTATAGTCATATTCTATCCCTTCATTGTATTTAATCTTATTTTTTGTATACATATAGGGTTTTTTTCTTTAAAATTTTAGGATACAGTTTCTTCTAATAGATCAAAATATACCCTAGATCTAGTGCATGGCTTTGTTCTAGTCTCCAGCCTAATCACATTCTTTCCTCTTTTTTACTTTTTTCAACCAACTTATCAATTCCTTTTTTAGAATTTTTAATTTTCATCTTTATAGTCATATTCCATCCCTTCATCGTGTTTGCCCCTATTTGAGTGTGTGTGTGTGTGTGTGTGTGTATATAAGTTTTTCTTTCTTTAAAATTTTGGAAGGTAGTTTCTTCTAACAGCCCAAAATACACCCAAAATCAAGTGTGTGGCTCTATTCACCAGTCTTATACGTGTGTGTGTGTGTGTGTGTGTGTGTTTGTATGTATAGCTATATATGGAGCTACATATATGGAGCCATATATCATATCATATATGGTGGCTCTATTCACCAGTCTTATACACATATATATGTGTGTATATATATATATATACACACATATATATACACACACATACACACACATATATATGTATACATAAATTTTTTTTTTCTTTTTTTTCCCCTCCTTTCTTCTTCCCCCGGTTTCAGGTCTCTTCTGATTTGGTTACCGTATATTTTTCTGGGATCGTTGCTATTCTTTTAGTGTTTTGTTCTCTCATTCATCTATTCTTATCTGGATAAAATGACAAGACAGAAAAACTCACCACAAAAAAAAAAAAAAAAAAAAAGAACAAGAGGCAGTACTGGGGCGCCTGGGTGGCTCAGATGGTTAAGTGTATGCCCTCAGCTCAGGTCATGATCTCAGGGTCCTGGGATCAAGCCCCACATCAGGCTCCCTGCTCAGCGGGGAGCCTGAATCCCTCCATCTCTGCCTACTTGTGATCTCTCTCTGTCAAATAAATAAATAAAATCTTAAAAAAAAAAAAAAAAGAGGCAGTACTGATGGCTAGGGACCTAATCAATATGGACATTAGTAATATGTCAGTGAGTTCTGAATGATGATTATCAAGGTGGTAGCTGGGCTTGAAAAAAGCATGGAAGATACTATGGAATCCCTTTCTGGAGAAACAGAGCTAAAATCTAACCACATTGAAATCAAAAAACTATTAATGAGGTGCAATAAAAAATGGAGACTCTTACTGCTAAGAAAAATAAGGCAGAAGAGAGAATTAGTGATAAGACGACCAAATGATGGGAGGAGAAAGACGCTGAGAAAAAGAAACAACTACTGGACAATGAGGGGAGAATTCAAGAGATAAGTGATACCATAAGACAAAACAATATTAGAATAATTGGGATCCCAGAAGAAGAAAGAGGGAGGGGCAGAAGATATACTAGAGCAAATTATAGCAGAGAATTTCCCTAATTTGGCAAAGAAAACAAGCATCAAAATCCAAGAAGTACAGAGAATCCCCCCCTTCAAAATCAATAAAAATGGGTCCAAACCCTGTCATCTAATAGTAAAACTTGCAAGTCTCAGTGACAAAGAGAAAATCCTGATAGCAACTCAGGACAAGAGGTCTATAACATACAATAGTAGAAAGAAGTCTGTAACATACAATAGTAGAAATAGACTGCCAGCAGACCTATCCACGGAGACCTCGAAGACCAGAAAGGACTGGCATGATATATTCAGAGCATTAAATGAGAAAAATATGCAGCCAAGAATACTATATCCAGCTAGACTGTCATTGAAAATAGAAGGAGAGATAAAAAGCTTCCAGGACAACTAAAAGAATTTGCAAACACCAAACCAGTCCTACAGGAAATAGTGAATGGGGTCCACTAAGCAAACAGAGAGACTAGAAGTAACAGACCAGAAAGGAACAGAGACAATACACAGTAACAGTCACCTTACAGGCAATACAATGGCACTAAATTCCTATCTCTCAATAGTTACCCTAAATGCCCCAATCAAAAGACACAGGGTATCAGAATGGATAAAAAAAAAAACAAGACCCATAGATATGCTGTCTGCAAGAAACTCACTTAAACCCAAAGACACCTCCAGATTTAGCGTGAAGGAGTGGAAAACAATTTACCATGCTAATGGACATCAAAAGAAAGCTGGGGTGGTAATTCTTATAGCAGATAAATTAAATTTTAAGCCAAAGACTATAATAAGAGATGAGGGAGGACACTATATCATACTTAAAGGGTCTGTCCAACAAGAAGATCTAACAATTTTAAATATCTATGCTCCTAACATGGGCGCAGCCAATTATATAACCCAATTAAGAACAAAATCAAAGAAACACATCAACCATAATACAATAATAGTAGGGGACTTTAACACCTCCATCACTGAAATGGACAGATCATCTAAGCAAAAGATCGACAAGGAAATAAAGCCTTTAAGTGACACGCTGGACCAGATGGATATCACAGATATATCTTAAACATTCCATCCCAAAGCAACAGAATACACATTCTTCTCTAGTGCACATGGAACATTCTCCAGAACAGACCACATTCTGGGTCACGAATCAGGTCTCAACCGGTACCAAAAGACTATCATTCCCTGCATATTTTCAGACCACAATGCTTTGAAACTAGAAATCAACCACAAGAGGAAAGTTGGAAAGAACTCAAATACATGGAGACTAAAGAGCATTCTACCAAAGAATGAATAGGTCAACCAGGAAATTAAAGAAGAATTTTTAAAATTCATGGAAACAAACAAAAGTGAAAAAACAACTGTTGAAAATCTTTGGGACACAGCAAAGGTGGTCCTGAAAGGAAAGTATAGAGCAATACAAGCCTTTCTCAAGAAACAAGAAAGGTCTCAAGTATACAACTCAACCCTACACCTAAAGGAGCTGGAGAAAGAACAGCAAAAAAAGCCTAAACCCAGCAGGAGAAGAGAAATATTAAAGCTCAGAGCAGAAATCAATGAAATAGAAACCAAAAGAACAGTAGAACAAAACTAGGAGGTGGTTCTTTGAAAGAATTAATTAAGACTGATAAACCCTTGGCCAGACTTATCAAAAAGAAAAGAGAAAGGACCCAAATAAATAAAATCATGAATGAAAGAGTAGAGATCACAACCAAAACCAAGGAAATACAATTATAAGAACATATACACCCAGCAACTATACACCCAGGAAATTGGGACAACCTGGAAATAATGGATGCATTCTTAGAGACAAATAAACTACCAAAACTGAACCAGGAAGAAACAGAAAACCTGAACAGACCCATAACCAGTGAGGAGACTGAAGCAGTCATCAAAAATCTCCCAACAACAAAGGAAAAAATAATCTCCCAACAAAGAGTCCAGGCCCAGACAGCTTCCCAGGGGAATTCTACCAAACATTTAAAGAAGAATTAGTATCTATTCTCCTGAAACTGTTCCAAAACATGAAAGTTTCCAAACTCATTTTATGAGGCCAGCATTATCTTGATCCCAATACCAAACAAAGACTCCATCAAAAAGGAGAATTACAGACCAATATCCTTGATAAACACAGATGTAAAAATTCTCACCAAAATACTAGCCAATAGGATCCAACAGTACATTTAAAGGAGTATTCACCACAACCAAGTGGGATTTATTCATGGGCTGCAAGGTTGGTTCAACATCCGCAAATCAATCAATGTGATATAATACATTAATAAAAGAAAGAACAAGAACCATATGATACTCTCAATAGAGGCTGAAAAAGCATTTGACGAAGTACAGCATCTTTTCTTGATCAAAACTCTTCACAGTGTAGGGATACAGGGTACATTCCTCAGTATCATCAAAGCCATCTATGAAAAACCCACAGCGAATATCATTCTCAATGGGGAAAAACTGAGTGCTTTTCCCCTAAGGTCAGGAATATGGCAGGGCTGTCCACTATCACGACTGCTATTCAACATAGTACTAGTAGCCTCAGCAATCAAGACAACAAAAAGAAATAAAAGGCACCCAAACTGGCAAAGAAGAAGTCAAACTCTCACTCTTTGCAGATGATATGATACTTTATGTGGAAAATCCAAAGGACTCCACTCCAAAAATATTAGAATTCATATATAAGAATTCAGTAGAGTGCCAGGATATAAAATCAATGCACAGAAATCAGTTGCATTTCTATACACCAACAGCAAGATAGAAGAAAGAGAAATTAAGCAGTCAATCCCATTTACAATTGCACCCCAAAACCGTAAGATACTTAGGAATAAGCCTAACCAAAGAGGCAAAGAATCTGTACTCAGAAAACTACAAAGTGCTCATGAAAGAAATTGAGGAAGACACAAAGAAATGTAAAAAATGTTCTATGCTACTTAAAGCAATCTACACATTTAATGCAATCCCTATCAAAATACCATCAATTCATTTCAAAGAAATGGAACAAATAATCCTAAAATTTATATGGAACCAGAAAAGGCCCCCAATAGGCAGAGGAATGTTGAAAAAGAAAACCAGAGTTGGCAGCATCACAATTCCAGACTTCAAGCTCTATTACAAAGCTGTAATCATTAAGACTGTATGGTACTGGCATAAAAACAGACACACAGATCAATGGAACAGAATAGAGAGCCCAGAAATGGACCCTCAATTCTATGGTCAACTAATCTTTGACAAAGCAGGAAAGAATGTCCAATGGAAAAAAGACAGTTTCTTCAATAAATGGTGTTGGGAAAATTGGACAGCCACATGCACAAAAATGAAACTGGACCATTTCTCCTTACACCACACACAAAAATTAACTCAAAATGTATGAAAGACCTCAATGAGAGACAGGAATCCATCAAAATCCTTGAGAAGAACACAAGTAGCAACCTCTTTGACCTCAGCCACTGAAACTTCTTCCTAGAAACATCGCCAAAGGTAAGGGTACCAAGGGCAAAAATAAACTATTGGGACTTCGTCAAGATCAAAAGCACCTGCACAGCAAAGGAAATAGTCAACAAAATCAAAAGACAACTGACAGAATGGGAGAAGATATTTGCAAATGATGTATCAGATAAAGGGCAAGTATCCAAAATCTATAAAGAACTTATCAAACTCAACACCCAAAGAACAAATAATCCAATCAAGAAATGGGCAGAAGGGGCACCTGGGTGGCTCAG
Organism: Procyon lotor; assembly: GCA_028646535.1. Taxonomy (NCBI): domain Eukaryota; kingdom Metazoa; phylum Chordata; class Mammalia; order Carnivora; family Procyonidae; genus Procyon; species Procyon lotor. The sequence continues at coordinate 20,810,378 of CM053610.1, forward strand.
TCGTTAAGCGTCTGCCTTCAGCTCAGGTCATGATCCCAGAGTCCTGGGATCGAGTCCCACATCGGGCTCCCTGTTCAGCAGGAAGCCTGCTTCTCCCGCTACCACTCCCTCTGCTTGTGTTCCCGCTCTTGCTGTGTTTCTGTCAAATAAATAAAATCTTTCAAAAAAAAAAAAAAAGATATGAACAGACATTTCTGCAAAGGAGACATTCAAATGGCCAACAGACACATGAAAAAGTGTTCAACATCACTTGCCATCAGGGAAAGACAAATCAAAACCACAGTGAGATACTATCTCACACCAGGAAGAAGGGCTAAAATTAACCAGTCAGGAAATGACAGGTGTTGGGGCGAGGATGTGGAGAAAGCAGAACCCTCCTACACTGTTGGTAGGAATGCAAGCTGGTGCAGCCACTCTGGAAAACAGTATGGAGGTTCCTTAAAAAGTTGAAAATAGAGCTACCTTATGACCCGGCAATCACACTACTGGGTATTTACCCTAAAGATACAAATGTAGTGATCTGAAGGGGCACCTACACCCCAGTGTTTATAGCAGCAATGTCCATAATAGCCAAACTATAGAAAGAGCCTAGCTGTCCATCAACAGATGAAAGGATAAAGAAGATGTGGTATACATACACAATAGAATATTAAGCAGCTATCAAAAAAATGAAATCTTGCCATTTGCAATGATATTGATGAAACTAGAGGGTATTATGCTAAGCGAAATAAATCAAGGACAATTATCATATTATCTCTTTGATAAGAGGAATTTGAGAGGCAGGGCAGGGGAGTCATGGGGGTGGGGGATCAAGAGGGAAAAAAATGAAACAATATGGGACCGGGGAGGGAGACAAACCATAAGAGACTCTTAATCTCAGGAAACAAACTGATTGTTGCTGGGAGGTTGGGGGGAGGGATAGGGTGGCTGGGTTATGGACACTGGGGACGGTAATGCTATGGTGAACGCTGTGAATTGTGTAAGACTAATGATTCACAGACATGTACTCCTGAAGTAAATAATATATTATATATTAATTTTTTTTAAAGTATATGAAGAATGGAACCACTGAAAGAGGAAGGAATTTTTAATAGATACAACAACTAGGCAAACTCAGACCTCAAAACATACATACAGTAGAATACTAAAGAGGCTTTAAAATAATCATTTTTAAAATGTACAGGGGCCTCTGGCTCGCTCAGTCAGTAGAGCATGGAACTCTTGAGCTCAGGGCTATGAGTTTGATCCCTAAGTTGGGCATGGAGCCTAATTTAAAAATAAATATATTTTTTTTAAATGCAGAAATAAGGTTAGAAATAAAAACCACAAGCAAAAATGAACAACTGAGACTCCATCAAGAAGAAAACTTCTGGGGGTGCCTGAGTGGCACAGCTGGTTGAGCATCCGACTCTTGGTTTCAGCTCAGGTCCTGATCTTGGGGGTTGAAAGATCGAGCCCCACATCAGGCTCTGCACTCCGTATGGAATCTGCTTGGGTCCCACTCTCCCTCTCCCTCTCATGTTCTCTCTCTCTCTAAAATAAACTTTAAAAAAAAAAAAAAAGAGCTTCTGCACAGCAAAGGGAACAATCAACAAAACTAAAAGGCACTGCGTGGAATGGGAGAAGACATCTGAAAATAACATACAGGATAAACGACTAATATCCAAAATCTTAAAAAAACTTACCAAACTAATCACTCAAAGAATAAACCAGTTAAAAAATGGGCAGAAGATACAGACATTTCTCCAATGAATACATACAAATAGCCAATAAACACATGAAAATTTGCTCAACATCACTCATCAGAAAAATACAAATCAAAACCATAATGAGACACCACCTCACACCTGTTAGAATGGCTAAAATTAAGTTGGGAAACAACAGATGTTGGCGAGGATGCAGAGAAAGAGGAACACTCTTATACTGCTGGCGGGAATGCAAACCAGTACAGTTCCTCTGGAAAACATTAGAGAAGTTCCTCAAAAAGTTAAAAATAGAACTACCCTATGACCTAGCAATTCACTACTAGGCATTTATCCAAAGGATAAAAAATACAGATTCAAAGGGGGCACATGCACCCCACTGTTTACAGGAGCCCTATCAACAGCCATATTATGAAGAGCCAAAATATCCATCAACTGATGAATGGATAAAGATGTGTGTATGTGTGTGTGACACACACAAATGGAATATTACTCAGCCATCAAAAACAATGAAATCTTGCCATTTGCAGTGACATGGATGGAACCAAAATGTATTATGCTAAGCAAAATAAGCCAGAAAAAGGCAAATACCATATGATTTTACACAAATGTGGAATTTAAGAAACCAACCAAATGAACACAGGGGAGGGGAAGGAAATATAAAACAAGATAAAAACAGGGAGGCAAACCATAAGAGACTCTTAACTATAAAGAACAAACTGAGGGTTGATGGATGGTCTAACTGGGTGATGGGCATTAGGGAGGGCACCTGTGATGAGTACTGCGTGTTAATATGTAAGTGAATCACTAAATTCTACTCCTAAAACCAATACTACACTATATGTTAACTAGAATTCAAATAAAACTTTGAAGGAAGAAAAACAACAACACAAGACAGGCTGGCTCAGTCTGTACAGCATGCTACTTTTGATCTCAAGGTTGTGGGTTCAAGCCCCCACATTGGGGATAGAGTTTACTTAAATAAAGTGAAAAATATATATAAATAATATATAATAATAAATAAAACTTTTAAAAAACCCACAGCACAAGAAAAGGCAAAAAGAGAAAGAGAAATTTCAAAACAATCAAGTAGAAAAATCTAGAAATAGATTTTCTATTGCCTAGGTGGCTCAGTTGGTTAAGTGTCTGTCTTTGGCTCAGGTCCCACAGTCCTGGGATGGAGTCCTGCATCAGGCTCCCTGCTCAGCAGGAAGTCTGTTCCTCCCTCTCCCCCTCCCCCATTCTTGTATGTGCGCACAGGCTCTCTCTCTTGCTCACTCTGTCTCAAATAAATAAAATCTTTAAAAAGAATTTTTTTTAAAAGCAGAACATCTGGTCAAAGCTAGATTACTAGTGAACTGTATTCTTGTTCTGAAATAATCTCAGATATAATAATCAGATTTTAGCACAAAAAAGATAAAGAGCTGGAAAATATGAAAGAGAAGTATAGAATGCACCATGAGAAGCTTTTAGCATGAAGTATCAGTTGTTGGAAGAGGAAGCAGGAAAAGTAACATTCAAAGACATATTGGTAGAGGCCACTTGGGTGGCTCAGGCAGTTAAGTATCTGACTCTTGATTTCAGTTCAAGTCATGATCTCAGGGTTGTGAGACTGAGCCCCACGTCAGGCTCTGCACTGAGCATGGACCCTACTTAAGATTCTCTCTCTGTCCCTCCTTCCCTCCCTCCCTATGCTCACTCTCAAAAATTAAAAAAAAAAAAAAAAAAAAAAAAAGAGGGCACCTGGGTGGCTCAGTGGGTTAAAAATGAAGGAGGAGGAGGAAGGTGGGGAGGAGGGGAGGGGGCGAAGAAAATAAAAAAACAAAGACACATTAGCCAAAATTGAAGACATTAGTCTTCAGACTGCCAGGGTAAAACTGCAGAACAATAGAGACATACAGAAAAATACTAAGAGCAACCAAAAGAGAAAGAATGATTACCAAGTAGGAATAATTAGACCTCAGACTTCTCAGGTGCAACAACAGATACCAGAAAACAAGGGAGCAACCTCTTCCTACAAGGGAAAATAATAGTCAACCACACATCATTATACTTTTTAGCTGAAATGCCACCTAAAAGGAAGGGTAACAAAGAGGCCTGAAGATATACTTACTTACAGAGGTAGTTTGTAATTTACAGATCCATACAGAAAGATTTTGATAAATGATGTATATTAATACAAAAGAAAACAGAATGAAGGAGTGAGATGCAAGAACGGTAAACCAAGAAATTTGTCAACATAAATATTAACTTTTAAACACTTTTATTAATGCCTAACTTTGAGAGATTTAAAAGGTAGAACTCCAAAACTAGAGAAGAGTATGGAAAATGTGAAATATTTAGAATTAAAACACTTTAAAAATGCAATTATTGTTCATGAGGAGAGGTAGACATTCAGTTCAGATTGTAATTATTTATGCTGAAAAATGTAAAGGTAACCAGTGTGACAGAAATACAATAAACAACTTCCAAGCCAGCAGAGTCTTTGTAAGAAAGGGAAAAATTTATAAAACAACTCCATGCTACAACATGGATGAACCTTAAAGGCATTACGGCAGTAAAATAAGCCTGTCACAAAGGATAAATACTATTATGATTCCACTTACATCAAGTACCTAGAGTGGTCAAATTTGTAAACAGAGAGTAAAATGGTGGTTGCCTGGGACTTGTGGGAGGAGGGAATGAGGAGTTAGTGTTTAATGCATAGAGTTTCAGTTGGGAACAGTTCTGGAGATAGATGATGATGATTGTGGCACATCAAAGTAAGCATACTTACTGATGTCACAAAAATGATGGTGATGATTGTGGCACATCAAAGTGAGCGTACTTACTGATGTCACAAAAATAACACTTAAAAATAGAATGGACCCTGACACAAAAACGAGTTAAAAATACTACAAGCAGAACTATAGCCCAATATCTCCAAAGGACATAGATACAAAAATCCTCAACAAAATATCAGTAAACTGAATCCACCCATTAGAAAAATCATTCACTTCAATTAAGTGGGATTTATTCCTTGGGGCACCTGGGTGGTTCAGTGGGTTAAAGCCTCTGCCTTTGGCTCAAGTCATGATCTCAGGGTCCTGGGACTGAGCCCTACATCGGGTTCTCTGCTCATCAGGGAGCCTGCTTCCCCTTCTCCCTCTGCCTCCCTCTCTGCCTACTTGTGATCTCTCTGTCAAATAAATAAAATCTTTTTTTTTTTTTAAAGTGGGATTTATTCCTGAGATGCAAGCGTAGTTCAATATTCACCAGTCAATATGACATATCACATCAATAAGAGGAAGGAGAAAAACAATACAACCATTCCAATGAATGCAGTAAAAGCATTCGACAAAGTATAACATCCATTCATGATTAAAACCCTCAACAAAGCAGGTTTACAGGGAACAATCCTCAACATAATAAAGGCCATATATGAAAAACCCACAGCTAACACCATACTCAATGAATGGTAAAAAAAAAAAAAAAAAAAACCTGAGCTTTCCCCTTTCCCCTTAAGGTCAGGAACAAGACAAGGATGTCCATTCTTACCACTTGTATTCAACATGGTACTGGAAGTTCTAGCCATAGCAATCAGACAAGGAAGAGGAATGAAAGGATCCAAATTGGTAAGAAAGAAGTAAAACTTTCACTATTTGCAGATGACATGACACTACAGAAAACCCTAGCAGTGCATGGCTGGCTCAGTCAGAGAAGCACGCGATTTGATCCTCGGGGTTGTAGGTTTGAGCCCCACATTGAGTATAGAGATTACTAAAAAAATAAACTCAAAAAACGTTCTAGAAATTAATTTTTAAAAAAGTCCTAAAGACTCTGCCAAAAAACTGTTAGAACTGATAAATGAATTCAGTAAGGTCATAAGATACAAAATCAGTGTACAGAAATCTGTTTGATTTCTAAACACTAGGCAGAAGAAAGAGAAATTAAGAAAATAAACAGTAAGATATTCAGGAATAAACTTAACCAAGGGGATGAAAGACCTGTATTCTGAAAAATATAAAACACTGAGGAAAGAAACTGCACACAACACAAAAAGAAAGATATAACAGGTGCCTGGGTGGCTCAGCTGGTTAAGTGACTGACTCTTGATCTCAGGTCAGGTATCAATCTCACGGTTGTGAGTTCAAGCCCTGCACTGGGCTCCAACCTGGGCATGAAGCCTACTTTAAAAAAAAAAAAAGGAAAGATACTCCATACTTATGTATTGGAAAAACAAATATAGTTAAAATGGTCCTACTAACCAAAGCAATCTACAGATTTAATGCAATCCCTATCAAAATACCAACATTTTTCACAGAACTAGAATAATCCTAAAACTTGTGTGAAGCCACAAAAGACCCCGAATAACCAAAGCAATCTTGAAATAAATAAATAAATAAATAACAAAGCTGGAGGTATCACATTTCCAGACTTCAAGTTACACTACAGAGCTGCAGTAATCAAAACAGTATGGTACTCGCACAAAAAAAGACACACAGATCAATGGAATAGAACAGAAAAGCCCAGAAATAGACCCACAACTATATGGTCCATTTATCTTTGACAAAGGAGGCAAGGACACACAGGGGGAAAATGGTGGTGGGAAAATTGGACAGCTACATGCAAAAAAAGAATGAAACTGGACCACTTTCTTATACCACACAAAAATAAACTCAAAATGGATTAAGGACATAAATGTGAGACCTAAAACCATAAAAATCCTAGAAAAGAGCAGAGGCAGTAATTTCCCTGACGTTGGCTATACAAACATTTCTCTAGATACGTCTCCTGAGGCACAGGAAACAAAATCAAAAATAAACTACTGGAACTACATCAAAATAAAATGCTTCTGCACAGCATAGGAAACTATCAACAAAACTAAAAGACAAGCTACAGAACGGGACAAGATACCTGCAAATGATATATATGATAAAGAATGAGTATTTCAAAATACATAAAGAACTTACCCAAGTCAACACCTAAATCCAAAAAATCCGATTAGAAATGGGCAGAAGATATGAACATTTCTCCAAACATACAGATGGCCAAGAGAGACATGAAATGATGCTCAACATTACTCATCATCAGGAAAATGCAAATCAAAACCACAACGAGGTATCACCCCCACACCTGTGAGACTGGCTAAAATCAAAATCACCAAGAAACAAGTGTTGGCAAGGATGTGGAGAAAAAGAAACCCTTGTGCACTGTTGGTGGAATACAAACTGGTGCAGCTACACTGGAAAACAGTATGGAGGTTCCTCAAAAAATTACACTTAATGCTACTAGTTATCCAAAGAATACAAAAACACTAATTTGAAAGGATATATGCACAGCTATGTTTACTGCAGTACTATTTATTATAGCCAAATTATGGAGGCAGCCCAAGTGTCTGATATATGAATGGATAAGGAAAGTGTAATACACATACACACACACACACACACACACACACACATTATTCAACCATAAAAAAGAATGAAATCTTGCCATTTGCTGCAACATAAATAGAACTAAAGAGTATAATGCTAAGTGAAAAGAGTCAGAGAAAGACAAATATCATATGATTTTATTCATATATGGAATCTAAGACACAAAACAAAGGAAAATAAAGAGACAGACAAACCAAAAGAAAGACTCTTACCTATAGAGAACAAAGTTACCACAGGGGAGGTGGGAGGACTGGTGAAATATGTAAAGGGGATTAAGACTACACTTACCAGGAAGGAGGAGGCAAGATGGCGGAGGTGTAGGAGGCACAGAGAGCCCTGGGAATCAGAAGTCCAGCTAAAGAGGAGGAAATCACTCTAAAAGCCGGCAAACACAACAGGAGAGAGAAGAGAATAAGAACAGCAATTCTAGAAGCAGAAAATCGACCACTTTCAGAAAGGTAGGACGTGTGGAAAAAGTGAATTTAAAGCGATGGAAAAAGAGAACCCAGGGGGAGGGGCCGGCTCCCAGCAGCCGCAGAGCTGCGGAGCACGAAATTCAGAACTTCTAGTCCACTCCGCTGAGGGACATCGCTCCGCAGGCTAACCAAGGGTTCAGCCCTTGCGGGAACAGTGTGGTTTCAGGACCCGTGGGGTCACCAAGGGACCAGGGGAGCCCGAGTGCGGCAGAGCTCCCAGGTATTGGGGCGGAGAAGCCGGCAGCAGAGAAGGAACCGCCAACGCTGCATAGGCTCACCTTGGACTATAGGAACTGAGACACATAAGGGCTGCCGTACTTCAAGCGGGGACCCCACGGGAGGCAGCTCCGGAGACACCCCCTCCTTCCTCCTCCGGGAGGAGCAGTGCAGGAGTGCGCAGCAAGAATCTGCTGGTTTGGGGACTCCAGACGGGGCCGCGTGCGCCACAGATAGAAGCACTCCGCCACAGGCTAGCTGAGCACAGAGCGCAGGCCACAGACAAGGGAGACGGGAGTGATAACGGCTTTCCTCTAAGGGCCTGTGGAGGATTGCGGCGCCCAGCACTCGGCTTCTCTGGGCCAGAGACTGGGAGGCCGCCATTTTCATTCCCGGCCTCCAGGGCAGTACGGAAAGCGCTCAGGAAGTGCTCAGGAAACAAAGACTCC
>CM053610.1:20819138-20839671 GCA_028646535.1 Procyon lotor
CTGTGTGCTCTCTCTCAAAGAAATAAAAAAAGTCTTTTAAAAAAATCAGAATCTTCTCTGATACTGCCTTTCAAATGACAGACTCCATAATTTTACTGTATCTAGGTCTAGGCTTATTTCCTTTGTTCTTCCCAGTATTTAAGAGTAACATAAATAGCTTTGAAATTGCTGTAAGTGTGGATTGTACGTGAATATTTTAATTATAGTTATATAAATAACATTGTGGGACTGCAATAATTATCTCCCTCTCTTCCTCCATTTGCTTTTTCCTTTATCTGCCAAATGGATTTTAATGGACAGATACTTTAAGTATCTTCAAGTCATCCATTTCTTTTACAAAAAAGAGGTTTTTCACACTTTTATAAAAAATATTCTATATATTTCAAAAAATCCAATGTGGCTTGCTAAATTGGGTTAAAAGACCTTGAAGGCTAGCCTTGTATCATACATGAGATATAGCAAGTGCAAATAGCCATAAGTAACGTAAGCGACATATCCATGTGAGAATCATTCCACAGTAAAAATGAACAACATTCACAAGACTGCAGTTATGCCTGACAGTGAGCGCCTGCAAAGACCAATACAGGCTAAATTCACCAGTGACACAACCACTAAGTCGAAAAAGCACAGTAGTTCAGCATCAAAGTCCTAAAAATGTAGAACACTACAAAGAAACTCAGAGTGGCTTTGTAAGAATGGGAAATCCCAAGTGTAAAAACAGTACGAATCCTACCTCTAACCAGACAATGATGGACACTGACAGCTGACTTCAAGAAAGGCTTAAGGAAAGCAATTCAAATCAAGAATTCAAAGCATGGATAGATTTCATCTATCCCATCCATCCTTAAGGACTAGCTCTAGGGACTGATGCAAGCATCTATATATAAAGTGTCAAATGTACCATCGCATTACCCAAAACAACTTTTAATCAGGGAAGGAACCCTGTGGCATGCCCCAAAAGAAGCCAGCTTATCTGTAAACCTTTAGTAAGCATAGATAAAGCCATGCAAATGTATCCAGAAGTGAAAAAATTCCTGTTGTAGCAAAATCACATGGGTAAACATAAATTCTGACCTTGATGGTCCACTAGAAGAGATTTCCAAGCAAGGGGCAGAAAAAGTACAAGACATTCTGCACATACTTTTTCTTAACACATGAAAGATAAGTTAGGCCAAAAAAAATGCCACAGGATCTCAGAGGATTTGAAATTCAGGACTTCCAAAGAAAATAAATGAGAAATGTAATTAAATAACTTGTGCCGGGGTGCCTGGGTGGCTCAGTCGTTAAGCGTCTGCCTTCGGCTCAGGTCATGATCCCAGGGTCCTGGGATCGAGCCCCGCATTGGGCTCTCTGCGCAGCAGGGAGCCTGCTTCTCCCCCTACCACTCCCTCTGCTTGTGTTCCCTCTCTCGCTGTGTTTCTCTCTGTCAAATAAATAAAATCTTAAATAAATTAATTAATTAATAACTAACTAACTTGTGCCTTCCCGGCCCTTATTACAGGCAACACCCAAACCAAACTACCACTATACCATCCAAACCATCACTCCTATCCTTCACTGCTGAGTGGCTCTGTGCTACACCCTGGAGGAGTGGACATGATCTAGCAGTGCAAACACAAAGAAGTCTGGAAATAACCAAGATTTCTACACTTTTATTAGTCCTTTAAAAATGTATTTAATTTCACAAAACAACTGACCTGAACTGTTCAAAAATATCAATGCCATAAAAGACACAACAAGGCATGGGAACTGTTGTACATTAACAAAGATTAAAGAGACATGACAACCAAATGAAATACAGGATTTTTTTATTTTTTATTTGAATTCAATTAACATATAGCGTATTAGTTTCAGAAGTAGAGTTTAGTTGCATATAACACCCAGTGCTCATTACATCAAGTGCCCTCCTTAATGTCCATCTCCCAGTTACCCCATTGCCCAACCCACCTCCCCTCCAAGAACTCTGTTTCCTAGAGTTGAGTTTCTTATGGTTTGCCCCCTTCTGTTTTTTTGTTGTTTTTTTTTTAAGATTTTATTTATTTATTTGACAGAGAGAGAGAGATCACAGGTAGGCAGAGAGGCAGGCAGAGAGAGGGAGGGAAGCAGGCTTCCTGCCGAGCAGAGAGCCCGATGCAGGGCTCGATCCCAGGATCCTGAGATCATGACCTGAGCTGAAGGCAGAGGCTTTAACCCACTGAGCCACCCAAGCGCCCCCCCCTTCTCTGTTTTTATCTTTATTTTTGAAATGCATGATTCTTGATACTTGACTGAAAAAATAAGCTATAAAGAATATTCATGGAACCAGAGACAATTTGAATATAGACTATATATTAAATACTCCTGTATCAGTGTTAATTTTCTTGAATGTAATTAGATTATGGTTATGTAAGATAACATATTTGCTCTTAAAACATACATTCTAAAGTATAGAAAGAGGGATAAAGCAAATTGCGGCGAAGTTAAAAAGACAAAGGAAACTCAGTTCCTATCCTCAATGTGTTCACAGAAAAAGGTATTTCTCCTCCCACTTAAAATACAAATAGGTCATCAACATGCATATTTGTAATATACACAATACAAATAATTGTACTCATACGTAACTACATACCATTATGTTATATACAACAATGTATAATATGTAATGGGAAAACGTCATTAGCAAGCAGTTGACAATAAAGAACCTCAAGGAATACCAAAAAGGCTACCATTTATTAAGGACTAACTGTGTTAGGGATGCATACACCTCCATAAAGAAAGGTTAAATCTATCCCACAGGTAGGTTATACAGGTAGGTTTGGAACTCAGGGCTCTATTTCTCCCCAAGGATTGATTCCTGACATTACATTATGCAGCCTCTTAACAAAAGAAGTCCAAAATATTAGAAATAAAAACAATATAGAAAACAACACAGACATCTGAATATAAGATACATCTGAAGTATATATAACATCAAGTTTTACGACTGCAGGTTATAACACTGGTATTTGCACAAGTGATTAATTTTGAATTAAAGAAAATAAGTCTATCAAGAAAATAAAAGGGAAAAGTTTGTATACAGACTATTGAAATTTATAACCACATTATGGATGAGTAGAAGGATTAGCTTCAAATTATCAGTTTCCTCATCAACAGATCATCTTACGTCTAAATCAGGTCAGCAAACCACAGCCTCAAACCAAATCTGGCCCTCTCACTGTCTTTGTAAATAAAGTTTTACTGGAACACAACCTTGCCCATTCATTTATGATTCATTTATTCCTGCCTTCCTGCTACAATGGCAGAAGTGAATAATTATGATAAGAGACAGTAGGGGCCACAAAACCTAAAATATTTATTACTGTCCCTTTACAGAAAGTTTGCCAACGCCTGGTTTAAATGATAACTACATATATCACAAATAGTAGAAAAATAATTAGTCTATTCATTTCAGCTCTATTTAAGCTTTACTGTGAACTCTGATTTAAGTTCTCTTCCTTTGTAATTAGTGTCACTTAGAAAAAGCTAGTGAGTTTTTGAATTTCCACAAGGATGTTCATATGTCAGTTATATTTCATAAAGTATGTCTTATTTTAGCTGCCCAGTAATTTATCTTTCACCATACTATTACAAACAAATTCCTAACTAAAGCACATTTGCAGTTTCCCCCACACTTACTTATCCCTCTACTGCCTACAATCTGCAAAGATATAAACAAAGAAAAGATGAATAGCTGATAGGACTTTCTGAAAAGACAAAATAGCTGATATGACTAAGGAACTCCTAGGAGCCTGTTCACCCTAGAACATTTCAAAGTACCATTTAGGACCAACAACATCAACACCATTACCTGCCTGCTTATTAGAAATGCAAATTCATGGGTCTCATTCCAGACCTATACCAGGTGACTCTTACATTAAAGTTTAAGAACAGAGTTGATATTACTTACCTTGAGTGTGAACAGGCTGATTCGGCCAGGCAGTTTATAAAACAGCCCCTCTCCTCCTCTTGAATTGGAATGTAGCATGGCATTGAGACATGCAAGAGGGGACGTCCCACTGTAAAATATACAAGGATGGATGAGGGTTACAGAAATCTCTATGCCTACTTACTCAAGGATCCAATACCCTCCAACTCATTCTTAAATCAAGAAGCGGCAGAGCAAGAAACACAGCAGAAAAGAGCCCATGACAACAATTCCACTTTGAAAGTAGTACAGGGCAACAAATGAGATCCCCACCAATCACACTCAGGTAAGACATGGTATGTGATTCCCTTGTTCCATATCTGGCGCTTCCTTAGTGCCTTTTGACAGTACCAACCAAGTTCTCAAAGAGATTTAGAAAAAGTACACAATGTTCAAATTCAGGGAGTTTTAAAAAAACACATTACCCAATATTTTTATTAAATTTTAAAAATTAAATTTTAATATTAAAAACAAAACTGTGTTTCCTAGCCTCTATTTTGACCCACATGTATCATGCTCAGAAACTGCCACAAAACATTATCAACACAAAAACCACAGAATCAATGGTGCTGTCCCAAGAAAACAAGCACACCTTTTCATCCCCAGTTAAATATTTGCTAATAAGCACACAAAAGAAGAATATTTCATTTGCTTTTTCTCTGCTGGGAAGGGAAGAGAATGGGTTTTATTCTACATCTACCCAGGAGCAATCACTTAAATTTCAACTTAAAAAAAAAAAAAGTCAAATGGATCTGGTATCCAATAATGAAAAAAAGATGGATCATTAAGATAGTTCACACTCTTTGCTGCAGTAGTTGGTTGTAAAACAGTAACTCAGTGAATTAAAGGCCGTTTACTGAAACTTAAAATAGAACAGCTGTCAAAAACACAAACGTCCATTATTAATATTAACTGAGTTTGGCACTAGCATGTTAGTGCTAGGATTGACCTGTTCATCTTCTCGTCCCTCTCCCCGGTATGGTAAAAATATATAAATATCTTAAGTAAAGCCTCTTAAGATCTTTCAGAACCAGAAGCCTTAATTTATGCAGTGTTAAAAATAAATTCTGAGTCTAAAAAAGCCATTAAAAAAAAAACAACCCTATTACTTATTCTGCTTTGAAACACACTGGATGCTAAAAAAATTTTCACCAAGAACCAATCTCTATAAGAATCCTTGTGCAGAATCTGGAGTATCAAGTGGGTGTGCTAACATCTCTGCTACGACGGGGGATGGCATGCTGGCAGAGTCCTTTAGCAGAACACTGTGACTCCTACACACTATACCTCTGTCTACAAATTACAGAGCTGCTCACTCATCACGAGCCACCATGACTGCTTCATTAATTCCTATAAGAGCAAGAAGCAGAAACAAGTTAAAGTTCTCAATTTCATCTGTCCCAAAGGGACTAATTTACCTTCTATAGGTATAGTGGTCCAACAGCAGTGCAGACAGCAGCATGATGGGAAATAGCCCATAAAAACAAAAATAAAGCACAATTATAACACTACACAGTGCATAGGTACTATTTTTTTTCTTAAGATTTTATTTATTTGACAGAGAGAGAGATCACAGGTAGGCAGAGAGGCAGGCAGAGAGACGGGGAAGCAGGCTCCCCACCCCACAGAAAGCCTGATACGGGGCTCGATCTCAAGACCCTGAGATCATGACCTGAGCCAAAGGCAGAGGCTTTAACCCACTGAGCCACCCAGGCACCCCCAAAGGTACTATTTAAATGAATGTGACCTACACAATCCTGATCTTCCCTCCCCACAAACTGTCAGCTTGAGACTGTTTGAACTGATATTCAAACAGTGAGAGTGAGGATCTTTATGAAAGTGAGGATCTTTTGACCCTAAAAGGTCAATTTTTTTTTTAAGATTTTATTTATATATTTGACAGAGAGAGACACAGTGAGAGAGGGAACACAAGTGAGAGAGGGGAAGTGAGAGAGGGAGAAGCAGGCCTCCCGATGAGCAGGTAGCCTGATGCAGGGCTTGATCCCAGGACCCTGGGATCATGACCTGAGCCAAAGGCAGATGCTTAACAACTGAGCCACCCAGGTGCCCCTAAAAGGTCAATTTCAAGCAGCTAAAGCTTAACCAGCAAAAGTATATGCTGTTTGTTCTGAGTCCCAAAAAGGGAGACTGTGTTGTGCTCTCCTCTTTCATTTACATTAAAGACAAAGGGGTTTGGGGTAAGAGTAAAAGAAGAATCAAACACAACCACTGATTTTCATGCCTAAAATTCCTTTTGTTTCTAACCTGTTGCTTTTCTAGGAAAACTACATCATAGAAGAATAAAATCAAGGTCACGCTAAACTTTAGTATATTCCTATGATGAAAGGCTAGAATCAGAAGGGAGGAAAAAAAGGCCCGTGGTGTTACAGTGATGAGACCACCCTTCTTTTGATCCTAAAACAAAGAACTTCAGGGATATAGAAAGGAGGGAAGTTTTAAACAAGATGGAGCCTATCAGAATCTGCCCCTCTCTACTACTAAAATGTGCAAGAGAGTACAAAACAAAATGTGTGGATTCCTTACACAAAGAACACACTCCATGTCAAGATTTAAGGGAGAGTAAGAACAGGGAAAGCCGCTGTATCTCTAATGAAAATAAATGGATGTCACTCACTCCCACCTGCCACTCAGAGGACACACGACCTGGGAGAATAGTTCTATACCACACTAAACCAGGGGCGGGGAGGGGGTGGAGAGACAGACTCAGAGAGAGAAAAGGCATATATATACTTAATCATGTCACTAAGTATCTATAGAAAGACCTATACCCTATGAAACCCTCTTGAACAATGAGAACAATACGAACCTCATTTCCTTTAGTCCTTCTGCTTCTATGACCTGCAGAATCTGTTTTGGTGTCATTGGAGCATCCGAGTAGTTTTCTAGTACCTAAAGAAATATAAATATTCCGATTTTAGTGCACAATTTCCATTTATATCCATCAGTCTATATCCTGAGCTACAGTTCTGCTGTGAGGCACCACTGTCAGTTTTTCCAGAGTTGACATTGCTTCAGAAACCAAATTACGTATCTAAGATGCTACTAAAAGTAACTGAAATTAGCATAAATATTCTAATTTTTTTCAAGATTTTATTTATTTATTTGACACAGAGAGAGAGATCACAAGTAGGCAGAGAGGCAGGCAGAGAGAGGGGGGGAAGCAGGCTCCCAGCCGAGCAGAGAGCCCAATGCAGGGCTCAATCCCAGGACCCTGAGATCATGACCTGAGCCGAAGGCAGAGGCTTTAACCCACTGAGCCACCCAGGCACCCCAATATTCTAATTCTTAATTCTAAAAACACCCATCTTCTTAGCATACGTGCTATGGTACGTGGGTGGGGCCTTAGCAACCCTGGTTACTGCTGAACGTCATGTTGTTCACAGGACTAAACCACAGAATACATAGAGCTGCAAAATAATGACAAGACAGAAATGCATTCAGACTTTTTTTCCCTGGGGAAGTCTGATTAGTACCCATATTTTTAAGTGATGGTTTTGCCACTGTGTTGTGAAATTTTTATGTTAACGGCCACAGTGCATTTTTCCATTTGGCAACATGAGGCTGATTCTGCAGGATTGGTGCAGGCAGAGCACGTCCCATTTACGTTAGCATCATCTAACAGAAACATCTAATGTTAAAAACAGAACGTCCCATTTACGTTAGCATCGTCTCTAACAAAGTCATGGCAGCAGTTTCTTAGCGAGCAACTGCAGCTCTCTCACGTGAAGGAGCGGAGCAGTTTTAGAAATGCTATCCTTCACAGGGAGGACAAAGGCTGTCAGTATCTTTGTAGGGTCTCTACCATCAGCTGCTGAGGCTACTACACACAACATCTAGCAGTCACTTAACAACTGTAACAACTAAGTTAAGTGCTGCTTTGTCACAAATAAAATGCAAAGCAAGAAGTCTGACAGGACTGCTGCTAAAGGGTCTCCTGCGGAAGAACATGAGCCCTCAGCACTAAAGGAAGTCAAGCTTTGGAGAAGTAGGTGCTGAAATAAAGCCCCTATTTACCATGGTCCCACTGTTAGCCTCTCTCAATTTTTACATTCTCTTCAAGTAGCATCATCACCTCTCGTAGCTTCAACTACTACCTATATTCTGCTAATTCCCAAATATTCACCTCTAGCCTGGGTTTCTCCCCAGCTTCTGACTCAAGTATTCACTTCTGTACCGACATCCGCCCCCACCATCTGTTGTAATCCATCTAACCAGCAACTCCAATTCTTTGCCCCTCATCCTCCATCACCTAATGCAGAAACCTAGGCAGCACCCCTCACTCTCTTACCTGTCCCCCAGTTCCTTCCCTCACCTAACACACAGCCCCTTCACTAATATCCCTGCAACCAGCCCTGCTCTCCTCAAGTCTATCCTTCCTCCACCACCAGCCTTCGCTCCACAAATACATGAAATACTTCCCCGTGTCAGGGATAATTCTAGAATTCAGCAGTAAACAAGACCAAATCCCTGCTCTTACAGAACCTACCTGCTATAGCCTGAGGTCAACCCAACAAAATAAATCTGCCCTCATCACTTTCCCTGCTTTAAAATTCTTCAACAGCAATCTAATCACATACAGCAAAGGCCAAAGCTTCCGAAGAAGTGCTCACTGGAAAAACACAGGCTTTAGAACCAGACAGACCTGGGTTTAAATGCCAGCCTCCTAAACTTGGGCAAGTTACCTACCCAACCTGAACCTCAGTTGCCCAACTTGTGCTGGAAGGATATTGAGGTCTTCCCATTAAGAGTTGTTTTACAGGGGGTGCCTGGGTGGCTCAGCGGGTTCAAGCCTCTGCCTTTGGCTCAGGTCATGATCTCGGGGTCCTGGGATCAAGCCCCGCATTGGGCTCTCTGCTCAGCAGGAAGCCTGCTTTCCCCTGTCTCTTTGCCTACTTGTGATCTCTCTCTCTGTCAAATAAATTTTTAATAAAGTCAAATAAATAAATAAAATATTTAAAAAAACCAAAAACAAAAAAAAGAGTTGTTTTACAGATTGCAGACCACGGAAGTGCGTGCCTATGGTGCCCAGCACAAATATGTGCTCACCGGCCTGGCACACAGGCCCTGGGAATCTGGTCTCTGCCTATCTCTGTACCTGAATGCAGACTGATACTCCACAACTTCACGTTCCAATAACTATGGTAGTTCTACCCAATTCCCACTTTCCACCCTGTCTGCGCACAAGCATGCACACACACCACCAGCTCCTTATCAACAGCTCCTAACATCCTCCATGAGGGGCCTACTTCTACTCACCCTTCAAGATTCAGTTTGGAAAGCACCTTCCTCCGGGAAGCCTTCCCTGTTCTCTGCCAGGCAGAGGTAAAAGTCTCTTTTCAGTGTCTTCACAGTCCACAACACATGTAATTTACCTTCCGAAGTAGGACACTTGTGAAAGGAGGAACCAGTCATAATGATGTCTGGACAGTAAGCCTGAACCAGGATGTCTATTTATCACACATACGTCTATGATGGCATTATCATGAATGTAGTCAAATTCTATTCATGGGTCTAGACCTTCTCTATTCCCAGAAGACCATAAGTTCCTCAAGGGCCAACTTTATCCATCTTTGTATTCTAAGAACCGGAGTGCCAAGTTAAGCAGTGCTGACTTGAACAAACCTTTACAAGCTACTAATGTTCACTGTCACAGACAGCATTTCTCTAATACTAAATGAGAGCTAAGCTAGCCAGTTTTTGTAAGGTAACTTTTTTAAGCAGCAGCGTGACTCTGAAAAATTAGTTACCAATTATTTAAACAGCAGTCAGGAAGAGCCTGAGAATCTAAGAGACTCTATAGCCTGAGAATCTAACTTCTCTAAAAGGAAGTTACATCAAAAGATACAAAGTATTCACTTTTATTATAATTGTATGTGCCTCCAGCTTTTAGTATAAGAACAATTCAGCAGTGTTCTATTCCTAGTCCCTGTCTTTCTAGCACACTTTAAAAAAAAGTATCTCTTCTCCTACTTCAAAGAGGAAAAAAAAAACGTTTGATGTAGAATGGTCAGTCCTCAATCAAAGTGAAAGATAAAGCATACAATGAAGAGTTTCTCAAAGCCAGGGAGAATCCATTTAAGGACATTCAATTTAAAGGGAAATCCCCTTGGCTATTTCTCCCAAACAAATCATTCTTAACAAGCAGGAGGATTTATACTATCCAACCCTCTAAAGTCTACTCTTATATCTAGGAAAGACAATACTACAAAATGTTTGAAAGAAGAGTATCTACTTCTCCACAACATAATTAACATCTGCAAAAGTCAGTCTCCTGGGATATACTACACCACTGAAATTCTCCAGAAGTCTCCTTTCCTACCAAAATAGTTTTTAAGAATTCCCAGTATCACTCTAGCCACCAATCTAAGCAAGGTCAGGAGCAATATGAAACCGCCCCAAAGCAAGTGCAACTAATTGCCATGGCAAGCACTCCAAATTCACCTGTCTGAAGAGTAATCACCTGCCTTCCCATTACAGCTTTCTCTAGTCAAGCTGCTCTGTCCAGCATAAGCTCTCACAAACTCCCCAGCACTAGGGTGCTGCAGCAGTTTTCTTTAAATGGGGAGAGGGCTCTAAAGTTGTCCCTCACCCACCAAATGGTCTCATCCAAAGGGATAGAAAATTCTAATAAAAAACGATAAAAGATATGCACAATTACACACCATGTTACCACAATTCGTCTTTCACATGTTTAAGGGCACTACGAAGTCATTCCTGTTTTGTTTTGTTTTTTAATGAAGAGCCATAAAACAAAGAAATAACTTACTTAGATAATCTGGTATGAAGTTGAGCCAATGACAAAATAAAACTAACAACCTGGAGACGGGAGTTCAGATCACAGTAAGTTCAAGAACCTGAAGAGGCTTAATAGAACAGTGGGCAATGAATTCCTAAAGTCTTTCAACTAGTAAGAGCCAACAGAGCTTTGAGACAAATTTCAGAACTCTGTTAGAACATGAATAACACCGGATTTAAAGGTACTTTCACCTACCTCTAACAAGTAAAACTCTAGCAGGCAAATTTCCTTTTGGTGACCAGAGTCATAAACACCTGCATACCAGGAACTTAGAAGGGAATTTCAATGAACACCCAAGACTCAACTTGAGGAGGAGGAGAGCAAGCACATCATCCTTTGGCTCTCCCCTCCTGACCTTCATTTCTAAATTTGTCTCCAGGAAAGGAAACATTGGAGAAATCCTAAAATTTCCAAAGAGATCTCAAAGCTAGCCAAACCTTCCAATTTTGATTGAATCGAAAAATATTTACAACTCCAAAATCTTCAAATTTCATATGCCAAACCAAATGAACTGAAGCATGAAACTTGAGCACACAAACACTTGCTATTTCTGTTTATTGGGCAACAAGTGCCTGGGGAAGACAATCAGGAACACCAGTGAAAACTCTCTTGTAAACCAATAACTGAATTCTACACGCTCCAAGAAAGAAAAAAGGGTACCATAGAACTGTAAGGACCCTCAACACAATAGTCATCGCCTTGGGCAACACCTCTGCGGAAGGAACCTCACTTCCCAATAAAGTAAAAGATTAGAAAGTAAAGCTTCATTCATCATTAAAGGTGATTTACAGCAGTTATTTATAAACTACAAGATGTCAAGAGACAAGTCCGCTCTCCGCACTATAACCTTGCTCTGTAGACAGCTCCTGAGAAAATGATATCTCTGGGAGAAGTTACTATTGTCATCTGCCAAGATTTTATAAGAACATGTCTCCTGGTGACTTAGTTTTGTGGGTGCAAATCCAAAAGGAAGGTATTTCGCTTATAAGTTCTCTAACGCTATGAAACCAAAATACACAACCCCCCCTCCTCACGAGGCATCTTCAACACTCAAATTCCTCCCTCCTTTGCTAAGTCCTCAGCAGTATCTTCAGAGATACTTGGTCTTTGTCCAACACTTCATGTATAACACGCACCAGGTCACTAAAGAGAGGACACACACAAACGTTCTTTGCAAAGTAGAGTCAGTTCTCCTCAGAGTGCCTATCTTCAGTATAGCTTATGAAGTAAAACGCTCTAGTCAGCTTTTCTCAAAGTGTGGTCCCGGGCCACCTGCGTTACAATCAACATGGCAAGCTGGTTAAAATGAAGACACTGAGGCTCTACTCAAGTCTGAATTTCAGACTCAGAAGATCTTAACTAGGGCCTTAGGACTAGATTCTTAAGAACCTCCCAGGTGTCCCCAACAACAATACACTAAAGTTTGAGAACCACTGATCAGGGTTCCACCTGGGAGTAAGCACTTGCTTCCCTCCACACACCTGATTTAGATTGGGAAAGCTCAAAATGTCACTCGCGTCCTTAAAAATGGGGGGTGTTTTCCGACCCCTGGAGTCAAACACACCACCCCATTGCCCACCAGGAAGCGAGGGAGGGGCTTCCGACCCTTCCCGGAAACCTAACTCCCCCGAGTGCATAAACGAAGCTTCCCCAGACCCCCAGACGCTGCCAAATAGTGGGGGAGGGGAGGCTGGGGCTCCGCCGCCCAGAGGGGGAGGAGCCGTCCTGCCAGCTCGCCCCTCCGCAGGAATTTAGGGGGTGGGGGAGCTGCAGAAAAAGGCGCCACATCCAACCGGCGGGGGACCTCTCCCCCACCCAACGCCTAGGGGGTGGGGGAAGCTGCCCCGGTCCTAGAGAAATGGTGGCCCCGCCCCCTCCTGCAGTAGGCAGGGCTTCGCCCCTCCCCCTCCCCGCGGCGGGGGCTCCGCTAGCCCACCCCCCACGTCCCCCACTGAGCCCCCTCGGCGGCCCGCCTCACCAGGCGCGCGGCCTCGGCCCACGTGCGCTCCTTCTTCCTCTTCTGTTTGTCCTTCATCCTCCTCCTCCCCGGCGGCGGTGGCGGCGGCTCCACGCGGGACCTCCGGGCGGGGCGGGTGGCGGCGGCGCGGGGCTGGGGCAGCGGTAGCGGTGGTGGTGGTGGTGGCGACGGCGGCGGCGGCGGGGGGCGCGTGGCGGCGGCGCGCGAGGACTCGGGTGCGGCCGGGGAGAGGGGGCGGGCGCCCGGGGACCGGCTGGCGCGAGACCGGGCGCGAGGGCGGCGGTGGGGGAGGGGTGGCGGCGACGGCTCCACGCGCCCGCGCTGCGTCAGTCGCCCACGGCGGTGGCGGCGGCAGCGGCGGCAGCCCCGCGATCGCTAAGGAATGCGGCGGCTCCGCATAACCACGGGGTCAGAGGTCACGGCTCCAGCCTCCGCTTTCCCGCTCTGCTGAGGGGCCGAGACAGGATTGGCGGTGGGGCAAGAAAGCGAGACGCGGCTTTCCCTTCGGCGCCCGGGCGTGTGCGTGTCCGCCGTGGGGGTGTGTGTGTGTGTGTGAGTGTGTGTGAAGAGTGAGGAGGGGGAGTGTGGGGTTTTTTTTTTTTTTTTGAACAAAAACAAACCGAAAGGGCGGTTGGGAATCGTAGTCCCGGCTGCCTCTCTGGCCTCCCCCGCTCCGGAAGAATATTGCTGCATGAAACGCTTGGACCACACTTCCCGGCGTACCTCGCGGCTCTTTTCCGCCCTCCCCTACCTTCCTCCGCCTCGCACAGAGCTCGGTTAAGAAGGAGGACGAGCAGTCTTTCGGGGAAGAGACTAGGCGGAGTCTCGCGATGTACGGGAACTGGCTGGGAGCCTGAGGCATTCTGGGAGACGTTGCTGGGAAGGGGCGGTGGCTGGACTCCCCAGCCGTGCTTAACCCTTTCGGCGTTTCTCGCATCCCGGCAGCTGGGCGGTTAAGGGTAGAGATGGAGTACTGGTGGTAGCTCCACTCCCAGTGCTCACTTTGTGCCTCTCCCCACCTAAACGGTTCTCACCGACACTTCACAGAGATGACAAGGGACAGGACTTTCCCTTTTGGCCCTGCCCTAAATGACTCACTGCCGCATAATAATGAGACAATGAGACACTCATACCAGTAAAACGGTTATTCCACGTTTGATGGACCTAAACAGTTCCCCATTTCCTCCTGTGCTTTCATGCTGCTAATACCACTATATGTTTGCAGAAGTTGCACCCGCAGCCTAGAGCATTCTTAACCATTTGGTGACCTTCGTGATAATAAGGGGGTAAAGAACCTGGGCTGGGGGACCATACTGACCTGAATGCACTTGAGGCCTTTTTAGAGGTGGTACCCTGAAGAGAACACAGGCCCTTAAGTCAAGTGGACCTATGCTGGAATATAAGTCACCCCCTGGGTACCTAAAACTAGGGGCTCAATTTCTCTGAGCCTCAATTTTTTAATCTACATTAGTCTAAAACCTCACAGCACTATTGGGATTAAAATTAACATAAAACACTTAGAAGGGGCGCCTGGGTGGCTCAGTGGGTTAAAGCCTCTGCCTTCGGCTCAGGGCATGATCTCGGGGTCCTGGGATCAAACCTCACATCGTGCTCTCTGCTCAGGGGGGTCCTGCTTCCTCTTCTCTCTCTGCCTACTTGTGATCTGTGTGTCAAATAAATAAAATCTTAAAAAAAAAAAAAAGGAGCTCAGTCTTTTTAAAAAGAAAAACAAAAAACACTTAGCAGGTTGGAAGAGGGTGTGAAGCAGGACCTTGACATTAGGTCCATATAATTTGGCTCCTGGTATAGAACAAGTGTTTAATAATTAGTAATAAGCTGAGGGACAATGGACAATGGACTTAGCCTCTCTGAGCCTTGGTTGCAGAGTATGAAATGAAATGAGATTCAGAGTACCAAACACATAGGTTTTCTGTACTTATTTGTCCAGAAACAGTCCTAAAATCAATTTTAAGCTGGATTAATGAGCAGCTCTTCAAAATTAGGAAGGCAGAGTCAAAGGCCACATTTGAAATGTTTCCTGGGTGAGGAAAGAACCTTCTCCCTGTTGTTAGCACGTGGAAGAGCCAGGCTTAGAGAAGACCCATACTGTGC
This sequence comes from Procyon lotor, assembly GCA_028646535.1. NCBI lineage: Eukaryota > Metazoa > Chordata > Mammalia > Carnivora > Procyonidae > Procyon > Procyon lotor. The sequence continues at coordinate 20,833,989 of CM053610.1, forward strand.
TACCTAATCCTAAGACCATGGAAGCCAGTGCTCCTGCTCTGATGCTCATCACACAGATGTTCACGCTCAATAAACAAAATACTGCAAAGTCAATAGACTGTAGAAAGTTAAAAAAAAAAACATCAAATCTTTCCCCCCTTTTCTTCACCCCAAGAAAGAGGAAAGGAATAATAACCCCCACCACCACCACCACCAAATTGTTTGACCTGATTTTTTTTTTTTTTACAAAAGTTGTTTTTTTAATCTATAGCTGACACAGCTTTGACAAGTCATTTGACTTGTTTCAACTGTTTTCTTCTTGAGTAGCTTCACCCTCCTCTGGCCTCCAAGGAGTAACTAGAAAAGATTCACTCTAAAATTTACATGTTTAGTACAGGCCCCGAGTGCAGAATAATGTCCTCTCCAGCACACACACACCCCCAAACCATCTATGCCCTGGTCCCTGAAACCTGTGACTATGTTATATTCCACTGGGAAATTGACTTTGAAGGTAGAATCAAGAGCTATGAAACAGCAAGATTATCCTGGATTATGTAGGTGAGCCCTGTATAATCACATGGGCCCTTAAAAGCAGAACAACACAGACATGACGCTTTGGAGAGGTGCAGAAGAATCAGATTTGAGGCTTGAGAGGACCTCAACCCAATGTTCCTGGCTTTGAAGGGGGCCAGGAGTCAGGGAATGTAGGCAGCCTCTTAAAGCCAGTAACTCAAAGCCCTGCCAGCCAGTAACATGACCTCAGTTCTAGAACTTTATGGAACAGGATTCTCACAACCTGAATGAGCTTGCAAGCAGGGTAGTCCCCTCTCCCACCAAATCTGTAGAAAGGAATGCAATCCTGCCAACACCTTGATTTTAGCCTTATCAGAAAACCAACTAAACCATACTACGTACAGACTCCTGGTCCACAGAAAGTGTAAGATATAAATGGATCTTGTTTTAAGCCACTAAATCTGTGATAACTTCTTACAGTGGCAAAAAATTAAATTAAAAAGGTAATACACTGGAAATACCTTTAATTCTTTGAGCCAACAGTGACTGGCTCTCTCACAGTTGGGTCAAACCATGGGAGAATCCAGATGTGACTATTTCAAGGTTAATGCCCTTACAGAACCAAACATAAACTAACGACATCATAGGTAAGTGTGAAAGAGTATGTTCAGAGGACTATACAAAATATATTGAAAAATTGATTTTAGTCATTAAACCTTAAGTAGCTGTGATTTTTTTTTTAAGTGAGTGAGATTCAAGTTTATTCTGTTGTCAGAAGCACCAAAACATAAAACTATACTTTTTTTTTTTTTTTTTTGGTGTGTGTTTTTATCACAGTGCTTTTATTACAAATTATCTTTGAAGTCAACACAGGTGCCACAGGACAGTCTAAGATAAAAAGATCTGTATTCAACCCTGCTCTGTTTGGAGATGAGTCACTGTTTTCAAACTGCACAGTTATGAGCAAAGCACACATTCAGGAATTTGAATAACACACCACTGGCAGACCCAGGAATTCCCAAAAGGACAAAAACACCTCCTGAACCTCACTGTGAGCTAATGGATTGCCAGGGGCTTTTGACCTCAGCAGTCCTGGGTTTGAATGTTCTTGCAGTCATTCTCCAGCTGACTGGCCTTGGTCAAGTTCTGAAACCTCTCTGACTCAATGCCATCATTTGGACAACATGATACATAAGCTCAAAGTGTGGAACTGGGATTAAGTAGGATCTTTGTAAAGTGCCCCAGCACACAGTAGACTCACTAAATGCCAGCTCTCTTTACTCTGAGAAGGTTCAGTCTGAAGTATAAAAAATGCCATGGGGGGAGGGGGCACCTTGGTGGCTCAGTGGGTTAAAGCCTCTGCTTTCAGCTCAGGTCATGATCTCAGGGTCCTGGGATCGAGTCCCGCATCAGGCTCTCTGCTCTGCAAGAAGCCTGCTTCCTCCTCTCTCTCTGCCTGCCTCTCTACCTACTTGTCATCTCTGTCAAGTAAATAAATAAAATCTTAAAAAAAAAATTTCATTTACACCACCAAAATGTTAATAATGATTATTTCTGGGTTGTAAGACTAAGGTCAGTTTTTTGTTTTCTTTCTTTTTTTCCTACAAAGTATTACATTTTTTTTTAATTGGAAAAAAAAAAATCTTTTTCATTTAACCATGAAACAGAACATTTAGATTATGGTGGCAGATGTAATGTTTTTCACTTCTGTATACCTGTCTAGATTTTCCAAATCTTCTAGAATGAGTATGTGCTATTCATATATGTGTATGTTGAAAAAATTAAAATTTTAATACTCAACAGTGTGAGACCATCTTTAATAATAATCCTTTCATTTTACTTAAAAAGATTTGTGGGACCCCCTAAAATGGCCTCAAAGGATGACCTGACCTAGTTTTTACCAAAATTGTGGAAAATATCAGCCCCCTACAGATGGAGATTTCAAGACCTCACTGAGGAGCTCATCCCAATTTTTAATCTCTCTTAATGCCAGAGAGATGTACTCCTTCCTACTATAAATCTTTCTGGTCTCAATTTAAGCCATTTTGTCTTTCTCTGCAAAGAAGGAAAAGAAACCTTAAAGTGCATTTTAACACCCAAATTCTAAAAGTGGTAGTGCTAATGTGATGATTGATAGATTGATATTATTTCTTCCTTTTCAATGTTAGAATGAAAACAGCCTACACCCTGCCCCAAATGGCTTTTCTTCCCTTCTTTAAGGATCACTAATGTCTGTGTGTGAAATTAAAGGCTCAGATAAACGGCTTTCACAGGCTTAGCTGCATCACAACTGCCATTCGAGGTGAGTGAGTAAAATGGCAGAGCTAGTAGAGCAAAGGAACTTTCCCAAGATCCCACAGTTAGTTTTGCTGCCGTCAAGACTTAAACCCAAACTCCCCATTCCAAACTCCTAAGGCACTGGTAGCCAGTCTCCAAAATGGCCCCCAGTGATTCCCAATCCTGATTGTTCACATCCTTTTTAGTCCCCACTCAGAAGAGGGCTGAACTGTGGACCCAAAAGGATATTTTGGAAATAACTGTGGTTGGCTTCTGGGGCTAGGTCATAAAAGACCTGGCAGCTTCTGCCTTGTTCTCTGAGGGAAGCCAGCCAGCATGCCATGAGGACACTCAAGCAGCCCCACGGAGAGGTCCACAAGGCAGTAGGCCCAGACAAATGACTTCAGCCCTAGCCAGCATCTTTACCGCAACCTCATGAGAGATCCAGAGCCCTAATCACCCAAATACAGTACTTCTGGACTCTTGACCCACAGAAACTGTATGAGGTAATAAATATAGTCTTAAAGCCCTACATTTTGAGGTAATCTGTTGCACAGCAGTAGGTAACTACCACAGACATAGTACCACCCTTCTGAGTGGCGCTTACGTTTTGTGAAGTCTACTAAAAAGCATAGGACCCCCTTTCCAGATACATTTTGCCCAGACCCAACAGCACAGGGCCTGCTGCAGAGTGGGGGCTCTTAGGTCGCTGAATGGTTTCAGTCCAGCAGGACTGGGGGCTAAGGCCGGTCCACGGTGGAGGAGGAGCAAGAGAGCGGTGCAGAGTCATCCTGGATGCCTCCCTGACTATTTCTTCAGCAAGGCTTTCCCTGCAGCCCTATACTCATTGAGTCTTTTACGCTCCCACAGCACCCAATGCTGCCTTCAAACTATAATGAGGAAAAATTGAATTCACTCTAAGCGTTGATGATGAAGCCTTCAATGTCTGCTTCTGAATTAGACTGCCAGCCAGATGAGGTCAGGTACCATAGGTCTGTTTGTTGCCCTGTGCTCTGTGCCAGGAGAGAGGCTCCTCTAACCCAGAGAACAGTAAATACGGCATGGAGCATCTTCTTTCACTGTCATCGATAAGCTCCTACAGGGATGTAAGCTCTGTGCCAAGCCAGGGGGACTAAAGGCCCAGTTAGACACAGTTTTGCTGTTAGGTAGCTTGGATTACAAGTGATGGCAAACCCGCGTGGTAGGGGCCCTGGTGGTAGGAGCCTGGGGTAGGGCCGGGTAGGGGAGGGTCTCTTGGAGCCGAAGGAAGAGGATGCCCCCAAAGCTGACACTATGTAGGGGAGAAATTATTTCCTATCGCAACATTTACAGCTACTTTGGGTGCAAAATAAACATTGAGAAATGAACAACTAGATACTGAGAACAGATTGGTGGCTGCCAGAGGTGGGGGTTGAGAGGTAGGCAAGATGCATAAAGGTGACAAACTTCCAGTTATAAGACAGGGGGACACAGTGCACGGCATGGTGACTACAGTTAACAATACTGTGCTGTATATTTGGAAGTTGCTAAGAGAGCAGATCATAAAAGTTCTCATCACAAGAAAAAAAATCCATACCTGTGTGGTGACGGATGCTAACTAGACCCATTGTGATTGTCTCCCAATGTGTACAAATTCCAAATCATTCTGTTGTACACCTGAAACTAATACAATGTTACCTGTCAATTATATCTCAATTTTGAAAAAATGAGTAACTTTCTTATGGACCAATAATAATTCCATTTGAACAGAATGGTGGATAAAAGATCCCATTCACAAGAACAGTAACAACAACAAAAAACTTCCACCATTTGGAAATAAAGTTAACATAAAATGTGTATATCTCATATCGAGAAAGCTACAAACTCTACAAAGGAGCGTGAAGTCTGAACCAATAAAGATCACAGCTGGCCTTAGACTGGAAGACCCTATAACATGTGGATATTAATTATCCCCAAATTGGCTTACCAAGTAAATGTCATCCCCGTCAAGATCCTAGTGATCCTAAAATTCAACTGGAAAAACAGATGCATCATTTTCATAATGAAAAGGGCCTACCATTTATTGACCATTTACCACGTTACCATTCCCATGGACTTGCTATGCCTCATTTCAGCTCATCTTCACAAAAATACCATAAGGTAGGTACCATCACTATCAACATTATACAGATGAGGCAGGAGAGGTTCAGAGGGAAAAAAATAACTTGCCCAAGATCACACAGCTAGTGAGCGGCTGACCTGGGATTAGCTTGGGCTGGCTGAATGAACCCAAGCTCTATGAAATTAACCACTCTGCCCTACTGCCCAAAAAAGTTTGACGATTAGTGAGCTGGGACTTGTTCTACCAGATATTAAAATGTATTAGGTAGCTATGCCAACTGAAACAGTGCAATTTTGACAAAAGAAAAAAACAGACCAATTAAACTGAACAGGGTACAGAAATAGAACCGAGTGTATAAGGAAGTGTACTGTATGATAAAGGTAACATTTCAAATTGGTGGAGAGAAGCTGGAAGACAATAAGCTACTCAGGACCACTGGGTAGCCATTTGGACAAAAAAATCCACCTGGATCAAAGATTTATATGTCATGAAGGAAACAAAGCGCTGGAAGAAAAAAAACAACAATTGAATATTTTTATAATCTTGGAACTAGAGGTATTTCTAAACATGCTATACAAGTTAAAAGAAGATCCATCCAGTGAAATTGATAGATTTGACTACATACAATTAAAAGTGCATGCGTAGCAAGAAAATGCACAAGGTTAAAGGCAAACAACGAGGTGGGGAAAATATTTTTCACATATACAACAAAGAGTCAAGATTCCTAAAAAGCAGAATTCTTAAAAAGCCAATAGAAACACCTCAATAGGAAAATGATCAAATAACAATGGCCTAAGTAGGCAATTAACAAAG
>CM053610.1:20840171-20899812 GCA_028646535.1 Procyon lotor
CTAAGAGATTCAGTGACTTTAAGGTAATTCTGAGTTTGCCACACCTGGCCTCCGAGAGCTGCCCAAATAACCCAGGTTGTTTAGAGAGGCTAGGTGTTCCTGGGCTTGATTAACAGATGTGACCCTAAAACCCAGCACGCACATCAATCCCGGGCACACCCCATTACCCGTCAAGCGCAGGAATGAAGAGGGGCGAAGTGGCGTCTGACCTTAAGGAATCCCAGAGTAAGCCCCTCCCCGGAACAAAGTGACCTAACTGGGTTGTACAGGACTCCATTTTCACATCCAGTCTTGAAAGCTCTGGAAAGGACCCCTGCCTCTGAAGTAAAAGAGAGTCCAGCTCTGTGAAAGGGCTACTATGAAGCCGCAGATAAAGCACAGCTTCATACAGTGGGGACAGGGGAGGCGAGAAAAAAAGAGATCACTGGTGATTTTTAAATTAATAAACAAGGATGTATCTGAGAGTCGAAGTCAGAGTTTTCATAAATTCACTGAGAGAGAACCCAACACCTCAGAGCCGTTCTGGCTTGTGGGCAGGCAGCGCTCATCCTCAGACTTCCAAGGCTAGCTCTGTCCTCTCCTCTGCCAGGAAAGGCCTGTGGGAGCCCAGAGTCCAGGCGTCTGGTGGAACCGTACACTGGCACCAGAAAGAAAACACACAGGAATCTCTCCACGCTCTATAATGCTAGTCAGCCACCAACTCACAGGGGTTGGAGTCCGTTGGGGGAGGGGGCTGACTACGAGGGAGCATTTGGGGGGTGAGGGAACTGTTCTGTATCCTGTATGGTCTGGGCACTGCATATTAAAACCACAATGAGGGGCACCTAGGCGGCGCAGTCGGCTAAGTGTCCGACTCTGGATCTCAGCTCAGGTCTTGATCTCAGGGTCGTGAGTTCAAGTCCCAAGTTGGACTCCACACTGGGCGTGGAGCCTACTTAAAAACAAACCAACAAACAAAAAACTCCACAATGAAATGCCATTTTACATACATCAGACATATAAAAATTAAAGCAGATAGTCATAAGCACTGGTAAGGACAAGGAGCAACCAGAGTTCAGACTATGCTAGAAGCTTCGCTTCACAAGGCCACCTCTGAGACAATTTGTGATTATCTAGTAACATTGCGACTGCACATACGCCAGGTAAGAAATTCTTGCTCATACGTGCTCTGGAGCCAAGTACGAAAACATTCATAGCAAAAAATGGAAACAACCCACTATTAGGAGAATGGAATACCACACACTTCTAAGAGCAGTAATAATGAATGAATCAATGGCTACAAGCATCAATCTGGACAAATTCCATTACATAAGGTTAGGCATGTAAAAGCAAACTACAGCAATGGGGTTTCATTTATATAAAGGTATACAATTCCGGGGAACTCTCTTTTTTTAGAGACATACACATATATGAGAAAACTGTAAAAAGAAAAGTCAGGAAACAATAAACACCAAATTCAAAACAAGGACTAGCTCTGGGGGAGGGGGACACAAAGCTTGTGAAGACAGCGACTGTGTCCTATTTCTCACACTGGCTGTGGGGCCCACGGGGGTCAGTTTTATCGTTGCTCTTTATACCTTGCACATAGGGAGTGATTTTTCTTCCTATGAGCTCAATATAAAAATGAAATGGTTTTTACTTCACTTCAACAAACGTTTACTGGACACCGGATCCCACGGAGCTGCTGGGGACGTAAACGCGAAAGGGACGTCATCCGTCATACCATTTTTTGGATAAAACGGAAAGCACTGCGAGAACAGAGGGGCCGGGAAGGCTGTGGTACCTTGATTTTGGCGCCCAGCATCTCGGCTGCGTCCTTCTCCCGCCGCAGGTCCTCCATCTTCTTCTCCTTCTCCTTCAGCAACCTCATCTTCTCCTCTGCAACCAAGCTGTGGTCCTCTACAATGGCCCGCTTCTCAATCTCCAGTTTTTCTTGCTGTTCCCGCCAGTAATCATCCTTATCATCCCCTTCCTCCTCACCCTCTTCTCCCTCCTCCTCCTCCTCCTCCCCGCCCCCTCCACTGCCACCACCTTCCCTCCGCTTCTCTCGCCTCTTCCTCCTGCCAATGGACCGTTTTTCCAGCTGGGCCTTGAGCCGAGCAATCTCTTCCTGGAATTCTCGAAGGAGGGCATCTTTAGGGTCCTCGTTGACCCTTGGCTTGTTCTTAATGTTTTTGGCACGGTTGGCGTATCTGAGAGTGGTCAGAGTCTCTTCTACATTGTACGAGGCAGGTCCCACGTTGGCTACCATCACGGTTTTAGCATTGCCACCAAGAGAATCTTGGAGGAGCCTGGTCAGCTTTGAGTCCCGATACGGAATGTGAGTGCTTTTGCCGTCCACCAGGGCAGAGATGACGTTACCTAAGGCTGAAAGGGACAGGTTGATCTTGGTCGCCTCCTTCAGTCTTTCTCCTTGTGCGCCGGTCTTGGCTTGCCGTTCGCTGCCAGCAAGATCCACGAGGTTCAGTTTCCCTACACGGATGTGGTTTTCTCCATCAAGGCCCACCTCGCTGCACTCAATGGTGATCACAAAAATCGCGTGAGAGCGTGAGCTGTGCTCGTTCATGTTGGTAGCGCCCACAGAGCGGTTCTGGTTCCCCACGTTCATCACATGCTCGATTTCCTTCACGCTCTTGGTGACAAAGGAAGACAGGTCTTTCACGTATACGCCGGTGTCAGGCCTCTCTTTGAGCTCGAGCCTTTTGGTCTGATCCTTTGAGAGCAGATCTCGGATCTCCTCCTGGTAGATCTCCAAGTAAGAAGCCCTGACCAGGTACTGTTGATTCTGGGATCGAGAGATATGGGTGAAGATGTGGTCAAATGAGTTAGGGATAACCCCTCTCTTCTCAGGGTCGCCACGGACTCCTTCCATCGTGTAGGTTTTCCCAGTCCCTGTTTGTCCATAGGCAAAAATCGTCCCGTTGAAACCCTGTAAGACAGAGTCCACGAGCGGTCGGAATGTCTCATCGTAGAGTTCGAACTGCTTGGCATTCCAGTCATAGACTGCGTCAAAGGTGAAGGTCTTGGGCATTTCGTGGGCCACGCCTTTGGGGTTCTTCACGGACACCTGCCCCAGCTTCACGTCCACGTCCACCACCTTATCATATGAGGCAGCCTTTTCCTTGCCGTTCATGGGCCGACAGCGAACCACCACCCTGACGGACTCCGAGCTTTTTAACTTGGACATGATGAACTCTGACCGGGTCAACCTTGAGGGCTGTGAATCCAAAACGTCTCAGGATGCTAAGGTCCTAGAAAAAAAACAAAAGAAAGTGAGGACAGTACAGTAGTCACTGAGGGCTGATCAACAGCACAGCACCCGGCCCACCCATGTCACCGTCATCTGGCTAACCTGATGGCTACAAGAAAGGATTACAATGCATGCTATGTTTCTTCACAGGATCTTAACGAGCTTCAGTAGGAAAAGTACAAACTTTAGTCCACCAGCAGAGTGAGTGGGCCTGTCTTCCCTTTGACCGATACTTTATCTTATCCTCCAGGTTGCAGCAGCTAGAAACCTTTTAAAAGCCTGGATAATCTTCTGTCCTGCTGAACCACTGCAGAGGGCAATTTGGAACTATCTATTGCTACCTTTTGATGTAGCAGTTGTATTTCTAAGAATTTATCCCACAGATACAAGGATATTCGTTGTGGCACCATTTGTGGTGGCAACAGACTGCGGGCCACCCCAGCTCCCATCAAGACGGGGTTGACTGAATAAATTAAATATATATGTAGCAACATAGATATAGTGGAATCCTGTGCAATAACTGAAAAGAATGTGCTCATCTAAATGTAACCCCACACTAAGACACACTGCTAAGTGAAAAAAGTAGATGAGGAACCGTGTGTTCAGTACAGTTAACACGGTGTGTAAGCAGGCGGATATATGCATGCATGTTTATGTCTGATATGCAAAACAATATGCATATCAAAGTGGTAACAGCGGCAGCCTCAGCAGGGGAACTGTGGGCCTAGAGGACTCTCAGGTCAAGAGAGAAAAAAAAAACTTCACTTTATGCTCTGTACTGTTTGAATTCCCTACCTTGTGCCAATAATACTCTTCCATTCTAAAATCATAAACTAGAGCTTATGTAAAATTATGCAAATAAATGATGTGGTATAATACATTATATAGAAAGCACTCATTCAACCAACAAATTGAATACAATTTGAATGTAAATAAAAAAATAGGTGTTAAATTTTTTTTTTAAGTAGGGCGCCTGAGCGGCGCAGTAGGTTAAGCGCCTGACTCTTGGTTTCGGCTCAGGTCGTGATCTCAGGGTCACGAGATCAAGCCCCACGTGGGGCTCTGTGCTCAGCATGGAGTCTGCTTGAGAACCTCCTCTCCTTCTGTCCCTCCGTGCCTCTAAAATAAACAAATAAATCTTTAAAAAAGATTTTTCAGTAAAAACAAAAAAGAAAACTTCATTTGGTACCGGAGAACTCAGGGAGCAGAAGAAAGGATGATTAAATGAGTCCTTTGGGAAAGGGTAGCAAGCAAGCAGATCAGAGTGAAGAGGTACATCCTAAAAATGTCAGTGTGGGGTGTTTTTTGGTTTTTGTTTTAAGTAGGTGATTCTTCTGCTTCTTGATTCAGTGACCTCTTTAATGACAGGTCCCTCTCCCTTACACGTTCTCTAGCTGCCCAGGTCCCTGCCCACAAGGCAAGTATTATTAGATTTTTAATCTTCCTGAGCTAGTTTATGCATAGCAAGCAAATATGCATTAATATATACTTACCCCCTGCTTCTTAACACAAGTGTAGAATGTTATACACAGTCATAACACAGTGTTCTGCACCTTGCTTTTCCTTACTAAACCATGCTCCCTCAATAAAGATACGGCTGCCTTATTCTTTACGACAGGCAAAATATCCCACTGCGTGGAAGCGTCAATTTATTTAACCACAATCCTAGCACTTAAGCTGTTTGATATTTTACTGTGAAAAAAAACTAGGCCCACATCCTTTCACGTGTGGGAAAGTGTATCTGTAAGATAAATTTCTAATAGCATAACTGCTGGCTCACAGGATACATGCATTTGTAATTTCAACAGACACTTAGGACAGCGCTAACAATTTCTTTTTAGTTGTGAGGGTGACCTATTCCCTGCCAACAAAGGAGTGTGAGAATGTGAGGCAGTGATGGGCTAGTCTATGGCTTATGTGCTGTACGTTAATAAATATGGAGCCATGGGGCACCTGGGTGGCTCAGTGGGTTAAAGCCTCTGCCTTTGGCTCAGGTCATGATCTCAGGGTCCTGGGATCAAGCCCCGCATCAGGCTCTCCACTCAGCGGGGAGTCTGCTTCCCCTCTCTCTCTGCCTGCCTCTCTGCCTACTTGTGATCTGTCTCTGTCAAATGAATAAATGAAATCTTTAAAATAATAAACAAACAAATAAATAAGTATGGGGCCAATATGTTCTCCCATTAATAATGCTTTTATAAAAAATCTGGCTGCTGCTAAGCCAATGGAAACATGAAAAGTTATTTAAGCACATAGAAACAAGAAAAGTTATTTTTTATACTTTCTAGTCATTACATGTAATAAAATAATGTCTAGAATGTCTAGACATGTCTAGATGTCTATGTACGTCTAGATGTCTAGACTGAAGAGCTAGAAGACTTCTAACCCTCTTGGAACCCATTTTCTGTAAATTTGGTAAAACAGGGATAAATCCTTCCTTATGAATGATTGTAAGACTAAGGGATACTTACAAAGGTGGAAGCACGTTATGAACTAACATAAATCTGGATTAAAATAAACTGATACAGATTCATCCAATACCCTCATCAAAGGGTCATTCCAGCGATTGCTGGTGAGCCCTAATAACTTTTATTCTCTTGTTCAGTTTGTAGTCGTCACCCTAAGAAAAAAAAAAATCAGACTAAACTGAGATCCAAATACCTAATCAATGTTCAATTAGTAGTGAAGCTCAAGAGGTAACTGGGTGGCTTAGTCAGTGAAGCCTCTGCCTTCGGCTCAGGTCATGATCCCAGGGTCCTGGGATTGAGCCTCGCATCAGGCTCCCTGGTCAGCCTGCTTCTGCCTCTCCCTCTACTGCTCCCCCTACTTGTGCTCGCTCATTCTTGCTCTCTCTCAAATAAATAAAATCATTTAAAAAAAAAAAAAAGTGAAGCTCAAGTCATTTAAGGAAAACCATGTAATAAAAGTCCCTCATTCCTCCCCTGCTATTATATGCTATTACAGATTTCCCTGATGAGAAGAAGGAACTGGATGTTAAAACGGCCAGTCTGCTTACTACATCTCCCTTTCTCTTCCAGGACAATGGCCCCCACGCTACCACTGTAGCCGTGACCGGTGCCTGTCTCTACCTCCATGTCAGCAGAGACCTGCGAAAGCTGTCCAGGTGCCAAGCTCAAACCCCAGCCCCCCCAGCCTCCTGTGGGGAGGCCTCCGCTGCAGTGTGTGGGATGGTTCACACAAGGCCCTAGACTTGGAATAAGAAACGGAATGGTTGGGAGTGAGGAGGCGCCTGGCTGGCTCAGCTGGTGGAGCCTGCAACTCTCTTGATCTCGGGGTTGTGAATTCAAGCCCCACACTGAGTGAGTACTTAAATAAATAAATAAAACTCAAAAAGAAAAAAAACCCCAAAAAACCTTAGAGGGGTAGGTAAGTGGAGAATGCATCAGTGGACGGATCAATTTTTCTGCATATCCCTGAAGAGGCAGAGCTGCCCAGTTTTTACCTATCCAAACGACGTGGCCCCAAGCCTGTTTTAAAAAGAAACAAAAAGCTGCAGCGGGATGACCTTGATGTTCAGCTGCTTGTGTTAGAGCGCCGTCTATTTTCTGAGCTCTCGGAAATGATAAAAACAAAGGCATGATAATGACCTACAATCATGTTTAAAATGTTTTAAAAAGAAGGAATTCCCAAAGCCTGCATCCCCTTAATTAAATCTCAACTCGGAACACAGAGCACCATTTCTTTTCAGAACCCACTGAGCTCGACTGAACTAGTCACGTATTACTGACATAGAACTTCAGGAAGATGGGCTAATTTAATTTCCTGCCGCCAGGGCTTCAGAACTTGCTCTGGGTCCTCTTCAAGGGAGAGGGTTTTCTTGGAAGGATGCCCTGACACTCTTTCTTTATTACCTTCCTTACTCTCCTTCTAGCCGGTCTAATTACAGTGATAAATCTTTGAAGGAACTCACGGCATTGCCGGGAAAGAAGCAACCACAGGTCAGTAGCTCATCACCCTCATCCTGAAGACCTTTCCTGTTAGAACTTGTCGTTCCAACATGAACAACCCCAGTCTGAATGAAACCCCATGAAAGACCGAGTCCCCCCACCCCACCCCACCCCCGTCTTCACCTCTTTCGTCCCCTGAGGAAGTTAGTTACCCATTTCTCGTGGCAATGGCGCTCTTCTGGATCGCTCTCTGGCTCTTACAGCTGGATTAATGCACTTTCACCTTTGCTAGTTGTCACGGAGTCTCACCTCAAATTCTAGAACTGGGAGTGGGTTGGATTCTCATTATTGGCTTCCTATAGAGGTTCCAGGATGGAGGTCACAAACTGGTCACAATCTACCTGAAGCATTTTATTTGAACCACTTTATTTGTTAAAAAAAAAGCCTCTGAAATTCCACTTCTATGTATGTGTATGTCCTAGTGAAAAACCTTTGCACGTGTATACAAGGAAACATGGACAAGGATGCGTCCTGCAGAATAGAAAATTTTAAAGGATGAGTCCTTTAAAATAGAAAAATGGGGAAAAAACCTAAATATCTATTTCAGGGGAACTGAAAAATAACATATGGTGTAATCATATCATAGACACTGTACTATTCAGTACGTAAAAGGAATGCATTAGACCAGGGCTCAGTAAAGTATAGCCCATGGGCCAAACGTAGCCAACAACCTGTTTTTTGTAAATAAAATTTTATTAGAACAGTCATAACCCTTTGTTTACATATTATCTATGGCTGCATTAGCTATAAAATGGGAGGGCTGAAAAGCTGTAACACAGACAGGCTGGCTCACAAAAGCTAAAATATTTACTGCCTGATCTTCAACAGAAAAAGTCTGCCAACCTCAAATTAAACTTATATATATTTACATGGAAAAATAAACAGGCTGAGTGAAAAAACAAGTGCAGAGTGACAATTATGATTAAAAATTTATAGAACACTATGGTGCTCATGGAGTTGCATTTACGTATATGTAAGTAATAAAAAATGCTGTACCTTTGAAGCAAATAATACATTATATGTTAATTAAAAAAAAAAGATATACAACAATTTATGATAGCAGCTGTCCAAATTGGGCAGGGTGAGAAGTGGAGAATGGGATTAAAAATGGGAAGAATATTTCAATTTTATCTATATTTTATCATTTGTCTTAAAAAAATACAGAGGTCACAAACTGGTCACATTCTACCTGAAGCATTTTATTCGAACTATTTTATTTGTTAAAAAAAAAAAAAGCCTCAGAAATTCCACTTCTATGTATGTGTATGTCCTAGTGAAAACTAGGGGCTCTAGACTGGCTCAGGTGGTAGAGTGAGCAACTCTTAATCTCAGGGGTTGTGAATTAGAGCCCCTCGTTGGGAGTTAAGTATACTGAAAACTAAACAAAACAAAACAAAACAAGGGGCACCTAGGTGGGTTAAAGCCTCTGCCTTCGGCTCAGGTCATGATCTCAGGGTCCTGGGATCGCTATGGAGCCTGCTTCCTCCTCTCTCTTTGCTAGCCTCTCTGCCTACTTGTGATCTCTCTCTATCAAATAAAAATAAAATCTTAAAAAAAAAAAGGGAAATGAGGCTTGAAGAAAATGAGAGAAAATATTAACAGCTATAGATCCTGATTGTTTCTCATTATTCTCTGAATGTTAATAATTTTCTCAAAAAACAAAAACCAAAAACCAAAAACCCCACCAATTTCACATTTTAAAAAAACCAGGTCTTCTGCTTCTCTTGAAGAATGGGAATATCCGACAGCCCCTGGCCCATGCCCTCACTGCAGCAATGGGAGCTGTGAAACAGCTGCCTCTTTGGAGAACCTGACCTCTCCAATCCTCCTCAACCCCACTCCCTATTGTCTCACTCCCAGCATGCTTTGCTCATTTGTACTTCCTGCCTGGCTCTTATATGCATCTCTGTCTATAACCAAATTCATGTTCACATGATCTGACTAGAAAGGCCTGCCATGCTAGCCCATCTTTTTAAATGACACTTACCAAGGTTCTGTAATGACATGGAAAATGCTTATCATAAATGAAAAAGCACTTTACAAAACTGAATGCATGCAATCACAATTATATAAAAATAAGACACATCACAACATCAACAGTGGTCCACTTTAGGTGATGGGACTAGAGGTGATTTCCCCTGCTTCCTCGACATTCCTGTATTTTCCAAATGTTCTTTAATGAGTATGTGATATCTTCAAATGGGAAAAAAATAAAAGTCTGGCAATTTACCAGAAACAGCTGAGCAAGTGCACACTAATGCATCTGTAATCAATGCATTCCAACACGGTGTCCTCTAAGAACAGACCAGGTAACCACCTGCCAACTGCCTGGCCAGGAGTTCAAAGACTCAGAGTATCTGGAAGGCAGCTGAAGCCACAGGTCATGTGGGCCATCTGAAAAAACACTGCAACTCTCGGGTAAGAAAATAAAGCAACTCCCTATTAAGCAGCCCAAAACAACTCCCTGTGCCTCCCAGGGGAAGTGGCTGCTTCTACTCTGTATCCACCTCATCACCATCAACATCACCATCTCAAAACTGCTGCTAAGTGTTTTGAAGTACCAGGGCTCCTTGTTTGCAATCCCTGAACCACCCCAAGAGAGCAAGTCCAATTCTGGGCCTCTGGCTCTCATAATGGCCAGTGATCACTATGGGAGTTACACAATTTTCAAAGCAGGATTATTCAGCTCCCGTTGAAAAAGAACATCATTGCCCTGCAGAACTTTTAAAAGGACACTGGATTTGTGTCGAAGGAACACTCCTTTATCTGCTTATATATGCACAAAATGTATTTGAAGGGATATTCACGAGCCAGAAAACAACACTGGTTGCCCACAGGGAAAGAGCTGTATGATGAGGGCCAAGAGTAGGAGGGAGACTTTGCATGTCTACCCTTTCGATCTCTTGAGTTTTAAATCGTGGGAGTATATTGTGTGGTCAAAAAAATAAAATTAGGGGGAAAAGGAGATGGAAAAAGTTGGGGAGATTAATTAGTAAACTAATATCCAGGTGTTAAAACTCATTCTTTTCTTCTTTTCATCTATCTAGTTTCACTGGCGACCATGCACATAAGGTAATAAAAATGTTTTGGGACGCCTGGCTGGCTCAGTCGGTGGAGCATACGACTCTTGATCTCAGAGTCATGAGTCTGCATCCCACACTGGTTATAGAGATTACTTATAAAAATAAATAAATATTTTTTTTAAAAAAGGAAAAAGATGTTTTAACTGATGAACAAAGGGTCCTAGGAGTAAAAATACTTATCTCAACTTTCTATGGTAATGGCATCTTTAACATTCTAATGTCATTTTAGTCCATCATGTAGCCTCAGCCTTAAAGGCATTTAGGGGAAAGATGGCAAAATACCAGACTAATAAAATATAGTCTATTGTTATTACAGGCAATGTTTATAGCCAGATAGTTCTGAAAACTGTCTGAAAACTGTCTGAAAAGGACTGGTTGTGACACATCTCTACAATGGGAAGTTATGCAAACGTCAAAATGGCAATACACCTCTAGGTATTGACTTATAGGTAGATGTTCGTGACATTTAGCTAATGCAGGCTACCAAACAGAAGAGTTATTATGATGTGATTTACGTTTACATTTGTACATGCACAGGTTCAGAGAAAGATGTCAGGGAAACAGTGTAAAGTCATGGTTAAAAGCATAAGCTTTAGGGTTCAACAGGACAGAGTCTGAATTTCTGCACTGCCACTTAGCTACAAAATCTTGATAGTTATAGTTATAAGTCATAGTTTCTTACATAAAATGCAGTTAATAACACCTACCTTAAAGAACTGTTCTATGGATTACATAAACTAATAAATGTTCAATGCTTAGCCTAGTGTAAGATGTGTAATGAACACTCAGAGAATGCAAACAACACTAATTTCAGGAGTGAGCTTGCAAGCGATTGTTTTTGCTTTCTTTGGCCTTTTTGACAGGGGCATATATTTTGTTTCTTATAATCAAGTGGGAGGACTGCAATAAAGCTATTTTTGGGGGGGGAACGTCTAGCACCTTGATTTCAGGTTAAATGTCTTAGGAAGACAGGCTACTTATCTGGAAAGAAACCTACAAAGGTCACATAAAAGAAATATGAACAAATAAATTCCTGTCCTAAATTCAAATTGGTGCTAGGCATGCCCTATCATTTGATAACCCAAACAGGCAAACAAAGAAAGTATCAGGGGGGGGGGGAATCCTTTTTTTTTTTTTTTTTGCATCCAATTGTGAAATATTCATGGAATATCATAAAAATATATTCAAATCTAGAGGATACTTCTCATTGTAATCAGTGTGGGTCTGAGGCTTTGTTGTATTCGATAGTCACAACTCATAGTTTATCAAGCGTTTAATGTAGGGACACCTGGGTGATTCAGTCAGTTAAGCATCTGTCTTTGGCTCAGGTCATGATCTTAGGGTTCTGGGATCAAGTCCAGCATCGGGCTCCTTGCTCAGGAGGGAGCCTGCTTCTCCCACTACCTGCTGCTCCCCCTTCTTGAATGCTCTTTCCCTTTGACAAATAAATAAATAAAATATTTTTTAAAAAAAGATTTAAAAAAAAAAGCTTACTACATATTCCTCTTCTAATCCTCAAAATCACCTTAGGAGGCATAGGTATTAGCCTTATTTTAAAAACAAGAATGGGAGGTTCAGAGAAATTAATCTGCTCAAGGCAATTAAGTGGAATGGTCAAAATTTAAAACTAGGCTTATCTTATTTAAAGACCTACATGTGAACTTACTCTGAACACATACACATATGTATATGTACATGTGTGTATCAATATACGCATAGATTAAAACAATTCAAGCCATATAGGTAAGTATACAGTAAACAAGTAATCTTCCCCAACCCCTTGGGGAGATACTCAATGCATATGCAAGCATTAATGTATCTATATTGCTCTCCCACCTTTCTTTTTTGTTTTTAACTCAAGTGTAGTATACTATGTACATTCTCCATCTTATTTTATAGATCTTTGAGGTAATTTCTGCACCACCTCCCCCTTTAAACAGCTGCCCAGATGTCATGGTGTGGTTGCTTTATAACGTTTTTGATGGGGCACCTGACGGGCTGAGTCAGTAGAGCATGTAACTCTTGATCTCAGGGTCATGAGTTCCAGCCCCACAGTGGGTGTAGAGTTTACTCCAAAAAATAAAATAAATTTATAATACATTTGATTATTCGACTCCTAAGGGATCTTCTTATGGTTTCTGGTCTTTTGCTACTGCACACAACACTGCGGGAATATCCTAAGCACACACCTTTAACAACAGGTAAGGAGCGGGATCCATTCCCAGAGGTGGAAAAGCTATACATATTTCTCTTTTGACAGATGGAGCCATCCTACCCCCTCTCCCGGCTGTCTCACTAACCCCCCCACAACCAGTGCACCCTGTTGCCCACATCAGCCCAACATACAGAACTTATGCTCTCAACCATCACGAGACTATAAAGTCAGGTAGAAATTCCTACCAGGAATTTCTTATTGCATGTACTAATCCAGGAAAGAAACAAAGTTGTTTCCCTGCTAAAAATGTACATTCTGTTGATGTAAGACACTTAAATCAACCGACACTTAAATATAACCTGGCTCTTGACTGGGGCCCTTTTTGGATCTTGATTCATACAAATCAACTGTTATAAAATGTGTGAGACAATCAAAGACATTTGAACAATGGATATTAGATGATATTAAAGAATTATGATTACCTTTTTTTAGGTGTGAAAATGGTGTTCTTTAAAGAAAGTTCTTACTTTTAGGCATACACACAAAAGTGATTTCAGATAAAATTATGTGTTGTCTGGGATCACAATAAACCAGAGTGGGGCAGGGTGGATGGGAGGTTATAGGTAGAAAGAAGTGCCATGTGCTGATAACTGTTGGAGGGGGGTAATGGGTTCATGCTTCATTATACTGTTCTATTTTTACGTATGCTTGGAATTTTCCAAACTGAAAAAAAAAAAAAATGCCTTTTAACCAATGGCTTTTCTTTTTTTTTTTCTTTTTTCTACTTTTAAGAAATTTTTAATTGTGGGGGTGCCTGGGTGACTCAGTCGGTTAAGCATCTGCCTTCAGTCAGGTCATGATCCCAGGGTCCTGGGATCGACCCTGGGTCAGGTTCCCCACTCAGTGGGAGGCCTGTTTCTTCCTCTCCCTCTACCTGCAGCTCCCCCAGATTGTGTGTTCTCTCTCTGTCAAATAAATAAAATCTTAAAAAAAAAAAAAAAAAGAAATTTTTAATTGTGGTAAAAAAAAAAAAACCCACTTAGATAAAATGTACCCTCTTAACCATTTTTAAGTGTACAGTTCAGTAGGTGTCCATTACATCCGCATTGTTTTGCAACAGATCTCTAGAACCTTTTCATCTTGCCAAACTGAAACTCTATACCTATCGAACAAAAACTCTTCGTTTCCCTCTCTCCCCAGCCCCTGGAAACCACCACTTCACCTCCATGTTGTAGCATGTGATAAGATCACCTTGTTTTTTGGAAGGCTAAATAATATCCTATTATATGTATATGCCACATTTTGTCTATATTTTATTTATTTTTAAAGATTTTATTTATTTATTTGACAGAGAGAGAGATCACAAGTAGGCAGAGAGACAGGCATAGAGAGAGGGGGAAGCAGCTTCCCCGCTGAGCAGAGAGCCCGATGTGGGGCTCAATCCCAGGACCCTGAGATCATGACCTGAGCCGAAGGCAGAGGCTTTAACCCACTGAGCCACCCAAGCACCCCTATGCCACGGTTTTTTAATCCACTGATCTGTCCATGGACATCTGGACTACTTCTACCTCCGGGCTATTCTGAATGCTGTAGTGAACATGGGTGTGCTCAGTGACTTTTCAGGTTTTTTTTTTTTTAAGATTTGTTTATTTGGGGTGCCTGGGTGGCTCAGCAAAATCTGCACTTAGAAGAGGGAAGTGACCTGGGATATGGAGGGAGACTCAGGCACACCTGAGATTGAAACCCAGTCCTACCGTCCCAGCTCTGGGGCTCTGCACAAGTTCCCTCAGCCTCTCAGCCCATCTGCTGTCTGTAAAATGGGAAGACCGCCAACCCTGGGCCTGCTGCTGGGGGCTGTGTGAGGGGACAAACATTACTGGGGCTGGCCCGCAGGAGGGGCTCCCGCCCTGACCCAATTTAGAGGAGAAAAGTCCTGAGACGGGGAGTGGGAAGAAACCTGGCACACCAAGTTAATAAGTGGCAAAATACCCAGAAACTAGATCTACCTGGCTCCAAAGTTCATGGCCTTTTTTCCACACCAGCCTGAGATATCAGTCATCGGTTGTCTCTTCACATTCTTTTTTTTTTTTTTTTACCATTTCCAGGCACCACCTGTACTATTATTTACTCAAGGTTTTTCTTTAAGTCAACTTTCTTTTAACCCAAATTTATTTTTTTAAGACTTTTTTTTTAAAGACTTTATTTATTTATTTGACAGAGAGATCACAAGTAGGCAGAGAGGCAGGCAAAGAGAGAGGGGGATGCAGGCTCCCTGCTGAGCAGAGAGCCCAATGCGGGGCTCGATGCAGAGCTGGGACCCAGGACCTTGAGATCATGACCTGGGCCGAAGACAGAGGCTTTAACCCACTGAGCCTACCAGGCACCCCAACCCAAACCCAAAAGAAACTTTATATCACTAACATGAACAGAAAATCAGTATCATTTGCTGTAAATAGAAGGTAACTATGAAGATAAATATAAGGACACATAACAATGTTACTCAAGTCTAGCTAGATACTGCAGCTTCCCTAAGGACGGAGGTCTAATCTCTCTGGGTTAGAAAGCCAGCTTAGCAAGTGTTAAGAAACAGAAAGGAACCAAATACTCTGCTAGACATAGTTAGAAGAACCAAATGAGTTTAAAACGGAATAATGCTCTGTGGAATAATGCTCTGCACGCTTGGGTGGGTGCTTGGGTGGGTGCAGTCCGTTAAGCTCCGACTCTTGCTTTCGCCTCAGGCCATGATCTCAGAGTCCTGAGGTTAAGCCCCCCTTGGGCTCTGTGCTCCATGCTGAGGGTGGAATCTGCACAGAATTTCTCTCTCCCTTTCCCTCTGCCTCTCCCTCCCCTCAAATAAATATTAAAAAAAAAAAAAAGTGGGGAGATAATGCTCATCATGCCATTCAATGTAATTTAGGATGTTGTATTTGAGTGCCACTGAAAATCTTCTATTGTCCCACCTGGTTTAACTCTGCAGAATCTAAACCCACCTGGATCCCCAAAATCAGAATCCCATTTTATCAAAATTTCCGGTGATTCGTGTGTATGTTAATGTTGGAGAAGCTCTGCCTCCATGTACCACCTCTAGAGTAAACAGTTCCCAAAGTTGATGAGGCAGAATATCCTATAAATTACAGGATTTATTTCAGTAATATGATGAGGGAAATCCTTTCTAAAAAAACCCCCTCCAGGGACGCCTGGGTGGCTCAGTGGATTAAAGCCTCTGCCTTCAGCTTAGGTCATGATCTCAGGGTCCTGGGATTGAGCCCCGCATCGGGCTCTCTGCTCAGCAGGGAGTCTGCTTCCCTCTCTCTCTGCCTGCCTCTCTGCCTACTTGTGATCTCTCTCTCTCTGTCAAATAAATAAATAAAATCTTTAAAAAATAAATAAATAAAAAATAAAATTGGGGTGCTTGGGTGGCTCAGTGGGTTAAGCCTCTGCCTTCAGCTCAGGTCATGATCTCAGGGTCCTGGGATCAAGCCCCACATCGGGCTCTCTGCTCAGCAGGGAGCCTGCTTCCCTCTCTCTCTGCCTGCCTCTCTGCCTACTTCTGATCTCTCTGTCAAATAAATAAATAAAATCTTTAAAAAAATAAAATAAAAACCCCCCTCCAAAAGTCCTCCAGTACTGTCATGGTTCACTGCCCAATTCTGCAATGGTACACGTGCTCTCCCAGCTCATATGGTGCCCAAACCTGACAATGTATGTACAGAATTTCTGGTTAATGTCACCAACCAACAGCCTGTTCAGGGAATGGAGGGTTGACATAGGCCCATGTTCTGGGTCTTATACACCGGGAATTCCGTATCAAAAAGAAAAGTGGTTAAGGAGAAAGAGCAAAGAAGGCTGAGAAAAATTATTAAAAGATCCTTATGGTATGTGAATTATATTTCAATAAAGCTGGGGTTTTTAATTACTTTAGAAGTGCCTAATAAAATTTTAAGAAGGAAAATGAACACTTCTCCTTTAGGACTTTTTCAAGTTCTAACTTTCCCCAAAGCATTTATTTAGAATTGTCCTCTTATGAGGCTTAGAGAGAAGCAGAGATGTTCATTAAAGTGCTATATTTGATTATAAAAAGCTGGAAACAAACGCCCAATGCTAGGGAGAGTTTACGATAGACATGGAAACACAGTTATGAAATGTTAAATGTACATTTCCAAATGGAAAATGATAAGTCTGCTTTGAGTACATTTATCTAAAAATATATCTGCAAGTTGACAAGTGTGCTAAAATTGATAGGATACCATTTTCACAGGTAATTCCTCCCCACCAAATTGTAATAACGTCTGCTTTTGCAACTTTAGTTAGATACTGCCTTGTTAAAAACATTATTGAAGGACGCTGACTTTATAATTAAAAATTTAACAATTAAATCATCTAGTTTAGGGGCACCTGGGTGGCTCAGTGGGTTAAAGCCTCTGCCTTCGGCTCGGGTCATGATCTCAGGGTCCTGGGATCGAGCCCCGCATCGGGCTCTCTGCTCAGCAGGGAGCCTGCTTCCCCCCTCTCTCTGCCTGCCTCTCTGCCTGCTTGTGATCTCTCTCTCTCTCTCTCTCTCTCTCTCTCTCTCTCTCTCTGTTAAATAAATAAATAAAATCTTTAAAAAAAAATCATCTAGTTTAAAGAAATTGTCAGAAATGAAAGGTTTATGCAAAGATAATCACCAACATGTTCTTTGTAGCATTATTTATAATAATCAATACTGAAACTAGCCTAAATGACAACAATAGGGGAAACAAGTAATTGTTACAACAATGTAACAAGTACATCCCAAAGAAAAAATATATTTGGGGTATATTTGCCTTTGGATAGTAAAATGCTACACTGATTAGTTCTGGTAGGATTTAAAGTGAATCTTTTAAAGCATTTTTTTCCAAGATTCTATATTTATGTGATCTCCATACCCAACATTAGGACTCAAACTCACAACCCCAAGATCAAGAGTTGCCTGCTCCACTGACTGAGCCAGCCAGGGGCCCCAAAGTGAATCTTATTTAATCTCTAAAATCTCTAAAAATCTCTAAAATCTCTTAAAACTCTCTTAATTTTTATTTAACCTTTTCAGGACTTTCCTCATTTTTTCTCAGTTGCAGTATTATTTTTATAGTGAGGGGAAAAAAGTCTATTTAAAAAATGCTGGGAAATAAATAAATAAATAAATTGAAATACTGGCAACTAAAGAAATAAGGAAGGAAAAAGACAATGTATTTCTTAGGCTCCAATCTGATTCGTTACTGCAGATGTTGCAAAAGCAGTAACTATTTCCACCAAGCACTATCTTCCTGTGGTTATCTTAAGTAACCCGAACTGATACTTCATCTCACCTGAATGGAATCTTTTGTGATTTACTAGCTAGGTTTTTTTTTTGCTTAGGTTATTGAAATGCGTTACAAAGTAATGACTACCGCTGGAGACTCTGCTAGGGGCTTTTAGTTTTTATATACTTTATTCCCACACAGAAGCCCCAAAGCAAGCAGTTCCTGGAACCACGGCTGAAGGTGATCTGAAGGACCCCAGAGTAGGTAAGAGCATATCGTGTCTCCACCCCCCAATAATCTACTACAGTCTCTAGTTCCCTTGGACCTGCTTCCATTTATACGCTGTGTTCAAATAGAACAAAATGCAAGTGCTGCAAATACCCTGCCAAAAACTTTAAAAATAAAACCACACCCACCACAATTATCACTGGGTGCTCTCTAATGCAAACCCGGATTTAAATAAATCAGCATACTAAAGATAGATCTGCCTGTGTGTGAAGAGCTCAATGCCTGCAGTGTGACAAAGTGAGGAGACACAGTGTGTCACCGTGACTAACTGAGCCCGAAATCGGAGCCTCCCGAGCTGCAGTGCAGATGTGTGACACTGATAAGATGAGCTGATTGCAAACAATGATCTCTGGCTGCCAAGAAATATGGTCTAAAAGCCCCACCTTGGAAGGCCTAGGTGCAAGCCCAGTATGAGGTCACCAAGGAAAAAGAAAATACCACTCGACTCCTTGCACAGGCTTCCAGGCAGGGCTGGAAGAGCCTTAGAAGGCAGTCCTGGGATTGAGCCCCGCATCGGGGCTAAATTGATAGGATACCATTTTCACAGGTAATTCCTCCCCACCAAATTGTAATAACGTCTGCTTTTGCAACTAGGCCCTTATTTTGTGTATACAGAACCTGAGGGCCAGAGAGGTTGAGTTACCTGTCCCAGGTCACACAGCAAGTGGAAGAATTGCTACTAAAATTCTTGCCCCAACCCCCCAGATCCTACCTCCTTTTCACACCAGAACTTCCAATAATGGCACACCTTGACCAAGAAATCTTTCTAAGACTCTGGGGGGATCAGGAGATGTTGAAAGGAAAATAATAAGCCCACAGGGCAGAGATGGAAAACTGAGGCACCACGAAACTGAATCCTTCGCAGTCAGTCAGCCAGTGGTACGGGACTCGGGCTGCCCTCTTCTCACCCACAGAGATGGTATCTACCTTCAAGAAACAGTGAAGGGCCGGATGACTCAGTCCGGGCACTACAAGTTCACAGTTCCCGCCCGAGTCAGCTGTTTTGGCCTTGGGTATTGGACTGCTAAGAAGTGTGAGAGGTGGCTTATCTTATAAATTGGAAATCTGTTTACTGACTCTCGGTCAAGTGACTGACATGAGGTTCAGTTAGTATAGCTCAGGGGTTTTTCCCGATTTCCCCAAACATCCTTTGAAGTTTACTTTTTCATCGGCATTTGATACTGGTTACCCACGAAGAGAAGAGAAGGGCTCTTGACAAGGCGGCAAGGAGATACTGTCCCCCTGAAAGATGAATGAACTCAGTGGTAGAAAGAGCAATGGACTCGGACTCAGCAGATCTGGGGAAGTTATTTTACTTTTGTGTGCATGTACTTTCCTCTTCTGGAAAGTGGGATTCATAACCGTATCCATGTTAGGGGCTGCCTTGGGGACTAAATGAGACAACCTGTGTCAAGTTCAGGTACTTATGACACGCTTGGCTGGATAAACGTTGGCTAGTCCTATTACTTTTATTATCATTATCATGGGCAAGGCCTAGTTTTGCCACTTATTACCAAATGAGTGCACCTGAAGCTCTAACTCGTGCAGGACACACTGCGGGGGAGGAGGGGAGGAGTCTTGATAAAATGCAGCCTGGGGTATTATGTAGGCCCAGATTTTTTTTTTTTTTAAAGATTGTAATTATTTATTTGACAGAGAGAGATCACAAGTAGGCAGAGAGGCAGGCAGAGAGAGAGGGGGAAGCAGGCTCCCTGCTGAGCAGAGAGCTCGATGCGGGGCTCGATCCCAGGACCCTGAGATCATGACCAGAGCTGCAGACAGAGGCTTTAACCCACTGAGTCACCCAGGCGCCCCTAGGCCCAGATTTCTAACAAGCTTCCAGGGGACATGGGTGCTTCCGTCACGCAAAACACTCTGAGCAGCAAGTATCTACCTAACCCAGCACCTAGCAGTTAGGTGCCTAACACCACTGACAAAATAAATGACCTCTTAGCATCTCAATGCCTCATCTGTAAACTGAGGATAGTACATATTCCACGTGATCTCCACTGACAGGCATTAGTAAATAAGAATGCATAGGAAAGAGCATTCTAAACTGCTCTACAAGTGGAGGTGGTGGGATTACCAGTCTTATTATTCCTAGTGTGGAACTTATGACATTGTAAAGCCTAAATTTACAAGAGCAATTATTAGCATGTATGAAAAAAAGGCTTGAATTCTCTTGCTCGGAAGAGATACTCCATTCAAGGATCGTCTAGGAATTCTGGCAGAACACAACAGCTTTTCAAGGGATCCCCAAATCAAAAGCTCTGAAACTTTAGAAATGTCATTTGACGGCCAAGGAAAGAACCACTTTGGCAGGGAAACTGTGGCCATGTGAGGCACCGACAGTGAGCTTCCCCAGCGATTCCATTCTTTCTCCCCGAGCTGGCCAGCCTCCTTCCAGCCTTCATCAGCCAAGATCTCGAGTCAGGACAGCGATGCCAACAGCATGAGACAGATGGGCACTGCCCTGGCAAAGCCCATGCCTGCCATTCCACAAACTGGCCAAGAGCCAGAGTGCAAGAAAAGCAGGGCTTGCGGATGTCCAAGGCGGGGGCTTCAACGAGATGCATCGGGTTGTCCTCCTGCAGCATGAGCTGGGCTCTCTTCCCCAGGGACTGGAAGGTTCGATGTTGATGCCTTCTGCCCCTCCAGCAGGTTCAGAGCGACCCACCGCTCACTCTCCCTCACAGGGCACCTTACCAAAAAGTTCTTCCATCATTTTAGAGGCAGATGGTACCACCAACATCTACCTAACTGCTCGGGCCAAGAACCCAGGAGTCACCCTGGATTCCTTCGGCTCTTCTCCCAGCCACCACCCTACTACTGGCTCTGCCTCCAAAACAACCCCCCCCCAGTCCACTTCCCTGTACCCATCTCCACTGTTACCCCTCTAGCAGGCCACCATCCCCTCTCTATTGGCCTCCTAACTACCCTTGCCCCCCCATCCCCCTTCAAATTCATTGACCACACAGAGGCCAAAGTGATTAAAAAAAAAAAAACAACAAAAAACAGGGGCGCCTGGGTGGCCCATCCTTAAGCGTCTGCCTTTAGCTCAGGTCATGATCGCAGGGTCCTGGGACCGGGCCCCACATCAGGCTCCCTGCTCTCCCTGCTTCTCCTGCTCCCACTCCCCCTGCTTGCATTCCCTCTGTCGCTGTCTCTGTCAAATAAATAAATAAAATCTTTTCTTAAAAAAAAATAAAGTAGCAGCGTCCCAATCCCTGTAAGAAGTTACTGTTTCTGACATCACTGTTCTAGTGTTTCCACAGTCCTTATTTCTATCCAAATTACCTTGTAATAAACCAAACTTATTGGTTTATTTCTCTGTTGCTGCTACTGTAATGTAAACTGCATGAAACCAAGGACCTCATCTACCTCTGAACCATTTACCTCCAGGCTGCAACAGGGCCTGACACAAGAGGTGCTCAGCAAATGCAACATGCACACAACTGAGGCAGCATAGGGCAAGAGCACTGAACTTGGAGCTGGAAGACCCAATTCCAGAGTGAAATGGGCCATTTACTCGCAGCAAGGCTTCCCTTCCCTTACGTCCCTCCACTGCAAAATGGGAATCTTAAATCTGCACCTTACCTGCCTTGTAGGGCTACTAATAATACCAAATGAGGGAAGGCACACTTAAACACTTTGCAAACCACTAGGCACCGTACAGAGAGCACTGTATTACTAACCAGAGCAAGAGAAGGCTCTTTCTCAGGGACCCACGCATCAGTTGTCAAAATGAAGCTTCTAACCCAGGCACCCAACAGAAGCCTAGGGACACAAAAGAGACCCGAGGACCAGCAGCTCTACTCTGCAGTAAACACAATTAGGAAATCATTTAAAGAAGTCAAATCATTTCCAAAGCCAGTGATATGCAAACTAAGTTGGGCGGGGTGGGTAGGCCCTTGAAGTATAGGGCTTTGGGATTGATTTCCACATCCTTTGTGGTACTTGGCACAGAAGGATTTAGGACACATTTACTGAACTGGGAGTTGGGCTGCCACCTGACATCCTACCATCAGCTACCTTTCATCTTTTTTTTTTTTTAAAGATTTTATTTATTTATTTGACAGAGAGATCACAAGTAGGCAGAGAGGCAGGCGGCGGGGGGGGGGGGGGGGGGGGGGGGGGGGGGGGGGGGGGGGGGGGGAATGAGGCTCCCCGCCGAGCAGAGAACCCCATGCGGGGCTCGATCCCAGGACCCTGAGACCATGACCTGAGCTGAAGGCAGAGGCTTTAACCCACTGAGCCACCCAGGCACGCCATCCTTTCATCTTTCTTCTCAACCCACTCTGGCATGGGGTTGCAGGTTCCTGGAGCCACCCTGTAATAACACTAACATTATTTTTTTTTTTTTTAAGATTTTATTTATTTGACAGAGAGAAACACAGAGAGAGGGAACACAAGCAAAGGGAATGGTAGCGGGAGAAGCAGGCTTCCTGCTGAGCAGGGAGCCCCCGATGCGGGGCTCGATCCCAGGACCCTGGGATCATAACCTGGGCCGAAGGCAGATGCTTAACAACTGAGCCACCCAGGCGCCGCAACACTAACATTTATGTTACACTGTGACAGCTACTGTTTCAAGCTCACTCTTAGCGATCTCCTGAGCTTGACAAACCTGGGGCTGTGAGCACATACTTTATTTGCTCACCAACCGTAAATAGGAGATAGAGTACACGTGCTATGTTAAGTCCGAATAATAATGGCTGACACTTACCAAACATGCCAGGCATTTTACGTGTATTAGGCTCAAATGAATGCTCACAACAGCCATACATGGTAGATGCTATTATTATCCCCATTTTACAGATGAGGAAGCCGCAGCACAGAGATGAAGTCAGGTGATCAGCGGCATGCAGTTTGGAGGCCGCAGAGCCAAGCTCTGAACCCAGCCGCCAGACTCCATGTTGTTAAACCACTAGCTTGCAATCGGAATTGCACAACAACACTGAAGGGCCCTTCGGATGTCATCTAGCCCTCTTCTTTCATTTTAAAGAGGAGGAGACTGAGAGATAGAGAAGCCCTCTTTTAAACATGCCAGCTCTTTTTTGAGGTCCCCACTTTGGATGGTATCTATTTAAATGAAGCTTTATGTAAGCTCTTATTTCCTTGCCACTGAAAAAAAAGAAGGCTCTAGCCACAGCAGTTAGAAGAAACAAACGAATACCCGATAGCTTTGTAACAGCTATTGTTGAGAAAGCAGAGGCATCAGGATACAGGGAAGAAAAGATGGGATTTACCTGGAAATGTGTCCAGCTCCACCACTTTATAAAGATAAGATTCTTAGGCAAGTCATTTACTTTTCTGAGCCTCAGTCTCAGAAAAGTGTCATCTGTGAAATGGGGATAACATCACACCTACCTGGCAAAGTCTATGTGAAGATTAAATGAGATACTGTACCTGAAAAGTGCTTTTTTTAAAAAAAGATTTTATTTATTTACCTGACAGAGAGAGAGCTCACAAGTAGGCAGAGAGGCAGGCAGAGAGAGAGGGGGAAGCAGGCTCCCTGCCAAGCAGAGAGCCCGATGCGGGGCTCGATCCCAGGACCCTGAGATCATGACTTGAGCTGAAGGCAGAGGCTTTAACCCACTGAGCCACCCGGGTGCCCCTGAAAAGTGCTTCTTCATCACATACTTGCAAACAGCGATTAAGCCCTAAGCACCTTCCAAGAGACATAAAAAGACATACCCTTTTGCTTCGGAAGGGTCAACAAAGCCCAAGCATTTTAAATTAGACCATAGGCTCAGTCATCTACAATAACTCAAACTCACAGTTTCCACCACCAGGGCTACTTGTGCAGGCCCACATCACCTGCCCTGCTCCGAGCAGCCTGGAAAAGGAAAACTGGAGGCAGTGGGGCATCAAGAGCGGAGGGACACACAAACGAGCTGGTGCCCTGCATACCTAAATCCACCAGTCTCAAAGTCTTCTCCTGGAAGCCTTGCCCAACCCGCCCCCCCCATGCCTCATAATAAGCTTGTTGGGCACTTACTATGTGCCAAACTACCTGACATACCCTGTTTCACTGGCTTCCCTCAGTGGTTCATTAATTCATTTAAAAAAAAATTTTTTTTTTACTTATTTATTTGACAGAGAGAGAGAGAGAGATCACAAGTAGGCAGAGAGGCAGGCAGAGAGAGAGGGGTAAGTGGGCTCCCTGCTGAGCAGAGAGCCCCATGTGGGGCTCGATCCCAGGACCCTGGGACCATGACCTGAGCTGAAGGCAGAGGCTTTAACCCACTGAGCCACCCAGGTGCCCCTCATTAATTCATTTTAAAGATAAAGAAAACGCGGCTCAGAGATTAACTTGCCCAAGACAAGGCCACATAATTACTAAGTGGAGATGCAGTCTCCAACTCAGACACTCTCGACTTGAAACTGGACTCCTGGTCCCCATGTCAGGGTGCCCTAAGAATTCTCCCTCTCCCCATTTAGTTCACTTTCAACGTACACACCTCATCGTCTTAACCACTCTGAGCAGCAAGTGTTAGGAGATCCCTGAACGGTCAACAGAAGCCTGACAGGGGAAGGGACTTGCCCAAGGTCACACACTGAGCCGGGGCAGCGGCGAGGTTCAGACCCCAGGCTCTCGCTTCCCTGCCTCTCTCCAAAGCTGGGTCCCTGACCACGGCCGCAGACCCCTACGGACGGACCCCGACCCCTCGTGGCCGGGTCTGAGGGTCCGGCCGCACCTCCGCCCGAAGGAGGAGGGGCGAGGCCGCCCAGACCGCGGGAGGATGCCCGGGCGGCAGGGCAGAGGATGCTCCCGCTCGCGAAGCAGCACAGCCAGGCGGCGGCGCCGGCGCGGGCCCCCGGACAGATCGCGGGCGGCGGGCAGGATGGGCCTGCCCCGCAGCAGCCCGGGCCCCTCCCCGACTCACCTGCGGCGCGAGCCGACAGCGGGCGGCGGCGGCGGCGGCGGCGGCGGCGGCGGGGGCGGCGGCAAACCCTGGGCTCAGCCATTCCCCGCTGCCCCGGATGGGGAGAGAAGGCGGCCGCTCACTTCCTTAGCAACCCGGCTCAGCGACCCACTTCCTTAGCAACCGGTGTCAATTTCAATAACTTTATTGAAACAAGAGCGGCGGACAGGGAAACCGGCGGAGCGGAGCCAGGCAGGGTACGGTACTGGCGCTTAGTAGGTCCCCAACGCGCTTGGGTCCTTTCACCCACCCAAGAGGTATGAGGCGAGCGTGTCGTGGACTGCCTCCATCGGCCAGACTATCGTGCCTCAGTTTCCCCATCTGTAAAATGGAACTCACTGCCTTGGTCGTGCCACACAATTTTAGCTGCCGTTTGACCTTTCCTAAAGCGCTTTCACATTCATTATCTGACTTAAGTCCCGAATTGCTTCTGAGACTGCTCCCATTTAGGGTCACTCGGTCACTCAAGTCACTCAGCCGAAAAAATTTAGGAATTATGCCTGACTCTTCCCTCTCCTTCACCCCCCATCCACTCCAGTCACCATATCTCTTAATCTACCTCTCAGATATTTCTCCCCTCACTCCACCTTTCTCCATCTTCAGTTCCACCTTACCAGGCCCGGCCGTTCTCCCCTCACCTCTAGATTGTCTGAAATATCTGCTTCTATTCATGTCCAGCCCTGCCCTGCTAAGTCGTTTTCCCCTAAGGCCGCCAGAATGATCTTTTCAAAAGGTAAAATAAAGCATGTCATGTTCCTGGCTTAACATCCTTTGATGGAACCTCACTGCTCTTAGAATCAAATCCAAAACCCTTACGGCTTCCTACAAAATTGCTCTAAGTCTGTTCCAGCGACATTGGTCTGAAAGGCCAGTCTAACCACCACCCACTCATTAAGAATACATATGCTGTGAGCCCGGGGTGGCTCCCACGGTCAAGCCTCTCACTCTTGATCTCAGCTCAAGTCTTGATCTTGATCAGGTTCAGGGGTTCAAGCCCCATGTTCAACTCCATGCTGGGTGTGGAGCCTACTTAAAAAAAGATAAAATAAAATCCATATGCCATTCCCCAGGGAACAGAAAGCTCTGTAATAGCAGAGTCTGTTTACCACTACAGCTGCCATCCCTAAAACCTTGCCTAGACTATAATAGGTGCTCAATAAATCTGTGTTGAGTATTACATGAATGAATACGTGAGATGCTCTGCCTTACCCCACACCCTACTTTTGCCTACTCTAGCAGATATTGTTACCAGCTCCCCAGAACTTTTTTCCTTGCTCCTGAACACACAAGTAGACTACATTTCTCAGCTTTCCTCGCAGTTAAGACCAATTTCTGGCCAATCGAGTATGATACGTGCATTCTCAGACCTGGTGCATAAAAACTTCCCATATACTTGTTCACACTTTCTCTTCTTTAAAGTGAAGAACTCCATTGTACACTTGAAACTAACATAACATTGTATGCTAACTAACTGGAAAAAAAAAAAAAAAGCAAAGGACTCCAAGGCCTTAGGAGATTGAGGAGACATCCCTTAAAGGACAGCTGGCCAAGAAGCTAGCCAACCCCCATCATTTAAGATGGACAAGAAAATAAACTTTTGTTGGATTCAGCGATTGAGATGTGGAGACTTTTTTCACAGCAGTTAGCTGATCCCAACCAAGAGTCCTAACTCTGAATCATCCTTTGGGCCCCAGTTTACTTCCCTTCTCCTGTTCACCTACCCTACTATCCTATCCACTATTATTCAATATACTTGAGTCAGTAAATCACGTTCACCCTATAATGACTACAAATGCTATTTCTTACGGTGCCTGGGTGGCTCAGATGGTTAAGCTTCTACCTTCAGTTCAGGTAATGATCTCCAGGTCCTGGGATCAAGCCCTGCATCAGGCTCCCTGCTTAGCGGGGAGTCTGCTTCTCCCTTTCCCTCTGCCTCTCCTCCAATTCATGCTCTCTCTCTCTCTCTTTCTCCAAGAAATAAATAAAATCTTAAAAAAGAAAAAGAAAAATACTGTTTTCTACTGAATCAAATAATGTGTTTATGTTTATGTTTCCTTTCTTCCACATCTTTTGGTATTTTCTGAGGTTAGTAATTGCCTTAATTTTTTTTCATCAGTTTTCTTTGTAGCTATTGTTAATTTTTTTTTTGTATAGGGTCAATAAATCAGGCAAATTCTTAGCAGTGGATTTTCCAGATGCTTAGACACAACAAATAGTCGATGATTTTTGCTTTGTTTTTTCTCTTGAAGACCTCACCTCCAATCTGGACTGGTGCTCTCCAAACCTAACACACAGCTGTCATACTTGCTCTTTCCTACATCTTTCTCCTGGATTGGATTTCCTGTTCCATGGACCCAATGTCTTCCAGTTTTTGGATTTACTCCTTCATTTCTGTGTAGCACATTTTTCAGTAGATTCCTGAGAAAGGGTGCATGGAAGCAAATACATTTAGTCTCACACATGATTAATAGTTTGGCAGGGTATAGAAATCTAGGTTGAAAAATTATTTTCTCTTGGAATTTTCAAGGTATTGCACTATTTTCTTTTGGTATCTACATTTAAGACTTCTAACATTGTTCTGAATCCTGTTCTTTTGTATATAACTAATTATTTTTTTGATCTTTGGAAGGTTTAGGCCGTTCTCTTTATCTATAATGTTATGATATTTGATGATTATTCTCCCCAGTGAGTATTTTTCCTCATTGTTGTGTTAGCTGAGTCCTTTCAATCTGGAGACTTGTATCTTTTTGTTCTGGGAAATTTTCTTATATTATTGTCTTGATAATTTTCTCTTCTCTATTTTTCCCCCCTCTGTTCTTTCTGGAATTTCTCTTAGTTGGAAGTTGTACCTCGCAGAATGAGCTCTTAATTTTCTCATTGTTTTTCTCTTATTTTCCCTCTTTTCAGTGCTCCCCCCCCCAACTTTCTGGGAGATTTCCTCAACTTTAGCATCCATCCTCTCTATGGAAGGATTCTGGACTCACCTTTCAGTCATCAATATTCCCTTCTGCAGACTCTGGGTCATAACTTCCTCCCTCTGTCAAGTAAGTTACTACTTGCCCTCTGTCTCTGTCTTCCAAAAGCTTGCTGAAATTTCTGGACCACTAATGGCTCTCCTATACCATTAACATCATGGGATGATACATTTTAGTGGATGAAAGGGGATGAACAGATATTTCCTAGAAAAGAAACAGAAAACATAGCTTTTAAACATATGAAAACATGCTTCTGCTCATTCATATTAAAGGAAATGAACATTTAAACAACCATAAGATTTTTTTCCCACTTAATCAGAAAGAAAAAGAGTCTTTGATAAAGCACTGTCAATGTGTTGATGAGAGTCTGGTATCGATTGTGTCCTCAGCAAGTTGTATAACTCTGTGTGAAGGAACAGGATTAGTAGGAGTAATAGTAGTACTAAAATGTAGAGTGATCAACTCATCTTGGTTTGCACAGGACTTCCCTTGTTTTACTGCCAAAAGTCTCACATCCCAAGAAATCCCTCAGTCTGGGCAAAATGGGGTGGTTAGTTACTCTAGTGCAGTGAGATTTTTTTTTTTTTTTTTTTTAGATATTACTATTGTGTTCTATTTCCTTTTCACAGTGTGACCTCTTTTCCATCTAACCTGGACTGGGAGGCATTTATTGCTCAGGGAAGAGTTGTTTCAGAAGAAAAATAGGGAAAGGACTTTCTGAGTCCCCAAATTCCTGGAGGGAGACTCAGAATGAAACAAGTCTTGACAGGTCAGAGCAGAGCTTCCAACCTCCTGTTTCCAGAGATTTGCTAAATTTGAGGGAAGCAGGGGCACCTGGGTGGCTCAGTTGGTTAAGCACCTGCCTTTGGCTCAGGAAATAATCTTACAGTCCTGGGATGGAGCCCCACTGAGCAGGGAGCCTGCTTCTCCTTCTCCCTCTGTCTGCCACTCACCCTGCTGTTCTCTTTCTCTCTCTCTCTCTCTGTCAAATAAATAAATAAAATATTTTTTAAAAATAATGAGGGAAGTAATGGTAAGAATGCAATAAGGAGAGTGAGGCCGATGGGAGGGAGACAAAGGGTCTTGATACAGAAAGATCACGTGGACCAGAAAAGAGACCTCTCCCTGCCAGAAGGAGCAAACTCAAGCCTAGAAATGATCTGATCTAATTCCAATGAGCACTATTCATCATAAGCAATAGAAACCAATTCTGACTGATGGCTGCAGAAATGGAATTCATTAAAAGGGTAATGGGAAATTAAAAAAATCATGAGGAATTTTCTAGAAGGGGCCAGGAATGAGGGAGGCCAGGTCATATGGGAGCAGACTGGTGAGGACACTGGATGTCCAGCTTTCATCTGGCGGTGGGCACTGTCTCAATACCACTCTCACCCACGCTCCCCATAAGGATTCTCCACAGTCTAGCTTCTTTGTAACCGAAGCTCTGATTGGTTGAGCTTTGATCATGTACCTATCTCCTACCTATAGTAGAAGCTGTAAAAGCAAACATTTGGGGCTTCTCCTATAGTGGCAGGAAGACTCTGCCTTCATTTACAAAGTGAGAATTCCCAAACACTGGGAAGAGTTCTGTTGCTAGGCAGGAGAAAGATAACTCATTATAACCAGACATCCCCTTGTCAAGGAGCTCCATCAGGCCTCCCCCTCACTGTCACTCAGTGAGGACAGCGCTCCCCAGTGTCTCCCCAGAGGACAACTCTCCCCAAGTCTCCAAGCATGACACCCAGTGACCACCTAGCCAGAACGAAGCCCACTGTGCCACAAAATCTTGCTCAGTCCTCATCTGTCTTATCCTGTGAGGACATCCCATTTTAATGGCTGGAGGCATGCCAAATGCTCTGTGACAGAGGAGGGCACTGGGCAGTTGGGGGTTTGGGGGCAGGAGGAGAGTGAAGAAAGGGATCTGTGGGTGCCTAGCCTGGGTTGGACTGAACAGAGCCAGCTTGCAGTCTCCTGCCATACCAGGAGAAAGGTAAGTCCTAGCCTGGACACCCATGAACAGTCTTATTATGACCTCGCCCAGAGAAAATAACTTCTGACGGACTCCTCACAGGGTTGACAAATGACAGATGGCCTGGCTCCTCTTGCAAGGGGAAAATCACCCAATTTGCTTTCTTCCCCCTGACACTGGAGAGCAGCGCTGTCTCAAAGATCTTTCCACAGTGGTAGAAAGGTTCTAGGTCTGCCATGTCTAATATGGCAGCCCCCAGCCACATGCGGCTATTGAGCACTTGCA
The DNA here is from genome assembly GCA_028646535.1 of Procyon lotor. Classification (NCBI taxonomy): domain Eukaryota; kingdom Metazoa; phylum Chordata; class Mammalia; order Carnivora; family Procyonidae; genus Procyon; species Procyon lotor. Next base: position 20,870,329 of record CM053610.1, read on the forward strand.
ATGTGGCTAGCACTCCTGAGGAACCGAACAGTATTTACTCAATTTGAATTAAGTTTAAATGGACAGTGCAGCTCTGGGCTATGAAAAATGACAAGGCTGGACTGTGGGATCCAATGGTCTTGGGTTTGAATCTCAGCTCCTCCTCTCACCAGATAGCTGAGTGACCCAGTGCAAGTCACGTGAACTCCCTGGGACTCAGTTTCCCATCTGCAAATTGGGGCTATTAATGGTACTGCTCACGTTTGTTGTGAGGATTGACTGAGATATGGTGTAGGACCGTGCCTGGCACTTAATATGTGCTTTGTAAATGGTGGATCTTTTTCCTTCCTTGATCGGGTGAGGGCCATAGTATCCTCCAGGGAAATGACAACTGCAAATGTAAGGAGTCCTGCTGGCTAAGAGAGCTTGTTCTTTTTAGAAATTTAATACTATTTGGGGAAGAGGGCTAAAGGGGGATCATGTAAAAAGACTGTAAAAGTGAGTGAAGTAAGTCAGACAGAAAAAGATAAACACCCTATGATCTCACTTATATGTGGAAACCAAAAGTCAAAATCAAAAACAAACAAACAACAACAACAAAAATCTGCACTCATGGATATAGGGAATAGATTGGTAGTTGCATTAGGTGGTGAGTGGAGGGTGGGCCACATGGCTGAAGGGGGTCAAGAGGTACAAACTTCCAGTTATAGAATGAATAAGTCCCAGGTAGGTAATGGACAGAATAGTGACTATAGTTAATGATTTTTATATTGCCTATTTGAAAGTAGCTAAAAGAGTGGATCTTGAAAGTTCTCATTATAAGAAAAAAAAGTTTTGGGGGCGCCTGGGTGGCTCAGTCGTTAAGCCGCTGCCTTTGGCTCAGGTCATGATCCCAGGGTCCTGGGGTCGAGCCCCGCATGGGGCCCCCGCTCAGCGGGAAGCCTGCTTCTCCCTCCCCCACTCCCCCTGCTTGTGTTCCTTCTCTCGCTGCATCTCTCTGTGTCAAAAAAAATAAATAAAAATCTTAAAAAAAAAAAGAAAAAAGTTTTTAACTGTGTGTGGTGATGGATGCTAACTGGATTTATTGGGGTGATCATTTTGCAACATATACAAATATCAAATCATTATGCTGTACACCTGAAACTAATATAATATTATGTCAGTTATTTCTCAATATTAAAAAAAAAAAGGCTGTAAAGGGAATGATTTCTTAGAACACAAGGAGGTGGCCTCCCAGAGCCCCTTTCAGGAAGAAACAAGATGCCAGGCTTGGACCGAGGCCAAGCACCTGAGACAACCTGGATGGTTCTTGCTTGGCTGAGTGCCCAGGTTCCGTGTGGATGAGGCTCTGGGACCTGAGGGAGGCTCTACAGGCTGAGAATCAAGCTAATGCCTTCTAAATTCACATCTTTGATGTTTTCTGAAGAAAACCAGATGGGAGTTGGCTGCTAATTGCTTCCTCCTCAGGCACTTAACTGGCTCTATGACCTTGAGCAAGGAAGTTCACTTTTCTGGACCTCATTTCCCTATTTGCCCCGTGGAGGGCTGCCGTGAGCACTTACCAAGAGAACGGGTGGGAAACTGCTCTCCCAGCTATAAGAAACCATAAATCATGGGGGATGAAGAAAAAACAATAACTAAAATCTCAGAGCCCGAAGGAGGTCATAGATGCCTGGTGACAGAACTAGGACCGGAATCAATGTCCCAGGACTGGGTTTTATCTTACTTACTTGTATCCTCTGGGCATAGCACAGTGCCTGGCACAGAGCAACACACAACACGCTATTAAAAAACATATATTATCAACATTCTTATTTCACATTAGATTTTTAAAAGCATAATACTCAGTGTTGGCAAAGAAAGAGAGAAGATCACTTTTAACCTACTGCCAATGGGATGAAATTGGCACAAATTGTAAGGAAAATTAACGTGATGACTAAGAACTATCTGAGCCAGCCCATTCCACTTCCAGGAATCAACTGTGAGAAAACAATGAGATATGCTCCGAAAGATTGAGGTAACAATATGTTCATCCCGGCTTCATTTACAATAGGGAAATATTGTGTCCAAAAGTAGGAGAATGAATAGATAAACTAAGATTTGTCAGTGAGAAGGAACATTCAGTGATGTTTTTGAAGAGCATCTAATGATACGGAGAACTGTTCATGAAAATATAATAAGGGGAAAGTTAAATATTTATGTCCATCAGGAAAACTTTCAATGCTCCATGGTGGTCACTGAGAAAGAGTCTCTTATACAATCAGCAGAGTGAAGAGGCAACTTACAGAAAATAAATTTGCAAATCACATCCAGTATATATAAAGTACTCCTACAATCAACAACAAAAACCGGAGTTGCCTGAGTGGGTCAGTCAGTTAAGCATCTGCCTTTGGCTCAGGTCATGATCTTGGGGTCCTGGGATCAAGTCCCACATCGGACTCCCTGCTCAGTGAGGAGTCCATTACTCCCTCTGCCTCTGCCCCTCCCCAACTCATGCACACTCTCGCTCTCCTTTTCTCTCTCTCTCAAATAAAGAAATAAGATCTTTTTTTTAAAAAAAGATCTTATTTATTTTTAGAGAGAGAGAGAGATCACAAGTAGGCAGAGAGGCAGGCAGAGAGAGAGGGGGAAGCAGGCTCCCCGCTGAGCAGAGAGCCCAATATGGGGCTGGATCCCAGGACCCACTGAGCCACCCAGGCTCCCCTAGAAAGAAGATCTTTAAAATCAACAACAATAGGGGCACCTGGGTGGCTCAGTGGGTTAAAGCCTCTGCTTTCTGCTCAGGTCATGACCTCAGGGTCCTGGGATCAAGCCCCGAATCCGGCTCTCTACTCAGCAAGGAGCCTGCTTCCTCCTCTCTCTCTGCCTGCCTCTCTGCCTACTTGTGATCGCTCTCTGTCTAATTAATTAATTAATTAATTAATTAAAAACTGACTTGATTTAAAAATGGCAAAAAAAAACACTAACTCCAACAGACATTTCTCCAAAGAAGATCTACAAATGGTGAGTAAACACATGAAAAGAAGCTCACCATTATTAATCATTATTAATTGGAAATGCAGATCCAAACCACGATGAGATCCTACCTCCCACCCATTAGGGCAGCTATTTCCAGAAAACAGAAAATGACAAGATTTGGTCAGGATGCACAGAAAGTGGAACCCTCGTGCACTGTTCGTGGGAATGTAAAATGGTGCAATCACTGCACAAAACAGTATGGTGGTTCCCCAAAATACTAAAAATAGAGTTACCATATGATCCAGAAATTCAGATCCTGGATATGTACCCAAAAGAACTGAAAGCAGAGGCCCAAGGAGATATCAGTATACCCATGTTCATAGCGGCATTATTCATAATAGCAAAAAGGTGTCCAAGTGTCCATTGGATGGATGAACAAGATGTGATATAAACATGGAATGGAATATTACTCTTATTACTCTTTTTACAGCTTTAAAAAGGAAGGAAATTGGGGTGTGTGGGTGGCTCAGGCAGTTAAGCATCTGCCTTTGGCTCGGGACCCTTGATCTCAGGGTCCTGGGATCAAGATGCCTGCCAGGCTCCCTGCTTAGCAGGGAGCCAGCCAGCTTCTCCTTGTCCCTCTGCCTGATGCTCCCCCTGCTTGTGCTCGCTTGCTCTCTCTCTGTCAAATAAATAAATAAAATATTTTTAAAATAAAAAATAAATAAATAAAAATAAAAGGAAGGCAATTAGGGGTATGCGCCTGGCTTGGTCAGGAAAGCATGCTACCCTTGATCTCAGGGTCATGAGTTCAAGCCCCAGGGTGGGCATAAAGCTTTAAAATAAGTAAGAAAATAAAATTTAAATAAATAGATAAAATTAAATGGAAGGAAATTCTGACACATGCTATAGCATGGATGAATCTCGAGGACATGATGCTAAGTGAGGCAAGCCAGACATAAAAAGGTAAGTACTGTATGATCCCAAGTATAGAAAGTACTTAAAGTAGTCAAAACACAGAGACAGCCCCATGGAGTGGTGGTTGCCGAGGACTGGGTGGAGAGGTTTATGAGGAGTTGTTTTTCCCTGGGCCGATAAACTGTGGAATATTATTCAGCACTAAAAACAAATGAGCTATTAAGCCATGAAAAGACACAGAGGAAACGTATCAGTAAGTGAAGAAGCCAAACTGTACGGTATGATTCCAGCTCTATGACATTCTGGAAAAGGCAAAACCATAGAGATGGTACAAAGATCAGTGGTTGCCAGGAGCTGAGTACAGGAAGGGATGAATAGGCAGAGCACAGAGGATTTTAAGAGCAGTGAAACTTCTTGGTATGATACTATAATGATGGATACATGTCATTTCATTACTCATGTGTCTAAAACTGTAGAATGTACAATACAAGCAGTCAACCTTACTGTAAACTTCGAGAGTCTCTGGGCGATGAGATGTGTCAATGGAGGTTCATCAATGACAACAAAGGTACAGCTCTGGTTGAGGATGTTGATAACAAAGAAGGCCACTCTGTGGGGAGAGACAGAGTGTGTAGATTCTCTATACCGTCCCCTTAGTTTCACTGTGAACCTAAAACTGCTCTAAAAGAATAAAGTTTCTAAAAAAAAAAAAAAAAAAAAGAACCTAAGTAGGTATTGTGATCTTTTTTTTTTAAAGATTTTATTTATTTACTTGACAGAGAGGAGAGAGAGATCACAAGTAGGCAGAGAGGCAGAGAGAGAGGGGGAAGCAGGCTCCCCGCTGAGCAGAGAGCCCAATGTGGGGCTCCATCCCAGGACCCCAAGATCATGACCTGAGCCGAAGACAGAGGCTTTAACCCACTGAGCCACCCAGGCGCCCCTCAAAGTCTGTTCTAACCCAACTTAAAAGCCCATCATTTGGCCTTTTCTGGACTCACAAAATGGCAGACCACAGGCATCATCTGCCTGAAGTTGTGTTTCATTTGGCCTACTCAATGTTTTATAAAGAATTAATTGCCAATATATGAAAGCCAGATTTCCCATATATATCGGGATATCCAGTTTCTCTTGAAATGCCCAAGGACTTGGCCATACTGAACCTGGATTTCCACGAGGCAATCATTAGCTGGAGGGAGTAACAGTTGTCCCCGATACAACCAATGTGTGTGTTCCATTTGGTCATATGCTCCCCAGCCCCCCATAGACCCACCTCATTCATTTTTATTGCCTGTCTGGCTCCTGGAAGCATTTCAGTTTATGACTCCTGGGTTCACACCTTCTAGTAGCTGGGTTTGCCTTGGGATATCATGAGCTCCCCATCACCAGAGGTGTGCAAACTGAGACTAGCTGGCTACTCCGTAGATGTGTTGAAAAGGGATTTCAAGATCCAGTTAGGGAACTGGGTCAAATAACATATAGTCTCTTCTATCCCTGCAGTTGCCAAATATTTACTTAAGACTTTACAGCATATATTGTTAAGGACTAACTTCCCCTCTGGTTTCAACTTACTTTCCCTTCACCTTGGTTTCTGATCTATTTATATATTTTGATCATATGATTATGCTGTATGAATTTTTTTTTGCTGCTGTATGAATTCTTATAAGCTTCCTCAAATCCTTTTTGGAACAAGGCATGGGGAACAGATAAATCTATAATAAATATTTACATAAAGGGCTTGGTTCCACGAACAGAAAAGAAACAACAACAAAAAGAATTTTAAGTTGTATAACCTGTATAACTTGTAAGTTGTAAGAGTTGTAACTGTCAAGTTATCTCAGTTTCTTTGAAATTCTCAAGCTCAAGGACTTAAAGAGCAGAAGGAACTAAAAGTCTGGACCTAAAAGGCCTAAAAGACCTAAAAGTTATCAGTTTGTGCTTAGGTCCTCCCAGGAAAGGGAGCCTCAGGAAAGGCAGCCTCAAAGTTTTTTTTTCCCACTTTTTACCCGAAATAAATTTTCGGGTAATGATAATAAAAACTATAAAACTGCGGAGGGGGGCATCTGTGGGACTCAGGTGGTTAAGTGTCCAACTCTTGATTTTGGCTCAGGACATAATCTCAGGGCTGTAGAACCAAGCCCCATGTCAGGCTCTGCACACAGTGGGGAGTCTGCCTGGGATTCTCTCCTTCTCTCTCTGCCCCTTTCCTTGCTCGCATGCATGCACTCTCTCTCTCTCAAATAAATAAACAAATCTTTAAAATTATGAAACTACCTAGGGGGCACCTGGCGGGGCTCAGTTGGTTGAGCGTCTGCCTTCGGCTCAGGTCATGATCTCAGGGTCCTAGGATCGAGCTCCATGTTGGGCTCCCTGCTCAGTGGGGAGCCTGCTTCTCCCTCTGACCCTCCACTTGCTTGTGCTCGCTCTCTCTCTCTCTCTCTATCTCTCTCAAATAAATAAAATCTTTAAAAAATTGTTTAAACCTTAAAAGAATAACAAAAATAACTATGGCAGCTTTTTTTTTCACTGCATATTTGTTGACACTCCTCCTGTTGAGAGGGGAAATCTATGTCCTCTTTCCTCAATTCTGAGTGGGCTTGTAGCTGATTTAACCAGTAGAGTATGGCAGAAGTTATGCTATGTGACTTCTGAGACTAGGTCTCAAAAGACATGCAGCTTTGCCTGGTTCTCTTGGAATATTTTTTCTCCAGATGCTTCCTTCGAGGATACCTTCTCTTGAAGCACAGTTTCTGTGCTCAGATTCTGTGAGGAATCTCAGCCACACCGAGAGCATCTGTAGGTATTCTGAACAGTGGCCCTATCTGAGCCCAGGGGCCACAAATGAAGTCACCTCCCACTGCCATAGTCTCCCACTTTTGCAGCAGAAACAAACCAGTTCTGCTGTGCCTTATCCAGATTTCCAACTCATAGGATCTGTGAGCAGAATACAGGGATTGTTTTTTTTTTTTTCTTTTTAAATTTTATTTATTTGACAGCGAGAAACACAGCGAGAGAGGGAACACAAGCAGAGGGAATGGTAGCAGGAGAAGCAGGCTTCTTGCTGAGCAGGGAGCCCGATGTGGGGCTCGATCCCAGGACCCTGGGATCTAACCTGGGCCGAAGGCAGACGCTTAACGACTGAGCCACCCAGGCACCCCGGGATTGTTGTTTTATAGCACTAAGTTTGGGGGGGTTTGCTCTCCAGCAACCGAAAATTGAAACAGTTACGAATGATCCAAACCATAAAGAAAAACATGTGTAAAAGTGGCGAGTTCCATCTCGTGACATTTCATTTCATGTCACTCCCCCGAGGTAACACTGTTAGCAGGTTTAAGCGTATCCTTCCAGACTTTTTTCTAAACATTTACATATGTATGTATAATAGTAATATATATGTTTTGTGTTTTTTTTTTCTTTAAGTAAGATTATATAAAAAGACAACTTGCTTTTTTTCTCAATAAGGAAGTCTCAGTGATCTCTTTCAATTTACAAAAGAGGGACGCCTGGGTGGCTCAGTCATTAAGCACCTGCCTTTGGCTCAGGTCATGATCCCAGAGTCCTGGGATGGAGCCCCGCATCTGCTTCTGCTCAGCGGGAATCCTGTTTCTCCCTCTCCCACCCCGCTTGCTTGTGTCCTCTCTCTCTGTCAAATAAATAAATAAAATCTTAAAGATCAAACAAACAAATAAATAAATAAATTTACAAAAGAACTTGAATGGGTAGTGATCCATTCACCTGCTGTGGTAGCCAACTTTCGAAGTCACCCTCGATGACCTTCCTCACGCCACTATACGCAGGTCCTTGTATAGTCCCCTCCCATACTGAACTGCAAGAGCTCACATGAGCAATAGAATACGGCAGAAATGTTGGTGTGCTCTTCTAAGATTAGGTTCTAAAAGGCACTGCAGCTTTGTCTCTCTCTTGCTCTCTCTCTTAGATCTTTTGTTCTGGGGAGAGCAGCTGCAGTATCTTGAGCAGGCCTGTGGAGAGGCCCACACGGGGAATGACTGAAGCCTCTTGCCAACAGCCATGTGGATGGGCCATCTTGGAAGTCGGCGCCCCAGCCCCAGGCAAGCCTTCGGATGAGCGCAACCCTGGCCGAAAACTTGGCTCAACCTCATGGAAGACCCTGAGCCAGAACCACCCAGTGAAGCTAATCCCCAATTCCTGACTCTCAGAAACTACATGAAGTAATAAATATTCATGGTTTTAAGCTACGGAATTTAGTCAATTACTGAGTGATTTGCAACAGTATAGGAACTGCAACAATATATAACTATATGTGGTTCAAGTCTCTAAAAAATATTAAAAAAAGATGTAGCAAAAGCTCTTTGTCACTCTGACCTCTAAACTCTCACCTGGCCCACCCTCCTCTCCCCCCACCCCTACTTAACTTGGAGTAAGGTCTTAGGAAATGTTAGATTTATTACCTTGGGTACGGAAGCAGGCACGCCCTGGGCCCCTCTCACAGAGCATCTGACCCAAGAAAGAAAGGCTGCAACAGTGTGGCATTCCCTTTTGGTTGCTGTAAAACTGTGCCCTTCTTTCTCCACAGGAACTGAGACATTGGCCTTTTCAGCCTAGATGCCATTTTTCCCTGCCAAGGCCTGAGACACCCACGTGCATCCCCACATCCTGTCTCAGGTCTGGGGGTGGGGGCTTCCTTTCTGTGCACACTAGTGGAAAACATTACCTGGCCCTTTTCTTCAACCCATAGACATCAGAAACCGACCACTCACCTCCCAACACGTAGTTCCAGCCTGTTCTCCACATTTCTCTCCCTTGGTGCTCCCCCTTCACGCTGCCTCAGTCCTAAAGCCTTCACTCCAGACTTCTGATCTACTCTGAAATCCCCCTAAGACTTCGCTCGTGCGGATACCTCTGCCGTGCATGTTCTACCCGCCACCCCCCACCCCCACCCTTCTGAAAACAACCGCCAATCTTTAAGACTCAAACCAGGGGTCATCTCTATGACTCCCACAGGTCTCCTTGCTTTCAACCTAGCCCTGTCGGTCCACTGTGTGCTTGACAGCCAGAGGGACTGATGTGATAAAACCTGGGATCATGCTCCCAGTTCCAGTAAGATGGGAGAACAGTCTTCACCCTACCTCTGGTGCCGAAGGTAGCTCCAAATTCTGGACAGAAGGCATGGAGCAGTTAGGTCAGGCCTCGAAAAGTTAGCAGTAGCAGGCAGACCAGGGAAGAAGTACCACCCATCTGGCAGTGAGTTTACACTTGTTTTTTCCTCTGGTGTTCCCTGGGCCGTGTCAGTGTCAGTGCAGCCTTGAACCTAGAACTGGGCATGGGCGCATGTGCGGAGAGTGTCAGGAGACACCCTCTAGTTCTGGCTCCAGAAACAGAACTGAAGAATGAGGTCTCCTAACCTTCAGAGAGAGTGAGGGAGATCCCCATTTCTTTTCCCCATTCTCTTTTATCCTAGCCCCCAGGCCTCCCAGGTGGTGGAGGTAGTGGCAGGTGCCTACAGGAACCTCAGACTATGAGGAAGAAGGACCTTCTGCTCTAACAGAAACGGCTATGGTCCCAAGATGGTGGGATGGGCCCATATTGCTTTGGACCCAGATGTGGGCGCGATTGTGGGAAATACACATCAGAGTATGGTAAATAAAGCCTCAGGGACAACAAAGTCACAGGGAGTTGGCAAGGAGAGAGGAGTTTGGGAAAGTGACCCCAAAAAGTTATTTATGGATTTCTGGGCTCATCCCCTAGGTACGTGGAGTGGATCTAGCCTAAACAGCTCACCACAGACTTTGAGAGACTGAATCACGAACTAGGCCAATGCCCGAGTTCCAGCCAATGAGTGACACTCACAAGGGGCAGACGCACGTGGCATCACACAGGGTTTGAAAAGAGGACTGACACTGGATCCACAGCCCAGAGAAGGCAGGCAGAGCTTGCAGCTTGAACCCACTTTGCCAAATACCAATATTCTCTACAGGATTTAAATGCAACCCAGAGCTCATAACGTAATATTAAAAATGTCCAGGGCAAATTATTTCCAATATAAAGAAGCAGGAAAATGTCACCTTGCTCGAGAAAAGACAATGAAAAGATGTCAACTCTAAGATGGTGGAATGAGCTGAAAAAGCCCTTAAAGCAACCGCTGCAAAAAACCTCCAGGGAGAGGATGGGGAGTTAGTGCTTGATAGGGATGGAGTTTCAGTTTAGGAAGAAGAAAAAAGGCTGGAGGCGGATGGTGGTGATGGTCACACCACAGTGTGAATGCATTTATCATCACTGAACTGTATACTTAAAATGGATGAAAATGGTAAATTTTAGGGGGGGGGCTAGCTGGCTCAGTCGGTAGAGCATGGGACTCTTGATCTCGGGGTCATGAGTTCAAGCCCTTAAGTTGGGGCTGGAGATTACTTAAAAAAAGAAAAACAAAAAACAGAAAACAAAGTTCTAAAAAATAAAGACGAAGACTCTGACTCTGAGCTTTCTTCAGTTTTTTAGTAAATAGAAGATATATATTAAAATTTCCATTTGGGGGGCACTTGGGTGGCTCAGTCAGTTGGGCAGCTGCCTTCGGCTCAGGTCATGATCCCAGGCTCCTGGGACGGAGCCCTGCGTTGGGCTCCCTGCTCAGCAAGGAGCCTGCTTCTCCCTCTCCCTCTGCCTGCCGCTCTGCCTGCTTGTATTTTCTCTCTGTCAAATAAATAAACAAAATCTTTAAAAAATTTTTCCATTTGGGGGCGCCTGGGTGGCTCAGTCGTTAAGCGTCTGCCTTCAGCTCAGGTCATGATCCCAGGGTCCTGGGATCGAGCCCCGCATCAGGCTCCCTGCTCCACAGGAAGCCTGCTTCTCCTGCTACCATTCCCTCTGCTTGTGTTCCCTCTCTCGCTGTGTTTCTCTCTGTTGAATAAATAAAATCTTTAAAAAAAATTTTTTTTTCCATTTGGTATCTGTATATATACCAACTATGTATTTGAAATTGAAAAATACAATAACCAAAATTTAAAAGCTCACTGGATGGGCTAAACAGCAGAATGGAGATGTCACAAGAAAGAAAGAGTCTGGGGCACCTGGGTAGCTCAGTGGGTTGGAGCCTCTGCCTTCGGCTCAGGTCATGATCTCGGGGTCCTGGGATCGAGCCCCGCAATGGGCTCTCTGCTCACCAGGGAGCCTGTTTCTCCCCTTCTCTCTCTGCCTGCCTCTCTGCCCACTTGTGATCTCTTTCTCTGTCAAATAAATGAATACAATCTTTAAAAAGGAGGGAAGGAAGGAAGGAAGGAAGGAAGGAAGGAAGGAAGGAAGGAAGGAAGGAAGGAAGGAAGGAAGAAAAGGAAAGAAAAGGAAAGGAAAGAAAAGAAAAAATCTATGAACTCTAAGCTAGGTCAGTAGAAATTACCAAATCCGAACGACAGAGAGAACAAAGGTTTGGGAAAAAAGCAACCAACAAAGCAGGGCCTATGGGATCTGTGGCACAGAATCAAAAGGTCTAATACAGCTACCATCAGAGTAGCAGAAGGATGGGAAAAAGAGATCAGTGCACGAATGCTTTGAACAGCTCTGTTCACCATCTCTCTCAGTTTGGAAAGGACCCCTTCAGTGGGTAAATTAATAAACAGAGTGTGGTACATCCATTCAATGGAACACAGCTCAGCAATAAAAGGGAATGAACTGCTGACAGCTGCTACAACTTAGATGAGTTTTAATGGCATCATTCAGAGTGAAGGAAGCCGTTTCAAAGGGTGACATACCGTATGATTCCATTTAGGTGACCTTCTCCAAGAGACAAAACTACAGTGATAGATCAGCAGTTAACATAGGTTAAGGGTGGGGAGAATGTGTCACTACAATGGGAAACACAAGGGTTTTTTGAGGGGTGATGGAACTGCTCTGTTTCCTGTTTGTGGTGGTGGTTACGCAAATGCACATGTGTTAACATTCGTAGACCTATGTACCCAAAAAAAAAAAAAAAGTGAATTTTACTCTATGTTAATTGAAATAAACAAAAACTTGCGGTAGGGATGCCTGGGTGGCTCAGTTGGTTAAGTGTCTACCTTCAGCTCAGGTCATTTTTCAGGGTCCTGGGATCGAGCCCCGCATTGGGCTCCTTGCTCAGCTGAGTCTGCTTCTCCCTCTTGCTCTGTCCCTCCCCCTGCTCATGCTCTTTTTCTCTCTCTTAAGTAATAAATAAAATCTTAAAAAAACAAACCTGTGGAGGTCAGGCTCCAAGATGGCTCACATTGATCCTCACCTCCTCATATGCCTGCTGTTGTGTGGACCTGTCACATTGAAGAGGGCTGGCCTGTATGACCAATAAAAGCAGCAGAAGTGATGGGCATAAACTGTGGAAAGAACCAAAATGCCCTTCAACAGATGAATGGATAAAGAAGATACGGTACATATATACAATGGAATATTATGCCTCCATTAGAAAGGACGAATATTCCACTTTTGTATCAACGTGGATGGGACTGGAAGAGATTATGCAGAGTGAAATAAGTCAAGCAGAGAGAGCCAATTATCTTATGGTCTCACGTGTGGAGCATAAGGAAAAACATGGAGGTCATTGTGAGAAGGAAGGGAAGAGGGAATGGGGGGAAATCAGAGGAGGAGATGAACCATGAGAGACTGTGAACTCTGAGCAACAAACTGAGGGTTTTGGAGGGTCGGGTGTGGGGTTGGGCGAGCCTGGTGGTGGGTATTGGAGAGGGCACATATTGCAGGGAGCACTGGGTGTGGTGCGTGAACAATTAATCTTGTAACACTGAAAAAATAAACATATTTGGGGGAAAAAAAAAAGAAGTGATGGGCATGATCGAAGAGGCCAGGTCATAAAAGCCACTGTTTTGGTCTTTTGAATCACTCACCCTAGAGGAAACCAGCCAGTGTTGCGAGGACACCCAAACAATCCTGTGAAGATGAGCTAAGGCATCTTACCAACAAATTCCACTGCCAGAAACATATCCTGGTGTGTGTTTGCCCATGTGGGAAATGGTGCCTATTCACTGCAGCTTTGTTCACAATGGCCAAAAGCTCAAACTTAAATGTCTCAGAATAGGCTAACTGCATTATAGTCCATTCATGTTGTGGAATATTAGGAGGAGGGTAAAAAGAAGGAAAAAGATCTGCATATCTGATATTGAAAAAGACTCTAAATGTCTTATATGAAAAAAGCAAAAGCCAGACAGTATGATTTTGTGGGTTGTTTTTTTTTTTTTTTTTTAGAGGATATACACATGGATGTATATCTAGAGATAACAGGAAAAATTTCTGGAAGGCGTACAGCGTTTGCCTCTGGGGAACATTCTGGGCTAGGGCAGGCACTTATTTTTCATTCCACAGGTACATTCTTTTGTATTTTTTCAATGTTTTACCTTGAGCGTGAATTTATGTTCAATAAAATTTTTGAATAACGTACATAGCCAGAGCTCTGCCTTTTGGCATTGTCCTCAAAGGGCACCGCGGGGACCCGTTCAGTGAGCCCTGAAAAGCCCCTCCTTCCCCCATCACCTATTTCTTGCCCTTGACCCAGAGACAAGCCCTGATTAAAATCCGATCAAACACTCTAGGTTTCAGAGCCTCCCCTGGCTCCCCAAGCAAGAGAAAAGGCACACCTCTCAAACCTTCCTGTGCAGCCTCATTTCCAGTCTCCACCTCCCTGGATCCCCGCACGGCACTGCTCACTGCTCCCCACAAACTAAGCTCTCTTTCTGGTTTCCACTTACAGTCTTTCCTCTCAGCTGTTTTAAACCCACAGTCACTCAACTGCCCCAACGCCCAGCTCTGCCAGTGCTACTTCCCTTGCATCACTGGGTCCCTGATGCTCCCAGCAGTACAAGCTCTTCACTCTGGCCTTTGAGCACTGCCGCCCCCCATGTTCCAACCCCAGTAATTTCCCAAACTCTTCCCCCAATCCAACTAAACAATACAAACCGTGGTCCCCTCTTTGTACCTTTGCTCATGTGGTTTCCTCCGTCCAGAATTCCCTTTCCTCTTTCTCGTGTGCATCTGTTGATAACATATCCATCATCCAACTCAACTCCAACCTTCTCCATGAGTCTTGCACGAGATCAAAGTCATCCCAGGTTCCGGATCACTTTCTCTGTGTCTCATTCATTCAACCCATATAACAGTGGGCACTCTTCAAAGCTGAATACGGGTCAGATGCTGCAATAGGGAATCATCAAGCACGGTCCCTGCTCTTGGGGAAGCTCCAGTCTAGCTGAGGAAACCAAGAGGCAAATGTCCTCAGGTAAGTGACCTGAGAGGCAGTGCAGCACAGGGGTTAAGGACACTGACTCTTATCCCTTACTTCCAGGGTTCAAGTCCTAGCTCTGCCGCTCATAAACTGTGTGACCTTGAGCTAGTTGCTTTACCTCTCTGTGCCTCCATGCCCTTATCTGTAAAATGGAGCTAATAGGAGGACCAACTTCATAGAGTTATTTGACGAACTAAATGGTTTGGCTTCTACAGAGTGCTTATACACAGCCTGGCAAGTGGTAAACGATACATATTGGTTATGACCACAATTTCAAGGTGCTATGGCAGCTCAGGAGAGGAAAATTTCTTAGAGTAAGATCTTGAAACACTAATGAATATGATATAAGCAGAGAGAAAGCCTAGGCAGCAGTGTGGAGACGTAAAGGGCAAGTGGAGTATGAACGCACAGTAGTTTCTCTCTTACAGTAATTTCAGTACTGCTTCTCCCCCTCTGACAGCCCCCGGGGGCTTGTTCTGAGGGCCGAGCAGAGAGATGAGGCTGAGGGAGGTCTCCCAGATTTCATCCTCTCAATCCACACCACATCCTTTACTTAATATATTTCTCTAAATCAACTTGGTTTTTGTAAACTAAATACATTTCTTAGAAGGAAACCGTAAACCACATCTGTAAATGAAAAAAAAAAAACAACTAACTAAACAACGCAAATACAAAGCATCTCCAACATCAATAGAATGAAAGCAAAACAATGTCACTAAATGCAAGCTAACTCATGTCTGACTCTGAGGTCTGCTCTCTGTTACCAGGACAGATTATTAGCAAATGGTAGAGAAACTAATGACGTGCTGGCATCGAACTGAGACTTTCCCTTTGGCATTGTTAGCAGGACTGAGAAAACAAAGACAATTCTTTCTTTTTGCTAGTGCCTCCGAAACCACCACAGGCGTTGTTAAAAAGGGAAATATCCCCTCCTCCCAAGACAATACTTGTGAAATTTTTTAGAGAGGCAGATTTTCAGAGAGGGACGGACATCCCCCCAGGCTCCTCCTCTATCCCGCCTGGGTGGGCATTGTTCCTCACTACTGCTGAGTCACTGTACTTGAGGAAGGAGGCAGTTTCTGGGGAATGCCTTTTGTTCCTCTCCATCCTGCTGTTTACCTGGTTGGGCTTGGTGTCCTAAGCTGGTGATCATTAAAGGATTAGCTGTAAAAACAAACCAAATTTGCTTGTCCTTAAATAATATTATTTTAAGGTAAATGTCTCAACCCTGAAATAAACCGGGTTTCAGGTAATAATTTGAATTAATTCTGAGAACATAATCCAGAGTGCAGGATTTGCCTTCAGGCTATGGTTTGGTTTTGTTTTTTTGGGTTTTTTTACTGTCAATTCCACTGATGGAAGAGAGAAAACTGAGGAGGAAAAGGGATCTTTATTTCAGGCCAGGGAAATCTTACTATTCTCTGAGCTTTTTTTGGAGTGATCAGAACACGGAAATGAGAGCTCACCTCTTCCGTCCTCCGTCTATCTCTTCTCTCCTTTCTTTTCTTTCCTCCCTTCTCTCCCCTCTGTTGTGTGTTTCTGAAGGATCTGTGATGTATCAGGATAGCGTTTCCCAGTGTTGGTTCCTTTGAATACCAGCTTCTCCATTTCTGCCTGATATATAACCTACCTCTACTGGTGGTTACTTCATTTTTTAAAAATGTAATTCCCATTGTTTTACTTATATAAAATTGGTCCTACCCTAAAATAGTGAAATCCATTAAACCAAATTCTGTCTAGTTCTCCATTTCCCCCAGCGCACAATTAAGAGGGGGAAAAAGTGTTACAGACCAAACTAAACACACCTGGGTACCTAAAGCTCCCCTCTGACTACAGTTGGTGGGACCTTCAAGGGTTGCCAGGGAGGGGCCTGCAGAGAACGCCTCCACAAGTGCTTGCTGGCTGATCACAGTGCACAATCCCCACATCCTTCCATAGTGTTGCTCAAACTTTAGATCCTGGAGAGATTAAGATGTTCCTGGGCCACATTCCCAGGGCTTCTGACTCAGCAGGTCTGGGGTGGGGCCTGGGAGTCTGCTTTCTAACAAGCTCCCCAGGTGATGTTGATGCTACCAGTCTGAGGAGCATCAGACCTACTCCTACAAGACAAGTAGGCCTTGGGCCACTGGGCTTCACAATCACTTATAGGTGTTTTTTTTTTAGAGAAAAAAAAAGATTTTATTTATTTATTTGACACAGAGAGAGAGAGATCACAAGTAGGCAGAGAGGCAGGCAGAGAGAGAGTAGGAAGCAGGGTCCCCGCTGAGCAGAGAGCCCGATGCGGGGCTCGATCCCAGGACCCTGAGATCATGCCCTGAGCCAAAGGCAGAGGCTTTAACCCACTGAGACACAGATACCTGGGTGGTGTCTGGGGAGCTCAGTTGGTTAAGCATCTGACTCTTGATTTCCGCTCAGGTCGGATCTCAGGGTTGTGGTCTCAGGGTCGTGAGATAGAGCCCCACATCAGGCTCTGGGCTCAGCATGGAGTCTGCTTGTCCCTCTCCCTCTGTTCCTCCCCTGCTCGCTCTCTGTCAAATAAACAAATAAAATCTTTAAAAAAAAAGAAGACGCAGGGGCACCTGGGTGGCTCAGTCGTTAAGCATCTGCCTTCGGCTCAGGTCATGATCCTGGGGTCCTAGGATTGAGTCCCGCATCGGGCTCCCTGCTTGGAGGGAGGTCTGCTTCTCCTGCTACCATTCCCTCTGCTTGTGTTCCCTCTCTCACTGTGTTTCTCTCTGTCAAATAAATAAAATCTTAAAAAAAAAAAAAAAAAAAGATGCAGATACCTGGGCAGTACCCACAAAACTTTGTGATTCTTCAGGAGGGCGGGTCCCTGGAGTCTGCCTTGTCAACCAGCTCTCTGAGGAACCTCTGGAGACCACTTCTGTGAAACACTGCTTGGATCACCATTAGCACCTGGGAACTTGGAGGGAGATGGCCCACCTTCAAAGTCCACAAATCAGGGACAACTCCTTCCCTTTGCTTGGGCCCTAAACCTTAGCACACCCTAGACTTCCCTGTTTCCCTCCTAGCTTCCATTCAGTGAGTGAGCAAATTCTATTGGCTCATCTTTCAAAACATATTCAGATTTTCTTTAAAAGACTAGCACATGGACTTGGGGATGGAATGGTAAATGAAACAAGATTGGTAAAGTGTTGAGGATTGTTCAAACTGGGAGTTCATTTTATTACTCATAATTTTTAATGTGGATTTGAGTTTTTCCATAATCAAAATTTTTATCTTTAAGTCTTTGATCTAAAATCCATTTCTGGGAATTTATCTTAATGAACATTTTAGATACAGAAAAAAGTGCAAATAAAAGGATTATTCAAATAATAATAGTGAAAAACTGGGAACACACTAAGTTCTCCTAATAGAACAATAAACTGTGGGACACTCGTCAACGGAATCTTGTCATTAAAAACATTTATTCAGGCCATGTACCAACATGGAAAATGTGATATACCACCAAGTGGAAAACAAGACATTAAACTGTATATGCTGCAGGATAAAAAACTATACAAAGACTCCTAGCTTTAAAAAAGATTGAAATTTAATGGGGTGCCTGGCTAACTCAGTCAGAACATCCGACTCTTAATTTTGGGGTTGTAAGTTTGAGCCCCACATTGAGTGTAGAGATCACTTGAAAATAAAATCTTAAAAAAAAATAAAGTTTGAACTTTAAAAATAATTTTATATATCCAGAATCTGCCCACTTCCCACTCCCTTCAACGCAATGACCTTTGCCTGAGCCCCACCATCTGGCCTGCATCCCCGCATCAGCCCCGCACTGGTCTCCCTGCCTCTACCCCTCCCATCTTTTTTCCATGTGGCGGGGGTGGGGGTGTGGGGGTATGGGAGGGAGGTCCTTCAAACTATAAACAGAGGGTGACCCTCCTCCATTCAGAATCCTGCAAAGGTTTCCCATTTCTCCAAATAAATATCCTGCCCTTCAGGATATAGGACCTTGCTTGCTCTGACCTACTGCTCTGTTCTCTGCCTTGCTCTGGCTCCTCCAACCGTGCTGGCTTCCTTACCATGCTTCACTCACTCACTCCAGCTTCAGGACCTTTGCACCTGCTGTCTTCTCTGCCTGCAATGTGCAGCCTCCAGGTATCTGAATGTGTGGCCCCCTCCTTCCTCCAGCTGGCTCTTCAGAGAGGCCTTACATGAACTCCTCATCCAAAACAGCACTCCTCCCTTTCTCAACTCCCCCATATCCTTTATTTTTCTTCATAGCAATTACTCAGTACCCTCCCTGATACATTGGTTCATCGGGTCCCATACTTAATACAATGCAAATCCCTTGAGAACAAAGGCTTTCTGTCTGATTCTCTGCTGAATCTTCATACCTAGCACAGGGCCTGGCACATAGCAGGTCACTGGAATGAAAGAATGGTGGACTGAATAACTACTCAAAGGAACTGTAAGCTTCATGTGGGCTTTCTTTCCTGGGGGAATCTTTCCTTCCCCAAAACCTCCTGGCAGTGAAAGACCCATACACAGGAGCCCAGTGGGAACTCAAGTTGCTGAGGGTTCTCCCACCTGAGGCCTACAACCCACCACCCCCCATGTAAAGTGCATCCTGTAAAGTGGTGGCAGTAGGGTATTGGCTTTGGGAGCAGATGCTGGCTTAACACCACCGGCTACGCAGCCTTGAGAAAATGATGAGAACTTTCTGTGTGTCAGTTTTTCCCTGTGCAGAAGGAGAAGGATAGTAAGAGCTTCTACTCCCGAGGGCTGAAGTCGAGACTCCATTCCCATAAAGCATTTAACCAGCACAGTGCCTGGCACAGAGTAGGTGTGTGACAAGAGGCCCTCAAATTAATCAAAAGCCATATACGTGCCTTTGGCTCTTTCCAGTTTACAAAGTGCTCTTATGCCTGCTTTATCTGATGGGAGCCTTTCAACAACCCTGTCGGTTTTATCACCATTTTTATAGGTGAGGCACCTGGGTCGAAGAGGAGCAAAGTGCTCGCCTATGGAATACAACTGAATCTCACTACAACCCCAGCACCCTCTTGTCACTGCCGAGGCTAATCAAAGTGGTCTGGACGGCCCACCAGAGCCCCCAGGCTCTAAAGTGTGTGCCTAGTGTGAGCCTGTGACGGGAGAAGGAACTCAGCAGACAAAACCAGCCAGTGCCCAGGCTCCTGCACCTCTGCATGAAGCGTGCGAACAAGTCCGGACAGACAAGCCATCTCCGAGTCCACCCAGGATTTAGAACATTTTACTGGTTTCCCAATAGGGAGAACACCAAAGCCCTCTAGTTTCTCTGCTTCAGGTTGGACAACAGCTCTGAGCAGCAAATGTCGCCTCTAGTGTTGGAGATCCTTGTCGTTCTGCTACCTCTGGCCCAGTCTACCTCGACAGAGACAGTGTTTCTTCCCAAAGGGAACCTGAGGGGGAGGCCCTGCATGGAGCTCTGGGCCTGGCTCTCATCAGTTTCCTCCGCCTTTCCAGGATGGAAGGCCAAGGGAAGTCACGTGGTGGGGAAGAGACCAGCAGGTGTTAGACATGAATTTTAGAACCACAAGACCAAAACACGAAGTATCATGGATTAGGAGGAGTCATGGATTATCACAACTCCAGCATCTGAGAGACAGAGAAACCCACGACTTAATACCTTAAGCCTCATGGGGTTGGCAGAGATTCCACTGGACGGGAAGGGGCAGACTGGGAATCTGGTGGCTTCTGGGTCAGTGGCATCTCCTATCTGGTCAGAGGCTTAGCAAACAGGCCCTGGTGAGAATATAGCCTGCGGGCTCCAGCCCCAGGAGGGAGGCTCGAGGGAAGACCTTGGATAGCAACTTAATGGCAAAATTCTACAACCAAGCCCCGTGGGAGACAGATGAAAGGGGAGAGGGCAGCCTCAGAAGGATGTTACCAGGCCAACCAGCCCTGGCCCCTGGGTGCTCCAAGGTCTCGATGGAGCTAGGTTTGTGGCAGGCCACCAGCTATTAGGAGACTCTGACAGCAACGTCATGAAGGTCTGGCTCGATGGCCTTTGCTCCTTGCTTGGAGCATGCTGTGTGAGCAGCACTGTGTCTGCAGAGCACTGCACAGCAGCCTGATCAATAACTTCCATTTGCATAGTGTTCACAATGGAGATGAGCGCTCATGCCCCAAACCCTGGAAATGTCCTTGGAAGACGGGCTGACAGTGGCTCTGGCCAAGCAGTGGGGATGGCTCTGGCCTGGTCTAAGGGCTACTTTGGGTCATCTGGAAAAAGGGTCAATACAACCACTCCACTCCTGGCTTCGTCCTCATTCAAGGTCACTTTAGGTATCTACGTTAATGAACTTCACTGATTTTTAAAAATGAGGGAGAGTTCTCGGGTAATCATGATCTCATATCAAAACTATAAAAATCTGTTTCTATCTCTATAAAAAATCGCTGGAGAGATTATCTCTCCAGGCTGCTCAGAGGAGGGCAGACCAAAAGACAGAGAGTGGACTGCTTTGCCAGTGTGCGAAATTCCCAGGAGAGATAGCAGGAGGCACACAGGGGGCGGAGATGTTCTGGACCCAGAAGCCGGAAAGCGCTGTGCCCTGGGAGATGCAGTCCTGCTCCAGAAGCCCCTGGTGCTTTTCTGTCCCTGATTGGGGAGCAGAAGAACTTGTACTCTCGGGAATCAATGCTGGGTGTACCGCTGGCTGCCAGGCCTGGCAAGTGGGACCAGCTCAGACCGGTGGTGTGCTCCAGCCAGGGTGACCAGCTCAGACTGGTGGTGTGCTCCAGCCAGGGTCAGAACTCATCCCGTGGCTGAGGGGGCTTGTCCATGCCGAAGAAAGAAGACAGTTTCCCCTGGAGGTCCCGTTCCCGCTTCACGAAGGCAGTGAAGGAGGAGACACAGTTGCCAATAAAGTGGTCAGCTTGGCCAAGGATGTACAGGTCGATCTGGGCCACTTCAGGCTTCAGGCTCACCACCTTAACCTGCAGGAGGAAGGGCAGAACGTTTTCACCAGGGTGGTGACCGGTTCGGCCCAGGCCCGCAGCCATACCCTCAGCTTCCTTCCCCTGTGTGAAAGCGACAGACACAAAAGGCAGGGCGGAGAGGATTAAGACTTGGGGTCGGGCATTCTGGCAGCGGTATTACCCAGCAGCAGGGGAGAGGCAGAGGGAGATGGAGAAGCATGTGGGGCTCGCTGAGCCAAAGGCAGACGCTCAACCCACTGAGCCATCCAGGCGCCCGAAGCTGAACACCCTTAAATGGTGCCCTACTGTTCTTCACATGAAGATGACAAATCTTGAATGGGGCCTACAAAGCCCTGTTAAAGTCACCACTCCAGCTCTTATTCTCTCCATCTCCCCTTGAGCTCCAGCCGCTACTCACCAGGCTCCCTCCTGCCTCAGTACCTTTGCATGCACTCTCCCTCTGTTCAGAGTGCTCATTTTTTGTCCGGTTCTTACTTAACTCGCACTCCGCAGCTCCAGTCTCATCTCTGTGGACCCCGATTTGACCAGAGTCTTCTGCTCTACATTCTCCCAGAACCACGTTCCTTTACTTTGGAACACACATCTCAGTTTGTAGTTTCTACTCTGATTAATATCTGTCTCCTGCACCTAATGGGGTCGGGGCTGTGGCAGTCTTCTGGTCACTGCCGGCTGGGGCCTGTCTCAATAAACATCCACTGACGGGACAAGGGAATGAGTGAGCGCCTGCCCCTACTCTTGGACCTCTCATGTAGCATGTATTAGAGTTCTATGCAAAGTCTCTTTTCCTGAGTCTGGACTGGGGGCTTCATAGGGCAAGACCACATCTTATTTATCAGTCTCCCCAGGTCAGCAGGGCCCCAGCTTAAATGAGGAGCAAGGGTGGGTTCTGAGCCCATGGAGAAAGGGGCTGAGGAGTGGGGAAAGGCAAGAACAGCCGCACAGGAACAGGAAAGAGAAAACGGCAGGAGGCTCAAGGTGCAACAATATATCAACTCTAAAAACTCACAAAAAAACTCCCTGGGACTCTCCAAATGCTTCAATTTAGTACAGAGGTGGGGGTGTGGGCAGAGCTGGGGCTGAAAGTGCTTTGCTGTCACACAGAGATTTCTGATGTAACAAAAATCATCATCTTGCTATGTGGATGGTAGCAAAGAAATAATGCTGGTTTAATCATGGCCAAAATCCCCCAGCAGTTCCACCCACGCTCTGAAACTCACGCGCTCTGTGTCATGCCCACTATAATTAGCTCTGAGACCTCTTGGGTAAATTCTATCCCTTCTTGGGAGTTTGGTTTCCTCCGCTAGAATACGCAGGGGCTGGGTTAGAGGAGTCCTGAGGGTTCCCGGCTCTGATGATCTTGTACAGAGTGGGTGGGAGGGAGGCCGGGAAGCTTGGCTTCCGCACCCTGGGTCTGGGGTAAAGGGGAGAACAGGGCCCCTCACATAAAGCCCAGGGTTCTCACTGCTAGAAAGCAAACCTTTTTAAAGTCTGTGCAAGCATTTAGGGCTTTCGTTCATCCACGGAATCTTACTGAAGGCTTACTATTAATTCTGTCATTTTATCGATACACACTTCTTATCACCTACTCTCCTCTGATACAGTACCAAATGTCCACTCTTTATTCACACACTGGGTATTTACTATTCACCGCTTCCTTAAGCACTTACTAAGCACAAAGAGCCTTCCCTTTGTCAATGACCTACTCCTACTATCAGCGACTGCTAACGTTATTGAGGCCTTGTTTTGTCCTGAAACTGTTCTAGTTTCTTTATATCTGATCTTCACAACCGCCCAGTGAGATAGGACTGCTCTCAGTCCCACCTTCCAGAAGAGGAAACAAGCACAGAGAGCTAAAGTAACTTGCACAAGACCGCACAGTGAGTAGTGCCCATGTTCCCTGGCTCCAGAGTCCAGGCCCTTAATCTCTCTGCTACACTGCACTTCTCCCAAGGGCCCACTCTTTAGGTCTTTATTCGAGTTCCTGAGCGTCTACCGTGTTAGGCCCTACCCTAGACGGCGGTGAGGGCAAGGCCCCCGGATGCTGAGGGGCACAACAGTGAGTAGGCTCGGCCTCTGCCTTTGGGGAGCCACAGCTCTTGGGAAGAGGGCCGTATTTCTGGACGCACACAGACTCGACAGTGCCTTCAGAGCAGATGTGATAAATGCTGTGACGGTTCCAGAAGGGACACATTAGCTACAAGAATGCAGGGAAATCTGGAGAGAAGCTGCCAAGGTGTTTGGGCCGGGGTTTGAAGGAAGGATAGGAACTGGAGCAGAGGTAGACGTCTAAGTGTCGGGAGGACACGAAGCACGTAGAGGGGGCAGTGGGACCACCCTGGAGCTTTCTTCAATTCCCTCCCCCTGCACCCCCATTGGGACCATGCACACCTTCCCTTTGAAGAGCTCTTGGATCTCGGGCACATAACTCTCCGAATCCGTGGCAACGTAGACCGATTGGGCATTCAGCGCGTCCACCCAGAGCTTCACGGCCCGCCGGATTTCCTTCAGGTCAGGGAGGCACATGGTCACGGTGAGAGGGGCGGCCGTGCTGCGGCTGTAGCCCACACACTGCGGGGAGGCCATGAAGTGCGAGCCCGCGGTCCCATCCTTCAGCATGGCACAGGCGTTCTTCTGCAGTGTTGGGGGGGCAGGGTTAAGGGCGGCAGTGGGCCTAGGACCCCAGAAGCAAGAGCCACTAGGTGGAAAAAGGTTATACAGAAGCTCGACTAGGATTTTAAAAACAATATTGAGGGAAGAGGGGGAAGTATCAAGACAGTAACAGTGGCTGTCTCTGTGTAGTGGCATACTGGCTCTGCACAAAATATTTTTTTCTTCATCTTACTGCGTTATCTGGGACCTCCAGTAGAATTCTGAACTGTGGTGGTGATAATGGGCAGCCTTATCTGATTTCTGACTTCAGTGGGAACACTTCTGATAGCTCCCATGAAGTATGTGTTTGCTGTGGGTTTCGGAGAGATAGCCTTTATCAAGTTAAGGGTGGGTCCCTTCAATTCCCAGTTGGTTAAGAGGTTGCTTTTCTTTTTTTTCTTTAAATCATGAATGAGTGTTCACTTTTATCAAATGCTTTCTTGGCCTCTATTGAGAGGATTATATGATTTTTCCTCTTTGGGTGCTAATATAGTGAATTTCGTTGCATTCCAGGTATAAAGTTTACTTGTGTTGTCTGCTCTTTAATGTTATTGGAATTTACTTGCCGATATTCTACTTAGGATCTGTGCATCTATGTTCGTGAGAACGAGCTCTACTCCTCTGAATTGACCTTATCCGAGTTTGGTTTGGAGTTATGCTAGCTTTATAAAAAAATAGCACCTTATATCTTTTTATGTTCTTAGCATGTATACATGGAGATTGTTTCTTAAAGGTTTGGCTGAAACCACTCATAAGATATTCTGGGCCCAGATATTCTGAGCCTGGCTTCTTTTCTTTATGGAAGGGGGTCAGGGAAGGAGTACATAAACATGTGACTACATTTGACCCTTGAACATCACAGGGCATAGGGGCCGCCATCCCCTACCTTGTCAGTAAAACCCTGCATATAATTTTTAACTTCCTCCAAACTTAGCTACTAACAGCCTACTGTAGACCAAAAGCCTTATTGATAACATAAACAATCGATCAGCACATATTTTGTATATGTATCATATACTGTATTCTTACAATAAAGAAAACTAGAAACAAGAAAAAGTTACTAAGAAAGTCATAAGGAAAAGAAAACCCACATACAGCACCTCCTTATAAAACCTCATGAGCATGTTTGGGGGCCCATGCCATCTAAACCCATGTTGTTCAAGGGTCCACTGTACCTCCTCAATTGACTCTGAGTGAATTTCGATCTAATTTCTATCCTTTGCAGTATTTTTCAAGTCTTCAACAATGAGCATTTCTAACATACATATATACATATATATATATATCTTCTTATGTAAATTAAGGAAACTGTCTACATTTCTCCTGTTATTTTTACACAGAAGATAATCTGATGAGGTTTCTGCACATTTAAGCAGCCTCCAAATTTGGAGGATGACATCTTCGGTTCTTGGGGACCCACCCAATCTCCAGAGCCTGTTTTTCAACAAAGAGTCTCCTGGCTAAACACTGAGCTGGACCACAGGACTCCTGGGCTATGGGTCTCCCTCTGGCTTGCTGCCTGACTTGGAGTCTAGCCTGATGTTTATTTATCCATCTGCAAAATAAGGATGAAAATGGCAATTGTTAAAATGAGGGCTGGCAAGCAAGCACTTTGGAGCCCCATTTCTGATGTGTCTAAGGCAGGATCGTGGAAAGCAGTCCCTTGGACTTGCCTGAGTGAGACCTCTCTGCCCTGGCCAGGACTCGGTGCAGGGGGTTCAGGGTTCAACACCCATAGGCATGGGCCCTAATCAGGGACAGGGCCAAGCCAGCCTGGAGAGGAAGGGAGAAATTACCCAGTCAGAGCCAATGCGCAGATGAATGCCCACGTAGGGCCGGATGAGGTGGGTGTGGATGTGGGCTTCTCCGGTCGTCACCATCTCGTCTGACCACACCATGTACTTCTGGAGTGGCCTGTGCTCCTCCAGGACAGGGAACTGGGCCGGGGCCCCTGGCAGGGCGAGCACTGGATGTTCCTTTGCAGAAAATCTAGGCGTGAGACGGAGTGAGGGGGCGTCAGACAGAAGACACATGGACAGCCTGGCCGCCACCCCCCACAGGACAAAGGACGGTGTTGCGCCATGCCCCAGAGACCCTGCAGAGGGGCCTCTCTAACATGCAAGTAGCACGAGAGGCTGAGAAACCCCAACAGGCTGATAAGGAACCGTGGCGGCGACAACAGCCACTACATATAATACTGTCCCGCCGCACGGAATTTACAACCCTCTTTGCTTGCTTAACAATTAAAAATTTACAGTAGAGCATTCCAACCTTTTATATGTCATGCTGGCTTCCAGTCTGTGGTGTGGTAATTCACTCCGGGGTGGGGTGTCTGGACTGCGCCTCTGCCCTTTTACCCACCTGGCAGCACTGGGACATGCAGCACCTCCCAGGGGGCCGTGGATCGCTCAGGCCCACAGGGAATGTGTACATGCTGGCTGAGGCCATTTGCTCAACATTCAACATGTATTTGTTGCCTGCCTACTATGTGCCGGGCCCAGGTGAGAACAAGACAGGCATGGTCCCTGCCGGCATGAAAAGCACCTGCCATCTGCGGATGCCCCTGTCATACCCTCCTGAAGGCTCTCCTTCCCCCTCATACACTACGCACCTTGTAATTATTTCACCCTGTCTCTCCTGCTAGACATGGACTTCTGAAGGCAGAGAGCCTAGGACAGTGTCTGGCACATGTCAGAGCTCAGTGAATATTCGTTGAGTGAGTGAGTGAGGAGCGAACCCATGCTCCCTCTTCAGCTACATCCAGAGTCTGTCCTAGCAACACGAAACATCCTGATGGTTCCATCACCTCGAACACACTTTCAAGCTCCAGATCTCTGTACGCTTTGTGCCTCGACCAGGACTGCCTTCCCTCTGTCAGCCAAAAACTTTTTCTTAAAATTAGGAAATCGGCACAGCTACTCTGGAAAATGGTTTGGCAGTTTCTTGTAAAACCAGAATGCAGTGACCATATTGCCCCGGCAACTGTCTTCTTGGGCATTAATCCCAAAGAAATGAAAACCTATAGTCACACATGAACCAGGACACGAATGTTCACAGGAGCTCTGTTCAGGAAAGCCCCAAACTGGAAACAGCAATAACGTCCAAGAGGTGACCAGCTAAGCAAACCGTGGTGCATCCCCGCCCAGCATCCGACACAGCAACAGCAAGGAACAAACCACTGAGACAGGTGACAGTGTGGGATGGACCTCAAGGGAGCTAT
This sequence comes from Procyon lotor, assembly GCA_028646535.1. Lineage (NCBI taxonomy): Eukaryota > Metazoa > Chordata > Mammalia > Carnivora > Procyonidae > Procyon > Procyon lotor. Next base: position 20,897,217 of record CM053610.1, read on the forward strand.
GCAGAGCGAGAGAGGCCAAGCCCTCAACCTTACATGCTGTGTGACTGCATTTCTGCAACATTTTTGAAATGACATAATGGAGAAGAGGAGAGAAGCAGAGAAGTGATTGGTGGTTGTCAGGGGGCTTGCGTGTGTGCGCCCGCGTGTGTGTGTGCACGTGCATGGTTAAGGACGTGGGTGTACTCACATACCGGTCACAGTTCTCTGTGACCTCTTGCAGTCAGAACTGATCGGGTATTCTGACTGTGGTGGTGGTTACACAAACTTACATGTGTGTAAAATCAAACAGACCTAAATACACACACACATACACATGCACGTACAGAAGTGAGTACAAGTAGACTAGGACAATCTGAATACAATCGGCGGATTGTACAAGTGTCAACATCCCGGTTGTGATACTGTACTACAGTTTTACAAAATGCCAGCATTGGACAAAACTGGGTAAAGGGTACCTGGGATCTCTTTGTATTCTTTCTTTCTTTTTTTTTGGTCTTTGTATTATTTCTTACTACATGTGAATCTACAATTACCTCACTAAAAACTTCAATGAAAAGTTACTAAATACCTCAAAGCATACAGAAAATGACTTTACAGCCCACATACACACGACGCAAGTTAGCAAGTATTAACATTTTGCTCTGTGTCAATTTTTTAAAAAAGAGACACTGAAATAAAAGGTCTATCCTGTCATCTTTCCCCCCTTTACGTTCTCTTCCCAGAAGATACGGTGGCTTTTTGCAGGACTACACTTTTACTGTTTATACAAAAAGGTATTACTCTGTGTGCTTTTCACACACTCTAATGGCAAAGGCCCAGGTTGTCGAGCCAGACGGCCTTGTGCTAATGTTGACTGTGCCACCTACTCACTTGGACAGGTGACTTACCCATTCTGTGCAGCAGTTCCCTTATCTGTGTAACAGAGCTAAGAATAGCTCCTGACTCTAGGGCTCTTGAGAAGATTAAACGGGTTAATATAGGCAAAGCCTTTAGAACAGTACTTAGCACAGAGAAAGCTCTTCAGAAATTTCGACTATCACTGTCGCCATCATTGTCCTACTGCGTGAAACCCACTGCAAGGTTTTAGAAATTCAACTTCATGTTTTACAGACTTGGCCACATTGACTGTGTTAGCTTCTCTTAAAGTTTTCCCTTTTGCATGAATAAGCACAGCAGCGCTGCAGTGGGCACGCCCCTTTCTTCACACCCAACCCAAACACCTTGTTCTGCAAACACCTCCCAACCCTCCAAGACCAGCTGCCCCTCCCAAGCCCGGCTGCTTCGGGAGGGCTCCCTGTTCCACTTCTCCTTTGCTGCCTTCTGCACGCTAAGGTCCTTGACGACCATCTCCCCTGCTCTACCGTCAGCCCTTACTGTTATTTATTTATTTGTTTTATTATTTTTTTAAAAGATTTTTATTTATTTATTTGGCAGAGAGGAGAGATCACAAGTAGGCAGAGAGGCAGGCAGAGAGAGAGGAGGAAGCAGGCTCCCCACTGAGCAGAGAGCCCGATGTGGGGCTTGATCCCAGGACCTTGAGATCATGACCTGAGCCAAAGGCAGGGGCTCTAACCTACTGAGCCACCCAGGCGCCCCAACCCTTACAGTGATTATTATAACAATGTAACTGCAGCCTTCCTCAGGAGCCATAAACAGGTGACATGTGATTGCAGGGCTGGGAGCAGACTGAGACCGGAAGGATGAGGAACCATCCTTGCAAAGAGTGGGAAAGAAAGGTAGTCCTTCCTGACAGGGACATAGAGACAAGGGCCTGCCTCCTTCATGTCCCTGCATCCTTCTCGCTCAGTGTGGTGTTCATCCACTGCCCCACATGTGTACTCTGGGCGCATCAGTGGATGCTGTGCATAGAGAAACCTCAGCTGGGCAGAGGCATCTCAGTAGTGGAGGGGTGGAGGGGAAGAACCCCAGAGGTTCACTGCACCCAGCAGCAAGAGCATATGCCTTTTTCAGCTAAGGGCCTGACCTAGGGTGCTCAGGGGCAGATGGAGGTGCTCAGGCTTTCTTTCCAAACACCCTCAAACTCTTTCGCACTCTCTTTCCAAACAGCATTCTCCTCTCTCATTGGGAGTAAATGAGCACATCACTCTGGGCCTCCTGATGCCCATCAGGTCCGAGCTGATGGCCTAGTGCGGCCGCCATGTACTGATTCAGATCTAGGGAGAGGGGCTGGACATTCCAAATGCAGAATTCACCACAGGTCAGCTGCAGGTTCTCTCCAAGAGGTCAGAGAGCACACAGTTCCCGATTTATCCTAGTGTTTCCTTTCCACCCCTGGGAGATCACAAACTCTGGCTTTCTCCTTTTGAAATCTGAGGTGACATCGGAAAGGAATTTGGCTGAGGGTCAGGGGGTAGTAGGTGTTCAGCTCGTATGCTCTGCTTCTTCCGCTGACCCCTGATGACCTGGCCTGGTCTTTCTGGTAAGATCCCTAAATCCTTCTCATTCCCTCCATCGTTCATTCTAAAAGTATTGATTGTACCCATTGTATGCTGAGGCCTGTGTTAGGGGCTACAGATCAGAAACAGAGGGCACAGACTCCACTTTTGAGGGTCTCATTGATGGCAGTGGGGGAGCT